>CM024756.1:46112749-46253297 GCA_014218235.1 Colocasia esculenta
TAGGCCTGATCATCACTCTGTTGATAATGTAACAAGCTTTATTGACTGCTTCAGCCCAAAATAGCTTGGCAAATCATATTCTGAAAGCATCATCCTTGCCATATCCAACAAGGTTCTATTCTTCCTCTCAACAACTCCATTTTTCTGTGGTGTCCTTGGTGCTGAGTAATTGTGCTCTATGCCTTGATCATCACAAAAGTTAGCAAATCTCTCATTTTGGAATTCTCCACCATGGTCCGATCGAATGTTGATAATGCTATACTTCTTATCTTTCTGAACCTTTTTACTAAAGCTTACAAAACTTTCAAATGTATCATCTTTGTGCTCCAAGAAGAATACCCATGTGAATCTGGAGTAATCATCTACTATAACAAATCCAAAATTATTTCCTCCAAGACTGGTGGTCCTCATTGGCCCAAATAAGTCCATATGAAGGAGTTCTAAGGGTTTAGAGGTTGTTACCACAGTTTTTTACTTGAAGGAGGATTTGGTGTGCTTTCCTTTTGCACAAGGTCTACAAACATTATCCACTCTTGTGCTGATTTTAGGTAGACCTTCCACCAAGTTTCTCTTGATCAGCTTTCTCATGCCATCCAGACTGTTGTGGCCCAATCTTCTGTGCCACAGCTCAGTTGATTGCTCTTTGCTTGCGGCCAGACATATATCCTAATCTTTTAGTTCTTCAAGGTAAAGTATGTATAGGTTCTTTTCTTTGTTGGCTTCAAAGATGACTGCTCCATCCTTCATAATGCTGCACTTTGACTCTTGAAATCTTATTTGATGTCTTTTGTCGCACAGTTGGCTAATACTGATAAGGTTGTGCTTCAGTCCTTTGACACATAGTACTTCTTCAATAACTATTTTGCCTTTGCTGCCTACTGATCCACTGCCAATTATAGTTCCTTTCCCATTGTCTCCATAGGTGACTATACCTTCTTCAGCTTCTAAATGGGAAAAAAGTTTTCTGTTCCCTGACATGTGCCTTGAGCAACTGCTGTCTAAATACCATTTGGATGCTCGAAGGTTTCCCTGCATTAAAAACTTCAGCTTTAGGTACCCAAGTTCTTTTGGGTCCTGGTTGGTTATTGTCATCAATTTTCTTTTAATTATCCATATTTTATGTTTACTTGGACATGATACTTTAATATGTCCTAACTTGTTGCAATGACTACAACAAGATATCTTAGTTGCCTTTTCAGTTGGAACGTATTTGAAGTTTACCTTGTATGTTGTGTCTTGTTCACGTACAAATTTAGGTGTAGGATATATTTTAGGATAAACTTTAGTTTCTTCAATATAAGGGGGAGTATAACCTAATCCATGTTTCTTTTTACCTGACCGTCTAGCACCCTTCAATATTAATGTTTGTTTTGCCATTAGTAAATTTTTCTAGTGTGCTTGATAATTTTTCATTTTCTGTGGTTAACATGTTGACATCTTGTTTTAAATTATTTACGGTTTCTTGATTTTCCAAATTTTCTAATTGTTCATTATTATTTTTCAAGTCGTCACACAGTAATTCGTTTCTCCTTTTTAGTTCATTAATTTGTTTTTCCATTTGCTCATTTTCTGATTTTAAATCTGAATTAGTCTTTTCTAAGCATGCGAGATTTTTCTTACTGGCTCTTAGTAATTTACATACTTCTCTATATTTACAGTATAGTTCATTAAATGCTTCTTCTATGTTATCTGAATCAGTATCATTACAAGAAGAGAAGGATGAGTCAGATGTTACCTTGTCTTCTGTGTTGGCCATGAAAGCTAGGTTGGTTTCTTCTTCTTCTTCACTTGAGCTCGACACACTGTCAGAGTCGCTGCTGTTATCCCATGCTGCTGCCATGGCTTTCTTTTTGTAACTTCTAGGTTTTCTTAAACTGTCCTTCTTTCTGAACTCCGATTTCTTGAGCTTTGGACACTCTGCCTTGATATGTCCGGGCTTCTTACATTCATAGCAAATTGGCTCACCTTTCTTGATGTCCTTTACTTCATTTTTCTTGAAATCTGCCCTTTTTGAAGTAACATCTTCCAAATTGATACTTTTTCTTCATGGATAGATGCGTTGTAGTCTTCTTGACAACAATTCTTCTTCATCCTCACTGTTTTCACTACTGTCTTCGTTCTCAGATTCTTCCTCAAAGTTATCTTCTGCTGCATTGAGGGCATTGGTGTGCTTCTTTCTATTTGATGATTCTCCCAATCATTCCATGTTATCTCATGGGCCATGAGGGACCCAATGAGTTTCTCCAATCACATCCTTTTTAAGTCATTGGCTTCTTCTATAGCTGTTACCTTGGGAGTCCAAAAGATGGTAGAGATCTAAGGATTTTCCTTACCATGTCTCCCATCTCATAGCTTTTTCCTAATCTTGCTAACCCATTGGTGATGTCTGTAAATCTGTTGAACATCTGTGTAATGGTTTCTCCCGACTGCATCTGAAATCTCTCGTGCTATGTCACCAGAATGTCTATTCTGGTTTCCCTTACTTTGTCAGTACCTTCTTATGTGATTCATAGCTTCTCCCACATCTCCATCGCTGATTTGCAGGCTGAAACTCTATTAAATTCTTTCTTGCTAAGTGCACAACACAATATGCACTTAGCTTTGCAGTTGAGAGAAATCTTCTTTCTATCATCTTCTATCCAGTTGTCTCTATTTTTTAGGACGACTAGATCGCCTTCTTCTACTATGGACCATATTTGAAAATCGAATCCTTGTAGGAAAAGTACTCCATTCTTCTTTTCCAGTATGTATAATCTTCACCATCGAATAGTGATGGCCTTGTTTACTGACTGAACTTCGAATTGACTTTGGGCTGCCATTGATCTTTTCTGTTCAGATCGTTGGATCTTCTTCTTTGTCGAAGAGACTAGCTCTGATACCACTTGTTGCCCAGCTAGCAAGCCCAGAGGGGGGGGGGGGGGGGGTGAATGGGATTCTTAAAATTATTGAGAACCTAAAATTAATTCACAAAATAGTCACACAAAACACACTTCGATAGATGTTAGTGTTAGTAAGGTAAATAGCAAACAAATAAAGACAATCACACTACACAAGGATTTATCCTGGTTCAGATCCCCTCTCCTTAGGAGTCCTACATACAGTCTCTGAGTAATACCTCAGGATTTCACTACCCACGAGTACAGTCCCCCTCAAGGACACTTACACACCCAGCCACAGCTGGTCTTCCCTTCACAACTCGAAGAGGAATTACAACACCCTAGATCCCACTAGGTCTTCCTTCTACACGAAGGGAAACAAGCACCCTAGAAACCACCAGTTCTTCCTTCAACACGAAGGGAAAGAACACAGGAATGAATTCAAGAGATAACAAGCCCGTAGATCAAGCTTAACGACCAACGCTTGATCTGAAGCAATGACTGAGAGGGAAAGTTCTACAATGAGGAACACTTAGTTTACAGAAGCTCTCAAGACTAACACAATGAATGCAGAGAGCTAAGAGCTAAACAATCAAAGGAGTGAGGCTTCGCTCTTTCAGATGCTCACAGAAAAGCTTGTAAAACATTATCATAAGTGTTGTATCTACTTCTGAAGCTTCAGTCTTCTATATATATCTTCTATTTGAAATTTAAATGTTGAGGTGTCCTTTGTCTCTAAGCTTTTGTTTACGTTAGACTGCATGTCACTGTAGAGCTTCTTGTTCAGCAGTCTTTAGCTTTCCATGCATGCAACAAGAAAGAGGATCTTCTTTGATGTTCGTTATCTTCCATATGTCACGTCCCGAGAATTTCGCAGCTGATATTAATGATGCGGAATATAATTCGAGTCGATATCTCGAGACGTGAACTGTAAGGCCCTCAAAATTTTGTTGCATTATTGGTATTGCATGTGAATACTTCATGTTTGTGTATGTATGTATGCAAATATCTACGTAAGTACTAGTTAGTATACTTATGCATGCATGTGTATAAATTAGATGTAAATAGTGTATGAATGGTATGATGGTAGTATGTACATGATAGTATACATATGGCACGTATATAGGTATAAGTTCTGCATGGTTTCTGCATGTTTTTGAGTTCTGGCTGAAGGCCAACTTGGCGTCAAGATCAATGGACATTTGCATTGTGTCGGCGTCAACCATATGGACGCCAATACTAAATCCAGCGTCCAGCGATGTGGACGTTAATTTCTCTGACCTGCATGCGTTGCAGAGCCCAAATTTTGGGAGCAAGCTAGCTCACCCATTGGGGAGCTGTCCCCAACGGTCTGAAAGGGTTCACATCAACCCTGCGGGATGGGAGAAGCGTCTCTCCTATATCTGAACCAGAATGCAACCCTAAACCCCCTCTCTTGACCTCTTTGAGAGATAGAGAAAAACCCTAGCTGGTGTGAGCAAAACCCCACCTTTGCAACCTTAAATCTGGCGATCTAAAGCTTGTTCCGGCCATCTACCACGACAAGGAGGTAGCTGGAACATCAAGGAAGGCATCCCCGACCTCGACCTGCTGCAGAGCTTACTCAAGAACCCGGAGGAAGGCTTTCTTGGGAGCTTCTTGGGACTGCCCAAGGAGAGCTTCACCGCCATCTTTGATCCTTCTGGAGATTTTTGAAAGGCATGTAACCTACCCCTATCGTCCATGTAGATGTCAAGTAGGGTTTTATCATTTTATGTATTTTTCCTCGTGTCCTAGATCCCCCATTCTCTCTGAATTTGAAGCTCGGGTCCTGCATTTTGCAGAGACCTGAACTAGACGGCAACATCAATTACCGTTAAGATCTTCATTGAGGGCCAGCGATTGTGCCGTCAATCTCCATTAACGGCCATGGCTTGCCGTTAAGTTCGTCTAGAAAGAACAGTGAACTGTTCTCTCCTTATATATGATTACTTTCGATGTGTTTTGCGATGAGGATATACTGTAAACCTATTATGCTACATAATGTGAATGTTGGAATGTGTGGGAGAATGGTTGTGCATTTATTTTGTGGATGGTTGAGTTATTGTTTAGTTAAAATGTATGTGGAAGAATGGCCATGTAGGTTCACCTATGATCCTATTAATCCGTGGAAAATTATGATGCCCTAACCTTGTTGAACCATGTCTATATACGTCAGTCTCTGCTCTGAATTTTTTGGAATTTTCCCCATGTCAATGTGATTTACTGAAAAATTTATACCTGGGAAATAGAAAACATGTGTAGGATTTGTTAAATTTCTAGTAAATTGTGTGTTATATAATAAATCTGAGAAAATTTCCTGTGATATTGTGTATATTTGGTTCAGGGTTATGATATGTTAAACTGAACTTTTATGTTATACACCATGATAAATTGAATTTCGAATAATACGAGAATTTATGTTAAATTTTCTGCAATTGTATTTTGGATCAGAAAAATGTGAAAATTTTCATGTGGGTCCTAAACCCAAAATCAGCATGTAGTTAAATTTTCAAGTCATTTGGACAACTATACCATGTAATATGAATTTTCAATGCAAAATGTGTAATTAATGCACGCCATTGTGAAATGATTTAATTTTTGGAAATCCAGCATGATTGGTGAAACTTTCTGAATGATAAATTCTGTCATTTGTAGTGTCATGATTAGGAAAACAGAGTCATGTTGTAAATGAGAGAATGAATGAGATATGAATGTCATGTGTAAAAATATGTGTTAAAAATCGACAAACGTGATATATGTAAAATTGTGCCAAGTGTGACACTGCTTCCATAGAGGGCAGTGGAACCGTATCATGGAAAAGTCCCATGAGAAGGTTCAATGTGTTGTGATCATAAGGCCATTAGGATGAAATCCTGGAGGTGGACAAGTACCACTGGTTAGGGTGGAGACTTGTTCTCCCGGTCTGCGCAGTCCAAGAGTCGTCATTGTATTGCCTAGGTGACGTCTATGTGTATGTGATGTGATGTGTCCTTCTTATGGTGGTTTGGACTATGTGTCACGGCACTAAAGTGTAAGATGTGAAAATGTGAAATGTGAATGTGTTTATGTGAAAGGTGAGAATGTGAACATGTGAAATTGTGAATGTGTAAGTGTGAACTATGCGAATAAGAAATTGTGTAAAAATGTGAAACCAAAATGCGGGGATGTGAAATTGAAATCCATGACATGAGGATCTGAAATCATGTTAGAACAGCAATATAAATGTGGTTATGATCATGTCCTATATGTGTACAATGCGTAGAATCCATGCTAGGGACAATCCTTGCTTACGTGTAAACCATTCCATGTATGTTTACTCTCACGTTGTGGTTTGAATGAGAATGTGGCTTCCATGTGTTAGATTGTAAGGTGTTAAAACATGTCAAAACAGCAAGCTTAAAGCATGTAAAATGGTTATGTGCATGTGTAGGAATGAGTAGCAACTATGTTAGCAATGTTTTCTTTCATGCATGTAAGCTAATCATGCTAAATTGCTTTCATGTTTTAGCTTAATTGAAAGTAGAACTTTCATGTGTTGGAATGATTAGAGAGCATGTGATAGGAGATTTAATTAGGAAATCTGAAAGTATGAATCATGTTTTCATTAGTAGAATCACCATGATAAGTTGTTAATTTCAATGTCACGCATGCTACATGTTGTGTCTTGTAAATGTGTATGTAAAGACCCGCTATGATATGTGCATGTATGATAGATGTAGTGTTATTTGCTGAGTCTTTTAGACTCATTACTTGCTTCGGCGTACAGGTGTAGTAGGTGACACACCTTTGGAGGAGACCGTGGAGAGCGACTCCGAGCGCGGGGAGTAGCTAGCTTGGTGGTGCTTAGTTGTGACATTTTGACATTTTGATGTATGTAATTGAGGCATTGTATTAGAACTATCATGTAAACTTGGATAAACTATGTATTTTACCTTAGCACTTCCTTTATATGGATTATGTGGACTTCAGTTCTTTAAATGTTAATGCAATCATGTATGTTAAATGTGGATGATGAATGAAATGAAGACAGTAGTTCTTTTACTTCCGCTACTCTGTTCTTATATTCACGTGTATCTCAGCTGAATGTTATTGTTGGGTAAATGTCCCCCTGTGGCAACGTTCACTATATCGACGTGGGTTGGTATAACCGTACCGATATAATGAGGGTCGCACAGAGATTGGTATCAGAGACGACCGGTTGAGATTGCACATGAATATACATAAGTTATCATCTTCATTACATGCTAAGTCTACATAGGAATGTCCACATGTGTAGAATTGATTAATAACGAATGAAAAATAGATAAGAAAATGGTTAGAATAAAGAACCTAGCTCTAATGGTGGCTGAAATTTATTACAGCCATGGCTTCGAGAGGTAGGCGTGGCAGAACGCCGGCCTGGAGGACGAGCCGAGGAGTGATGAGCGAGCTGAGCAGCAGGCCCCTGCTCCACAGGGTCCTGTACTTCTTCCACCGCCACCTATGGATTATGGAGTATTCATGCAAGGTCTGGTGCAAGCCATGCAGACGCAGGCTCTTACTCAGGTAGCACTCCAGGCACAGTTGGAGGCTCAGGTTAAACTAATAAAATGATTAATAGTCTGTTTTATATAATTATGCGATATTATGTTGATTGTGTATTGCTTGCTGTGTACTGTAGCAGGCTCAAGTACCAGCTCAGGACCATGGTGGACCTTCTACCATGGAATGATTCAAGAGGATGCTGCCACCCTCTTTTAAGGGGAGAGCGACCCATGTTGGAAGAAAGCTGGATGAGGGAGATAGAAAAGATCTTCCGAGCCATCAGGTGTGCAGATGAGGATAAGGTCACATTAGCCACCTACATGCTACAGGTATGCTTTAGTTTATATGCTTGTATGTTTTGTTAAGTTAGATTTGTTTAGATGGTGCTTATGACGGTGTACTGCAGGAAAGAGCTGATGTATGGTGGGCTTCATTGCTGCGTACCCAGTTTGAGGACGGAGCTATTGATGTTGCTTGGGACGAGTTCGTGAGGCTCTTTCGAGCCAAGTTCGTCCCCGAGCATATCAGATCGGATGGAGCAGGAGTTTCTCTCTTTGGCTCAAGGCTCCATGACCGTGCTAGAATATGAGGCAAGATTTTCTGAACTCTCTAAATATGCACCTCATATCGTGGCAGATGAGCGCAGGAAGACAAAGAAATTCGTGATGGGCCTGAAGCCATCACTGAGGACGAGGCTCGTGGCGTTTGACCACCGCACTTTGGACGAGGCCCTCAGCGCTGCTTGTAGGCAGGAAGGTGAGATGGAGCAATACCTTGAAGAGAAGAAGGCTTCGCAGAAGAGACCTGCAGCTACGTTCCAGCGACAGGATAGAAGAAAGTGGTGTACCAACACAACGCGATCAGTGGCAGTCGGCAGTTCTCAGGTACCTTCTGTACGTTCCCCTGTGTGAAGAAAGAGTGTCCCCACTGTGGGAAGACACATGGTGGTACCGAATGTTGGATGATTACAGGAAAGTGCTTGAAGTGCGGAAGCAGCGACCACAAGATCAAGGATTCCCAAGACTTCAGCAGGGAGTCCAGTGCGGAGCGCCACCCCAGCTGTAGCGGCAGCAGCGCCAGCTACAGGAAGACCAAGAAGGCCTCGAGCCCCAGCTCGAGTGTTTGCTTTAGCACGCGAGGACGTCGAGCCGGCGGAGCATGTCACCGAAGGTACGATTTTACTTCTAGGTGTGCACGCTCGGGTTTTGTTTGATACGGGTGCTACTCACTCGTTCATTTCCGAGCGGTTCGCTAGGCAGTTAGCCCTAGAGTCAGATGTAGAGTCTGAGGATTTAGAGGTCCCTTTGTCTGTGCACACCCCTGCGGGTACGGTATCGACTAGGAAGTGCATTCCGTCGCTACCTATGTGCATTGAGGATAGAGTCCTAGAGTGTGTTTCTTCTTGCTAAAGATGAAGGACTATGATGCTATTCTTGGTCTGGATTGGCTAGAGGAGCACTATGCGTTAGTGGATTGTCGTCGGAAGAGGATTGTTTTCCGCATTCCTGGTGAGGATCGAGTTCTCTCACCCCTTGCCAAGGAACTTGGCGGAAAGTTGGTCATCTCTGCCATGAAGGCGATGCGCATGGTAAACAAGGGTTGTGACGCTTTTCTTGCCAGCGTGGTACTAGTGCCAGAGGCTGATGAGTCACCTACTCTTGCAGAGATTGAGGTAGTGCAGGATTTTCCAGATGTCTTTCCTGATGATTTGTCTGGTTGCCACCGGATAGAGAGATAGAGTTTACCATAGAGTTGCTTCCGGGCACCTCTCCTATCTCGAAGGCTCCATATTGATGGCACCTGCGGAGTTAGCCGAGTTGAGGAGGCAGTGCAAGAGTTGCTTGATAAGGGATTTATTCGCCCGAGTGTTTCCCCTTGGGGCGCACCTGTATTATTCGTCAAGAAGAAAGACGGGTCACTTAGGTTATGCATTGACTACAGAAAGCTGAACCAAGTGACTGTGAAGAACAGGTATCCCTTGCCTCGTATTGATGATTTGTTTGACCAGTTGCGAGATGCATCAGTCTTTTCTAAGATTGATTTGCGATCTGGTTATCATCAGTTGAGGATTCGGAGTGAGGATGTGTTCAAGACGGCGTTTAGAACCCGTTATGGACATTATGAGTTTTGGTCCTTCCTTTCGGATTGACCAATGCCCTGCAGCGTTCATGGATCTCATGAACAGGGTGTTTAGGCCTTATCTAGATAGCTTTGTCGTAGTGTTTATTGATGATGTGCTGGTCTACTCTCCGGACGAGGCCACACACCGTCAGCATTTGAGGGTAGTGTTAGAGGTTCTTCGTGAGCACAAGCTGTATGCTAAGTTCAGCAAGTGCGATTTCTGGTTGCGCGAGGTTCATTTCCTCGGGCATGTTATCTCCGGGCTGGTGTAGCAGTTGATCCAGCAAAGGTCCAGGCAGTTATGGATTGGGAGGTTCCAAGACCCCTTCGGAGATTCGTAGTTTTATTGGTTTAGCTGGTTACTATCGGCGATTTATTGAGGGATTTTCATCCATCGCCGCCCCATTGACTCAGCTTACCAGAAAGGGAGTGAAGTTTGTTTGGTCCGAGAAGTGAGAGTAGTTTTCAATTGCTGAAGACTAAGCTCACCAGCTCCGGGTTAGTCTTACCGCGGCGGTGTAGAGTGTGTGTAGGGTTTTGCTATCTATATGGATGCGTCCGGATTGGTTTAGGCTGTGTGCTAATGCAGAGGAAAGGGGTAGTGGCTTATGCTTCTCGTCAGTTGAAGGAGCATGAGAGAACTATCCGACTCATGACTTGGAGCTCGCAGCAGTGGTTCATGCACTAAAGATCTGGAGGCACTATCTTTATGGTGTCAGATTTGAGGTGTTTACCGACCACAAGAGCTTGAAGTATCTTTTCTCCCAAAAGGAATTAAACCTGAGGCAGAGAAGATGGATTGAGTTCTTGAAGGACTATGACTTTCGACCTTCAGTATCACCCTGGGAAGGCGATGTCGTAGCGGATGCTCTGAGTAGAAAGAGGCCATCTCTCCAGCAGGATTGGAAGATGTTGGAGATGCGGCTTGCGCGTTGACTGAGTTAGAGCCATCGCTATGCCAGGCTTTTGTAGCTCAGTTATCTCTTAGGTCCTCGGTTTGGATGAGGTGATCGAGCAACAGAAAGCCGACCCTAGACTCTTAGAGTTAGTGGGCAAGGCAGGCATTGCTCGTGATGAGGACGGTGTGATTAGATTCCATCACCGTTGTTTGTGTCCCTGATTTGGTAGATGTCCGTGAGCATGTGTTAGCGGAGGCTCATAGATCGCGATTCTCTATTCATTCCGGGTAACACTAAGATGTACCAGGATTTGAAGAGATCATTTTGGTGGTCCGGCATGAAGAAGGATGTAGCGGATTATGTGTCTAGGTGTTTGGTGTGTCAGCAAGTGAAGGCCGAGCGACAGCGACCATCCGCCTTATGCAAAGGACGGAGATTCCAGTGTGGAAGTGGGAAGCTGTCACTATGGACTTTGTTTCGGGTTTGCCTCGATCTAGAAGGGCAATGACTCGATTTGGGTAGTTGTAGATAGATTCTCGAAGACTGCTCATTTCTTGCCATGAAGAAGAAGCAGTCAGTAGAGAGTTTAGCTAGATTGTATGTTAGTAGTATCATTAGATTGCATGGTGTGCCGAAGTCGATCATTTCGGATCGAGATCCGAGATTCACTTCGAGGTTGTGGAAGGGTCTTCAGGATGCTTTAGGATCGGAGCTGAAGCTCAGTTCGGCATTTTATCCCCAGACTGACGGACAGTCCGAGAGGACTATCCAGACGCTCGAGGATATGTTGAGAGCGTGTGTTTTGGATTGGAAGGATGATTGGGAGCGTCATTTACCTCTTGTGGAGTTCGCATACAACAATAGCTTTCATGCGAGTATTGGTATGGCTCCATTCGAGGCGTTGTATGGTCGGCCCTGCAGATCTCCTTTGTGTTGGGAGGAGACCGGTGATAGGCAATTGATCGGTCCGGAGTTAGTTCAGGAGACTTCGGATAAGATCCAACTTATCAGGAAGAGGCTTGTTGCAGCTCAGGATAGCAGAAGAGAAGAGCTATGCGACAACAGGAGGAAGGATTTGGAGTTCGAGGTGGGTGATCATGTCTTCTTGAAGATATCGCCTACTCGAGGTGTTGTCAGATTTGGCAGGCATAGTAAGCTGAGCCCTAGATTCATTGGCCCATATGAGATTCTCAGACGTTTGGGCAGCGTGGCATATGAGCTAGCATTACCCCCAGCTTTGGCTAGTGTTCATCCCGTCTTCCATGTTTCGATGCTCAGGAAGTATGTCCGAGATCCGTCTCATGTGATTAGTCATGAGCCAGTGGAGATTCAGCCAGATCTGTTGTATGTCGAGCAAACAGTAGCTATTCTTGACCGGAAGGTTCAGCATCTCTGGAACAAGAGTATTGCGTAGGTGAAAGTTCTCTGGCAACTTCTCGCGAGAGGAGGCTACTTGGAGCTTGAGGATGCGATGAAGAAGAAGTATCCCTTTTGTTTGAGTAGCGTCGTTCTAACTTCGAGGATGAAGTTTCTTTAAGGGGGAGAGGGTGTAAGGCCCTCAAATTTTGTTGCATTATTGGTATTGCATGTGAAATACTTCTGTTATGTATGTATGTAATGCAAAATATCTACGTAAGTACTAGTTAGTATACTTATGCATGCATGTGTATAAATTAGATGTAAATAGTGTATGAATGGTATGATGGTAGTTTGTACATGATAGTATACATATGAACGTATAGGTATAAGTTGTGCATGGTTTCTGCATGTTTTTGAGTTCTGGATGAAGGCCAACTTGGCGTCAAGATCAATGGAGTTTGCGTTGTGTCGGGGTCAACCATATGGACGCCAATACTAAATCCAACGTCCAGCGATGTGGATGTAATTCTCTGACCTGCATGCGTTGCAGAGCCGGATTTCGGGGAGCAAGCTTAGCTCACCCATTGGGGAGCTGTCCCCAACGGTCTCAAAGGGGTTCACATCAACCCTGCGGGAATGGGAGAAGCCTACTCCTATATCTGAACCCTTTGCAACCGTAAACCCCCTCTCTTGACCTCTTTTGAGAATAGAGAAAACCCTAGCTGCTGTGAGCAAAAGCCCACCTTTGCAGCCTTAAATCTAGCGATCTGAAGCTTGGTTCGGCCATCTACCATGACAAGGAGGTAGCTGGAACATCGAGGAAGGCAATCCACGACCTCGACCTGCTGCCGAGCTTGCTCAAAGAACCCGGTGGGAAGGCTTTCTTGGGACTGCCCAAGGAGAGCTTCACCGCCATCTTTGATCCTTGGAGATTTTTTAATGGCAAGTAACTACCCCTATCATCCATGTAGATGTCAAGTAGGGTTTTATCATTTTATGTATTTTTTCTCGTGTCCTAGATCCCCCATTTCTCTGAAATTTGGAGCTCGGGTCCTGCATTTGCAGGAGACCTAAACTTGACGGCACATCAATTGCTGTTAAGCTTCTTCATGACGGCCAGCGATTGTGCCGTCAATCTCCATTAACGGCCATGGCTTGCCGTTAAGTTCGTCTGGACAAAACAGTGAACTGTTCTCTCCTATATATGATTACTTTCGATGGGTTTTGCGATGAGGATATTACTGTAAACCTATATGCTACGTAATGTGAATGTGGAATGTGTGGGAGAATGGTTGTGCATTTATTTTGTGGATAGTTGAGTTAGTTTATTTAAAATGTATGTGGAAGAATGGCCATGGAGGTTCACCATGATCCTAATAATCCATGGGAAATTATGATGCCCTAACCTTGTTGAGCCATGTCTATATACGTCAGTCTCTACTCTGAATTTTCTGGAATTTCCCCATGTCAATGTGATTTACTGAAAATTTTACTCGTGAAATAGAAAACATGTGTAGGATTTATTAAATTTCCAGTAAATCGTGTGTTTTGTAATAAATCCAGGAAAATTCCTGTGATATTGTGTATATTGGGTTCAGGGTTATGATATGTTAAACTGAACTTTTATGTTATACACCATGATAAATTGAATTTCGAATAATACGAGAATTTATGTTAAATTTTGTGCAATTGTATTTTAGATCAGAAAGATGTGAAAATTTTCATGTGGGGTCCTAACCAGAAATCAGCATGTGGTTAAATTTTCAGGTCATTTGGACAACTATACCATGTAATATGAATTTTCCATGTAAAATGTGTAATTAATGCATGCCATTGTGAAATGATTAATTTTTGGAAATCCAACCTGATTGGTGAAACTATCTGAATGATAAATTTTGTCATTTGTAGTGGCATGATTAGGAAAATAGAGTAATGTTGTAAATGAGAGAATGAATGAGATATTAATGTCATGTGTAAAAATATGTGTTAAAAATCGACAAATGTGATAGTGTAAATTGTGCCAAGTGTGACACTGCCTCCATAGAGGGCAGTGGAAACCGTATCATGGAAAAGGCCCCATGAGAAGGTTCAATGTGTTGTGATCTAAGGGCATTAGGATGAAATCCTGGAGGTGGACAAGTACCACTGGTTAGGGTGGAGACTTGTTCTCCCGGTCTGCGCAGTCCAAGAGTCGTCACTGTATTGCCTAGGTGACGTCTTGTGTATGTGATGTGATGTGTCCTTCTTATGGTGGTTTGGACTATGTGTCACGGCACTAAAGTGTAAGATGTGAAAATGTGAAATGTGAATGTGTTTATGTGAAAGGTGAGAATGTGAACATGTGAAATTGTGAATGTGTAAAGTGTGAACTATGTGAATAAGAAATTGTGAAAAATGTGAAACCAAAATGTGGGATGTGAAATTGAAATCCATGATATGAGGATCTGAATCATGTTAGAACAGCAATATAAATGTGGTTATGATCATGTCCTATATGTGTACAATGCGTAGAATCCATGCTAGGGACAATCCTTGCTTACGTGTAACCATTCCATGCATGTTTACTCTCATGTTGTGGTTTGAATGAGAATGTGGCTTCCATGTGTTAGATTGTAAGGTGTTAAACCATGTCAAAACAGCAAGCTTAAAGCATGTAAAATGGTTATATGCTTGTGTAGGAATGAGTAGCAACCATGTTAGCAATGTTTTCTTTCATGCATGTAAGCTAATCATGCTAAATTGCTTTCATGTTTTAGCTTAATTGAAAGTAGAACTTTCATGTGTTGGAATGATTATAGAGCATGTGATAGGAGATTTTAATTTAGGAAATCTGAAAGCATGAATCATGTGTTTCATCAGTAGAATCACCATGATAAGTTGTTAATTTCAATGTCACGCATGCTACATGTTGTGTCTTGTAAATGTGTATGTAAAGACCCGCTATGATATGTGCATGTATGATAGATGTAGTGTTATTTGCTGAGTCTTTTAGACTCACTACTTGCTTCGGCGTACAGGTGTAGTAGGTGACACACTTTGGAGGAGACCGTGTTGGCCCTTTATGTACGCAGCAAGGTAACCTAGAGGGGGGGGGGGGTGAATAGGTTTTTCTGAAATCTGAAATCAAAACGTGAACACTTAAAAGTTTGGTTAGTGTTAGTGTGATGAAGAGTGGCAGTGAAGCAAAAGAACAATCACACAAAAGGACACAACGATATATCCTGGTTCGGACCTCTTTTCAACAGGAGTCCTACGTCCAGTCCCCAAGCAATCTCTTGGGATTTCACTACAAGGGTACAGTCCCCCTTATGGACTAACAACACCCTGGATACCCCACCAGGTCTTTTTCTCTTTCGGGCAAGAAGGCAGCCCACTTCTTTTAGGGCAGAAGTAAACCTCCTGGTACAAACCCCAGTGTTGTTCTAACACCAGCACTCAGCTAGTCTTCCTTCTCTAAGAAGGGAACAACACCCTGGCACCCCCAAGTCTTCCTTCACACACGAAGGGAACAAACACATAAATGTGTTCAGGAAACAGACGCCCCTAGATCAAGCTAATAGGACAGGTGCTTGATCTGAAGCAAAGACTGAGAGGATAAAAGATCTACAGAATGGGGAGTGATCTCTCAGTGCACAGGGCTCTCACAGATATACACTAACGCACAAAGAGCAGAGCTAGAAAGAAGGAATGAAGCTTGGCTCTTCTTGGATGCTTGCAGAATGCTTGAGAGAGATGTAAGTGTTGTTCTCTCTCCTTTTTCCGTGTTTTTTTTGGAGCTTCAGTCTTCTATAAATATCTCAACTTGAAAGATAGTCGTTGAAGTGTCCGTTGAAGTGGCCGGTTGTCTCCAAGCTCAAGTGTTCGTTTGACTCTATGGTGCAGAGGAGCTTCTAGTTCAACGGTCCTTTGCTTTTCATGCACGTAAGGAGAAGATCTTATGAAATATCCTTTGGCTTCTATTTTATCCAACGTTGTATTACCAGTGCTGTCAGAGATCTGCACACAATACAAGTTTAAACAATAGACAGCTAAGCTGTCTCTAGTTGTCAGTCAACGTTAGAAGATATGTTCATTAAAGTAGTAAAGCCATTTGCTGTTCTAAAAAGATGTTCACAGGATAAGCATGATAGTGGAAGTCAGATATAGTCTGATGCATGCAGTGAGATATGACAATCTTAACTAATGCACAGATCAGAAAGATATGTGCGAAGACTTTGACTATTCAATGCTGTTAAATATCAGTCGTTATAAACATAGAATCGATGCAATCATGACTTATGAAATTGTTATGAACTAACCTCCAAATCGTTGTGATCAAGACGATATAATCAAATCGTTATGAGTTACAACGAAATCGTTGTAGAAGGCAAATCGATGGAGGGCAAATCGTTGCGGTCAGTTATCAAATCGTTATGAGCCTTAACGAATCGTTATGAAAGGTAAATCATACGAGAGCAAAACGATGTGATCATAAAGAAATCGTTGTGACCAAATCGTTGTTCTTATAAAAGAAATCGATGCGAATGAAGAAATCGATGTGAACAAATCGTTCTGGTCTCTTCACAAATCGTTATGAGAGACTTAACGAATCATTCTGAGAGCAAATCGTTATGGCTACAAAAGGAATCGTTCTGGCACTTGAAGTGAAATCGATGTATATGAAATTAGACATCGACTTTATCATTTTAGTGCGCCATAAAATAATCATAAATATTCATGAAATAATCTAATCATAAATTTTGTTAGCACCAAAATATGAGGGTAATAAAAGAGTGGTTCAACAATCTCCCCCTTTTTGGTGATGACAAAATTTATGCGAATTTTCTGACAAAGATACCTCAGACAAGAAAATACACAGAAAATTCACAGTGCATACTTACTCTCCCCCTTTTGTCACTAACCAAAAAGGAAGGGTCTTACCATGCATATTCTCCCCCTTTGAGAGAATTTCTTACCATTGAGGGGTTCAACAATAATAGATGATGAGTAATTGATTACTGCTCCCCCTTTGTGTATGCTCCCCCTAAGCATGAGGCTCCCCTGAATGTGAGGCAAGCAAGATCTTGTTGGTCTTGACCTTTCATAAGTTGTTTGTCAAGTCTTCAGAATTATTGCCTGCATTGATCTAAGAATAACTTGCAAACATTGTTAGTAGTATTGTAGTTTACTGAAGCTAAAATGAAAACAGAAATGTAAGTTTAAAAAAAGAAACTAAAAAACTAAAGGATGTTTATGAGCATCCTCTATCCATACCCATCGGATGCCTTTTTGTTGTTTTACTCATCAGGAGCAGATTGGCATTTTCTTCTTTGAAGTTACCTGAGGAGGTGTTTACTGAAGATGTCTCTTTTCTTCAGTGTTGGCCATGAACGCCAGGTTGGCTTTGTCTTCTTTGTCACTACTTGAGCTTAACTCGCTGTCCGAGTCACTGCTATTATCCCAAGCTGCTGCCATGGGTTTTCTTTTGAATTTCTTGTACAGCTTCTTGGATTTTATGGTTGACCAGTCTTCTTTAACATAGGACAATCTGGTCTCAGATGTCCAGGTTTGTTGCATTCATACATATATGCTCAGTTTTCTTTAGTCCCTTCCTTCTTGCTTCTTATATTCTTTGTTTTTCTTTAAATATCTCCTTCCAGACTGGTACTTCTTCTTCTTGGCTAAGATACGTTTCAGTCTCCTAGATAGTGCTTCTTCTTCTTCACTGTCTTCACTGCTGGCTTCGTCTTCAGATTGTTCCTCAGAGCTGTCTTTTGCTGCCTTGAGGGCATTGGTGTGCTTCTTCCTACTAGATGGTACCTAATCTCTCCATGTTTATCTCATGGGCCATGAGGGACCCAATGAGCTTTTCCAATGACATTGTCTTCAAGTCATTGGCCTCTTCTATAGCCGTTACCTTGGGAGTCCAAGAGGATGGTAGGGATCTAAGTATTTTTCTGACCATATCTCCCATTGGGTAGGTCTTGCTGAGTCCAGCTAATCCGTTGATGATATCTGTAAAGCTACTGAACATTTGAGAGATTGTTTCTCCTGGCTCCATCTGAAATCTTTCGTATTGAGTCACAAGAATGTCAATTCTTGTTTCCTTACCTTTTCTGTTCCTTCATAAGTGATCCTGAGCTTTTCCCACATTTCCATTGAGGATTTGCATGCTGAAACTCTGTTGAACTCCTTTTACTTAGAGCACAGCATAAGATGCTCTTTGCTTTGCAATTCAAGGAGATCTTGTTTCTGTTATCATCTGTCCATTGAGCTTTCTCATTTGTGACCAGGAGGTCACCGTCTTCTATTATGGACCAAATCTGATAGTTGTGGCCTTGCAGAAAATACTACATTTTGGTTTTCCAATATGTGTAATCTTCTCCATCGACAATGGTGGTCGGTTGACAGACTGACCTTCGTTGTGACTTTGGGCTGCCATGGATCTTTACTCTTCAGATCGTTGGATCCTTTCTTTGTCGAAGAGACTCGCTCTGATACCACTTGTTGGCCCTTTATGTACGGCAGCAAGGAAACCTAGAGGGGGGGGTGAATAGGTTTTTCTGAAATCTGAAATCAAAACGTGAACACTTAAAAGTTTGGTTAGTGTTAGTGTGATGAAGAGTGGCAGTGCGGAAGCAAAAGAACAATCACACAAAAGGACACAGCGATATATCCTGGTTCGGACCTCCATTCCACATGAGTCCTACATCCAGTCCCTAAGAAATCTCTTGGGATTTCAATACAAGGGTACAGTCCCACTTATGGACTAACAACACCCTGGATACCCCACCAGGTCTTCTTCTCTTTTCGGGCAAGAAGGCAGCCCACTTCTTTTACAAGCGCAGAAGTAAACCTCCTGGTACAAACCCCAGTGTGGTTCCACACCCAGAACTCAGCTGGTCTTCCTTCTCTAAGAAGGGAACAACACCCTGGCACCCCCCAGGTCTTCCTTCACACACGAAGGGAACAACACACATAAATGTGTTCAGGAAACTGACGCCCCTAGATCAAGCTAATAGGATAGGTGCTGATCTGAAGCAAAGACTGAGAGGATAAAAGATCTACAGAATGGGGAGTCATCTCTCTCAGTGCACAGGGCTCTCACAGATATACACTAACGCACAGAGAGCAAGAGCTAGAAAGAAGGAATGAAGCTTGGCTCTTCTTGGATGCTTGCAGAATGCTTGAGAGAGATGTAAGCGTTGTTCTCTCTCATTTTTCTGTGTTTTCTTTTGGAGCTTCAGTCTTCTATAAATATCTTAAACTTGAAAGATAGTCGTTGAAGTGTCCGTCGAAGTGGCCGTTGTCTCCAAGCTCAAGTGTTCGTTAGACTCTATGGTGCAGAGGAGCTTCTAGTTCAACGGTCCTTTGCTTTTCATGCACGTTAGGAGAAGATCTTCTAAAATATCCTTTGGCTTCTATTTTATCCAACATTGTATTACCAGTGCTGTCAGAGATCTGCACACAGTACAAGTTTAAACAATAGACAGCTAAGCTATCTCTGGTTGTCAGTCAACGTTAGAAGATATGTTCATTAAAGTAGTAAAGCCATTTTGCTGTTCTAAAAAGATGTTCACAAGATAAGCATGATAGTGGAAGTTAGATATAGTCTGAATGCATGCAGTGATACGTACAATCTTCATTAATGCACAGATGTCAGAAAGATATGTGCGAAGACTTTGACTATTCAACGTTGTTAAATATCAAGTCGTTATAAACATAGAATCAATGCAATCATGACTTATGAAATCATTATGCTCTAACCTCCAAATCGTTGTGATCAAGATGATATAATCAAATCGTTATGAGTTACAAGGAAATCGTTGTAGAAGGCAAATCGATGTGAGGGCAAATCGTTGCGCTCACTTATCAAATCGTTATGAGCCTTAATGAATCGTTATGAAAGGTAAATCGTTATGGGATCAAGACGATGTGATCATTAAAGAAATCGTTGTGACCAAATCATTGTTCTTACAAAGAAATCGATGTGAATGAAGAAATCGATGTGAACAAATCGTTCTGGTCTCTTCACAAATCGTTATGAGAGACTTAACGAATCGTTTTGAGAGCAAATCGTTATGGCTACAAAAGGAATCGTTCTAGCACTTGAAGTGAAATCGATGTATATGAAATTAGACATCGACTTTATCATTTTAGTGCACCATAAATAATCATAAATATTCATGAAATAATCTAATCATAAATTTTGTTAGCACCAAAATATGAGGGTAATAAAAGAGTGGTTCAACAGACCGTGGAGAGCTACTCCGAGCGCAGGGAGTAGCTAGCTTGGTGGTGCTTAGTTGTGACATTTTGACATTTTGATGTATGTAATTGAGGCATTGTATTAGAACTATCATGTAAACTTGGATAAACTATGTATTTTACCTTAGCACTTCCTTTATATGGATTATGTGGACTTCGGTTCTTTAAATGTTAATGCAATCATGTATGTTAAATGTGGATTATGAATGAAATGAAGACAGTAGTTCTTTTACTTCCACTACTCTGTTCTTATATTCACGTGTATCTCAGCTGAATGTTATCGTTTGGGTAAATTTCCCACTGTGGCAACGTTCACTATATCGACGTGGGTTGGTATGACCGTACCGATATAATGAGGGTCGCCACAGAGATTGGTATCAGAGACGACCGGTTGAGATTGCACATGAATATACATAAGTCATCATCTTCATTACATGCTAAGTCTACATAGGAATGTCCACATGTGTAGAATTGATTAATAACGAATGAAAAATAGATAAGAGAATGGTTAGGAAATAAAGCAACGTAGCTCTAATGGTGGCTGAAATTTATTACAGCCATGGATTTGAGAGGTAGGGGTGGCGGAGCCCCGGCCTGTGAGGACGAGCCGAGGCGTGATGAGCGGGCTGAGCAGCAGGCCCCTGCTCCACAGGGTCCTGTACTTCCCCCACCGCCGCCTGTGGATTACGGAGTATTCATGCAAGGACTGGTGAAAGCCATGCAGATGCAGGCTCATACTCAGGCAGCACTCCAGGCACAGTTGGAGGCTCAGGTGAAACTAATAAAATGATTAATAGTCTATTTTATATAATTATGCGATATTATGTTGATTGTGTATTGCTTGCCGTGTATTGTAGCAGGCTCAAGCACCAGCTCAGGACCATGGTGGACCTTCTACCATGGAAAGGTTCAAGAGGATGCTGCCACCCTCTTTTAAGGGGGAGAGCGACCCATGTTGGCAGAAAGCTGGATGAGGGAGATAGAAAAGATCTTCCGAGCCATCTGGTGTGCAGATGAGGATAAGGTCACATTAGCCACCTACATGCTACAGGTATGCTTTAGTTTATATGCTTGTATGTTTGTTAAGCTAGATTTGTTTAGATGGTGCTTATGAGCAGTGTACTGCAGGAAAGAGCTGATGTATGGTGGGCTTCATTACTGCGTACCCAGTTTGAGGACGGAGCTATTGACGTTGCTTGGGACGAGTTCGTGAGGCTCTTTCGAGCCAAGTTCGTCCACGAGCATATTCAAGATCGGATGGAGCAGGAGTTTCTCTCTTTGGCTCAAGGCTCCATGACTATGCTAGAATATGAGGCAAGATTTTCTGAACTCTCTAAATATGCACCTCATATCATGGCAGATGAGCGTAGGAAGACAAAGAAATTCGTGATGGGCCTAAAGCCATCACTGAGGACGAGGCTCGTAGCGTTTGACCACCGCACTTTAGACGAGGCCCTCAGCGCTGCTTGTAGGCAGGAGGGTGAGATGGAGCAATACCTTGAAGAGATGAAGGCTTCGCAGAAGAGACCTACAGCTACGTTCCAGTGACAGGATAAGAAGAAAGCGGTGTACCAGACACAATAGCGATCAGTGGCAGTCGGCAGTTCTCAAGTACCTTCTGTACGTTCCCTTGGCATGAAGAAAGAGTGTCTCCACTGTGGGAAGACACATGGTTGTACCGAATTTTGGATGATTACGGGAAAGTGCTTGAAGTGCGGAAGCAGCGACCACAAGATCAAGGATTGCCCAGACTTCAGTAGGGAGTCCGGCGCGGAGCGCCAGCCCCAGCGGTAGCGGCAGCAGCGCCAGGTATAGGAAGACCAGGAAGGCCTCGAGCCCCAGCTCTAGTGTTTGCTTTAGCACCCGTGGACGTCGAGCAGGCGGAGCATGTCACCAAAGGTACGGTTTTACTTATAGGTATGCATGCTTGGGTTTTGTTTGATACGGGTGCTACTCACTCGTTCATTTCCGAGCGGTTTGCTAGGCAGTTAGCCCTAGAGTCAGACGTAGAGTTTGAGGATTTAGAGGTCCCTTTGTCTGTGCACACCCCTGCGGGTACGGTATCGACTAGGAGTGAATTCTGTCGTTACCTGTGTGCATTGAGGTTAGAGTCCTAGATGGGTGTTTCTTCTTGCTAAAGATGAAGGACTATGATGCTATTCTTGGTCTGGATTGGCTAGAGGAGAACTATGCCTTAGTGGATTGTCATCGGAAGAGGATTGTTTTCCGCATTCCTGGTGAGGATGAGTTCTCTCACCCCTTGCCAAGGAACTTGGCGGGAAAGTTGGTCATCTCTGGCATGAAGGCGATGCACATGGTAAACAAGGGTTGTGACTCTTTTCTTGCCAACGTGGTACTAGTGCCAGAGGCTGATGAGTCACCTACTCTTGCAGAGATTGAGGTAGTGCAGGATTTTCCAGACATCTTTCCTGATGATTTGTCTGGGTTGCCACAGGATAGGGAGATAGAGTTTACCATAGAGTTGCTTCCGGGCACCTCTCCTATCTCGAAGGCTCCATATCGGATGGCACCTGCGGAGTTAGCCGAGTTGAGGAGGCAGTTGCAAGAGTTGCTTGATAAGGGATTTATCCGCCCGAGTGTTTCCCCTTGGGGCGCACCTGTGCTATTCGTCAAGAAGAAAGACGGGTCACTTAGGTTATGCATTGACTACAGGAAGCTAAACCAAGTGACTATGAAGAACAAGTATCCCTTGCCTCGTATTGATGATTTGTTTGACCAGTTGCGAGATGCATCAGTCTTTTCTAAGATTGATTTGCGATCTGGTTATCATCAGTTGAGGATTCGAAGTGAGGATGTGTCCAAGATGTTGCCTAGATGACGGGCCCAGAGAGGGGGGTGAATGGGTCTTTAAAAATTAATCTAGAAGATATCTGAAACTAAAAACATTCACACAAACGTTCTTCGAAGTAGGTTAGTGACTGTTAGTTTAAATATCAAACATACAAAGGAGACAATCACACAACACAAGGTTTATCCTGGTTCGGACCTCCTTTCCTTAGGAGTCCTACGTCCAGTCCCTGAGCAACAACTCAGGATTTCACTAACTAGGGTACAGTCCCCCTAAGGACGGTACAACACCCAGCTCAACTGGTCTTCCTTCACACCCGAAGGGAATAACACCCTGGATACCCCATCAGGTCTTCCTTCACAACCGAAGGGAACATCACCCTGGATACCACACCAGGTCTTCCTTCACAACCAAAGGGAACAACACCCTGGATACCACACCAGGTCTTCCTTCACAACCAAGGGAACAACACCCTGGATACCACCAGGTCTTCCTTCACAACCAAAGGGAACAACACCCTGGATACCACCAGGTCTTCCTTCACCACGGAAGGGAACAACACAAAGAAAATGAATGACTTACAAGCCCCTAGATCAAGCTTTTGACAAGCAAGGATCTGAAGCAATTAGAACTGAGAGCAAATAGATTTAAACAAGGCACACTCTCAGAACTACACGGGCTCTCTCAAGATTTTCACAAACTAGTGGAGAGAAAATGAGCAAAAAAACTAAGTGGAGTGAAGTTCTTGGCTCTGGACTTTCTTCCGAAGAATTTGAATGCTTGAATGCGCGATATATCTTTTTTGTATATATCTGACTTGAATTTATATCTTCAATTTGATATGTAGACGTTGAAGTGTCCGTTGTCTCTCTTTTGAGTAGTCGTTAGACTGAATGACATCTGGAGTCTTGGAAGCTTCCAGTCAATAGTCTTTTGATCACTTGAGCACGCAAAGAGATGAGATCTTCATAAATATCCGTTGGCTTCTATTTGTTTAACGTTGTACCATGAAGCTAGATCAGAGGTCTGCACAAATGTCAATCTCAAATAGCAGACAGCTAAGCTGTCTCTGATGTCAGTCAACGTCAGTAGCAATAGACATGTAAATAGTAATGCAGATTAGCTTAAGTCTAAAAGACGTAATCAGAGTAAGCATGATAAAGGATGATATTGTCTGCATGCATGCAGAGATACGTTCAGGCCTCATTAAATGCAGGTGCGTCAGAGAGATGCATACGAGGTCTTTGACTAGTCAACAAAGATGATATCAAGTCGTTATGAAATCGATGTCTATATGACTTATGAAAACGTTATGAACAAGTCAGGTTGACCAAGTCATTATGACATAGAAGAAATCGTTGTGAAACACTTAACAAATGGTTATACAAAGCAAATCGTTGTGTTCACTGAAGAAATCGTTATGAAACACTTAACAATCGTTATACAAAGCAAATCGTTGTGAAAACTGGAGAAGTCGTTATGAAACACTTAACAAATCGTTATACAAAGCAAATTGTTGTGAACGCTTATCAAGTAGTTATGTGCTCTAAAGAAATCGTTATGATGACTTATGAAATCGTTACGGCGAGCAAGTCGTTGCGAGTTTTAAAGAAATTGTTACGGTTACTTATAGAGTCGTTGTGACGAGCAAGTCATTACGGGTTCTGAAAAAATCGTTACGGTCACTTATAGAGTCGTTATGACGAGCAAGTCGTTACGGGCTCTGAAGAAATCGTTACGGTCACTTATAGAGTCGTTATGACATCGACTTGTTTGAAACCTTTCCAGTCTTACAAGGAAATCGTTAAAACACTTATGAAATCGTTGTGACTTTCAACAGAAGTCGATGTGGACTTAGAGAAATGCACTTACCTGGCTTTTTGACAGAAATAATTAGTACTTACCAAATGTGCTTGATTTTCCTTGTTTATTTCCTGTGCTAAAGACTCATAAAATGCATGTTAGAAAACTATGATGTTGTTTTGTTAATCACCAAAATAGATATGTAATTACTTATGATTATAGGGGACAGACTGATCATCAATCTCCCCCTTTTTGGTGATGACAAAACTGAACAATAAGCATGGATGAAAAATATCTGAAATCAGTCTAAAGATATGACATGCTAATTTTCTTCTTAAAAAATGGTTGTATTTCAGACATGCTAATATTCTCCCCCTTTATGTCATTAAGCAAAAAGTAAACTGAGACAAAGAAACAGGAGAAAGATTGGATCACTCAAGCAAAGAGAATCTATTAATTCTGTGGAGGTACAGGTAAGTAGTAAGCAGGAGACAAAAGAGAGGCAAAGTGGGAGATGGTTTCCCATGCCTATGCTTCCTGCTCTTCAAAAAAGTTTTCAAGACTCCAAAAGATACAGAGTAGGATGGTCCCATGGTGGAAGCCATCCGTTTGAGATGAAGATCTAGGTGCCGATAGAGAAGATCAGCATAGGCATTCTTGTCCATGTTCATCTTGAGAAATCGACGAGTCCCAATGCTGGCACACAAGAGGAACTGGTCTATTGTGACAGGATAGTGATTGTGCTTGTCTCTGAGAGCCTTGTGAAGAGCCAAATAGACTTTGTATCTTTCCTCCCAGACATTGAAGGGATCATTGACTAGGTAGATAGAGTTCAAATCAAGGAATGTGGCTGGAGACACTGCAGGCTTGCCTTTTGTGGCTTGGGCTTCATTGAGGGCAATCAATTGCTGAGCTGACAGGGGATAATACTTGGACCATTCTGAGGGAGTCACCCTCTCACATTCGGACAGAATAGGGCCTAGGACATCAGCACTGACATGTCCTTGGATATATTCCCTAAATAAGAATCTGGGAAAAGCTACCTGGCAACCTTTTTGTACTTTAATCCTGCCCATGATTTTGGCATAACGCTCAAATATGATTGAACCAACAGAAGAATCCATAACAAGAAACTGAATTTGAGGAAGAGCTATCTCTTCAGGCACTTGGAGGGTAGCAAAATCCACTTTAACGTCTGAAGTATGAGAGATGGCTGGAGTCAGAGCTGAAATGACTCTTTTAAACTGGCTGAGCTAAACTTCAGGAAGATTGTTGATGTATCTGAAGTTATTGAAAATCATGAAATGCCTGATCATTTTGATTTCCTTTTGAATGTAGGGATCCCAAAGCTCTTGATGATACATTCTGAACCATTCTGATAGGGTCAGGGAGTGGTCCCTTGGAGGAAATCTGGCAGATTTGGCAAGGAGTCTCAGCCAGGAGAGGAACTTCAGAGACAACAGCTCACCTTGCACATTCAGCCTTTCAATCACTGGCTTCAAATTGATAACAATTTTCTGCTTGACCTGCCTCTCAAAAGGAGTCTCAGCCAGGAGAGGAACTTCAGAGACAACTTCTTTTCCTTTCTTCTGGCCTTCTTTTGCTGGAGGAGATTGATCATCTGAGCTCGAAGAGCTTGCAGTCTCCCCTTCTCTGACATCCAGGTTTGGAGAGTCTCCATGCCTTTCATCCTGATCATCAACCACTGGAGTTTCTTCTACTGAACCTTCTTTTGATGGCTCCCCCTCAATAGGAGCATCTTCTTCATTTGATACTTGCTCCCCCTGAATGGGAGCATCCACCATCACAGAGTCACCCTGAACAGTTGGGTGCTCTAACTCTACTGGTACATCTTCTATTTCAACATCAAAGTGGCCTGATGCCACAGCCTCTTCAGCAACTCTCCCACTAGCTTCTGGAGCACTAGAGGTGAAAGGAATCGAATCAATAATGTCTGAAAGCATAGATGCAACTACAGTTGAGGGTAGTGGGTCTTCAACTGGAATAATGTCCTCTGGGAGAATATCCTCAATTCTCCTTTCTGCAAAGATTTGAACTGATTCTTCTAGAAATTCTGAAGCTGCTACAGATATTCTTTCTTCTTCTACTGCACTTTCAGACTGGACTTCTGCTATAGAGGGGCCTGAAGATTCTGTTGCTCCAACTGCTGGAGCTGAAACTGACTCCACTGGCAATTCTGGAATCATATCTGTTGATCCCATTTCCTGATGAACAACTGAGGTGTCGTCAATGATGGCTTCGCCTTCTGCAACTGAAGCCTTGAACCAGACACCATTTTCCACAGAGAAGCCACTCTTCTTCAGGTTCCTGGACCTGATTGCTTGGCCCATTTTCTCTACAACTGCCCCAGAAAGATCAACACCGAAGTGTTTGAAGATCTTGGTAAGTAGGTGGGCATAGGGCAGGGACACATTTAACTTGCTCTTGGTGTCCCAAATCTAATCTCTGGCAAATTTCATTGTTTCCATCATTACTGCGGCCATATTTATCTCCTTATTTTGAATGGCCAGTACATCATGTCTGAGTCGGCCTTTGTGCAAGATGAAAATGTTGCACTTCTAGGATCTAAGATTTGACAGACAATAAAGTGAAGGAGGCGGTTGAAAGCAGTTAATTGATTTATATCCAGCTTGCCATCCCTTAGCTTGAAGCCCGGTCCTACAATTCCCTTACTGAAGATGCTGTTTGATGTGAAGACTTCCAGATTTAGTGGGGTTCACACGGTGGACGCCCAGTACATCATGTCTGAGTCCGCCATTGTGCAAGATGAAAATGTTGCACTTCTGGGAACTAAGATTTGACAGACAATAAAGTGAAGGAGGCGGTTGAAGAAATCGTTACGGCGAGCAAGTCGTTGCGAGTTTTAAAGAAATCGTTACGGTTACTTATAGAGTCGTTGTGACGAGCAAGTCATTACGGGCTCTGAAGAAATCGTTACGGTCACTTATAGAGTCGTTATGACGAGCAAGTCGTTACGGGCTCTGAAGAAATCGTTACGGTCACTTATAGAGTCGTTATGACATCGACTTGTTTGAAACCTTTCCAGTCTTACAAGGAAATCGTTAAAACACTTATGAAATCGTTGTGACTTTCAACAGAAGTCGATGTGGACTTAGAGAAATGCACTTACCTGGCTTTTTGACAGAAATAATTAGTACTTACCAAATGTGCTTGATTTTCCTTGTTTATTTCCTGTGCTAAAGACTCATAAAATGCATGTTAGAAAACTATGATGTTGTTTTGTTAATCACCAAAATAGATATGTAATTACTTATGATTACAGGGGACAGACTGATCATCAATCTCCCCTTTTTGGTGATGACAAAACTGAACAATAAGCATGGATGAAAAGTATCTAAAATCAGTCTAAAGATATGACATGCTAATTTTCTTCTTAAAAAAATGGTTGTATTTCAGACATGCTAATATTCTCCCCTTTTTTGTCATTAAGCAAAAAGCAAACTGAGACAAAGAAACAAGAGAAAGATTGGATCACTCAAGCAAAGTGAATCTATTAATTCTGTGGAGGTACAGGTAAGTAGTAAGCAGGAGACAAAAGAGAGGCAAAGTGGGAGATGGTTTCCCATGCCTGTGCTTCCTGCTCTTCAAAAAAGGTTTTGAAGACTCCAAAAGATACAGAGTAGGATGGTCCCATGGTGGAAGCCATCCGTTTGAGATGAAGATCTAGATGCCAATAGAGAAGATCAGCATAGGCATTCTTGTCCATGTTCATCTTGAGAAATCGACGAGTCCCAAAGCTGGCACACAAGAGGAACTGGTCCATTGTGACAGGATAGTGATTGTGGTTATCTCTGAGAGCGTTGTGAAGAGCCACATAGACTTTGTATCTTTCCTCCCAGACTTTGAAGGGATCATTGACTAGGTAGATAGAGTTCAAATCAAGGAATGTGGCTGGAGACACTGCAGGCTTGCCTTCTGTGGCTTGGGCTTCATTGAGGGCAATCAATTGCTGAGCTGACAGGGGATAATACTTGGACCATTCTGAGGGAGTCACCCTCTCACATTCGGACAGAATAGGGCCTAGGAGATCAGCACTGACATGTCCTTGGATATATTCCCTAAATAAGAATCTGGGAAAAGCTACCTGGCAACCTTTTTGTACTTTAATCCTGCCCATGATTCTGGCATAACGCTCAAATATGATTGAACCAACAGAAGACTCCATAACAAGAAACTGAATTTGAGGAAGAGCTATCTTTTCAGGCACTTGGAGGGTAGTAAAATCCACTTTAACGTCTGAAGTATGAGAGATGGCTGGAGTCAGAGCTGAAATGGCTCTTTTAAACTGGCTGAGCTAAACTTCAGGAAGATTGTTGATGTATCTGAAGTTATTGAAAATCATGAAATGCCTGATCATTTTGATTTCCTTTTGAATGTAGGGAGCCCAAAGCTCTTGATGATACATTATGAACCACTCTGATAGGGTCAGGGAGTGGTCCCTTGGAGGAAATCTGGCAGATTTGGCAAGGAGTCTCAGCCAGGAGAGGAACTTCAGAGACAACAGCTCACCTTGCACATTCAGCCTTTCAATCACTGGCTTCAAATTGATAACAATTTTCTGCTTGACCTGGCTCTCAAAAGTAGTCTCAGCCAGGAGAGGAACTTCAGAGAAAACTTCTTTCCTTTCTTCTGGCCTTCCTTTGCTGGAGGAGATTGATCATCATCTGAGCTCGACGAGCTTGCAGTCTCCCCTTCTCTGACATCTTGGTTTGGAGAGTCTCCATGCCTTTCATCCTGATCATCAACCACTGGAGTTTCTTCTACTGAACCATCTTTTGATGTCTCCCCCTCAATAGGAGCATCTTTTCATTTGATACTTGCTCCCCCTGAATGGGAGCATCCGCCATCACACCCTGAATAGCTGGGTGCTCTAACTCTACTGGTACATCTTCTATTTGAACATCAAAGTGGCTTGATGCCACAGCCTCTTCAGCAACTCTCCCACTAGCTTCTGGAGCACTAGAGGTGAAAGGAATCGAATCAATAATGTCTGAAAGCATAGATGCAACTACAGTTGAGGGTAGTGGGTCCTCAACTGGGTAGTGGGTCCTCAACTGGAATAATGTCCTCTGGGAGAATATCCTTAATTCTCCTTTCTTTAAAGATTTGAACTGATTCTTCTAGAAATTCTGAAGCTGCTACAGATATTCTTTCTTCTTCTACTGCACTTTCAGACTGGACTTCTGCTATAGAGGGGCCTGAAGATTCTGCTGCTCCAACTGCTGGAGCTGAAACTGACTCCACTGGCAATTCTGGAATCATATCTACTGATCCCATCTCCTGATGAACAACTGAGGTGTCGTCAATGATGGCTTCGCCTTCAGCAACTGAAGCCTTGAACCAGACACCATTTTCCACAGAGAAGCCACTCTTCTTCAGGTTCCTGGACCTGATTGCTTGGCCCACTTTCTCTACAACTGCCCCAGAAAGATCAACACCGAAGTGTTTGAAGATCTTGGTAAGTAGGTGGGCATAGGGCAGAGACACATTTAACTTGCTCTTGGTGTCCCAAATCTGATCTCTGGAAATTTCATTCTTTCCATCATTACTGCGGCCATATTTATCTCCTTATTTTGAATGGCACAGTACATCATGTCTGAGTCGGCCTTTGTGCAAGATGAAAATGTTGCACTTCTGGGAACTAAGATTTGACAGACAATAAAGTGAAGGAGGCGGTTGAAAGTAGTTAATTGATTTATATCCAGCTTGCCATCCCTTAGCTTGAAGCCCGGTCCTACAATTCCCAAACCTTTCACTTGGGTGTCCACAGTGTGAACCCCACTAAATCCGGAAGTCTTCACATCAAACAGTATCTTCAACAACTCAGAGTCTATTCTTATCATGGTTCCCTTCACTGAAGAAACTAGGGACCCATCTTCCTCTGTTCTCATACAAACGAAGAAAGCTTTTACCAAGTCCGGATAACTGACCTCTGAAAAAGTGGTAACTCCTGTCCACTGCATCTGATTGATCAAGTCTACCACGCTGCTCATTCCACTTTTCCTCAAATTAGCGACATCGACTTCTTTATTGCCACAGAGCTTCGTCTTCACAAACGTAAACCTCTCCTGCTGCTCAGGAGTGAGAAACTCGGCGCTGTAGCCACCCAAACTACCGGCGATGACTGGTGCGGCCATGGATTCAGGTAGGAAAGTCTCTGGAGGGTTGAAACGGAAGGAGAAGAGAAGGAATCCTCAAGAAATTTTTCGGGAAGGAGGAGGAAGGTTCAAATTTGCAGAGGGTTGAGGTGAGTTGTTAGGGCATCGGCTCATGCGACAGAATGAAAAAGGGGAAAGGTAGATGATGAGATACGAATCGTTATCTCATTCAATTTTTAGGAATAAATTAATGCATTGCGGAAAGTAAGGCGCCAAAAGGCGGAGGAAAACGACAAAAGTTGTTGACTATTCAAACCAACTTAATGAGAGAGCGGTTACAAAAGATAATTCGAATTTTCTATCGCTTAAAACATGGAGGGAAAAAATAGCTGAAATCTGAAAAATTAATGTGCCAGTTGTTAGCAAACTTTTGTCACAAATTGCACATGCCTAATTCCCTTTGAAGAGATGTGAATCACTCTTCATGTAAGGCTTTTGTGAAAATATCTGCTAATTGGCCATTTGTATCAATAAAGGATATTTCAATATTTCCATTTGCAACATGATCACGAATAAATGATATCTAACCTCAATATGTTTGGTCCTTGAATGCTGAACTGGATTCTTGGTGAGATTAATGGCACTGGTGTTGTCACACAGTAGTGGGATGGACTTGATGGTTAATCTGAAATCTTCGAGTTGGTTGCTTTATCCATAAGAGCTGTGTATAGCAATTTCCAGCAGCTACGTACTTAGCTTCAGTAGTAGATAGTGCTACTGAATTTTGTTTCTTTGAAGACCAAGATATTAAACATCCTACAAGAAATTGACAACCACCACTGGTGCTTTTTCTATCTAATTTGCATCCAGCATAGTCAGCATCAAAGTAACCTACTAAGTTGATTTCACAATGTTTTGGATACCATAGACCTAAATCTGAGATCTTGCTAAATATCTAAATATTCTTTCACAGAAATTAAATGTGATTCTTTAGGATCTGCCTGATATCTAGCACACATGCATACACTAAATAAAATATCATGTCTACTAGCTGTTAAATAAAGGAGTGAACCTATCATAGCTCTGTAGATCTTTTGATCTACTTCCTTACCATCTTTGTCACTGTCTATTCTTGTTGATGTACTCATTGGTTTTGACAGTGGCTTGGTATTTTTGAATCCAAATTTCTTCAAGAGTTCTTTTGTGTACTTTGCTTGACAGATGTGAGTTCCTTCCTTTCCTTGTTTGATTTGAAGTCCAAGGAAGTAATTAAGTTCTCCCATCATGCTCATTTCAAATTCTCCCTGCATCAACTTTTCAAAGTACTTGCAAAGGGATTCATCAGTAGACCCAAAGATAATATCATCTACATAAATTTGGACTAATAGAATGTGTTTGACCTTTGACTTTATAAAAAGAGTACTATCTACTTGACCTCTACTGAAACCATGGTTTAAAAGAAAAGAACTAAGCCTTTCATACCAGGCTCTAGGTGCTTGCTTTAAACCATATAATGCCTTGTGAAGTTTGAAAACATGTTGAGGAAATTCCGTGTCATCAAAACCCGGAGGTTGTCCACATAAACTTCCTTTTATAAAACCATTCAAGAATGCAGATTTGACATCCATTTGAAATAATGTCAAGTTTAAAGCTGATGCATATGCTAGTAATATCCTGATAGCCTCAAGTCTCGCTACAGGTGCATAGGTTTTATCGAAATCTATGCCTTCCTCTTGAGAATAGCTTGAGCTACCAATCTGGCCTTGTTTCTTAAGATTACACCAGTTTCATCCAATTTATTTTGAACACCCACTTGGTGCCAATAACTGGATGATCTGATGGTCTAGGAACAAGTGACCATACTTGGTTTCTCTTGAATTGACTTAATTCATCTTGCATGGCTATTATCCAAGATTCATTAGTAAGAGCTTCATTGACTGTCCTGGGCTCTATTTGAGATACAAAAGCTAAGTAATCACAAGGAATAACATTACCTCTTGTTCTTACCCTACGGATGGATCACCAATAATGTTTTCAGGTGGGTGATCTTTCTTGTATCTCCATTCCTTTGGAAGATTTTCATGAGTAACTTCTTGTTGCAATTCTTCCAGAGGCGGATCATCCTTGTCCTCAATTGATGTGTCTTTAGTTTCTTGGACAATTCATCTGCATCATCATTGTCACTATCTACTTCCTTTCTCAATGAAGGGTTAGTTTCATCAAAAATAATGTGCACAGACTGTTCAATTAATAAGGTACGTTTATTAAACACTCTATAGCCTTTGGGTTTAGAAGTGTACCCCATGAAGATGCCTTCATCTGATTTGGTATCCAACTTACCAATGTCCCTTTTCCATTGTTGTGAATGAAGCAGGGACATCCAAAGGTTCTGAAATGGCTGATCTTTGGCTTCCTTCCTTTGAACAGTTCATATGTAGTCTTCTTCAGGATTGGCCTGATCATCACTCGGTTGACAATGTAGCTTGCTGTGTTGACTGCTTCTGCCAAGAAATATCTTAGCAGATCATATTCTGAGAGCATAGTTCTTGCCATATCCAATAGTGTTTTGTTCTTCATCTCAGCAATACCATTTTGCTGTGGTGTCCTTGGTGCTGAGAAATTATGCTCAATTCCCTGATCATCACAGAATCTAGCAAACTTTTAATTTTGAAATTCACCACCATGATCTGATCGAATAGACACAATGCTGAACTTTTGATCTTTCTGGACCTTCTTGCTGAAACTAACAAAGTTTTCAAAGGTGTCATCTTTATGCTCTAGGAACGATACCCATGTGAATCTTGAGTAGTCATCAACTATGACGAATCCAAAATTCTTTCCTCCAAGACTGGTAGTCCTCATTGGCCCAAATAGATCCATATGAAGGAGCTCTAAGGGTTTTGAGGTGGTCACCACCGTCATTGACTTGAAGGAGCCTTTGGTGTGCTTTCCCTTAGCAGAAGATTTACATACACCATCCAATTTTGTACTAACCTTAGGTAGACCTTCCACAAGATTCATCTTCAGCAGTTTTCTCATGCCATCTATGCTTCAATGTCCAAGTCGTCTGTGCCATAATTCTGTAGACTTGTCTTTACTTGCTGCCAGACAAACATTATGAACCTTGAGTTCTTCAAGATAGAGCACATACAAATTCTTTTCTCTATTAGCTTCAAAGATGACTGCCCTATCCTTCAGTATGCTGCACTTTGACTCTTGAAACGTGATCTGATGGCCTCTATCACACAGCTGGCTAATGCTAATGAGATTGTGCTTCAATCCCTTGACTAATAACACATCTTCTATGACTGTTTTTCCTTGTTATTCATAGAGCCACTACCTATCACAGTCCCTTTCCCATTATCTCCATAAGTACTGTTCCTTCTTCAGCTTGGAGATGAGAGAATAACTTCTGGTTTCCTGACATGTGCCTTGAGCACCCGCTATCCAAATACCATTTGGATGCTCAAAAGATGTCCTGAAATAAAAACATCAAGTTTTAGGTACCCAAATTCTTTTGGGTCCTGATGGGTTAGTATCATTTATTTTGCCTTTTATTATCCACTTCTTATGTCTTGTTGGGCATGACGTTATGATATGTCCTAACTTATTGCAGTGACTACAGCAGGATAATTTGGTTACTTTTTCTATATATCTGAAATCAGCTTTGTATGCTGTATCTTGTTCAGGTACAAATTTTGGTGTTGGATATGTTTTAGGATAAATTATGCTTTCTTCATTATCTGGGGGTGTATATCCTAATCCATTTTTCTTCTTACCTGATCTTCTAGCACCTTTTAATATGAGGAGTTTTTACCATTAGTGAATTTTTCTAATGTGCTAGATAGCTGTATATTTCCTTCTGTTAGTGTTTGATTTCAGTTTTCAGTTCATCTGAACTTACTTGTTTCTCTAATTTAGTTATTTGTTCATTCTTAGCTTTTAGGTCTTCACATAACAGTTCATTTCTTCTTTTAAGTTCAGTTATTTGACTTTCTAATTATTCATTTTTTGATTTTGGATCTGAGTTTGTATTTTCTATACAGACTATGTTTTTCTTCCTTACTTTTAATAATTTGGTTACTTCTTTATATTTTTCATATAGTTCGTTGAAAGCCTCTTCTAAACTATCGGAATCTGAATCATTGCATGAATCAAAAGAGGAGTCAGAAGTTACCTTATCCTCAGTATTTGCCATGAAGGCCAAGTTGGCCTCTTCTTCATCACTGCAGGAACTTGACTCACTGTCTGAGTCACTACTGTTTTCCCATGCTGCTGCCATCGCCTTCTTCTTATACCTTCTGAACTTCTTGGAACTATCCTTCTTCCTGAACTCCGGCTTCTCTAACTTAGGACACTCAGTTTTAATGTGTCCTGGCTTCTTACATTCATAGCAGATGGGTTCTCCTTTCTTTATTTCTTTTCCATATGGCTTCTTGAATTCCTTATTCTTTTGAAGTGCCTTCTACCAGATTGGAATTTCTTCTTCTTAGCCAAATTCTCTGTAATTTTCTAGATAGCATAGCTTCCTCATTCTCGCTGTCTGCATCACTTTCGCTTTCAGCTGAACTTGCATCTGGTGAATCTTCTTCAGCTTTTAAGGCATTGGAGTGCTTCTTTCTGCTAGAAGACTATCCTAGCCTTTCCATGTTGATCTCATGGGCCATGAGGGACCCAATGAGCTTCTCTACTGACATTCTCTTCAGGTCATTAGCTTCTTCAATAGCTGTGACCTTTGGTGTCCACGAGGATGGCAAGGATCTAAGAATTTTCCTTACCATATCTGCAATCTCATAAGTCTTCCCTAGACTGGCTAAACCATTGGTGATATCAGTGAATCGACTGAACATTTGAGTGATTGACTCACCTGACTGCATCTGAAATCTTTCATACTGAGTGACAAGAATGTCGATTCTTATCTCCTTTACCTTGTCTGTACCTTCATAAGTAATCCTGAGTTTTTCCCACATTTCCATCGAGGATTTGCAGGCTGAAACTCGGTTGAATTCCTTCTTACTCAAAGCATAGCAAAGGATGCTCTTGGCTTTGCAATTCAAGGAAACTTTCTTCCTGTCATCATCTGTCCATTGAGCTTTCTCATTTGTGACAACCAGGTCACCTTCTTCTACTATTGACCAAATTTGATAATCGTGGCCTTGTAGAAAATATTCCATCCTGGTCTGCCAGTAAGGATAGTCTTCACCATCAAAGAGAGGGGGGCGGTTGACAGACTGACCTTCAATGTTACCTTGGGCTGCCATGAATCTTTACTCTTCAGATCGTTGGATCCTTCTATGTCAAAGAGACTTGCTCTGATACCACTTGTTGCCCAGATGACGATCCCAGAGGGGGGGGGGTGAATGGGTCTTTAAAATTAATCTAGAAGATATCTGAAACTAAAAACATTCACACAAACGTTCTTCGAATTAGGTTAGTGACTGTTAGTTTAAATATCAAACATACAAAGGAGACAATCACACAACACAAGGTTTATCCTGGTTCGGACCTCCTTTCCTTATGAGTCCTACGTCCAGTCCCTGAGCAACAACTCAGGATTTCACTAACTAGGGTACAGTCCCCCTAAGGACGCTACAACACCCAGCTCAGCTGGTCTTCCTTCACACCCGAAGGGAATAACACCCTGGATACCCCACCAGGTCATCCTTCACAACCAAAGGGAACAACACCCTGGATACCACACCAGGTCTTCCTTCACAACCAAAGGGAACAACACCCTGGATACCACACCAGGTCTTCCTTCACAACCAAAGGGAACAACACCCTGGATACCACCAGGTCTTCCTTCACAACCAAAGGGAACAACACCCTGGATACCACCAGGTCTTCCTTCACAACCAAGGGAACAACACCCTGGATACCACCAGGTCTTCCTTCACCACGGAAGGAACAACACAAAGAAAATAAATGACTTACAAGCCCCTAGATCAAGCTTTTGACAATAAAGGATCTGAAGAAATTAGAATTGAGAGCAAAGAGATTTAACAAGGCACACTCTCAGAACTACACGGGCTCTCTCAAGATTTTCACAAACTAGTGGAGAGCAAAAGAGCAAAAAAACTAAGTGGAGTGAAGTTCTTGGCTCTGGACTTTTTTCCGAAGAATTTGAATGCTTGAATGCGCGATATATCTTTTTGTATATATCTGACTTGAATTTATATCTTCAATTTGAATGTAGACGTTGAAGTGTCTGTTGTCTCTCTTTTGAGTAGTCGTTAGACTGAATGACATCTGGAGTCTTGGAAGCTTCCAGTCAACAGTCTTTTGATCACTTGAGCACGCAAGAGAGAGATCTTCATAAATATCCGTTGGCTTCCATTTGTTTAACGTTGTACCATGAAGCTAGATCGAAGGTCTGCACAATGTCAATCTCAAATAGCAGACAGCTGAGCTGTCTCTGATGTCAGTCAACGTCAGTAGCAATAGACATGTAAATAGTAATGCAGAATAGCTTAAGTCTAAAAGACGTAATCAGAGTAAGCACGATAAAGGATGATACTGTCTGCATGCATGCAGAGATACGTTCAGGTCTCATTAAATGCAGGTGCGTCAGAGAGATGCATACGAGGTCTTTGACTAGTCAACAAAGATGATATCAAGTCAATATGAAATCGATGACTATATGACTTATGAAATCTTTATGAACAAGTCAGGTTGACCAAGTCGTTATGACACAGAAGAAATCATTGTGAAACACTTAACAAATCATTATACAAAGCAAATCATTGTGTTCACTGAAGAAATTGTTATGAAACACTTAACAAATCGTTATACAAGCAAATCGTTGTGAACACTGAAGAAATCGTTATGAAACACTTAACAAATCGTTATACAAAGCAAATCGTTGTGACGCTTATCAAGTCGTTATGTGCTCTAAATAAATGTTATGATGACTTATGAAATCGTTACGGCGAGCAAGTCGTTGCGAGTTTTAATGAAATTGTTACGGTTACTTATTGAGTCATTGTGACGAGCAAGTCGTTACGGGATCTGAAGAAATCGTTACGGCGAGCAAGTCGTTGCGAGTTTTAAAGAAATCGTTACGGTTACTTATAGAGTCGTTGTGACTAGAAAGTCGTTACGGGCTCTGAAGAAATCGTTACGGTCACTTATAGAGTCGTTATGACGAGCAAGTCGTTACGGGCTCTGAAGAAATCGTTACGGTCACTTATAGAGACGTTATGACATCGAATTGTTTGAAACCTTTCCAGTCTTACAAGGAAATCGTTAAAACACTTATGAAATCGTTGTGACTTTCAACAGAAGTCGATGTGGACTTAGAGAAATGCACTTACCTGGCTTTTTGACAGAAATAATCAGTACTTACCAAATGTGCTTCATTTTCCTTATTTATTTCCTGTGCTAAAGACTCATAAAATGCATGTTAGAAAACTATGATGTTGTTTTGTTAATCACCAAAATAGATATGTAATTACTTATGATTACAGGGGACAGACTGATCATCACAAGACGACATTTAGAACCCGTTATGGACATTATGAGTTTTTGTTCCTTCCTTTCGGATTGACCAATGCCCCGACATCATTCATGGATCTCATGAATAGGGTGTTTAGGCCGTATCTAGATAGCTTTGTTGTACTGTTTATTGATGATGATGGTCTACTCTCCGGACGAGGCCATACATCGTCAGCATTTGACGGTAGTGTTAGAGGTTCATCGTGAGCACAAGCTGTATGCTAAGTTCAGCAAGTGCGATTTCTGGTTGCGCGAGGTTTTTCCTCGGGCATGTTATCTCCGGTGCTGCTGTAGCAGTTGATCCAGCAAAGATCTAGGTAGTTATGGATTGGGAGGTTCCCAAGACCCCTTTGGAGATTCGTATTTTTATTGTTTAGCTAGTTACTATCTGCGATTTATTGAAGGATTTCATCCATCGCCGCCCTATTGACTCAGCTTACCAGAAAGGGAGTGAAGTTTGTTTGGTCCGAGAAGTGTGAGAGTAGTTTCAATTGCTAAAGACTAAGCTCACGTCAGCTCCGGTTAGTCTTACCGAGCGTGTAGCAGGTTTTGCTATCTACCCGGATGCGTCTCGGATTGGTTTAGGCTGTGTGCTAATGCAGCAGGAAAGGGTAGTGGCTTATGCCTCTCGTTAGTTGAAGGAGCATGAGAAGAACTATCTGAATCATGACTTGGAGCTCGTAGTAGTGGTTCATTCACTAAAGATCTACAGGCACTATATATGGTGTCAGATTTGAGGTGTTTACCGACCACAAGAGCTTGAAGTATCTTTTCTCCAAAAAGGAATTAAACCTGCGGCAGAGAAGATGGATTGAGTTCTTGAAGGACTATGACTTCGACCTTCAGTATCACCCTTGGAAGGCGAATGTCGTGGCGGATGCTCTGAGTAGGAAGAGGCCATCTCTGTGCAGCAGGATTGGAAGATGTTGGAAGTTGCGGCTTGCGCTTTGACTGAGTTTGAGCCATCGCTATGCCAGGCTTTTGTAGCTTAGTTATCTCTTAGGTCCGCAGTTTTGGATGAGGTGATCGAGCAATAGGAAGCCGACCCTAGACTCTTAGAGCTAGTGGCAAGCAGCATTGCTCGTGATGAGGACGGTGTGATTAGATTTCCATCACCGTGTTAGTGTCCCTGATTTTGGTAGATGTCCGTGAGCATGTGTTAGCGGAGGCTCATAGATCGCGATTCTCTATTCATCCGGGTAACACTAAGATGCACCAGGATCTGAAGAGATCGTTTTGGTGGTCCGGTATGAAGAAGGATGCAGCGGATTATGGTCTAGGTGTTTGGTGTGTCCATAAGTGAAGGCCAAGCGACAACGACCATCCGGCCTTATGCAAAGGATGGAGATTCCGGTGTAGTAGTGGGAAGCTGTCACTATGGACTTTGTTTCGGGTTTGCCTCGATCTAGAAGGGGCATGACTCGATTTGGGTATTGTACATAGATTCTCGAAGACTGCTCATTTCTTGCCTATAAGAAGAAGCAGTCAGTAGAGAGTTTAGCTAGATTGTATGTAGTAGTATCATTAGATTGCATGGTGCCGAAGTCGATCATTTCGGATCGAGATCCTAGATTCACTTTGAGGTTGTGGAAGGGTCTTCAGGATGCTTTAGGATCGGAGTTGAGCTCAGTTCGGCATTTTATCCCCAGACTGACGACAGTCCGAGAGGACTATCCAGACGCTCGAGGATATGTTGAGAGCGTGTGTTTTGGATTGGAAGGATGGTGGGAGCGTCATTTACCTCTTGTGGAGTTCGCATACAACCAAGCTTTCATGCAAGTATTGGTATGGCTCCATTCGAGGCGTTGTATGGTCGGCCCTATAGATCTCCGTTTTGTTGGGAGGAGACCGTGATGGCAACTGATCGTTCGGAGTTAGTTCAGAGACTTCGGATAAGATCTAACTTATCAGGAAGAGGCTTGTTGCAGCTCAGGACAGGCAGAAGAGCTATGCTGACAACAGGTGGAATGATTTGAGTTCGAGGTGGGTGATCATGTCTTCTTGAAGATATCGCCTACTCGAGGTGTTGTCAGATTTGGCAGGCATAGTAAGCTGAGCCCTAGAATTTATTGCCCCTATGAATTCTCAGACGTTTGGGCAACGTGGCATATGAGCTAGCATTACCCCCCTTTGGCTAGTGTTCATCCCGTCTTCCACGTTTCGATCTCAGAAGGTATGTCCGAGATCTGTCTCATGTGATTAGTCATGAGCCTGTGGAGATTCATTAGATCTGTCGTATTCGAGCAACCAGTAACTATTCTTGACGGGAAGGTTCAGCATCTCCGGAACAAGAGTATTGCATCGGTGAAAGTTCTCTGGCGGAACTTCTCGCGAGAGGAGGCTACTGGGAGCTTGGGGATGCGATGAAGAGAAGTATCCCTTTTGTTTTGAGTAGCATCGTTCTAACTTCGAGGACGAAGTTTCTTTAAGGGGAGAGGGTGTAAGGCCCTCAAAATTTGTGCATTATTGGTATTGCATGTGAATACTTCATGTTTGTGTATGTATGTATGCAAATATCTACGTAAGTACTAGTTAGTATACTTATGCATGCATGTGTAAAATTAGATGTAATATGTGTATGTGGTATGATGGTAGTAGTACTGATAGTATACATATGGCACGTATATAGGTATAAGTTGTGCATGGTTTCTACATGTTTTTGAGTTCTGGCGAATGCCAACTTGGCGTCAAGATCAATGGATGTTTGCGTTGTGTCGGCGGCAACGATATGGACGCCAATACTAAATCCAGCGTCCAGCGATGTGGACGTTAATTTCTCTGACCTGCATGCGTTGCAGAGCCCGATTTCCGGGAGCAAGCTAGCTCACCCATTGGGAGCCGTCCCCCACGGTCTGAAGGGTTCACATCAACCCTGCGGGATGGGAGAAGCCTCTCTCCTATATCTGAACCCGAATGCAACCCTAAACCCCCTCTCTTGACCTCTTTTGGAGAGATAGAGAAAAACCTAGTTGTTGTACCTTTGCAACCTAATCCGCGATCTGAAGCTTGTTCTGGCCATCTACCATGACAGGAGGTAGCTGGAACATCGAGGAAGGCATCCCCGACCTCGACCTGCTGCAGAGCTTGCTCAAGAACCCGGAGGAAGGCTTTCTTGGAGCTTCTTGGGACTGCCCAAGGAGAGCTCCACCGCCATCTTTGATCCTTCCGGAGATTTTTGAAAGGCAAGTAACCTACCCCTATCGTCCATGTAGATGTCAAGTAGGGTTTTATCATTTTTATGTATTTTTTCTCGTGTCCTAGATCCAACATTCTCTCTGAATTTGGAGCTCGGGTCCTGCATTTTGCGGAGACCTGAACTTGACGGCAACATCAATTGCCGTTAAGATCTTCATGACGGCCAGCGATTGTGTCGTCAATCTCCATTAACGGCCTGGCTTGTCTTTAAGTTCGTCTGGACAGAACAGTGAACTGTTCTCCCTTATATATGATTACTTTCGATGTGTTTTGCGATGAGGATATACTGTAAACCTATTATGCTACGTAATGTGAAATGTTGGAATGTGTGGGAGATGGTTGTGCCTTTATTTTGTGGATGGTTGAGTTATTGTTTATTTAAATGTATGTAGAAGAATGGCAATGTAGTTTCACCTATGATCCTAATAATGCATGGGAAATTATGATGCCCTAACCTTGTTGAACCATGTCTATATACGTCAGTCTCTGCTCTGAATTTTCTGGAATTTTCCCCATGTCAATGTGATTTACTGAAAATTTATACTCGGAAATAGAAACATGTGTAGGATTTGGTTAAATTTCCAGTAAATCATGTGTTATGTAAAAATTCGAGAATTTTCCTATGATATTGTGTATATTGGGTTCAGGGTTATGATCTGTTAAACTGAACTTTTATGCTATACACCATGATAAATTGAATTTCGAATAATACGGGATTTATGTTAATTTTTCTGCAATTGTATTTTGGATCAGAAAAATGAAAATTTCATGTGGGGTCCTAAACCCGAAATCAGCATGTGGTTAAATTTTCAGGTCATTTGGACCACTATACCATGTATGATTTTTTCCATGCAAAATGTAATTAATGCATGCCATTGTGAAAAGATTTAATTTCTGGAAATCCAACCTGATTGGTGAAACTTTCTGAATGATAAATTCTGTCATTTGTAGTGTCATGATTAGGAAACAGAGTCATGTTGTAAATGATAGAATGAATGAGATATTGATGTCATCTGTAAAAAATGTGTTAAAATTGACAAACATGATATGTGTAAATTGTGCCAAGTGTGACACTGCTTCCATAGAGGGCAGTGGAACCGTATCATGGAAAAGTCCCCATGAGAAGTTCAATGTGTTTGTGATCCTAAGGGCATTAGGATGAAATCCAGAGGTGGACAAGTACCACTGTTTAGGGTGGAGACTTGTTCTCCCTGTCTGCGCAGTCCAAAGAGTCGTCACTGTATTGCCTTGGTGGACGTCTATGTGTATGTGATTTGATGTGTCCTTGTTATGGTGATTTGGACTATGTGTCACGGAACTAAAGTGTATGATGTGAAATGTGAAATGTGAATATTTTATGTGAAAGGTGAGAATGTGAACATGTGAATTGTGAATGTTAAAAGTGTGAACTATGTGAATAAGAATTGTGTAAAATGTGAACCAAAATGTGGGATGTGAAATTGAAATCCATGATATGAGGATCTGAAATCATGTTAGAACAGCAATATAAATGTGGTTATGATCATGTCCTATATGTGTACAATGCGTAGATCCATGCTAGGACATCCTTACTTACGTGTAAACCATTCCATATGTTTACTCTCACGTTGTGTTTGAATGAGAATGTGGCTTCCATGTGTTAGATTGTAAGGTGTTAAACCATGTCAAAACAGCAAGCTTAAAGCATGTAAATGTTTATGTGAATGTGTAGGAATGACTAGCAACCTGTTAGCAATGTTTCTTTCATGCATATAAGTTAAATCATCTAAATTGCTTTCATGTTTTAGCTTAATTAAAGTAGAACTTTCATGTGTTGGAATGATAGAGAGCATGTGATAGGAGATTGTAATTTAGAAAATCTGAAAGCATGAATCATGTGTTTCATAGTAGAATCACCATGATAAGTTTGTTAATTTCAATGTCACGCATGCTACATGTTGTGTCATGTAAATGTGTATGTAATGACCCGCTATGATATGTGCAAGTATGATAGATGTAGTGTTATTTTGCTGAGTCTTTTAGACTCATTACTGCTTCGGCGTACAGGTGTAGTAGGTGGCACACCTTTGGAGGAGACCGTGGAGCGACTCCGAGCGCGGGGTAGCTAGCTTGGTAGTACTTAGTTGTGCATTTTGACATTTTGATGTATGTAATTGAGGCATTGTATTAGAACTATCATGTAAACTTGGATAAACTATGTATTTTACCTTAGCACTTCCTTTATATGGATTATGTGGACTTCAGTTCTTTAATGTTAATGCAATCATGTATGTTAAATGTGGATGATGAATGAAATGAAGACAGTAGTTCTTTTACTTCCACTACTCTGTTCTTATATTCACGTGTATCTCAGCTGAATTTATCGTTTGGTAAATGTCCACTGTGGCAACGTTCACTATATCGACGTGGGTTGGTATGACCGTACCAATATAATGAGGGTCGCCACATGAACATTCGGCAAATAAGCCTCTGGCTAGCACGCACTAAATGTATACACTACACTTCATCATAATAGGGCCCTAATATTGAACTCAACTAATCTTGTATTGAAATCTCAACTCATTGTATTCCAAATGGAAACTATTACAGGACTAAGACTCAATAAAAGAAAAATACATAATACCTCACTTCCTACTATAAGAATCTAACACTCAAAGCAAACTACTATAACTAGACTCATATTGGAACGCTAATCACTCAGACGCATTCCCATCCTCGACTTGATGTTCCTCTTGAACTTCATAGTCCCCAAGATTGGGTAAAAGTAGGGACGAGCAAACTAGCCCATAGGATTTATATCTCAATGTGCGGGCAATGATATAAATGATTAGCAATTTAGAACTAGGTATGCACGATGAATGTCATGATATGCATGTAAGAACTCGTTAAAACATGATACATGAAACAATCTAGAGAGAGTGATTATGATAGAACAAGATTTATGAACAAGATGACAAGATAGAACTAGAAATAGATCACTTTGTACAAGCACGCAAGATTTCAATTGATGTCAAGAAGACAAGATATCACTAATTGCATAAATGCAGGGTGGCTGTATGACCCTTGAATTTGTTGCATTATTGGTATTGCATATGAATGCTTCATGTTTGTGTATGTATGTATGTATGCAAAGTCTACGTATGTACTAGTTAGTATATTATTGCATGTATGTGTATAATTTAGGTATAATAATGTATGTATGCTTGATGGTAGTGGTGTTCACAATACCATATAGATATTACATGTATATATACATGATGTGCATGGGTTTTGCATGATTTTGACTTCTGGCCGAAGGCCAGTTGGCGTCCACCTATTGGACGCTAAGGGTTGTCAACATCAATTTCGTGTGACTCAGAACTCACTTAGACGTCCACGATGTTGACGTCATCCTGACCTGCATGCGTAGCAGAGCCGAAATCCCGGAGCAAGCTACCCCAACCATTGGGAGCTGTCCCCAACGGTCTGAAAGGGTATCACATCATCTCCTGCGTGGGTGAGAGGTCTTGGCTATATACAAAGCCATTTTGCAACTCACACCCTTCTCTTTGCCCCTTTGCAAGAGAGGAAGAAGAGAAAAAAGGAGAAAACCCTAAAATCTGTGTGAAGAGCTCACCTTTGCAACCCTAAATCCGGCTACCTGAAGCTTGCACCGCCCTCTACTGCAGCAAGGAGCTAGCTGGAGTGGAGGAGGAGGCTTCCCCGACCTTATCTTGGAGCCATCTTCATCCTAGAACCCGGAGTGAAGCTTTTCTAGGAGCTTCTTGGGACAGCCCAAGGAGAGCTTCACCGAGCCCTAGATCCATTTGTGTATTTTCTAGAGGCAAGTACCCTACCCATAACGTCCCTGTATGTGTCTAGGTTGGTTTTATCATTTTTGTGCATTTTTCCCTTTGTCCTAGATCCCCCAATTCACCCTATCTTTGGAGCTCGGTCTGTGTTTGCACACCTGAACTTAACGTCAATCTTTTGTCGTTAAGATCATGCTTAGCGTCCAGCGATTGTGCCGTTAACATTAATTAGCGGCCATAGCTTGCCGTTAAGTTCATCTGAGCACAACAACAAGTTGTTCTGCCCTTCTATATGATTAATTTCGATATGTTTCACGATGAGGATATAATGTAATCTCTTATATGCTATGTATACTAGCTAATGTGATGGATGGGAATGTGAATGTACACTTATTTTGTGGATGGTAGAGCTTATTTACATATTTGAAAGCATGTGGAAGAATGTTCATGTGTATGTTCTCACCCTTATCCTGATAATCCGTGGTAAAATCATGTTGCCCTAATTTTGTTAGACCATGTATGTACAACCCTGTCTGTGCTCTGAGTTTCTGGAATTTTCCATGCTTGTATGATTTATTAAATTTTATGTTTTGGGAAATAGAAATCATGCGTAGGTCACGATAAATCTTCCGTAAATTGTGTATTGCCAATAAATTCGGGAATAATCATGTGGCTCTATACATGCTAGGGTTCAGACAGTGAGTTGTTAAATTGTGATTGGTGTCCAACTCCATGCTAACTTGAATTGTGGATAGCATGTGAATTCGATGTTAGATTTTCTGTAATTACGTTTTAGGTTAGAAAAATCTGAAAATTTGCATGTGGGATCCTAACCAAAATCAGCTAGTGGTTAAATTTCAGGTCATTTGGACAAGTATATGACGCAATATGAATTTTCTATGTAGAAATGCAAAATTAATGCATGCCGTTGCAAAAATGATTAATTCTGTTTATTTCAACCTGAAGGGTGAAATTCCTTGAGTGTAAATTTCTGTAATTGTAGTGTCATGTCAGGAAAACAGAGCCCCATGTGTGTGAATGAGTGAATGAGTGAGATGTGAGTGTCATGTGCTAAACTAAGTGCTTAAATCGGAAAACGTGTTGTGTAAATTGTGCCAAGTGTGACACTGCTTCCACAGAGGGCAGTGGAACCGTATCAGGGAAAAGTCCCCTGAGAAGGTTCAATGTGTGTGACCCTAAGGGCATTAGGGGGAAATCCTGGAGGTGGACAAGTACCACTGGTTAGGGTGGAGACTTGTTCTCCCGGTCTGCGCAGTCCAAGAGTCGCCATTGTATTGCCTAGATGGCGTCTATGTGATGTGATGTGTTGTGTCCTTCTTTGGTGGTTGGACTATGTGTCACGGCACTAAATGTGAATGTGTAAATGTGTATGTGTTCATGTGAAAAATGTGAATGTGAACAATGTGTAAAAGTGCATGTGTAAGGTGTGAAATATGCGAATTTGAAATTGTGTAAAAATGTGAAACCAAAATGTGAGGATGTGAGTTTGTAATCCATGTTATGACAATCTGAATCATGCTTAAACAGTAGCTTTACTATGTTATGATCATGTTTATGTATGCAAAATGCCTAGAATCCATGCTAGGGATAATTGTTAAGCATATATAAACAACTTCCATACTTGATTGCTCACATGTTGTGATTTAATCGTTGTTGTAGCTCTCATGTGTTAGATTATGGTTGCTAAAGCATGTAAACCAGCAAGCTTAAAGCATGTAAAATGGTTACGTATATGCGTAGAAATGTGTAGATTCCATGTTAGGTATGTTTCCTTTCATGCATGCTCGGAAATTCATGTTAATGGCTTTCATGTCTTAGTTGGTTGAAGTAGATCTTTATGTGAGAAATGAATAGAAAGCATGTGATAGGTGATTCTATTTTAGGAAATCTGAAAGCATAGTCATGTGTTTAAATTGTAGATTCACCATGATAGGTTGTAAATTTAATGTCAAGCATGCTACATGTTGTGTCTTGTGAACGTGTATGTAGAACCTACTATGATATGTGCATGTACGGTATGTAGAATTACTTGCGGAGTCTTTTAGACTCACTACTTGCTTCGGCGTACAGGTGTAGTTGGTGACGAGACACTTGTGGAGGAGACGTTGGAGACCGACTCCGAGCGCGGAGATTAGAGTGTTGGAGTACTTGTGACATTTTGTGATTTTCATAGTATGTAAATTGAACATTGTACTAGCATTATCATGGAAGAATGTATAAGTATGGACATCTATGTATTTGATTTTCAGCAATTTAATTATGTGGACTTTTAATTCTAAATGTTATCGAATCATGTATGTTAATGTGGATGATGAATGAAATGAAGACAGTGGTTCTTTTACTTCCGCTACTCTGTTCTTATATTCACGTGTATCTCAACTGAATGTTATTGTTGGGTAAATGTCCCACTGTGGCACGTTCACTATATCGACGTGGGTTGGTATAACCGTACCGTATAATGAGGGTCGCTACAGAGATTGGTATCAGAGCAACCGGTTGAGATTGCACATGAATATACATAAGTCATCATCCTCATTACATGCTAAGTCTACATAGGAATGTCCACATGTGTAGAAATCACTAATAATGAGTGGAAAATAGATAAGAAAATGGTTAGGAAATAAATTAAAGTAGCTCTAATGGCGGCTGAAATTTATTACAGCCATGGCTTCGAGAGGTAGGGTGGCGTGGCGGAGCGCCGGCCCGTGAGGACGAGCCGAGACGTGACGAGCGGGCGGAGCAGTAGGCCCCGACACCACAAGGCCCTATACTTCCCCCACCGCCGCCTGTGGATTATGGAGTATTCATGCAAGGTCTGGTGCAAGCCATGCAGACACAAGCTCATACTCAGGCAGCACTCCAGGCACAGTTGGAGGCTCAGGTTAGACTAATAAAATGATTAACAGTCTGTTTTACTTAATTATGCAATATTGTGTTGATTGTAAATTGCTTGATTGTGTACTGTAGCAGGCTCAAGTACCAGCTCAGGACCATGGTGGGCCTTCTACCATGGAGAGATTCAGAGGATGATGCCACCCTCTTTTAAGGGGGAGAGCGATCCATTGCTGGCTGAAAGCTGATGAGGGAGATAGAAAAGATTCCGAGCCATCAGGTGTGCAGATGAGGATAAGGTCACATTAGCCACCTACATGCTACAGGTATGTGTTAATTTGTATGATTGTATGTTTTGTTTAGTAGAACTGTTATTGGAGCTTATGAAGGTGTATTGCAGGAAAGAGCTGATGTGTGGTGGGCGTCATTGCTGCGTACCCGTTTGAGGACGGAGCTATCGATGTTGCTTGGGACGAGTTCGTGAGGCTCTTTCGGGCAAGTCGTCCCCGAGCATGTTCAAGACAAATGGAGCAAGAATTCTATCTTTGACTCAAGGCTCCATGACCGTGCTGGATATGAGGCAAGATTCTCTGAACTCTCTAAGTATGCACCTCATATCGTGCAGATGAGCGCAGGAAACAAAGAAGTTCGTGATGGGACTCAAGCCATCACTGCGGACGAGACTCGGGCTTTGACCACCGGACTTTGGACGAGGCCCTCACGCTGCTTGTAGGCAGGAGGGAGAAATGGAGCAATACTTGGAAGAAAAGAAAGCTTCGCAGAAGAGGCCAGCAGCGACATTCCAATGGCAAGACAAGAAGAAAGTGGTGTACCAGACACAGCAGCGACCAGTAGCAGTCGGCAGTACTCAGGTACCTTCTGTACGTTCCCCTATGTGAAGAAAGAGTGTCCCCACTGTGGGAAGACACACGGTGGATCCGAGTGTTGTTGGTAGCGGGTAGAGTGCTTGAAGTGCGGAGCAGCGACCACAAGATCAAAGATTGCCCAAGACTTCAGCAGGGAGTCCAGCGCGGAGCGCCAGCCCCAGCGGTAGCGGCAGCAGCGCCAGCTACGGGAAGACCAGGAAGGCCTCGAGCCCCAGCTCGAGTGTTTGCTTTAGCGCTTGAGGACGCCGAGCAGGCGGAGCATGTCACCGAAGGTACGGTTTTGCTTTAGGTGTGCACGCTCGGGTTTTGTTTGATACGGGTGCTACTCACTCGTTCATTTCCGAGCGGTTCGCTAGGCAGTTAGCCCTAGAGTCAGGTGTAGAGTCTGAGGATCTAGAGGTCCCTTTGTCTGTGCACACCCCTGCGGGTACGGTATCGACTAGGAAGTGCATTCCGTCGTTACCTGTGTGCATTGAGGATAGAGTCCTAGATGGTGGTTTCTTCTTGCTAAAGATGAAGGACTATGATGCTATTCTTGGTCTGGATTGGCTAGAGGAGCACTATGCATTAGTGGATTGTCGTCGGAAGAGGATGTTTTTCCGCATTCCGGTGAGGACGAGTTCTCCCATCCCTTGCCAAGGAACTGGCGGGAAGTGGTCATCTCTGCCATGAAGGCGATGCGCATGGTAAACAAGGTTGTGACGCTTTTCTTGCCAGCGTGGTCCTAGTGCCAGAGGCTGATGAGTCACCTACTCTTGCAGATTGAGGTAGTGCAGGATTTCCAGATGTCTTTCCTGATGATGTGTCTGGGTTGCCACCGGATAGAGAGATAGAGTTTACCATAGAGTTGCTTCCGGGCACCTCTCCTATCTCGAAGGCTCCATATCGGATGGCACCTGCGGAGTTAGCTGAGTTGAGGAGGCAGTTGTAGGAGTTGCTTGATAAGGGATTTATTCGCCCTAGTGTTTCCCCTTGGGGCGCACCTGTATTATTCGTCAAGAAGAAAGACGGGTCACTTAGGTTATGCATTGACTATAGAAAGCTGAACCAAGTGACTGTAAGAACAGGTATCCCTTACCTCGTATTGATGATTTGTTTGACCAGTTGAGAGGCATCAGTCTTTTCTAAGATTGATTTGCGATCTGGTTATCATCAGTTGAGGATTCGGAGTGAGGATGTGTCCAAGACGGCATTCAGATCCCGTTATGGACATTATGAGTTTTTGGTTTTTCCTTTCGGATTGACCAATGCCCCTGCAGCGTTCATGGATCTCATGAACAGGGTGTTTAGGCCTTATCTAGATAGCTTTGTCGTAGTGTTTATTGATGATGTGTTGGTCTACTCTCCGGACGAGGCCACACACCGTCAGCATCTGAGGGTAGTGTTAGAGGTTCTTCGTGAGCACAAGCTGTATGCTAAATTCAGCAAGTGCGATTTCTGGTTGCGCGAGGTTCATTTCCTCGGGCATGTTATCTCCGGTGCTGGTGTAGCAGTTGATCCAGCAAAGGTCCAGGCAGTTATGGATTGGGAGGTCCCCCAGACCCCTTCGGAGATTCGTAGTTTTCTGGGTTTGGCTGGTTACTATCGGCGATTTATTGAGGGATTTTCGTCCATCGCCGCCCCTTTGACTCAGCTTACCAGAAAGGGAGTGAAGTTTGTTTGGTCCGAGAAGTGTGAGAGTAGTTTTCAATTGTTGAAGACTAAGCTCACGTCAGCCCCGTGTTAGTTTTACCGAGCGGTATAGAGGGCTTTGCTATCTATACGGATGCGTCTCGGATTGTTTAGGCTGTGTGCTCATGCAGCAGAAAGGGTAGTGGCCTATGCTTCTCGTCAGTGAAGGAGCATGAGCGTAACTATCCGACTCATGACTTGGAGCTAGCAGTCGGTACATGCACTAAAGATCTGGAGGCACTATCTTATGGTGTCCGATTTGAGGTGTTTTCCGACCACAAGAGCTTGAAGTATCTTTTCTCCCAAAAGGAATTAAACCTGAGGCAGAGGAGATGGATTGAGTTCTTGAAGGACTATGACTTCGACCTTCAGTATCACCCTGGGAAGGGAGGATGCTCTTGAGTAGAAGGAGGCCATCTCTCCAGCAGGATTGGAAGATGTTGGAAGATGCGGCTTGCGCGTTGACTGAGTTAGCCATCGCTATGCCAGGCTTTTGTAGCTCAGTTATCCCTTAGGTCCTCGGTTTTGGATGAGGTGATCGAGCAACAGGAAGCCGACCCTAGACTCTTAGAGTTAGTGGGCAAGGCAGGCATTGCTCGTGATGAGGACGGTGTGATTAGATTCCATCACCGTGTTTGTGTCCCCGATTTGGTAGATGTCCGTGAGCATGTGTTAGCGGAGGCTCATAGATCGCGATTCTCTATTCATCCGGGTAACACTAAGATGTATCAGGATCTGAAGAGATCATTTTGGTGGTCCGGCATGAAGAAGGATGTAGCGGATTATGTGTCTAGGTGTTTGGTGTGTCAGCAAGTAAAAGCCGAGCGGCAGCGACCATCCGGACTTATGCAAAGGATGGAGATCCCAGTGTGGAAGTGGGAAGCTGTCACTATGGACTTTGTTTCGGGTTTGCCTCGATCTAGAAGGGGCAATGACTCGATTTGGGTAGTTGTAGATATTCTCGAAGACTGCTCATTTCTTGCCTATGAAGAAGAAGCAGTCAGTAGAGAGTTTAGCTAGATTGTATGTTAGTGGTATCATTATTGCATGGTGTGCCGAAGTCGATCATTTCGGATCGAGATCCGATTTCACTTCGAGGTTGTGGAAGGGTCTTCAGGATGCTTTAGGTTCGGAGCTGAAGCTCAGTTCGGCGTTTCATCCCCAGACTGATGGACAGTCCGAGAGGACTATCTAGACGCTCGAGGATATGTTGAGGGCGTGTGTTCTGGATTGGAAGGATGATTGGGAGCGCCATTTACCTCTTGTGGAGTTCGCATACAACAACAGCTTTCATGCGTGTATTGGTATGGCTCCATTCGAGGCGTTGTATGGTCGGCCCTGCAGATCTCCGTTATGTGGGAGGAGACGGTGATAGGCAGTTGATCGGACCGGAGTTAGTTCAGGAAACTTCGGATAAGATCCAGCTGATCAGGAAGAGGCTTTTTGCGGCACAGGATAGGCAGAAGAGCTATGCCGACAACAGGAGGAAGGATCTTGAGTTCGAGGTTGGCGATCATGTCTTCTTGAAGATATCGCCTACTCGAGGTGTTGTCAGATTTGGCAGGCATAGTAAGTTGAGCCCTAGGTTCATTGGCCCATATGAGATTCTCAGACGTTTGGGCAGCGTGGCATATGAGCTAGCCTTACCCCCAGCTTTGGCTAGTGTTCATCCTGTGTTCCACGTTTCGATGCTCAGGAAGTATGTCCGAGATCCGTCTCACGTGATTAGTCATGAGCTAGTGGAGATTCAGCCAGATCTGTCGTATGTCGAGCAACCAGTAGCTATTCTTGACTGAAGGTTCAGCATCTCCGGAACAAGAGTATTGCGTCGGTGAAAGTTCTCTGGCGGAACTTCTCACGAGAGGAGGCTACTTGGGAGCTTGAGGATGCGATGAAGAAGAAGTATCCCCTTTTGTTGAGTAGTGTCGTTCTAACTTCGAGGACGAAGTTTCTTTTAAGGGGAGAGGGTGTAAGACCCTCGAATTTGTTGCATTATTGGTATTGCATGTGAATGCTTCATGTTTGTGTATGTATGTATGAAATGTCTACGTATGTACTAGTTAGTATATTATTGCATGTATGTGTATAATTTAGTATAAATAATGTATTATGCTTGATGGTAGTGTGTGCACAATACATATAGATTTACATGTATATATACATGATGTGCATGGGTTTCTGCATGTTTTGACTTCTGGCCGAAGGCCAGTTGGCGTCCACCTATTGGACGCTAAGGGTTGTCAACGTCAGTATCGTGTGACGTCAGAACTCACTTAGACGTCCACCGATGTTGACGTCAATATCCTGACCTGCATGCGTAGCAGAGCCGGAAATCCCGGGAGCAAGCTACCCCAACCATTGGGGAGCTGTCCCCAACGGTCTGAAAGGGGTATCACATCATCTCCTGCGTGGGTGAGAGGTCTTGGCTATATACAAAGCCATTTTTGCAACTCACACCCTTCTCTTTGCCCCTTTGCAAGAGAGGAAGAGAGAAAAAAAGGAGAAAACCCTAAAATCGTGTGAAGAGCTCACCTTTGCAACCCTAAATCCGGCTACCTGAAGCTTGCACCGGCCATCTACTGCAGCAAGGAGCTAGCTGGAGTGGAGGAGGAGGCTTCCCCGACCTATCTTGGAGCCATCTTCATCCTAGAACCCGAGTGAAGCTTTTCTAGGAGCTTCTTGGGACAGCCCAAGGAGAGCTTCACCGAGCCCTAGATCCGTTTGGTGTATTTTCTAGAGGCAAGTACCCTACCCATAACGTCCATGTGTGTCTAGGTTGGTTTTATCATTTTTGTGCATTTTCCCTCGTGTCCTAGATCCCCCAATTCACCCTATCTTTGGAGCTCGGGTCTGTGTTTTGCACAGACCTGAACTTAACGGCACATCTGTTGTCTTAAGATCATGCTTAGCGTCCAGCGATTGTGCAATTAACATTAATTAGCGGCCATAGCTTGCCGTTAAGTTCATCTGAGCAGAACAGCAAGCTGTTCTGCCCTTCTATATGATTAATTTCGATATGTTTCACGATGAGGATATAATGTAATCTCTTATATGCTATGTATACTAGCTAATGTGATGGATGGGAATGTGAATGTACACTTATTTGTGGATGGTAGAGCTTATTTACATATTTGAAAGCATGTGGAAGAATGTTCATGTGTATGTTCTCACCCTTATCCTGATACCGTGGTAAAATCATGTTGCCCTAATTTTGTTAGACCATGTATGTACAACCCTGTCTGTGCTCTGAGTTTCTGGAATTTTCCATGCTTGTATGATTTATTAAATTTTCTGTTTTGGGAAATAGAAATCATGCGTAGGTCACGATAAATCTTCCGTAAATTGTGTATTGCCCAATAAATTCGGGAATAAATCATGTGGCTCTATACATGCTAGGGTTCAGACAGTGAGTTGTTAAAATTGTGATTGGTGTCCAACTCCATGCTAACTTGAATTGTGGATAGCCTGTGAATTCGATGTTAGATTTTCTGTAATTACGTTTTAGGTTAGAAAAATCTGAAAATTTGCATGTGGGATCCTAAACCCGAAATCAGCTAGTGGTTAAAATTTCAGGTCATTTGGACAAGTATATGACGCAATATGAATTTTCTATGTAGAAATGCCAAATTAATGCATGCCGTTGCAAAAATGATTTAATTCTATTTATTTCAACCTGAAGGGTGAAATTCCTTGAGTGTAAAATTTCTGTAATTGTAGTGTCATGTCAGGAAAAAAGAGCCCCATGTGTGTGAATGAGTGAATGGTGAGATGTGAGTGTCATGTGCTAAACTAAGTGCTTAATCGAAAACGTGTAATGTGTAATTGTGCCAAGTGTGACACTGCTTCCACAGAGGGCAGTGGAACCGTATCAGGGAAAAGTCCCCCTGAGAAGGTTCAATGTGTTGTGACCCTAAGGGCATTAGGGGGAAATCTGGAGGTGGACAAGTACCACTGGTTAGGGTGGAGACTTGTTCTCTCGGTCTGCGCAGTCCAAGAGTCGCCATTGTATTGCCTAGATGGCGTCTAATGTGATGTGATGTTTGTGTCCTTCTTTGGTGGTTGGGACTATGTGTCACGGCACTAAATGTGAATGTGTAAATGTGTATGTGTTCATGTGAAAAATGTGAATGTGAACAATGTGTAAAAGCATGTGTAAGGTGTGAAATATGCGAATTTGAAATGTGTAAAAATGTGAAACCAAAATGTGAGGATGCGAGTTGTAATCCATGTTATGACAATCTGAAATCATGCTTAAACAGTAGCTTTACTACGTTATGATCATGTTTATGTATGCAAAATGCCTAGAATCCATGCTAGGATAATTGTTAGCATATATAAAACAACTTCCATACTTGATTGCTCACATGTTGTGATTTAATCGTTGTTGTAGCTCTCATGTGTTAGATTATGGTTGCTAAAGCATGTAAAACCAGCAAGCTTAAAGCATGTAAAATGGTTACGTATATGCGTAGAAATGTGTAGATTCCATGTTAGGTATGTTCCTTTCATGCATGCTCGGAAATTCATGCTAATGGCTTTCATGTCTAGTTGGTTGAAGATAGATCTTTATGTGAGAAATGAATAGAAAGCATGTGATAGGTGATTACATTTTAGGAAATCTGAAAGCATAGTCCATGTGTTTAAATTGTAGATTCACCATGATAGGTTGTAAATTTAATGTCAAGCATGCTACATGTTGTGTCTTGTGAACGTGTATGTAGAACCTACTATGATATGTGCATGTACGGTATGTGTAGAATTACTTGCGGAGTCTTTTAGACTCACTACTTGCTTCGGCGTACAGGTGTAGTTGGTGACGAGACACTCGTGGAGGAGACGTTGGAGACCGACTCCGAGCGCGGAGATTAGAGTGTTGGAGTACTTGTGACTTTTGTGATTTTCATAGTATGTAAATTGAACATTGTACTAGCATTATCATGGAAGAATGTATAAGTATGGGTACCTATGTATTTGATTTTCAGCAATTAAGTTATGTGGACTTTAAATTCTTAAACGTTATCGAATCATGTATGTTAAATGTGGATGATATGAAATGAAGACAGTGGTTCTTTTACTTCCGCTACTCTATTCTTATATTCACGTGTATCTCAACTGAATGTTATTTTGGGTAAATGTCCCACTGTGGCAACGTTCACTATATCGACGTGGGTTGGTATAACCGTACCGATATAATGAGGGTCGCTACAGTGGCCATATCACGCAAGCAAGCAAGCAAGAATGTACGAGCACGATAATGTACACTAATCAGGCACGTGCACTAAGTACACCAAGAAATAGATCCATCAGAATGTACACTAGGACACGTGTAGTGGTTATGTATCTATCATTCAACAAGCAAGCAAGACTCCCAACGCAGATGCAATGCCAGTAATCATTATACCCCATGGTTAACAGTATATTTATGACTCTCCGTCATTGGGGCTAGACTGGAGCCCTTGGACATTCTCCGTGCCCGGTCAGCATCTCATGTAAAGTTTTAAATGTAGATACACACAGTCATTAATAATGGCCAATGAGAGTTTCAAAATGTAGCATGTGTAACTTCATGTTCATGATGATGATGGGAACAAGTAATAAGGAATTGAACATGATTTCATAATAATAATGGTCAAGGGATAAATTCGGCAGCATAACGGTACAATTTATACATTAGTTTAATCTTTACATTAGTTGCTTTAGTCTAGATTGTAAATCACACTCACCAGAACAAGATGAGAAAGGAAGCGCACGCTATCTCTAGGGAACTTCAACGGTACAACCAACTCTTCGGCCATGTGGGAATCCATGGTCAGAGGAGATTACAAAGGTCTTGGATGAAAGGTCACTAGTCTACCGATTCGGAATGACTGGTAGAGAGCTTCCAAATTCCCAAGAAAGGGCTGCCTAAGTGCAAGTGTGTAGTGACGTACGCATCTCAATCCACAAACCATCAGTTTTAAACTTACGGAAAACATTAACATGATGGCACGAATTGAACAATGCATTTAACTACACATGGGTTTGCAAGGTTTTAAGAATAATAATTATCATTTAAAACATGGTAGAATAATGGAAAGATTGAATCACAAGTTGCATGAATAGATCATAACATTTAAAAGGGCAATTAGTATATCCTTCATGTAATTAAAACTTTTAAATGTGTTAATCACTTTTAAGCCATTAAATAACCATCATGCAAAGATCAGACCTAAGACATGTGATTACATGCTAAAAATCATATATATTTAAACAAACCTAAGGTACAACGGTTAGATTTGCAAGAAAATAAGTGGGGTTTCATAAAAAATCCTGAGGTCGCGACAGACCTTGTAAGGGTCGCGATGGGTCAGATCAGATCGCGACAGTTCCTTGTAAGGATCGCGACAGGCTTGTCTGATCAGGTAGGCAGTTCGCGACCGGTTCATATGAAGAAGGTGACATGGCTGTCAGACCCGGAGGTCAGGTCGCGACGGCGGTCCGATCGCGATCAGATCGCAATGGAATTCTTGTCGTGATCTACCTTAGAATGCGGCCTATTGAGCCGTTGTATTCTCAGGTACATGGCCTGCGTCTACCAGAGAAAGGACAATGCTTTGGATTGCGGACAAGATTTCCTTGTTTTGACATAGGGTTGTTCTAAAATTAAGAACAAATTGTACAGTGCATGAAAAATAACGAAACCAGTTTTAAACCAACCTAGACATGCAAGGGTGCTTCCAGTAAATCATTATTAGAAATAGTGATGGTTTCATTAGGCTTTAATCAAGTCCAACACAAATGTAAAAACCAAGTACAACCCAAAAACATAGTGTCATGCAGAGACCGTCTTATCATGATTATAACTCTCTAACTAATGATATTTAGACAAAATGATCAACACAAGACATGATGAGGACAACTAGTAGAAAAATGTTCATGTGTGGGTTTGCTCTAATTCGGTCTAAATCGCATGCAACAAATAAGGAATGGAAAAAGCCCGAACAGTGCGCGACTTGGGGAAAACGCTTATAACTCAAAATCTACTCATTGGAATTTGATGAAACCTGTGAGAAATGAAAGTTAACGTGATGCTCTACACATTGGATAGGATATGTTAAGGTTTGGCCAGAGAAAACCTACCTTTGGGTTGATGAAGTCTCATTTGTTTCAGAAAACTCTGTGTTTAGACCACTGTTTGAAGAACGCTTTATACTCCGTGTATGCTACATGGTATTTGGGCATTCCACTTGGGTTAGAACGTAGACTTGACCCTTTTCCAGGGGTATAAGCCTTGCAAGATTTGGTTTAGGTTTGGCCTCCTTTGATTGACTTCAAGTGGACGGTTTGTGCAGGTCGCAGCAGACGAATGGGGGAGAAGATGTCCTTCTTGTGGTCGATTCACAGCTCCCCAGCCCCAAGAGCTCCTCCACACGACCCCAGCAAGTTGTAAACTCATCCCTAGGGTTTGGGTGAAGAGTATTTAAGCAACCATGGTATTTAGGAGTCCTATTGTAACTAGGAAAGAAGGGTTGCGGAATTGGCTTGTGTCTTTCCATAATTTGAAGATCTCTCCCTCCATTAGACAGTATTGGCCATCAAGCAACCTCCATGGGTGGGTAGGCACGAATTTGGGTTACCAAATGTGCATGATTGCATCCCAATTCAACTCTAATTGCCTCTTTCTAATTTCAGTTTATTAAGCTACAAATTTTCATGCATTTTCTTGCTTCATTTGATTTTGGGTCATATGTGGTCCATGGACCCAATTAAGCTATTGGGTCATTAATATATAATGTTGGGAGTCTCCCCAACATTTTATTTAATTTATGGTTGCGTCATATTTTCGTGTTAACGGTTTTCCGACTTATTTCCTAATTAGATAATCGGTCACAATAACTCTTAAACCTAGTCCAAATGATTTTATTGACCCAATTTCTTAATGGGTCATTAGAGGATATTATTTGAAGTCCATATATGATTTTTTTAATTTTCTAACTCATCCAAAGTACGCGTGATAATGATTTTTCGACTTATTCATGAATTACGATAATAAGTTGCTAAAAACTTTAAACATGGCTAACCCTATTTTTCGTGGCACAAATTCTTTGTGGAACATTTAGGAATAATGTGTGGGGTTGATTTATAATTTTACAGATTTTTCTGATGTCTTAGCACATACGATAATGATTCGTATGTTTTAAATACTTTGATATTATGGAAATTATTATTCCATTTATTCGAATTTTTATATAGTTAAAATTTCCAAGTGCTACACCCTCCCCCACATAATAGAATTTGGTCCCGAAATTCATGTATAGAAAGTTATTGTGCAGTGAGGTGTACTTAGTGAATAGCTCTGGGTATCTTTTGCGCATTGCTTCCTCGGTTCCCACGTGTCATCTTCATCCATGCGTTAATTCCATCTAACCCTTACGAGTGGGATGATCTTGTTCCTTAATTGGTGCAGTTCCGGTCCACGATCTTAATTGGCTTCTCTTGATATGTTCGTCCTTGTTGAATTCAGGAGCTCATATTCTACGACATGCACGGATCCCGTACGTACTTTTTCAACATGGATATGTGGACACATGGTGTATTCCTCCATTTATGGTGGTAAAGCGAGACGATATGCCACCTCGTCGATTCTTTCAATGATTGCGAAAGGCCCTGACAAACCTTGGTGACAACTTGCCTTTAATGCCAAAATGCCTGATCCAACGGCCTGGAGACACTTTTAAGAATACATGTTCCCCAACCTGAAACTCCAGGTCTCTTCTTCTATTATCTGCATATGCCTTTGTCTTTGCCGCGCCACTGCCATTCTTTCATTATAAGCTTACCTTCTCTGTGGTTTCCCTTATCATCTTTGGTCCTAGCATTGTTTTTCACCAACTCATACCAGCATATTGGAGATCGGCAACTCTTGCCATAGAGTGCTTCAAATGGTGCCATTTGAATGCTAGCTTGATAGCTATTATTGTAGGCGAACTCCACGAGAGGTAAGTGTTCGTGCCAGCTACCTCTAAAATCTAGGACACATGCTCTAAGCATATCTCAATCACCTGGTTGGTTCTCTCCGTCTGACCATCTGTCTGTGGATGGAAAGCCATGCTAAAGTTTAGTTTAGAACCTAAGGAGTGGTGTAGTCCTTTCCAAAAGTGAGATGTAAACCTAGGGTCTCTATCAGACACGATAGACACGGTACTCTATGTAATTTACTATTTCCTTCACATAGCTAGAACATCTACTGACCACTTATTCTTCACTGGCAAGAAGTGAGCCGACTTAGTTAAGCGGTCGACAATAACCCAGATACCATGAATCCACCTTTAGATCTGGGTAGTTCAAAATAAAGTCCCTCCCTATCGCTTCCCATTTCTATGCCGGGATTTCTAGGGGTTTGAGTTTATCTGGGGGTCACAAGTGTTCCGCCTTGACCTTTTGACATGTTAAGCATCGGGTGACATATTCTGCCACCTCTCTCTTCATTAGGCCACCAAAGCTTCTTTTAAATCTTGATACATTTTGGTAGTTCCAGGATGAATGGTATACCTGGTCTTGTGAGCTCATCCATAATCATTTTCTTTGTCTCCGCATGGTCGGAAACACAGACTCGATCTTGGAACAATAGTCTTCCATCTTCAGTTAATGAGAAATCGGCCTCTGGTCTAGATTAGCCTTAATCTCCACAAGTACGGGTCATTGTCTTGGGGTGTTGTGATGTCCTCCAATAGTGTAGGTTGTACTCTAACACTAGCAACAAGGCATCCCTTCTCTTTGATGTCAGCATCAATATTGAACATGGCGAAGTCCTCTAATAACTTCCATTCGTCTACCATTAAACTTGACAATATGATCATTGGCTTTCTACTTAGAGCATCTGCCACAACATTGCCTTTCCTGGATGGTATTGGATCGTGAAGTTGAAGTCTTTGAGATACTCCAACCACCTCCGCTGTCTCATATTCAAGTCCTGCTGAGAAAATACATACTTCAAGCTTTTATGGTCAGAAAACACAATGAATTATCACCATATAGATAATGACGCCATATCTTCAAGGCGAAGACTACAACAGCTAGTCCAGATCATGTACAGGATAATATCCTCGTGCTTCTTCAATTGTCTAGATGCGTAGCATATAACTTTCCATTTTGCATCAGCACACAACCTAGTCTGATCCGGATGCATCGGTGTATAGTTCAAAACTACCCCCAGCAACTGGCAGTGTCAGTACGGGGCCGAGGTAAGGTGCCCTTCAATGCCTTGAAACTCTCTTCACATTCATCAGTCCATGCAAATGGATTCTCCTTCTGGTAAGCTTGTCAATGGTACAACTATCTTTGAGAAATCTTTAATGAAGTGACGATAATAACCGGCTAAGCCCAGAAAAGCTCCTAATCTTCGACATAGTGTCGGCCTTTCTCAGTTTCTTTACCGCCTCCACCTTAGATGGATCCACTGAGATTCCCTCCTTGGATATGATGTGACCAAAGAAAAGACACTTCCTCCATGCAGAATTCACACTTACTAAGTTTAGCATAGAGTTGATTATCTCTGAGCACTTGCAGAGCAACCTTCAAGTGTTCCTCATGTTCTTCTTTGGATTTAGAGTAAATAAGGATGTCATCTATGAACACCACTATAAACTTGTCCAAGTATGGCCTATAAATATTGTTCATAAGTTGCATGAAAGCCGCTGGAGCATTTGTTAAACCAAACGGCATGACCACGAACTCATAGTGACCATATCTACTCCGGAATGCAGACTTGTGAATATCCTCCTCCTTATTCTTAGTTGATGGTAGCCTGATCTTAGATCTATCTTCGAGAAATATTGTGCACTGGACATCTGGTCAAACAGCTCATCGATGTGGGACAGTGGATACTTATTCTTTATGTCAACTAGTTTAACTGACGGTAATCAATGCATAGCCTCATTGTCCCGTCCTTCTTTCTAACAAATAGCACTAGCGCCCCACGGGGATGTGCTAAGCCTGATAAAATCTTGATCTAGCAATTCTTGGATCTGTCTTTTCAACTCCTGCAATTCAACGGGGGCATGCGATACAGAGCCTTTGAAACAGGGGCTGCCCCAGGGAGTAACTCAATGCTGAAGTTTACCTCCCGCTCAGGTGGTATACCAGGTAATTCCTTTATAAATACATCAGGATAGTCCCTGGCTTTTGGAATGTCTTCTAGGGTTGGTTTCGTCTTTTCAGTTACCAAGACGGAAACTAGGAAAGCATCACAACCCTGGTTGATCAGCTTAGAAGCCTTTAGGGAGGATATCAAGATAGGTTTTTGTGATAACGGGTGCAAGTAGTGATAGAGTTGGAAGGTTGGTCTTTTAAAAGTGACCCTCCTATGGCGACAGTTTACATCGGCATCATATTCAATTAGACAATCGACACCCAAAATGGCATCATAACCCTTCATGTCTAAACAGATGAGGTCGGCAGGGAGATTGTGTCCTCCAATTATAGTTTCACATTTCGGCAAGTAGGGTGAGTGATTCAGATTCTGAGCATAGTGGAGAGGCTACAGTGATCTGGATTTCAAGGGTACAGGTTTGACAGGTAGAGTTGCAGCAAATGTGGTGGAAATAAATGAATATGAAGCTCCAGTATCAATAAGCACAAATGCAGGTTGCGAGTGTATGAAAATGGTACCTTCCACCATACCCCTTCTCGGGTAGGTCAGCTTCTAGGACAGCATAAGGCATCCTTGACGTCGTGTTACATTCTGGGCTTTGCCTGGTTGTTCCTTCATCATTGGATAGTGACGAATACGGTGGTCACGACCACCACATCTCAAGCATGCCCCGAGCTTCTTCCAGCATTCTTCAGCTCGGTGCCTTGGTTTGTCACAGAATTTGCAGTTTTCAACCAACTGCCTACCTTCCACTTTGACTCTCTTGTCTCAAGTAACATCTCTTCCGACATTCGGCCTCTTGTTGTTGTTGTTGATGTGTTGTTACGAATAGTTGGAGCAATATTAGGTGCTCCTTCTTGACGAAGACCAGCTTGGAGTTGTCCTTGCCCCTCATGCCTTCTACTTTGGCCATGGTGTCTTCTACTAGCTGAGATCTTTAGACCATCTCAGTGTAAGTTTGAAGGTTGTGTGGTCCGAGCCTTTCAATGAACATGGGCCTGAGCCCAACCATGAACCGATTTGCCTTAAGTCTTTCAAATCCACCAAGTGTGGGGCATACACAGCAAGACGCGCGAACTGAGCCTCATACTCAGACATAGACATCCTTTCTATTTTAGTGCGGCAAACTCCGCTGCCTTCTTCTCCTTGACTCTCTCAGAGAAATACTTTCCCCGAAATATCACCAGGAATCTGGCCCACTCCAGTTCGCCAACATTAGGCAGGTGGGCCGATGTGACCATCCACCATGCTCGGGCATCCTTAGTGAATTGAAAAGTGGCCAGTACCACCTTTTCTGTAAGGCCTCGAATTTCCGACGCATTATTTGTATTTATGTGTGTATATGTGCTTGTGTATGTATATAGTATTTTATGTACGTATTAATAGTACAAGTACGTGTGCATGGTTTATAGTAGATATAAATAATGTATGTATTGAATGGTGATAGTATGGATATAATACTATTATATTGCATGTATATACGCATGGTATGCATGGTTTTCTGCATATTTTGGACTTCTGGCCGAAGGCCATCTTGGCGTCAACCCCTGCCGTTTAGGTGGTGTCAGCGTCCAGACATGGACGCCACACTAATCCTGGCGTCCAGCGATATGGACGCCAATCTCTCTGGCCTGCATGCGCAGCAGAGCTGCAAGCTTCTGAAACAAGAAAGCCAACCATGGGGGACTGTCCCCAAGGCTCTGAAGGCTGTCAAGTCACCTGGTGAGTGGGAGAGAGTCCCCTTATGTCTGAACCCGAAATGGCCTCTTCCCACTCCTCTCTTCACCCTTGCAAGAGGAGAAAAAGAGAGAAGAAAACCCTAGAAGAAAACTGAGGAAAACCCCCATCTTGGAGCCCAAAATCCAACAACCTGAAGCTTGTTCCGGGGTTCTACTGCAACAAGGAGCTCGTTGGATCATCGAGGAAGGCTTCCCCGACCTCGACTTGCTGTGGAGGCTACTCAGGAACCCGGAGGAAGAAGATCTTGGAAGGTGTTTCACAACTTCTTGGGACTGCCCAAGGAGAGCTTCTCCAAGCCCTAGATCCCTTGGTGTAATTTTCTAAAGGCAAGTGACCTATCCATGATGTTCCCGTATGTGTCTAGGTCGTTTCTATCATTTTATGGATTTTTCCTTGAGTCCTAGACCCTCCCATTCACCCAAGTTTGAGAGCTCGGGTCTGTGTTTCTGCACAGACCTGAATTGACGGCAAGGTCAATGGACGCCTATATCATGCTTGGCGTCCATCGACCATGCCGCTGACCCTGAGTCAGTGGCCAAAGACCGCCGCCAAGTTCCTCTGGACAGAACAGTGACCTGTTCTGCCTTCCTATACACTATTTTCAGTATGGTTTCCATGATGAGGATATATGGTAACCCTATACACTATGTATATTGTCAATTGTGGTGTGTGGATGAGTGTGGTGTGTGATGGTGAATGTTGGAAAAGTGTATCTCATGAGCTTGTAAGCATAAATTGTGATAATCTTGTCCATCCATGTTTCATGATTAGGATTAGTCTGAATGCCTTAGTTTTGTCAGAGCATGAAGATTTGTAGATCATGTATATGATAGTAATCTCTGTTAAAACAGCAAGTGGCAAAATCGCATGATGGGTTAAACCCCATGTTAACTTAAGTTGTGAATAGCATGCTAAATAGGTGTTTTATTACTGTAAATTCCATTTCGCCCAGAAAAAATCTGAAAATTGAGTGTATGATCTAGAACACGAAATTAGCATGTGGTTAAAATTTCAGGTCATTTGGACCAGTATATAACAAGTTATGTATTTTCCATGTGAATTATAGAAATCTACGTATGATATCGTAATGGATTAGATAGTGCTTAAACCTAACTTGAATGGTGAAATTACTCTGTGTTAAGCTCCTGAAATCTGTAGCCCATGTTAGGAAAAATAGAGATGTGCATGTGAGTGAGAATGTGAGTGAGATGAAAAGTACTATGTGTAAAACCATGTGTAAATCGGTAAAATGTGTAAAGTGTAACTGTGCCAATGTGACACTGCTTCCGTAGAGGGCAGTGGAGCTGTATCAGGGAAAAGTCCCCTGAGAAAGTTCAATGTGTAAGTGACCCTAAGGGCATTAGGGGAAATCCTGGAGGTGGACAAGTACCACTGGTTAGGGTGGAGACTTGTTCTCCCGTCTGCGGAGTCCAAGAGTCGCCATTGGAATGCCTAGATGGCGTCTATATGTAATGTGATGTGTATGTCCTTCTTTGGTGGTTTGGACTATGTGTCACGGCACCTAAAATGTGTAATGTGAAATGTGTAATGTGTATGTGTTCATGTGTAAATGTGTAAGTGAACAAATGGGAAATGTGTATGTGTAAAGTGCAACCATGTGAAAGAGGAAACTTGTGTAAAGAAAATGTGAAATTTTAAATGAGAGGGTATGATATTGAAATCTATGTGAGGCAAAAGCTGAAACCATGTGAAATAAGTAAATTCATGTTATTGTCATCATGTTTATATGTGCAAAGATGTCTAGAATCCATGTTAGGGAAAATGGTGAGCACGGGTACAAGATAGCATGATGGTTGTTCACACAATATGTTTACGCGATATTGTAGCTCTCATGTATAGGTTTACAGCAGTTAAACCATGTGAAATCAGCAACTTACAGCATGTGAAAACATTTATGTATGTGGTTGAAAAACATGTAAGATCCATGCTAGTCGTGTTTTCCTTTCATGTATGCACAATGTTCATGTTGGTAGCTCTCATGTCTTGGTTCCTTAAAGACAAAGTTCATGAGTAAATTGAATAGAGAGCATGTGATAGGTAAATTTTATTCTTAGAAATCTGAAAGCATTATCCATGTATAAAGTTGTAAAACATTCATGATAGGTTGAAACTTTAAATTGACTAGCATGCCATGTGTACAAATTGTAAATGTGCATGTAGAAACCACTAAGACTTATACGTGTATGTTAGGGGTAGTGTTTCTTGCTGAATCTCTGGACTCACTCCTTGCTTCGGCGTACAGGTGTAGTTGGTGACGTGGCACCTTTGGAGGAGGCAGCAGAGACGGACTCCGAGCGCGGAGATTAGCTAGTTTTGGAGTTTCTTGTGACTCGTGTATTTCCTAGTATGTAATTCGAACATTGTATTAGAAATATCATGAAAAGGGATGTATAAGTGTGGACATTATGAATTTAAATTTCAGCAATTTAAATTATGTGAACTTTTAGTTTCTTATTGTAAATTTCAACCTTCATGTATGTTAAATGTGGATGATGAATGAATGGAGACAGTTGTCTTTTACTTCCGCTACTCTGTTGTATATTGCGTGTATCTCAGCTGTTAGTATCGTTGGGTAATGTCCCACTGTGAGGGACTCTGCTATACCGACGTGGGTTGGTATAACTGTACCGGTATAATGAGGGCCGTCACAGAGATTGGTATCAGAGCAACCGGTTGAGATTGCACATGAATATACCTAAGTCATCATCCCCATTGCATGCTAAGTATGTCCACATGTGTAGAAAACACTAATGAGAAGTGAAAGATAGATAAGAAAATGGTTAGAAAACTTAGTAACCTAGCTCTAATGGTGGCTGAAATTTTATTACAGCCATGGCTTCGAGAGGTAGGGCGTGGTGGAGCGTCGGCCCGTGAGGACGAGCCGCGACGTGATGAGCAGGCGGAGCAACAGGCCCCGGTACCGCGAGGTCCTGTATTCTCCCACCGCCGCCGTGGGACTACAGAGTATTCATGCAAGGTCTGGTGCAAGCCATGCAGACAAGGCTCACACCCAGGCAGCACTCCAGGCCCAGTTGGAGGCCCAGGTAGAATAATGAGACACGACTAAGTAGCTTGCTATTTAATGTAGCAGGCTCAGGCACCAGCTCAGGACCATGGTGGACCTTCCATCATGGAGCGATTCAAGAGGATGACCCCACCCTCTTTTAAGGGGGAGAGTGATCCACTAATGGCAGAAAGCTGGATGAGGGAGACAGAGAAAATCTTCCGAGCCATCAGGTGCCCTGATGAGGATAAGGTGACATTAGCCACCTACATGCTGCAGGTAGACTTTTAATTTTGTATGCTTGTATGTTCTGTTTAATTTAGAATTTTGTTAGTTGGTGCTTATGAAGGTGTATTGCAGGAGAGAGCGGATGTATGGTGGTCCTCCCTACTTCGTACACGCTTTGAGGACGGAGCTGTAGACGTGACGTGGGACGCGTTCGTGAGGCTCTTCCGAGCCAAGTTCGTCCCAGAGCATATCCAGGACAAGATGGAGCAAGAATTCCTTTCCCTGACGCAAGGATCAATGACCGTCCTGGAATACGAGGCAAGGTTTTCTGAACTTTCTAAATATGCACCGCATATCGTAGAGGATGAGCGCAGGAAGACCAAGAAGTTTCGTGATGGGACTCAAGCCATCACTGCGGACGAGACTCGTGGCGTTTGACCACCGCACGCTAGACGAGGCCCTCAGTGCTGCCTGCAGGCAGGAGGGAGAAATGGAGCAATCTGGAGGAAAGAAGGCTTCGCAGAAGAGGCCGCAGCGACATTCCAGCGGCAGGATAAGAAGAACGGTGTACCAGACACCGCAGAAACCAGTGGCAGTCAGCAACTCTCAGGTACCTTCTGTACGTTCCCCGGTGTGAAGAAAGAGTGTCCCCATTGCGGGAAGACCATGGTGGGTCCGAGTGTTGGTTGGTAGCGGGTAGATGCTTGAAGTGTGGGAGCAGCGACCACAAGATCAAAGATTGCCCAAGACTCAGCAGGAGCTCAGCGTGGAGCGCCAGTACCAGCAGTAGAGGCAGCCGCGCCAGCTACAGGAAGACCAGGAAGGCCTCGAGCCCCAGCTCAGTGTTTGCTTTATCTCGCGAGGACGCCGACCAGGCGGTGCATGTCACCGAAGGTACGGTTTTGCTTTTCGGTGTGCACGCTCGGGTTTTGTTTGATACGGGTGCTACTCACTCGTTCATTTCCGAGCGGTTCGCTAGGCAGTTAGCCCTAGAGTCAGGCATAGAGTCTGAGGAGTTAGAGGTCCCTTGTCTGTGCACACCCCTGCGGGTACGGTATCGACTAGGAAGTGCATTCCGTCGTTACCTTGTGCATTGAGGATAGATTCCTAGATGGGTGTTTCTTCTTGCTAAAGATGAAGGACTTGATGCTATCCTTGGTCTGGATTGGCTAGAGGAGCACTATGCGTTAGTGGATTTCGTAGGAAGAAGATTGTTTTCCGCATTCATGGTGAGGATGAGTTCTCTCACCCCTTGCCAAGGAACTGGGCGGGAAAGTTGGTCATCTCTGCCATGAAGGCGATGCGCATGGTGAACAAGGGTTGTGACGCATTTCTTGCCAGTGTTATGCTAGTACCCGATGCTGGTTCGTCACGGACTCTTGCAGAGATCGATGTGGTGCAGGATTTTCCAGATGTCTTTCCTGATGACTTGTCTGGATTGCCACCGGATAGGAGATAGAGTTTACCATAGAGTTGCTTCCAGGCACCTCTCCTATCTCGAAGGCTCCATATCGGATGGCCCCTGCAGAGTTAGCCGAGTTGAGGAAGCAGTTGCAAGAATTGCTTGATAAGGGATTCATTCGCCCTAGTGTTTCCCCTTGGGGCGCACCTGTATTGTTCGTCAAGAAGAAAGACGGGTCACTTAGGTTGTGTATTGATTATAGAAGCTAAACCAAGTGACTGTGAAGAACAGGTATCCCTTACCTCGGATTGATGATCTGTTTGACCAGTTGCAGGATGCATCAGTCTTTTCTAAAATTGACTTGCGATCTGGTTATCATCAGCTGCGGATTAGGAGTGAGGATGTGTCCAAGACGGCATTTAGATCCCGTTATGGACATTATGAGTTTTTGGTCCTTCCTTTCGGATTGACCAACGCCCCTGCAGCGTTCATGGATCTCATGAACCGGTGTTTAGTCCGTACTAGATAGCTTTGTCGTAGTGTTTATTGATGACGTGTTGGTCTATTCTCCGGATGAGGCCACGCACCGTCAGCATTTGAGGTTAGTCTTAGAGGTTCTCCGTGAGCACAAGCTGTATGCAAGTTCAGCAAGTGCGAGTTCTGGTTGCGCGAGGTTCACTTTCTCGGGCATGTTATCTCCGGCGCTGGTGTAGCTGTTGATCCAGCAAAGGTCCAGGCAGTTATGGATTGGGAGTTCCCAAGACCCCTTCGGAGATTCGTAGTTTCCTTGGGTTAGCTGGTTATTATCGGCGATTCATTGAGGGTTTCTCATCCATCGCCGCCCCTTTGACAAAGCTGACCAGAAAGGGTGAGAAGTTCGTATGGTCTGAGGCATGTGAGCGTAGCTTTCAGCTATTGAAGGCTAAGCTTACTTCTGCTCCGGTATTGGTATTGCCTAGTGGTCTAGAGGGCTTTGCCATTTATACGGATGCATCTCGGATCGGATTAGGCTGTGTGCTCATGCAGCAAGAAAGGGTAGTGGCTTATGCTTCTCGTCAGTTGAAGGAGCATGAGAGGAACTATCCGACTCATGATTTGGAGCTCGCAGCAGTGGTTCATGCACTAAAGATCTGGAGGCACTATCTTTATGGTGCCAGATTTGAGGTGTTCACCGACCACAAGAGCTTGAAGTATCTTTTCCCCCAAAAGGAATTAAACCTGAGGCAGAGGAGATGGATTGAGTTCTTGAAGGACTATGACTTCGACCTTCAGTATCATCCTGGAAAGGCGAACGTCGTAGCAGATGCTCTTAGTAGAAAGAGGTCTTCGCTCCAGCAGGATTGGAAGATGTTGGAGGATGCAGCGTGCTCTATGACCGAGTTAGAGCCATCGCTGTGTCAGGCTTTTGTAGCTCAGCTATCCCTTAGATCCTCAGTCTTGATGAGGTGATTGAGCAGCAGAAAGCCGACCCTAGATTGTTAGAGTTAGTGGGTAAGGCGGGCATTGCTCGTGATGAGGACGGTGTGATTAGATTTCAGCACCGTGTTTGTGTCCTTGATGTAGTAGATGTCCGTGAGCATGTGTTAGCGGAGGCTCATAGATCGCGATTCTCTATTCATCCGGGTAACACTAAGATGTATCAAGACCTGAAGAGATCATTTTGGTGGTCCGGCATGAAAAGAGATGTTGCGGATTATGTGTCTAGATGTCTAGTATGTCAGCAAGTGAAAGCCGAGCGGCAGCGACCATCCGGCCTTATGCAGAGGATGGATATCCCAGTGTGGAAGTGGAAGCTGTCACTATGGACTTCGTATCGGGTTTGCCTCGATCTAGAAGGGGCAATGACTCGATTTGGGTAGTTGTAGATAGATTCTCGAAGACTGCTCATTTCTTGCCTATGAAGAAGAAGCAGTCAGTAGAGAGTTTAGCTAGATTGTATGTTAGCGGTATCATTAGATTGCATGGTGTGCCGAAGTCGATCATTTCGGATCGAGATCCGAGATTTACTTCGAGATTGTGGAAGGGTCTTCAGGATGCGTTAGGTTCGGAGCTTAAGCTCAGTTCGGCGTTTCATCCCCAGACCGATGGACAGTCCGAGAGGACTATCCAGACGCTCGAGGATATGTTGAGAGCGTGTGTTCTGGATTGGAAGGATGATTGGGAGCGTCATTTACCTCTTGTGGAGTTCGCATACAACAACAGCTTTCATGCTAGTATTGGTATGGCTCCATTCGAGGCGTTGTATGGTAGGCCCTGCAGATCTCCTTTATGTTGGGAGGAGACTGGTGATAGGCAGTTGATCGGACCGGAGTTAGTTCAGGAAACTTCGGATAAGATCCAGCTTATCAGAAAAGGCTTGTTGCGGCACAGGATAGGCAGAAGAGTTATGCCGACAACAGGAGGAAGGATTTGGAGTTCGAGGTTGGCGATCATGTCTTCTTGAAGATATCGCCTACTCGAGGTGTTGTCAGATTTGGCAGGCATAGCAAGCTAAGCCCTAGATTCATTGGCCCATATGAGATTCTCAGACGTTTGGGCAGCGTGGCGTATGAGCTAGCATTACCCCCAGCTTTGGCTAGCGTTCACCCTGTATTCCACGTATCTATGCTCAGAAGTATGTCCGAGATCCGTCTCATGTGATTAGTCATGAGCCAGTGGAGATCCAGCCAGATCTTTCGTATGTCGAGCAACCAGTAGCCATTCTTGACCGGAAGGTTCAGCATCTCCGGAACAAGAGTATTGCGTCGGTGAAAGTTCTATGGCGGAACTTCTCACTGAGGAGGCTACGTGGGAGCTTGAGGATGCGATGAAGAAGAAGTATCCCCTTTTGTTTGAGTAGTGTCGTTCTAACTTCGAGGACGAAGTTTCTTTAAGGGGAGAGGGTGTAAGGCCCTCGAATTTCCGTCGCATTATTTGTATTTGTGTGTGTATATTTGTGCTTGTGTATGTATGTACATTTTACGTACGTATTATTAGTACAAGTACGTGTGCATGTGTTTATATTAGATATAAATAATGTATGTATTGAATGGATAGTATGGATATAATACCATATACATATTGCATGTATATATGCATGGTATGCATGGTTTTCTGCATATTTTAGACTTCTGGCCGAAGGCCATCTTGGCGTCAACCCCTAGCCGTTCAGGTGGTGTCAGCGTCCAGACATGGACGCCAACACTAATCCTGGCGTCCAGCGATATGGACGCCAATCTCTCTGGCCTGCATGCGCAGCAGAGCTGCAAGCTTCTGAAACAAGAAAGCCAACCATTGGGGGACTGTCCCCAACGGCTCTGAAGGCTGTCAAGTCACCTGGTGAGTGGGAGAGAGACTCCCCTTATGTCTGAACCCGAAATGGCCTCTTCCCCTCCTCTCTTCACCCTTGCAAGAGGAGAAAAAGAGAGAAGAAAACCCTAGAAGAAAACTGAGGAAACCCCCTCTTTGGACCCAAAATCCAACAACCTGAAGCTGTTCCGGGTTCTCACTGCAACAAGGAGCTGTTGGATCATCGAGGAGGCTTCCCCGACCTCGACTTGCTGTGGAGGCTCTCAGGAACCCGGAGGAAGAAGATCTTGGAGGGGTTTCTGCACCTCTGGGACTGCCCAAGAGAGCTTCACCAAGCCCTAGATCCCTTGGGCAATTTTTAAAGGCAAGTGACCTATCCATGATGTTCCCGTATGTGTCTAGGTCGTTTCTATCATTTTTATGGATTTTTCCTCGAGTCCTAGACCCTCCCATTCACCCAAGTTTGAGAGCTCGGGTCTGTGTTTCTGCACAGACCTGAATTGACGGCAAGGTCAATGGACGCCGTATATCATGCTTGGCGTCCATCGACCATGCCGCTGACCCTGAGTCAGCGGCCAGAGACCGCCGCCAAGTTCCTCTGGACAGAACAGTGACCTGTTCTGCCCTTCCTATACACTATTTTCGGTATGGTTTCCGTGATGAGGATATATGGTAAACCTATACACTATGTATATTGTCAATGTGGTGTGTGGATGAGTGTGGTGTGTGATGGTGAATGTTAGAAAAGTGTATCTCATGAGCTTGTAAGCATAAATTGTGATGATCTTGTCCATCCATGTTTCATGATTAGGATTAGTCTGAATGCCTTAGTTTTGTCAGAGCATGAAGATTTGTAGATCATGTATATGATAGTAATCTCTGTTAAAACAGCAAGTGGCAAAATCGCATGATGTGTTAAACCCCATGTTAACTTAAGTTGTGAATAGCATGCTAAATAGGTGTTTTATTTATTGTAAATTCCATTTCGCCAGAAAAATCTGAAAATTGAGTGTATGATCTAGAACCCGAAATTAGCATGTGGTTAAAATTTCAGGTCATTTGGACCAGTATATAAGAAGTTATGTATTTTCCATGTGAATTATAGAAATCTATGTATGATATCGTAATGTGATTACATAGTGCTTAAACCTAACTTGAATGGTGAAATTACTGTGTGTTAAGCTCCTGAAATCTGTAGTGCCATGTTAGAAAAAACAGAGATGTGCATGTGAGTGAGAAAGTGAGTGAGATGAAAAGTGCTATGTGTAAAACCATGTGTAAATCGGTAAAATGTGTAAAGTGTAACTGTGCCAATGTGACACTGCTTCCGTAGAGGGCAGTGGAGCTGTATCAGGGAAAAGTCCCCTGAGAAAGTTCAATGTGTAAGTGACCCTAAGGGCATTAGGGGAAAATCCTGGAGGTGGACAAGTACCACTGGTTAGGGTGGAGACTTGTTCTCCCGGTCTGCGCAGTCCAAGAGTCGCCATTGGAATGCCTAGATGGCGTCTATGTGTAATGTGATGTGTATATGTCCTTCTTTGGTGGTTTGGACTATGTGTCACGGCACCTAAAATGTGTAATGTGAAATGTGTAATGTGTATGTGTTCATGTGTAAATGTGTAAGTGACAAATGGGAATGTGTATGTGTAAAGTGCAACCATGTGAAAGAGGAAACTTGTGTAAAGAAAATGTGAAATTTTAAATGAGAGGGTATGATATTGAAATCTATGTGAGGCAAAGCTGAAACCATGTGAAATCAGTAAATTCATGTTATTGTCATCATGTTTATATGTGCAAAGATGTCTAGAATCCATGTTAGGGAAAATTGGTGAGCACGGGTAATTGGTTGTTCACACGATATGTTTTACGCGATATTGTAGCTCTCATGTATAGGTTTACAGCAGTAAACCATGTGAAATCAGCAACTTACAGCATGTGAAAACATTTATGTATGTGTTGAAAAACATGTAAGATCCATGCTAGTCGTGTTTTCCTTTCAACAAATGTGACTTTTAGTAGTAATTTTTTATGCTGCTATAGCTAAAATAATTGCTACTAAATCTTTTTAACAGCCATCCAAAAGTTAGCTGTTATAAGTCCCGTCGCTAAAAGTAAATAGCAGCCATTCAGAATCATAGCTACTAAAAGGAATCTTTAATGACACTTATAAAAGCTGTTATAAATATGCACAATTGTACTCTAAGTGTCGCAAAAACTTTTGATAGCCATTTAAATGGCTACAATAATTAGCAATATAAGCATTTAAAATTGCTGCTAAATATATTTATTATTGGTAGCTAATCTTTTGGCTACATTTTTATTTGTTGTAGCAAATATAATTGCTTCCATTGTATACTATTAGAAGCTAATATAATGGCTATTATTTATTCTTTTAAAAATAGAACATATTTGTCACTATACGTATTAACAGCATTTCTTATTGCTTTTGAAGATTAGATATGTGCAATTTAAATAGCTACTGAAAAGGAGTAATTGGCTGCTAATAGATAGTTTAACAACAAATATAATTGCCACGAAAAGTGTATATAATAACATATACTAGCATATATATTTGCTACTAAAAGTTTATAATAGTGACATTTAAAATTATCACTATAGTTAATTATACAACACCACCTGTACACAAATATATCAAAATGTACATTGTTCTATCTATATTCGATAGATCTTTCCACAAGGCAAAAACCTACCACAAAACGTAGTACATATCCATTAATCCATTTCCACAAAAAGACATCATATACATCCATTCTCACAAGACATAGCACATTTTTAGAAATGACGAATGCAAAAGAGTAAAATATGTTTTCCAAACATTGTCTCAATGAACATCCAAAATGTAGGTGGTTCTGACATGGTCATCATGAAATCTCCAAAGGAGGAAAGAAAAAAGAGATGACAAAATGTTTCATTTCAAGCTGTCTTCATGTAGATCATTCTTCTACCCTTGTGACCTGCAAGAGAAAAACCATATTTAGCATAGAATTGATAACGTTATTAATATTGAAATATGTACAATTGAACAAACGTACAAGAGTAAAAGGCCAAGCAATAGTTGCCCCAATTGCATCTCCAATTGTCTTGAATTGTCCATATGGTCTTGGGAGAGGTTCATTATAAACAAGAGCAACATTTATAGCCACTTCCCAGTATTCACATCCTAAGTCACAACCTCCAACCTTCTTTAAAGGATCTTTACTTTCAATAGTAGCAAGAGCCACGTTGACAAGAGACTTTTTGAAACTCTTTAAGTAAACCATCACTTTTCCCTGTCAAAAAAATAAAAGAAGAAAAAGAGCTTTTAATCATAATACACTAACAAACTATAACATTAAGAGTTGTATTTACCTGAACATTCACATTGTCATCATTTCTTCCCCTTTTCTTTAATCCTCGTTGTACCTGTGGATAACAAGATAATTCATTCAACAAGATCTTTAAAATATGGTTTCAAAACAATAGTGACATGTCAAATATGTACCTCACTATGTAATTGTGTTGTCCTTTTTGAAAAAATTTCACGAGGGCCTTGGATGGGAATTCTAGCCTAATCCATCAGTTGGATGAAATTAAATGCTATTAAAAAAGAAAATTCCATCAAGTAAAATACATAAAAATAGACATAATTCTCACATTATGATGTTGTACTTCATGACTTGAAGCAGATGAATGAATTGAAGGCGATGCATTACCATCATGTGCCTGATTAAGAAAAACAAAGCAAAGAAGTTTATTCTATACATCATTAAACTAATTTTCATGCAAGATGGTATAAATTAAAAAATTTACCTGATAATTTTCATTATTTTGCTGCATCAAGTCTTTTAGTGTACCAATTTCTGCATGCAAATTGCTAAGACGATTCTCATATGATTCCTTCATTTTTTCGTGTTCCACCTTCATTTCCTCTATTTTTTCAAACATTTTAGATATAACAGTCTCAGATGATGTCTTGACTTGATTAACCATTTGTAGAGCTTGAGCACGAGTGGGCACAGGGCCATATACACTAGAAGGTGTAGGACCTAATCCAAGCATCCTTATGCGTCCTGGCTTATCTTTTCCTAATACTTGGGATAGAAGGTCATCCTTCATTGTCTTAGGAGATGTATTTTCTTCTGGAGAGGAAACTTCTTGCAACATACCCTAATAAAATTAATAAAAAGTTAGACATCATTTAATAATAAAAGGAAAGGTCAAAAAGTTAGACATCATTTAATAAAAGGAAACTTTTTGCAACATACCCTACTTTATCAAATAAGTAGAAAACGGTTAATCATATAATAAAAAAAAACTGATATATATATATATAAGGCCAAAAAAATATGGAATCATACAAAAGAAGAGCATCATCCTACGGTTTCATACAAAAGATCATACATGGATGCTATAACATGCACTATAACATAACATGGAATCATATATATACATGGATGCTATAACAAAACAACATCACATGGATGCTATATAAGGCCAAAGGAGGAGAGGAGAGGTTCTGATTCCTCTTACGTCCAGAAAATCTAAACAGAAAATAGAAAATGTAAACAGAAAATCTAGCAGCAACTTGATACTCTAAATTTTTTCCAAGGCATGAAGTCATGCATATATGACATGACAAGTGCAGAATATTTGTTCTTATCCGGGTTGCAGGTGGAGGGTCTCCATCTACGGAGTGCCACAGCCTGCGGTTTGGAATATGCAGCTGGGAACTATGGAGGGATTCCACATTAATGTTCTATGGCCTGCCACTTGAAGAGAAAATGCCATGTGAATGAGACTGACTTAAACCGAGACAAATGGCTAGCTGTAGTTGACCTTACGGTGTTGTAGGCTCGTGAGTTTTGTGCAAGTAAGTACTTGTTCCATGATTATTAATGTATGATCTTTTGTTATGAAACCGTAGGATGATACTCTTCTTTTGTATGAAACCAGAAAACATGTTGTAATTAGCCTAAATCAAACATAGTCTAATATGTTAATAAAATTAATAAAAAATTAGACATCATTTAATAATAAAAGGAAAGGCCTAATATGTTAATAAATCATTTACCATAACTCTAGCTGATTCTTCATTAACTGGATGACCATCCTTTCGAGTATGTGTTATACTAAACAATTCTGCTCTAGAAGGATTTCTTGCATCATCTCTTTTTTGACGCTGTAACAAAGATAATGAAAACAAATCAATCAAGACAAAATATATAATGTGTGTCACAAACATGACAATGTTGTATGGTACACTTACAATCTCCTCACGTATCATTGCAAAGCTTTTTGAACCAGTAGTATGACCTACTATTTGCTTTTCACGATTCAACTTGTTCATGGCACTCCGTTGCTAGAAATTTATAAGAAATATTAGAGAATACATAGATATATTATTATATTAAAGAGTTTCAAATGTTTATTACTTACTTGACTTTTTTCAGTCCTCCAAAAGTTGACAAGGTCCTTCCATTGCGCTGGATCTACTCGTGGATCAGATATATTTAGAACATCATCACCAACATTGATAGCATCCACATATTTTTTCTTAAGACTGCATTTGAAGTTCTTCCATTTATTTCCAAAGCTTTTCATTGCCCATATATATAAGGCATCATCGACCTCAAACTTCTCCTGTTCATTAGTTTTGAAAGAATATAGAGATCAACATACAAATTGTAAAGGATTTAAATAATTATAGATTAGTACCTTCACAAGATCCCACATGTGATTCTTATACTCTATTGGCATCTTCCTCCAATCTTCCCATGTTAATGGAGCTTTTTGTGGATTGCGAGCAATAGTACCCAAGTAGCTTGCCAACTTTCTAGCATTAGGTCCAACTGGTTGGCCTAAATCATTCACATCAACAGTTAAAAGTTTTCTTCTATCCATATTTAGTAGATCTAGACATCGAGTAACTCCACGAGTTTTCTTTTGTGCACCTGTAAATATTTAGACAATCATATGACAATGTGAATGTACAATGTGAAAGAAAGTTATAAATCTATTGAACACCATTACATTACCTGTATTGTTATCTAAATCATGACTTGGAGACTCTTCTAAATGGTCATCATGTTCTTCAACATGTGTTGGCTGTGTGAGTGATTCAAGATCCTCTCTGGTATGTGTTCCTGACAATGCCCTACTAGATTGATTTTTTCTGAGATGGAGTGTTGAATTTTTAAGCCTGGATTTAGAAGTGAGTTGTTGTTGAGAAGTGTCTTGTATGCCCTGTCATTTGAATACAAATAAAAAATTAATCCACATATATACACAAAGAATAGAACAAAGAATAAAACTAAATCAATTAGGTGATGTTTACATATATATGAACAAAGAATAAAACTAACACATGTGCCAATAGCAAATTATAACTATCGGTAGAAGGGCAGTGCTAACATACATATCAACAAACTTCAACAGGGAAACCGGTAGCAGGCATAGTTGCGTAGGGGGGTTGTTTTTTTTTTTCCCCCCCTCAAACGGCCTCCATATGCAGGTTTGGCGTGGTTAGATAGATGGAAAAAAAAAAAGACATAAGGCAACAATTCTTCCCCATTCACATGCAGTAGCCGCCTCTTCCCCATATATATTTTTTCTTAAACTCTCCCCCCTCTCCCCATTCACCTGCTTACTTAATTTTTCTTTTTTTTTATTTTCCTCTTAAACTCCCTCCCCCCCTTCACAGCCGTTCCATTATATGTAAAAATAATGGAGATGGCCAACATATGAATGTTAAATCTAATGTAATCCCATTCTTATTCTTACTCATATTATATCATCTTACTTTTTTGTGTTTCTATCAAATATTTAAGAAGCTCTCAACAGCAGATTATAACTATCAACGAGATGAAGGATCAATAAATTAATTTTAAAAATAATAATAAATAATACAACAGAAAGTAAAGTAATTACCTAATATTACAAATTGTCGTATCTCCCATCAATGTCTGTTCTTAACCAAGTGACATCATTCCCTTCAGTTTGGATGAAATTTTCAAATACTTCACCTGAAGGTGGCTCAATATCCAAATTCCTTTGACCTTCTTCTTCTGAAAATGCATGATCATCATTCTGTTCAATCAAATCAATCACATCTCTTGGTGGAGCTTTTACAACAACATGCCATTCCTTGTCAATAGGATCATTTGAATAGAACACTTGCTCAGCTTGAGATGCCAAGATATAAGGCTCATCTGAAACTCTATGACTGTTTAATATTCTATCAAGATTCACAATTGTTAAACCAAATTCATCTATCTTCACTCCGGACCCAGACAAAACATCAACCCAATCACATTTAAATAGTACAATCGTGAATTTTGGTCCATATTCTAATTCTATTATGTCTTTCAGTATACCATAATAGGATACATCTCCTGTGATAGGATTTCTATCTTTGGCACTTGAAAAGCTTGATGTTTTAGCTTCAACCATAACTCCACTATTCTGCACTTTTCTTTCCATTTCAACATCCTTGATATGAAACCTAAATCCATTGATGATAAATCCTTTGTACCTTCGAGCCAAACAATTTGGGCCATGCGCCAAGCGTTCAAGTTGTTGATATTGAAGTGCATCCCTTCCTACAGCCAATTCTTTTACCTAAAATTTTTCAATGTTCAGATGCATATAATGTTAGTTAATTTTAATGTTGTATGGTAATATTACAACAAATATGTTACTTATCCACTTACATTATCTCTAAACCATAAATGAAACTGTTCATTATGCTTTCTTTCAATATCCCTGGCCCGACGATATTGCATTGATAATGCATTGAGATGAATCCTGCAAATTTAAATTCATTAGAATACATAATGCAAATAAAAATAATATCATAACTTCCATTTAATAAGTTACTTACTGAATAAAAGGGTTGATTGCATCACAATTGAAGAGCACATATCGATGAGCTTGTACTAATGTGGTATGATCTAATAAAACCACATCAAAGCTACCTAGACCACGGCCGGATTTTGAAAAAATAGAGAATTCCTCTGATTCAACATCCATTGTTTCATCAAAATTCCTTGCTGGTCGTGTTAATTTGCTCTCTATGTTATGCAAGTACCTTGAACAAAATGTTAAGCATTCTTCTGCCAAGTAACCTTGAGCAATTGAACCCTCTGGATGACTTCTATTGCGTACATATGATTTTAATGTCATCAAGTACCTATAAATGACAATTTGATTAAATGAATATAGCTCACTAAATATAAGTAATCAAATAAGCAATTTGAATATACATACCTTTCAATAGGATACATCCAACGATATTGAACTGGTCCAGCTAGTCTTGCCTCTTCAGCCAAATGAATTGATAAATGCACCATAATTGTAAAAAATGATGGCGGGAAAATCCTTTCCATTTGGCAAAGAGTCAAAGCAATACGAGATTCCAATAATTGTAGATCACTTATACGAAGTGTCTTTGAACAAATTGTCTTGTAAAAGTTGCATAGTTCAATCAATACAATTGTAACCTTCTTAGGCAAAGATCTCCGCAAAGCTAATGGAAGTAGTTGCTGCATCAACACATGACAATCATGACTTTTTAAGCTCAATAGCTTATTCCCTTTAACACGTTTAGAAATGTTTGAAGCATAACCATCTGGAACTTTAATCTCTTTCAACACTCTACAAAATATCTCTTTTTCTCTATCATCCATATTGAAGCATGCAGGAGGAAGGAATACCCTCGTTCCACGGTGCTGCGGATGTAGTTCCTTCCTTATGCCCATGTCCATTAAGTCATATCGAGACTTAATATTGTCTTTATCTTTACCTTCAAGATCCAATAATGTCCCAAGTATATTATCACATATATTTTTTTCAATGTGCATGACATCCAAGTTATGTCGAATAAGATTATCCTTCCAATATGGTAAGTCAAAAAAGATGCTTCTTTTTCTCCAATTGAATGGTGATTGTTGGGGAAGATCCTTTTTTCTTTTCTTTGTAGATCCTTTAACTGTGTACTTTTTTCCAAATATGACATTCATATCCTTTGTTTCATCCAACACAATATCACCTGATAAAGGACGTGGTGCATCTCGATGTTCCTCGCTACCATCAAATGAAGCCTTTTCTTTTCTGAATTTATGATCATGTGGGAGAAATCTTCGATGCCCTAAATAACATTGTTTACGTCCATGCTTCAATTGCCTTGAGCATGTTTCTTTGTGGCATTTAGGACATGCTAGCATCCCTTTAGTGCTCCATCCTGATAAATCAGCATAACCAGGAAAGTCATTGATGGTCCACATCAATGCAGCACGCATTCGAAATATTTCATTTTTTGATGAATCATATGTATCTACACCACTATTCCATAGCTCCTTCAACTCATCTATCAATGGTTGCAAATATATATCAATATCATTTCCAGGACTATGAGGGCCTTCAATAAGTAATGACATGATGATAAAAGGTTGTTTCATACACATCCAAGGAGGCAAATTATAGATCATCAATAACACGGGCCATGTACTATGCATAGTATTCATAGTTCTAAATGGATTAAATCCATCACTAGCCAAACCAAGTCTAATATTGCGAGCATCTCCAGAGAACACAGGATGATGATAATCAAAAGTTTTCCATGCTGGTGAATCTGCAGGATGACGAAGCAAGCCATCTTTAGTTCGATGTTCATCATGCCATCTAAGAAAAGAAGATGTCTTTGAAGACATGAACAATCTTTGAAGTCTTGGGATCAAAGGAAAATGGTGAAGAACTTTTGCAGGAGATTTTCCTTTCTTAGATCTAAAATCTTTTCCTTGTGCAGACTCAAGATTTTTCCATCTTGAAGCTTTACATATACGGCATGAATCATCATTAGTAGACTCTTTCCAATATAACTGACAATCATTAGGGCAAGCATGAATCTTCTTGTAATCAAGTCCCAAATCTCTAATTATTTTTCTCATCTCATAATAAGAACTTGGCAGTGTTTTACCATCTGGAAGTGCTTTCCTTAGTATTTCAAGCAGCATATCAAAAGACTTATCACTCCACCCATTAAGACACTTGACATGAAATAATGCAATCTGGAATGAAAGTTTAGTGTAAGTCTCACAACCAGGATACAACTCTTTGTCAGCATCTTTTAGCAGAGTAAAGAACGTATCTGTCTCCAAGTAAATGGATTCTGTTTTTTCATGTTGAGTTCTATCATCATTTTGTGATGTATTTGCACATATATCTTCTGATATTCCATACATGGCCTCATGATCTTCATTGTATGTACCATGCCCTTGATTTTGAGTATTGATTTCCATATAGTTGTTCATTCTTTCACCATGAAAGTACCAACAAATGTAAATTTGAGTAAAACCTTCACATATAAGATGATCAAAAACATCTTCACGGAACATGAGAAGACAATTGTTGCAACTGTTACAAGGACATAATATTTTCTCTCCAATAGCTGTCCTCTGAAATGCATAGTCTAAGAACTTGTTAATTCCCACCTTGTACTCATCACTTGCCCTATTTCAACCAAGTGCAAAAAAAGTGGTAAATGTTTGAAGTATTTTAAAATTAAAGTTACAAAACTTAATGGGGGAATAATTATACCTTGGTTTACGAATCCAACTTTTATCTATTGCACCATCTGATTGGTTCTTCTCTACTTCCTATATATCAAACACTTATTGATTACAAATGACTATGCAATGTGAAAAAATAATCAAATGAATGTAAGCTTCTTATCTGCCTCATCTTTTTAAAATAATAAATTGAAACCTAAAAATATAAATAGTGACACGATACTTTAAATAAAAATGATATAACGATAGAATTAAAAAAAGTATATTTATCTATATCAATATATATATATACATCTTAACATGAATATCTTCATTCTCAACTAGCATATTTCTTGTTGCATTTCTCAAATTTGCTCTAGGTAATAATTCCTATAGTCTAATACAAACATAAATATCACTAGGTTGGAGAACAACTTCAAACTAATGCTCATTAGATATAATAGTTAATAATATAAAAGTGCACTAGTAGACATAAAGGTAAGGAAACATCTATCTTGAATATAATAAGATTAAAAATTATTTGCAACATGTTCGAATCCTAGAAAAACAGAAAGCATATGAACTTGCTGCATGAATAGATATCCTTGCTTTTCTTGAAAAATGACTTTCTACCTGAACATAATTTTCGTCTTTCTACACTATTCCTCAAGGCCAAAAACACAACCATGCCAAACCATATATATCTCTTACGGCATCTGATATATGTTAAGTTGATTCTAAAGATGCATGTGTTACATATAATTTTTATTTCTATTTTCATTGTACTAGAGAGTAAAAAATGTTCCAGAACCATTCTTGTGCTAATTAATTAATTTGAAATTCCAATCTCCATTGTGTTAACTTTTTTATTTTTGAAAAGAATAAAGAAAGGCTCATGTCCAACTTAATTACACCTATATAAAATTAAACACGACAATTTATCCATCTATTGATAAAATAACAAAATAAATTATTTGAGTTAGAATAAATACCGATGGAGTTGGAATCGACGGCACTGGTTGGACTCGGGTAGATGTTGTCGACCGATTGTAACCACCTCTTCCCACATGTTTACTTTGGACAAAAGTTCGATCCCCACGTTTGTTGTTGGAACTTGATATATTATCTCCATATTTAGAGCCGCCACCGGTAGGAGGTCTCATGTTGCCGGTGATTCACCAACAAGGACGTCGAGTGTTAATATAATTCTTATTTGTTCACCCTCAAATTAAGGTACGACTGCATTGACACGCATTATCACTTGTTGAGACAGTAACTTTTTATATGCACAGTCACGAGCATAATCTTAATGGGAATAAACACTACAAACCAGAAAACAATCTAATGAATCTGCTGTAGTAGTAAAACCAGCCGGCAGAAGCCAATATTCTTCGCCTTATGTGTTCTTAAGATAATAAAAATCTTGATTTGGCCACCTGCATGCGCTGCAGAAAAGGTAAAATAACATGTGCAACAAAGAACTACAAACGTACCGCACCCGTCAGCGAGAGGCCAAGTTGAACGACGAAGGCGTGTGCACAGCTTCTATAGCATGCACTCAGGTGGTGAGGCGTGTCTCCAGCATGCACGTAGAAGGACCGGCCTTACGTGGAGATGAACCTTCCACTCGCAATCAACAATGGCGCCGAAGGGCAAGGCAGATGCCAGCGGTTGCTCGTGCGCGCAAGGCGGCCACGTCGACGCATGGGATGTTCACATCATCTGGCGATCACGAAGGACGCCGACAGCTGCTGTGAAGACTTGCGAACCGTGCAGGGCCGGCAGTCGTCCACGAGAGGAAGGAGCGGCGGCTAGGTAGCGATCACCCGTGGCCCTGGGTGGCGATCACCTGTCAACGCATGGGGCGATCACGAAGGCGTCGACGGCTGCAGCGAAGACTTGCGAAGTGTGCAGGGCCGGCAGTCGTCCGCGAGAGGAAGGAGCGACGACTGGGTACGCCCTGGGTAGCGATCACCCGTCCACGCCTGGGGCGATCATGAAGGACGCCGACGGCTCCTGCGAAGACTTCTGAAGCGTGCAGGGCCGCAGTCGTCCGCGAGAGAAACGAACGCCGACTGGGTAGCGATTACTCGTGGCCCTGCATGGCTTGGTGTACGACGGCGGCTAGGCGAGGTATGCGTCCTGTTACTCCCGTACGAGGATGTGAGGAAGGAGGAGGCTTCACGGGGCTTGGTGTGCGACGGCGGCCGGGCGTGGATACCCGCAGCCCCGCATGGCCCTCTGCTTCCTCTTGTCGGCCATCTCCTTCCTCCCCTTCGACGCCGCGGTGTCAGAAGCCAGACCCAACAGACAGAGATCGGAAGAAGAGGAAGAGTATTCGTCTCGTACGGGGATACGAGGAAGGAGGAGGCCGCTGGCTTCACGGGGCTTCGATTGCGACGGCGGCCGGGCGGGGTAATCGTCCCGTACGGGGATATGAGGAAGGAGGAGGCCGGCTTCACGGCGCTTTGGTGTGCGACGGCGGCCGGGCGGGGTATTCGTCCCGGACGGTGATCATTTAAGGAAGGAGGAGGCTTCACGGCTTGGTGTGCGATGGCGGCTGGGGGGGGGCGTCACGAGGTTTCTTCTGCTAAATCCCGCGGGAGCAGTTCCCACAAAAGTTAACTTTCCCCCCAAAATATCTATGTATTCTAATGATACAATATAGCTAATAAATATGCTGTAAAAGATAATGGTCATTGGTTAGAATAATTAGTAGCCAATATTTAAAAAAGCTGTTTATTAACAGCTAATTATTATTGCTATTAAATGTAATAGTCACGGTAACTATCTAGAAGTTTTATTAGAAGCTATTTTGTGAAAAATGCTATTAATTAGTAACAAATATAAATTGGCTGCCAGATAAATTGCTGCTAAAAATCAAATTTGGCGTAGTGATGTATGCACAATGTTCATGTTGGTAGCTCTCATGTCTTGGTTCCTTAAAGACAAAGTTTCATGAGTAAATTGAATAGAGAGCATGTGATAGGTAAATTTTATTCTTAGAAATCTGAAAGCATGATCCATGTATAAAGTTGTAGAACATTCATGATAGGTTGAAACTTTAAATTGACTAGCATGCCATGTGTTACAAATTGTAAATGTGCATGTAGAAACCATTAAGACTTATACGTGTATGTTATGGGTAGTGTTTCTTGCTGAGTCTCTGGACTCACTCCTTGCTTCGGCGTACAGGTGTAGTTGGTGACGTGGCACCTTTGGAGGAGGTAGCAGAGACGGACTCCGAGCGCGGAGATTAGCTAGTTTTGAAGTTTCTTGTGACTCATGTATTTCCTAGTATGTAATTCGAGCATTGTATTAGAAATATCATGAAAAGGGATGTATAAGTGTGGACATTATGAATTTAAATTTTAGGAATTTAAATTATGTGAACTTTTAGTTTCTTATTGTAAATTTCAAACTTCATGTATGTTAAATGTGGATGATGAATGAATGGAGACAATTGTCTTTTACTTCCGCTACACTGTTGTATATTCGCGTGTATCTCAGCTGTTAGTATCGTTTGGGTAAATGTCTCACTGTGAGGACTCTTTCTATACCGACGTGGGTTGGTATAACTGTACCGGTATAATGAGGGCCGTCACATTTTCCCTGTTAGTGCATTGCATGACTTGGAAGATCCTTTCTATCTCCTCCTGCCAGTTCTCTACTTCGTCCGGATCAGCGGATCCAGAGAAACGAGGAGGGTTCAAACTCCTAAAATTGCGGTGCAGATCATCGGCTCCATTTCTAACTGCAGCAACCTGATTTCTAGCCTGAACCACATTTTGCAGGGCCTGATTCAATCCAACTATTGTTTCTTGCATAGCTTGCCATTGGTTGCGAGCCATTGCAGTTGAGTGTAAGACTTATGAGGGTTCCGGAGAAAAGGATGGAAACCAATTAATGTCTCTAGATACATTATCAAAGTCAATGGGTAGGAGTGTTTAATTCTTGCTAACATATTCCCAGTCTCTACACATTCACACCAGGTATTGTATTTAATTTCCATGACCTAGGTTCCATAGATATCTCCTATTCTTGAGACATATATCATGTTTGGTATTCCTAGGCTCTGATACCACTAAACTATTACGTCCCGTGAATTTCGCAGCAGATATTAATGATGTGGAATATAATTCGAGTCGATATCTCGAGACGTGAACAGTCAGCAAATAAGCCTCTAGCTAGCATGCACTAAATGTATAACAACATACATCATCATAATAGGGCCCTAATATTGAACTCAACTAATCTTGTATTCAAATCTCAACTCATTGTATTCCAAATGGAAACTATTACAGGACTAAGACTCAATAAAAGCAAAAGTACATAATACCTCACTTCCTACTACAAGAATCTAACACTCAAAGCAAACTACTATAACTAGACGCATAGTTGGAACGCTCATCACTCAGACGTATTCCCATCCTCGACTTGATCATCCTCTTGAACTTCATAGTCACCTAGATTGGGTAAAAGTAGGGGATGAGCAAACTAGCCCAGTAGGATTTATATCTCAATGTGCGGGCAATGATATAAATGATTAGCAATTTAGAACTCGGTAAGCACGATGAATGTCATGATATGCATGTACGAAGAAACTCGTTAAAACATGATACATGAAACAAGCTAGAGAGAGTGATTATGATAGAACAAGATTTGTGAACAAGATGACAAGATAGAACTAGCAATAGATCACTTTGTACAATCACGCAAGTTTTCAATTGATGTCAAGAACACAAGATATCACTAATTGCATTAGATGTAGGATGGCCATATCACGCAAGCAAGCAAGCAAGAATGTATGAGCACGATGATGAAACACTAATCAGGCACGTAGACACTAATGTACACCAAGAAAAGATCCATCAAGAATGTACACCAGGACACGTGTATGTGATTATGTATCTATCATTCAACAAGCAAGCAAGACTCCCAGCGCAGATGCAACGTCAGTAATCATTATACCCCATGGTTAACAGTATATTTATGACTCTCCGTCATTGGGGCTAGACTGGAGCCCTTGGACACTCGCCGTGCACGGTGAGCATCTCTTGTAAAGTTTTAAATGTTGATACCCACAGTCATTAATAATGGCCAGTGAGAGTTTCAAAATGTAGCATGTGTAACGTCATGTTCATAATGATGATGGGAACAAGTAATAAGTAATCCACTACAAGAAAATGCGCTATTTCCATCAGTATTTTCCGACGGGATTAGCGACGGTGTTTTTCCGTCGGTCATTTATAAGTTCCGACAGATACTTATCCATCGGAAAATCCGTCAGAAAAGTTACATATATTTTTTTTAAATAGGCAATATTACTACAATGTCAAACCTGCTACAATATTCATAAATTTAACAAATACTAACAATCAACATAAAATCATAAAATACAATAAATATAAAATCATATAGAATAATGAATACAAAAATCAACATAGATCTGCTGGATCGTCTGCTGTCCCTGCCTCGTCATCGTCTGGAGCTGGATCCTATATTAAAACAAATTAAAATGAGAAACATTAATAATAAATAAAAGACATACAGTATTTTCAAAAATGAAATTTAAAACATGTGATTATTTCTCAAGCTTAATACAATACTATTTTTAGATCCATCATTTTCTTGGGTGTTTTTAGATCCGTCCTTTGAATGCCCAACCCAATCCGGAGATCCAAATTGGATTCCGTCAGTTCCCACACGTCACTTTAACCCACCCGGTCGTGTCGGAGAAAACGGCACGTCGATCGGATCCCTATTTAGGATTTTAGACCCCCGGGTTGCGTCTTTTAACCATTTATATATGTTTGGCCGTGTTTTTAGATCCGTCCTTTGAATGCCCAACCCAATCCGGATCCAAATTGGATTCCGTTAGTTTCTACATGTCACTTTAACCCACCCGGTCGTGTCGGAGAAAACGACACGTCGATCGGATCCCTATTTGGGATTTTAGACCCCCGGGTTGTGTGTTTTGACCCTTTATATATACTTGGGTATTTTTTAGATCCGTCATTTGAATGGCCAACCCAATCCGGAGATCCAAATTGGATTCCGTCAGTTCCCACACGTCACTTTAACCCACCCGGTCATGTCGGAGAAAACGGCACGCCGATCCGATCCCTATTTGGGATTTTGGACCCCCGGGTTGTGTGTTTTGACCCTTTATATATATAATTGGTTGTTTTTTAGATCCGTCAATTGAACGCCCGACCCAATCCGGAGATCCAAATTAGATTCCGTCAGTTCCCACACGTCACTTTAACCCACCTGATCGTGTCGGAGAAAACGTCACGCCGATCCGATCCCTATTTGGGATTTTAGACCCCGGGTTGCGTGTTTTAACCATTTATATATGGTTTACCGTGTTTTTAGATCCGTCCTTTGAATGCCCAACCCAATCCGGGGATCTAAATTGGATTCCGTCAGTTTCTACACGTCACGTTAACCCACCCGGTCGTGTTGGAGAAAACAACACGTCGATCGGATCCCTATTTGGGATTTTAGACCCCCGGGTTGTGTGTTTTGACCCTTTATATATACTTGGGTGTTTTTTAGATCCGTCATTTGAATGCCCAACCCAATCCGGAGATCCAAATTGGATTCCGTCAGTTCCCACACGTCACTTTAACCCACCCGGTCATGTCGGAGAAAACGGCACGCCGATCCGATCCCTATTTGGGATTTTGGACCCCCGGGTTTGTGTTTTAACCCTTTATATATATACTTGGGTGTTTTTTAGATCCGTCAATTGAACGCCCGACCCAATCTGGAGATCCAAATTGGATTCCGTCAGTTCCCACACGTCACTTTAACCCACCTGGTCGTGTAGGAGAAAACGGCACGCCGATCCGATCCCTATTTGGGATTTTGGACCCTCGGGTTGCGTGTTTTAACCATTTATATATGGTTGACCGTGTTTTTAGATCCGTCCTTTGAATGTCCAACCCAATCCGGGGATCCAAATTGGATTCCGTCAGTTTCTACACGTCACTTTAACCCACCCGGTCGTGTCGGAGAAAACGACACGTCGATTGGATCCCTATTTGGGATTTTAGACCCCCGGGTTGCGTGTTTTAACCATTTATATCTGTTTGACCGTGTTTTTAGATCCGTCCTTTGAATGCCCAACCCAATCCGGAGATCCAAATTGGATTCCGTCAGTTCCCACACGTCACTTTAACCCACCCGGTCGTGTCGGAGAAAACGGCACGCCAATCCGATCCCTATTTGGGATTTTGGACCCCCGGGTTGTGTGTTTTGACCCTTTATATATATACTTGGGTGTTTTTTAGATCCGTCAATTGAACGCCCGACCCAATCCGGAGATCCAAATTGGATTCCGTCAGTTCCCACACGTCACTTTAACCCACCTGGTCGTGTCGGAGAAAACGGCACGCCGATCCGATCCATATTTGGGATTTTGGACCCCCGGGTTGCGTGTTTTAACCATTTATATATGGTTGACCGTGTTTTTAGATCCGTCCTTTGAATGTCCAACCCAATCCGGGGATCCAAATTGGATTCCGTCAGTGTCTACACGTCACTTTAACCCACCCGGTCGTGTCGGAGAAAACAACACATCGATTGGATCCCTATTTGGGATTTTAGACCCCCGATTGTGTGTTTTAACCATTTATATCTGTTAGACCGTGTTTTTAGATCCGTCCTTTGAATGCCCAACCTAATCCGGAGATCCAAATTGGATTCCGTCAGTTCCCACACGTCACTTTAAGCCACCCGGTCGTGTCGGAGAAAACGGCACGCCGATCCGATCCCTATTTGGGATTTTGGACCCCCGGGTTGTGTGTTTTGACCCTTTATATATATACTTGGGTGTTTTTTAGATCCGTCAATTGAACGCCCGACCCAATCCGGAGATCCAAATTGGATTCCGTCAGTTCCCACACGTCACTTTAACCCACCTGGTTGTGTCGGAGAAAACGGCACGCCGATCCGATCCCTATTTGGGATTTTGGACCCCCAGGTTGCGTGTTTTAATCTCCTGTTTCCCAACAGAGTTAAGTTGTGTGTTTAGAGGCGATTGACATGTGATGTCTGCCCTAATAGCACATGTGGGCCAGGCTTAGAGTGTGACTCCGCCTGTGCATAGGAGTAGTTGATTGTGGCACGAGGTGTTTACTTACTGTACGGGGTTTCAGACATTAAGTGTGTTCTGTCTGTTGTTCGCGCGTTGCACTACCGTGTACCCATTTTTGTTGTGTTGCCTAGGCGTGGGTGCGACTCCGTCTAGACGACTAGCGTGTGGTTATCCTCCGCTAGTGAGCCAGGATGTTGAGTGCGACTCTGTCCTGTGCGTACTCCTTGTGGTGGTTTTGAGCCGGTCTCCGTGGAGCCCCTTCTCTACCGCTAGGGTCAAGCGTAGGGGAAAAACCGGTCGTGGACCAGACGCGAGAGAGAGCGTCTGTAGTGTGCACACGTGGCTGGGGTTGAGAGCCTCTGTGGTGACGGGACGCCGAGCCACAGACCCTAGCTGAGTCCTACTTGCTGTGTGGGTGAGTGTGTGTTACTGAGCTGCGTGGTTTACCGTTTTGTGTGTGGTGCGACGTGTACTTACTTTCAGTTTTTACTTTCCGCACTTAGAACTATTACCGGTGGGGTTACTTTTCCCTATTGGGTCTCTTTCTTGAGACCCACTCCCTTCCCTTTCAGGTGGGTGTTCGTCGACTCCCGTTCCAGGCGAGTCTAGCCACTCCGGTGTTGGTGCTCCTTAGCTGAAGTGAGTAGTACCTTTTTGTTGTACTTTTGTACTCTGTACTATATTCAGACTCTGAGTTGTATATGATATGTTCATATAATGAAATTTTACTGCTTTACATGGTGTGTATCTTCTTACATATAGTGTCCTCGGACTTTCACTTCCTACCCTTCCGAGCTTGTCTCGTGGGTTAGCGGGTCAGAATTCGGGTTACTGGTTGTTACTGGTAATGTGGATTCTGGGTCGTTACACCTGGTCTCCGAGGTTTGACCAGATTTTGGGGTTGTGCCTGGGCAGGAGGACGCGACACGGTGTCGAGACCTGGAGGGCTGTCGTGACGACCTTCTTTTTGTGTCGACCCGTCGTGTTTCGGGGCCGTTGGTTCAAACCAAGGTAGGCGCCCCATGTCCCCTTCTTCTTCTTCCTTCTTCTTCTTCCTCTGAGCCCCTTGCTTCTTCCGGTGATTCTTGGTGCCTTTGGCGTGGATGTGACGTCCTCTTCGTGTAGGCGGCGTTCGTGTGGTGGTTGGAGTGAGGAGGAGGCAGTCATTCCAACGTGAAGGCCCTAATGGGTTGGCTCTACTTCTTGAGGTAGGAACTCCCCTTCTCCCTCTAGTTCTACCATGCTCCCCTTCACCTTGATCCTCGTGCCTCTGTTGTGTTTGGGTTTGGGGTGAGAGATCCATGCTCTATTATTTGGAAGGTTTTCCTTGAGTGTATAACTTCTCTGTGGGTTTGAGGGTGGTTTGCCTTGTTTACATGCTTTCCTAGTGTCTCCCATGCTCCCCTCCTCTACATGGCAATGTTTTGGGTGTTTTGGGGGTGATTCTCGAGTGGGCTATACCAGGACCCCTCTGTCTGGTGTCGCGATCGGTCTAAGCGCTGCGATGGTGTCGCAAGACATGCGCCGACCGAAACAAGCTTCTGCTGTCGCCATGGGCAGGGGTGTTATGACAACATCGCGATTTCTTAGGGCGTCACAACATTGTCGCGACTGGTCTTGGCTTCGCGACAGCCCTTGGTATCGCGACAGGAGACAAACACACATGTGTTTCATGCGGAGTCCATTTCTCATCGAGTCTTCACCTATTATTCATTCTTTCTATACATGTGGCACCAGTGCTAGTTCCTAGTATGGTCCTACACTAGTCATTCGCCTAGTGATCGGCACCTGAGGGTTGTCCTACGAGAGGTTATTACCATTTACCTGGGACCCCCATCCCCGTGCGTCCATTGAGGAAGTGCTCCAGGTGATGGGCGTGCTCGAGTCAGGGACTCTTGAGCAGAGGGGAAAATGTGTTTAGGACAGTGGCGTCGAGTCATTTGCAAAGCTCTGGTGGTTGGTCTGGGATGCCGAGATCATTCGGAGTTCTTCCCGGCGTAGACCAGCTAGTCCATTTCCCACTACCTCAATCTTTGTGGCCCAGGAACCACTTTGAGAGGACAGGTGTGGGACCTTAGTCTGGCTAGACTACGACGGTTACTGTTGTGGTTACTTTGTGTTCCTCGGCTCCACTCTGACGAGACGTGGAGGTGAAGACTTGGTAGAGGGTAAGACGTTTGTGGATGTTCTTGACTGGTTGACTAGTGGTAGTTGCTTCCATAGCTAGTGTCATTTGTCCAGGTAGGGTTCCCTCTGTCTGTGTTCACAACTGTGTGGTGGTCACGACGCGTAGGTCGTACGGAGTTTCTGACCGCATTATGGTTCTCGTAATATTGCTAGCTGGTTAGCTTTCCTTCCACACTTTCCTGTGGTAGAATAGAAATATAAATGTTGTCATTTACTTTAATTATATTTGTTTATATCACCTGTTAGAGCCAGTAGGTGATTGGTAGTCCCTACTGAGCTTCTGTTGTGAAGCTCATCCATCTTTTCTCAAGGTGAGACTTCCCAACAGTGGCCATGAGCATGTCAGGCGGAGGAGGCGGGGCGATAATCGTCATCCCCGTAGCTAGCTATGGGCTCCCCTTTTCTTTCAGTTGTGCTTCTCCCTAGAGGTATGCCCCTAAGGGCCTTGTTCTTCCCTTTGCTTACTTGTACTCATTGTTGTAGACACGCCATTTCGGCATCATATCGAGTAAATTTCATGTTACACAGCAATGCCTCAAAGTGGCTCTCTTCAATTAACCTCTTGAGTGATTTTCCTAATTTTTTGGAATTTCTAGGATTTTTAGTAATTTTTCTAAAGGGGTCTGATGTAGTTAAGTGATTAACGTCTGTACGGTGGACGCCCTTTCAAGGAGTTTGATCCGCGGCGGGTACAACCGACGCGCATCACACTTGCTTTTCTGCACCTACTGTCTGGAATCGCGTCCGACAAAGCCGCTGCGATTAAAAGTCAAACCTAAACATACACCATAAAGCCACGCCATTTAAGAGGGGTCACATTTCAAATCATTTCAAAGCAGGATTCGCGTCCGAGTAAGCCAACATGATTAAAAGTCAAAACCTAAACGTACGCCATAAAGCCGCGGCATTTAAGAGCTCCCACATCTCAAATCATGGCAAATTTAGAATCACGTCTCCTTAAGTCTCCATGGGAGGCGCATGAAATGCCGGTTGCCCGGGAAGAGGGGATAGTCCTGAGGTATATGTATGGATGGTGTGATCATGTGATGGACATGGCGCATGGTCATGGTTTGATCGCATGGGAGGTGTGCATGGTCGTGGGGAGTTAGAGGGTCGGCCATGGCATTGGAAGAGGATGAGAGAAAGAAAAGAAATGAAAAAAGAGAGGTAGAACAGCAAAAAAACAAAACAAGAACACATCAAGAACATGTCAAGAACTTGAAGAACACATCAAGATCAAAGCTTAAAAATCAACCTACTCACCAACATAGCTTGAACAAACTTGCAAATATGTCCTTCCACTTGACTCAACCTTTGGAATCCTTCCCCTCTTGGCCTCTTAGGTTGGGAAGCATCACCATGCTCCATTTCTCCAAGCTTGTTCTCCTCCTCCAAAGCTTTTTCTCCTTCTCTTCCCTTTCTCCTTGCTTCACTCACTAGAATTCTACACCTTGGGGAAGGGAAACGTATGAAAAGAGAAAATGGAAGGGTGTTTTGTAACCCCTTGGCCCCGAGGCAAGCCCTCATTCATGCAATAAGGGAGGAAAAGACAAAAATAGTGTAAGATGTCAAGTCTTGGATGGACGTTTTGAATCGCATCCGATGCAGTGGACGCGATTCATGATTGAAAGGCGTCCAATATTCCCACCTTGATTTACAAGTAGCATTATTTTCATGTTTTACCATATTATTTGTTACTTGTCAATGCTAATTAGACTTTGAGCGTAGGATCTGGATATCTTCCTTGCCGCACAAATCATGATCATCTTCGGTGACCGCCACCTCAATATTGTATATTGCATCTTATTATATAGTATACCTTATTAGAGAACATCAAGGACCTTGAGACTCTGATGAATCTGGGATTTGAGTTCCCCTCCTCCGCCAAAAAAAAAAATAGTGATAATTCCAGAGGATTCTTACATCTTGAGGAAAGGTCGTTGCATTGTAGATGGACGATGATTCCATTCGGTATCGTGACTTCGACACCGTAACAATATTATCCTTGATTATCTTATATTTTCTTTTGTTTAAATCTTTTTCTTTTAACCCAGCATGCATCATGTAGGACTTTGAGCATAATTCTAGATAAACACACTCATTTTTAACTAAAGAGAACCACTTGTTCCTCAATGCCGATTAACAAGAAATATTCCACTCCGAGTCAAGTACTCAGTTCATTGCGTTGATAATTGAAGATTTTCTTTTGAGAAACTAATTTGTCTTGGATCCCTATGAAGGATCGAGGAAAAGGTGTGGATAAGATCTAGAAGGGGGGGGATGAATAGATCTATGCCACTTTCTGCGGAAGCTTAAACAGTTTAAAAACACTTTTGAATCAGAGGCAATTTTATCAGTGAAAAACCACAGATCTGATGATATTTGAGTGAGTTGGTAAAAGCAGATATGAAATCAGTTGATTAAGTGAACTTTAAACGATCCTATGCAAGCATCTAAGGGATAATGAAATCAAACCACTGATAGACAAGTGCACCAAGATTTTAGGTGGTTCGGAAATCACCCAAGTGATTCCTACATCCACCCCTCACAACCCGTGAGGATTCACTAACATAACTGGGTAACACACCCACTGGAGCCTGACAACTCCAACACTTGAGAGCTTACAACTCACACACCTTCTAGAGCAAGACTACTCTAGAACAACTGAGCAAAACTGCTCAACACACCCTTGAGTTAGACAACTCAAACTGAGCACGACGGCTCACAACAACCTGAGCACAATGCTCACACAACTTGAGCACAATGCTCACACAATGATTGCTAGACACCAACTCAAGACATAGACCTTCTAGCAATAGATCTAGTCGAAAGTGAGAACACTAATGAGAGATATGCAGAAGCACTTGCATAATCTCAAAAGATATCTCAGAAGAACAAAAGTGCAGTGAATTGTATTAAATAGCTTCGTTCTTCAAGTGTACTCCCTTGTAGAAGCTTGGATTGGGAAGAAGCTTGCAATCTTGAAGTCCAACGCCGATACTCTGCACTTTGGAGTTGTTGGATCTTCCTTTAATTCTTCTCCAATGAAGGCTTCTACAGGATCTGCTTCCTTGGAATGCTTCTGAGGATTCTTCAGGGATCACACTCCAATTCTCACACTTGGATTGGTGAGAATTGGTCTTCTGGAAGCACAGGAGAGCGGAGGAGGGAGACAACCTCTTGCAGCCACCAGGAACTTTCAGGAGGCTCTAGGAGTTTTGGTTGGGTCTCTCTTGCATGGATGGAGGGCGAATAGAGGTCCTTTTATACCCAAAAGAGTCCAAAGATACCTTTTAGGTATAAGGGCACACGATCCTAGGTTGATTCCCATCGGCCTGGGCTGACACGTGGCACCCATCCACTTTAAGATGAAAACTTCCCGTAGTGTGTCGACCTGCCCTGGTGGTGGTGTCGACACACTGTCCAAATTATGGAAAATGTTGTTCTGGGAAGAAGGTCCCGTGTCGACCTACTGTCCCAATTCTTCAAACTGGCTGTTCTGGGAACTGGATCTAGTGTCGACCTGCTCTGAGAGTGTGTCGACCTGCTGTCCCAATTCTTTAAACTGGTTGTTCTTGGAACTGGATCTGGTGTCGACCTGCTCTGAGAGTGTGTCGACCTGGGTGGACTGATTTCTGAAAACCTGCAACTCGTGTCGACGCACTCTTGACTTGTGTCGACACAGTCTCAACATTTTTGCATATTTTGCCTTTGAATCTGTGTTGTTGTGTCGACACATCTTTTGCATAAAAATGTTTGTACCTGAAAATTAAACACATATATCATTAGTTAAATGATTTATCATGAACATCAATGATAAATGTGATTTGAAATATGCTTTTTGAACATTGATTTCAGGTATGATGTTTTTGACATGTTTCAATTGAATTGCTTTAAAATGACCTCTTGTCATCATCAAAATAGGAGGGAAATGATATGAATATACATTCAACCCAACAATCTCTCCCTTTTTGATGATGGCAACAATAAATCCATATTACAATGAGGTTTTGATGAAGTGTGATTTTAAGCAAATATTTTTTTTTTATTCACATTTTTATTTTCTTTTTGTTTAAACTTGTCAAAGACCTTTTGATATTTTTCAGTAACAGTTGATGATGTATTTTTGGAACACAATGTTACTTGAAATGAGAATTTTTGTACACAGAAGTCAAGCAACTTGACAAGTAATCATTCAATCACATTCATAAAAAGATTTTCAATCACATTAAATACACAATTGAGAAATCATTGAAGCCTAGCAAAACATGTCATTTCATTTAACAAGAGAACCATTAAATCATTCAAGCCAAGCAAAACATGTCATTTCATTTAATAAGAGAACCATTACAGTCATTCCAAAAGATTACAAGCATTCTTTCTTTCTTCTCCCCCTTTGACATCATCAAAAGAGAAATTACATTAAGTAGAAGATGGAGGAGGAGGAGGAGGAATGGGAAGAAGAATGGTCTCCATGTCAGATAGTCTCTTCTCCATGAAGTTCAAGCTAGTCTTGATTTGATCTTGAATGGTTATCATTTTTGTGCTCAAAAAGTGTTCCATTCTATCCGAATTCTCTAGCAAGGTGGTTTGAAGTCTGGTTAGATCAGCTGCACTGTGTTGTGAGGAAGATGATGAACCAGTTGACCAACCAGGTCTTTGCATTATCTTGAATTCCTTGGTCAAATCTGTTATCTGCCTGTCAATGTGCTCATTGAAGTTCCTCATACTTTCCAAATCATCCACAAAGTGAGCAAATGACAATCTTGTGCTGGAAATCTCATGCAATGTTTGCTTGGTGTTGAAGACATCTGCTTGGGAATTTGCCAATATTCCCTTAAGAACTGTCTCCAACTTGTCTTGATGCTCCTTCAGTTGTAATGAGGCATCTGCCATTGTTCCAATCAATCTATTGAACCTTTGAGCTGCATAGTCTGAAGCAGCTTTCTGTTCTATGAACTTGGCAGATACAGAATTTTCCAGTCTTTGAATCCTCAGCTCAAATGATGTGGACATGGTTTGAATTGAGGAGTTTAAGGTTTCAAATTTGTCATTGAGGAAGGAAAACAACTCTGGTGGAATAGAAGGCCCACCAGAGGATGTGGATGGTTGGAAGTTGTGTTGTGGAGAGAGATGGGCAAACTGAGGTGAGATTGGGGCATGAAAAGGAATGTCACCTTCAGTTGGGAGTTGAGGCTGATCCTCATTTACAGGAGGCTGATCTTCTTGATCTTGGGGCTGGTCCCCTTCAGCTTGAGGCTGGTCCTCTTGTGCTTGGGGATGGTCCCCTTGAACTTGAGGCTGGTCCTCCTGAGCTTGGGGCTGTTCCCCTTGATCTTGAGGCTGTTCCTCCTGAGCTGGAGGGGCCTCAACCACAACTGGCCCTCTTCTAATTTGATTGCCCTCCAATCTAAATCCCATAAACTTCTGGATATTCTTAAAGGTGTAGATGTTGGACTTGGGAATAGATTGGGACTTCTCATTCTCCAAGGGCACACCAAAGTGCTGGAATACTGAGGTCAAGTGTGCTGCATAAGGTAGTGATCTCTTTAGGTCTTTCCTTGTTGTTTCAGAGATGATTTGAAGCATTATGACATTAAGATTGACTTTGATTTCTTTGACCATGCAATATAGAATGAATCTTTGAATATCTGTCAACCTGTCCCTTCCACCACCTTGAGGGGTAATTATGGTGGTCAATAAGTGGTGGATGACCCTTAACACAGGTGGAAATGTATTGGCATTGAACCTGGTTACATAGGTCTGTTTGGGATCTGATGCATCTGTAGGAAGGCCTGTCAAGATGGAATAGGCTTCATGTAGATCAAATTCAAATTCATGATAATTTGCCCCTTCATCTGGCACTTTGAAAATGGAGGCTGCAGTTGCAGTTGGCATATCAATGGCTATTCCCTTAACCTTGGATTCATACCCTTCTTCTGTGCATGTGAGGTTCTTATAGAATTCCCTAACAAGTCTTGGATAACTGACTTGAAACTCAGAGATAAAAGATAACCAAGATTGAAAGGAGAAATAGGTTTGAATTTCTGGAAAAGAGTTTGCTAGCTGAATGTCTGAAAGGTCTAGGATTCGGGGCTTCAGAATTAGCTTGGCTGCACTGACTGACTCTGAGCGAATATCCTCTTGAGACTCAGAAGAAGAGGAAGAGGAGTCCTCAGGGTTTTCAGAAGATTCACCCTGAATCTCTGGTCTAGGGTTTTGATGACTACTACCTCTGCCTGAAGAGGATGGTCTACCTCTTTTGGCTACCCTTTGAGGTGCTGAAGAGGATCCTGGTTGCTCAGCAGGATCATTCCTTCTCTTAGATCTTCTTTCGGCTTAGGCAACGGCACTGTCTGCCGGAATCGGCCTTGAAGAGGCACTGGACCTTGCGCCACGGCGGGGACCCAACTTCCTGACCATGGTGCAAGAAAGAGTGGAATTTTGAGAGGAGATGGAAGAGAGGAGAGGTGATGGAGAGAAGGATGAGAGTTTGAGAGAAATGGTGAAGATTTCTTGCCGGAAGAAAGGAGAAAGAGGCCGTCGGGTCGACCTGATGCCTAATAGAGGTGCAGTGGTGCACTGCCCCGCAGGCACAAATAAGGCTTATCATGAACCCAAACGGTTTGAAAAAAATAATTAGGCAAGGGGTTAGTGTCAACACAGGATGAAGGTTGTGTCGACCTGACCGAAAGTGTGTCGACACAGGATGGGATGGTGTCGACACAGCCTTAGAAGAAGATTTGATTTTTTGTGGGAAAAATTTTGAGAAATTTTGGCACATCTTTAGAATGATAAGCAATGAGGGGAATTATCATTTCAATGATTTTTAAGAGGCTAAAAAATTCATTTGTTATATTTTGCAAAAATTCATCATAATTCAAGTTTTCAAACAATTTCCAACAGGATATTGGCATTCCAAGACTTGAATCAACAAAATGAAGAATTGAGGGATATAATATATCTAACAATCAACTACAATCTGCCATATTTCTCAACTTAAAAGAATTAAAGATGTCATCTAGACGAAATACAGTTGTGTTGAAAATAAAACACAATCTCAAAGAACAACTTGATGAGGAATGAAGATGATTCTTTCTAGACACATCTCCAATAATGCTTACATTTGTTCTTTTAACAAACTATCAAATGATATAAATCTCTTTCACTCAAGTACTAGTGCTTTTTACACACCATAGTCCCTGGTTACTTAAGATTTAGTCATTGTCAAGTCTCAAAGGGGTAAATGATGGCCTTTTGACATGAAAATATACGTTTTTCAGACGCCAATATTTCTAGTTACTCAGTCATCATCAAAAAGCATAGCACATTTTGCTTTTGTTTTGAATTTATTTTTACTTTGTTCCCCCTTTGAACAGAGTTAGCAATAGTGCCTCATGACATACATGGAACTTCATTCATTGTGAAGGTGTGCAGTTTCTCAGCACAAGTGCCATTGCTCTGTTGGATGTTAATAATTATGGAGAGTTTCTGAGATAGAAATCAAATACATCCAATCATCAGTTGCAAACAAGGAAATGTTTTAAATTCAAGGCACAAGTTGATGTTTAGTCTAGGAAGAGATCTGAATTTCTGTGGGTTGAGAGATATAGTTGAAAGTTGATTAGTAAAAAATATAAAGGATCACTCAAGGGTTCATTTTGAGATTCTAGACTTCGAAATGATGACATCATGCAAGAAATTGATGAGATTCAAGAAGAATTTTGAATTTTGCAAAGTCATTACTTGTGAATTTTTCTGGCTCCCCCTGAGATGATGATTTCAACCATTTTTCATCAAAATAAAGATATGCATGCTTTGAAATCAGGATATTTTCTTCTTGGACAACAAAGACTCCCCCTCAACAATTGCATATTCATTTATTAGTACTTGGCGGAGTTATGTACTCACACATAGTGAAGGGTTTCCAGACAAGCCTGACTTGTCCTTCTCCAAACACCATTTGATATACCAAGAAATTTTAATACAATAAGAGTTGAAGATTTCATTACCAAAAAGAAATGGAGGTGAAAACTAGCAAGTTTTTGAAATCAGAAAGAGTATCCTCTTTGAACAATAGAAGCTCCCCCTCAACAGTTGCATATCAATTTCTTAGTACTTGGCGGAGACACATACTCTCGCATAGTGAAAGTGTCCAGACAAGCATAACTTGTCCTTCTCCAAATCACCATTTGATATACCAAGAAATTTCAACACAATAAGAGTTGGAGAATTTATTGTAAAAAGGGGAATAGAGTTGAAAGTGAGAGAGATATGAACAATGTAACTCAAGGAAGCAAAGAATTATGAGATGCAAAGAACTCCCCCTTAGACAATGCATTCCACTCAACCCAAACCTTAAGAGAGATCATGAAGGTGGACATTTACAAAGACCAAGTTCTCTCCTTAAAGATGAAAATCTGTTTTCAGGAAGGGGTTTAGTGAATATGTCTGCAATTTGTTTATCAGTTTCAACAAAGTGGAGTTCAAAAGATTTCTTTGCAACCTCATCTCTCAAGAAATGATGCCTAATTTCAATGTGTTTTGTTCTGGAGTGCTGAATGGGGTTTTTAGACAAATTTATGGCACTAGTGTTATCACATAGGATGGGTACACATCCTAAATCTTGGTTGTAATCAAGAAGTTGATGTTTCACCCAGAGAATCTGAGTTCCACATCTACCTGCTGCAACATATTCAGCCTCTGCAGTTGACAGAGCAACTGAATGTTGCTTCTTAGAAGCCCAAGAGATAAGGCACCCACCTAGAAATAGACACAGGCCACTTGTGCTTTTTCTATCCAATTTGCACCCAGCATAATCAGCATCACAATAGGCAAACAGATCTAACTTGCAACCAGCAGGATACCAAATACCTAAGTCACATGTTCCAACAAGATATTTGAAGATTCGTTTAACAGCAAGCATGTGACTTTCTTTAGGATTAGATTGGAATCTAGCACATAAACACACACAAAAATGAATATCAGGTCTAGAAGTTGTAAGATAGAGCAGAGAGCCAATCATACCTCTATAGGTCGTTGGATCTACTGACTTACCAGATGAATCTTCTTCTAGTTTAGCATTAATTGCAATTGGTGTGCTTGAGTGTTTAAGGTTCTAAAGTCAAACCTCTTTAATAGCTCCTTGACGTATTTGGTTTGACTGATGAAGATTCCTTCAGTTGTTTGGTTCACCTGCAATCCCAAAAAGAATGTTAAATCTCCCATTAAGCTCATTTCAAATTCATTCTTCATTTGATTTGAAAATTCTGTGCAAAGGCCTTTATTGGTGGAGCCAAAAATTATGTCATCAACATAAATTTGGACCACAATTATTTGATTTTTAACTATTTTTGTGAACAAGGTTTGATCAACATTATCTCTAGAGTATCCTTTTTCAAGTAAAAAGGAACTCAACCGGTCATACCAAGCTCTTTGAGCTTGCTTAAGACCATAGAGTGCCTTATTGAGCTTGAAAACATGGTTAGGATATTTTTCATTTTCAAATCCAGGAGGTTGTTCAACAAAAACATTTTCCTTTATGTATCCATTTAAGAATGCACTTTTAACATCCATTTGAAAGACTTTGAATTTCATGGAGGATGCAAAAGCAAGGAAAATTCTTACAGCTTCTAGTCTAGCTACAGGGGCATATGATTCTTCAAAGTCAATACCAAATTCTTGGTTATACCCCTTTGCAACTAGCCTAGCTTTGTTTCTTATTACTTTACCAGATTCATTCAATTTGTTTCTGAAAACCCATCTAGTGCCAATCACTGTCTGGTCACTAGGTCTAGGTACTAATTCCCATACTTGATTTCTTTCAAATTGATGAAGTTCATCATGCATAGCATTAATCCAATCAGAACTGGATAAAGCTTCATCAATTGACTTGGGTTCAATTTGGGAAATTAGAGCTAGTGGGTCTTCTTCAACATTTTGTAAAAAGGAAGATCTGGTCCTAACTCTATAATTTAAATTGCCAACAACACTGTCTAATGGGTGATCTCTCAGATATCAAGGTTCAGAAATTACCTGTTGAGAAGTGCCCACTTCTGGAGCAATGTTACCTGACCCACTTAAAGATGGTGAGTTGTAGTTCAGGTTCTCTTCATTATTGACAAGCTCCTCAACAGTTGGTCTGATCATGTAGACATTGTTTTCTCTTTTTCCAAAGAATTTGATTTTATCATTTGATGAGTCAATTATCTTACAAAAATCAGATTCAAACACAACTTTGTGACCTTTGTCACATAGTTGGCTGATACTGAGCAAATTATAATCAAGACCATCAACTAATAAAACATTATCTACTGAGTTTGAAGAAGTTTGACCAACCTTTCCAGATCCAATGATCATTCCTTTATTTTTACCTCCAAAAGTAACTGACCCTCCCTCCTTTTCAAGCAGGAATGAGAATTTGGCTCTATCTCCAGTCATGTGTCGTGAACACCCACTGTCAAGGAACCATACATTGGAGTTGGGTGCATGACCTTCCTGCAACAAGATCAGTGGAGAGAAGATTTTGGTACCCAAACAGAGTTGGGACCATCAGAATGTTTGGACATGGTTAGGAATCCTTTCTCACCCATATTTGACTTGTTTTTTATTTCTGTTTTGTTAAATTGGTGGTTTCAGTCCTTTTAGGTTTGTTCTTTTTCTTAGGAATGAAAGCACCAACATTTTTTCTTTGAGTGGGAGGGGAGTTTTTCATTTGAAAATTAGAGTTCAGATAAGGAGGTGGAATCCAGGGATTTTGTTGGTACATCCAAAGATTTGGATGAAAGAATTGAGGATTATACCAACAGGGGTTGTTATACCATTGTCTCCAAGGACTGATCCAATCATCTTGAAATGTTGTCTTGGAGGTCCAAGATTTTTCATGAATTATTTCTTTTGATTTTTCTTATTTTTCAAATTTTTATCTGAATTTTGGTTGAGTTGTTTGCAGCTTTTGATGTTGAGCAGGTCGACCTGTCTTTGACTGGTGTCGACACAACAGCCACAGAAGCCTTCTTCTTGTGGACTGGTGTCGACCTGTCAGGAGACTGAGTCGACCTGGTTGTCTTCTTTTGTTTTTGAGTTTTTGAATTTTTGATGTTTTGTTTGAGGTTTTGTTTGCTGTTTGTTGAATTTCTGTGTTTTCAAGATTAGGACCCTTGACAAATTTAATTAGTGGTGCTTTGTTCTTTTTCTCACCAGATTTGTCTTTGATGGGTTTCTTTTTGTGAATCCTAATCCATGGGAGGTGGTTGTCATGTTGGATCCTAGCAATGCCTCTAGGTTATCTTGGCCTTTTGTGAAGGTTTGGATAACCTCCTCTCTTTCCTTTAGCTGGTTTTTAAGAGTTATAATTTCTTCAATTTTCTGTTGTTTTTCTTGTTTTTCAATTTCCAGCTTTTCTGTTAGGTTTCTGAATTCTTGGGAGGCCTTTGAGAGGCAAGTTTTAGTTCATCAATAAGGTTCAGGAGATTTTCTTTTTCTTCAAGCAATTCTGTTACTTCAGTTTCCAGTTCACAAGTTCTATGGTTTCAAGATTGGTTATGGTAAAGATTTTCAATTTTCTTTCGATGTGTTTGTTTTCTTTTCTCATTTCAGAATATCTTTCAACCAGTTCTGCATACACATCCTGCCAATCTTCAACAGTAAAGTCTTCAAAGGAAGTATTTACCTTTTCATCTGTGCTGTTGGCCATGAAGCAAACCTTCTCACTCTCAGAGCTTGAAGATTTCTTCTCTTCTTCTTCCTGACTTGAGTCTTCGTCAGACCAAGTGGCCACCATGGCCTTTGGCTTCTTGTACTTCTGGAATTTTTTGTGCTTATCCTTCTTGTTCTCAGGACACTCTCCCTTCATGTGTCCTGGTTTGTTGCACCTATAACAGACAATATTTTCGTCAGTTTTGTAATTCTTGTTGAAATTAGAAGAGGAAGTGTTTTTCTTATCTGAGGAAAATTTCTTTTTCCCAGCCATTTTCCCTTTTCTATATTTCAAGAATTTCCTGAATTGTCTGATCATGAGGGCAATCTCATCCTCATTTGACTCAGACTCTTCAGAGCTTGTCTTTTCCTGACTTTTATCTTTATTGCTTGAAGAGGCCTTAAGTGCCATAGGCTTGGTTTTAATTATGTGTTCTTCATTTATTTTTAAGTTGATTTCATATGTCATTAAGGATCCAATCAATTCATCTAAAGAGATTTTGGACAAATCTTTTGAATCTTCAATGACAGTGGCCTTAGTATGCCAAACTGAAGAAAGTGAACATAAGATTTTTCTTACCAAGTCTGCATCAGTGTATTCCTTACCCAAGGCCTTCAGTCCATTGACTATCACCATGAACCTGGCAAACATTTCAGAAATATTTTCGTTAGACATCATCATAAAAAGTTCATATTCTGAAACTAAAATATTTGCCTTGGTCTCCTTGACCTGAGATGTTCCCTCATAGAGTAATTCGAGTTTATCCCACATCTCTTTGGCAGATTTGCACATAGAGATTCTCGAATACTCCTTGGGATGGACAGCACATTGAATCATGTTCATGGCACTATAATTCAATGTGGCTTTCCTTATCTGTTCCCTGTCCAGGTATCTTCTTCTCCCTGGTTCTCATAGGGACCCACCTCAACTACTTTCCAGATCTCATAGTTTAGGGCCCTCAGAAATACTTGCATTCTATTCTTCAAATAAGAATAGTCCGTTCCATTAAAGAATGGTGGCCTATTTATGGAATGGCCCTCAGCTATGAAACCCTTTGAATCCATGACTCTAAAGAAATTGCACAGAGAAAGAACTAAGCAAGCAAACAAACAAACGAGCAAACACTCAAACACACCACACTCAGAAACAAAAACTGCTCAGATCAAATCAGATCGATGTAAACCCGCTCTGATACCAATTGAAGGATCAAGGAAAAGGTGTGGATAAGATCTAGAAGGGGGGGGATGAATAGATCTATGCCACTTTCTGCGGAAGCTTAAACAGTTTAAAAACACTTTTGAATCAGAGGCAATTTTATCAGTGAAAAACCACAGATCTGATGATATTTGAGTGAGTTAGTAAAAGCAGATATGAAATCAGTTGATTAAGTGAACTTTAAACGATCCTATGCAAGCATCTAACGGATAATGAAATCAAACCATAGATAGACAAGTGCACCAGGATTTGTAGGTGGTTCGTAAATCACCCATGTGATTCCTACATCCACCCCTCACAACCCGTGAGGATTCACTAACACAACTGGGTAACACACCCACTGAGCCTGACAACTCCAACACTTGAGAGCTTACAACTCACACACCTTCTAGAGCAAGACTACTCTAGAACAACTGAGCAAAACTGCTCAACACACCCTTGAGTTAGACAACTCAAACTGAGCACGACGGCTCACAACAACCTGAGCACAACGCTCACACAACTTGAGCACAATGCTCACACAATGATTGCTAGACACCAACTCAAGACATAGACCATCTAGCAATAGATCTAGTCGAAAGTGAGAACACTAATGAGAGATATGCAGAAGCACTTGCATAATCTCAAAAGATATCTCAGAAGAACAAAAGTGCAGTGAATTGTATTAAATAGCTTCGTTCTTCAAGTGTACTCCCTTGTAGAAGCTTGGATTGGGAAGAAGCTTGCAATCTTGAAGTCCAACGCCGATGCTCTGCACTTTGGAGTTGTTGGATCTTCCTTGAATTCTTCTCCAACGAAGGCTTCTACAGGATCTGCTTCCTTGGAATGCTTCTGAGGATTCTTCAGGGATCACACTCCAATTCTCACACTTGGATTGGTGAGAATTGGTCGTCTAGAAGCACAGGAGAGCAGAGGAGGGAGACAACCTCTTGCAGCCACCAGGAACTTTTAGGAGGATCTAAGAGTTTTGGTTGGGTCTCTCTTGCGTGGATGGAGGGCCAATAGAGGTCCTTTTATACCCAAAAGAGTCCAAAGATACCTTTTAGGTATAAGGGCACACGATCCTAGGTTGATTCCCATCGGCCTGGGCTGACACGCGGCACCCATCCACTTTAAGATGAAAACTTCCCGTAGTGTGTCGACCTGCCCATGTGGTGGTGTCGACACACTGTCCAAATTATGGAAAATGCTGTTCTGGGAAGAAGGTCCCGTGTCGACCTGCTATGGGAGTGTGTCGACCTGCTGTACCAATTCTTCAAACTGGTTGTTCTGGGAACTGGATCTAGTGTCGACCTGCTCTGAGAGTGTGTCGACCTGCTGTCTCAATTCTTCAAACTGGCTGTTCTGGGAACTGGATCTAGTGTCGACTTGCTCTGAAAGTGTGTCGACCTGGGTGGACTGATTTCTGAAAACCTGCAACTCGTGTCGACACACTCTTGACTTGTGTCGACACAGTCTTAATATTTTTGCATATTTTGCCTTTGAATCTGTGTTGTTGTGTCGACACCATTGATGGGTGTGTCAACACATCTTTTGCATAAAAATGTTTGTACCTGAAAATTAAACACATATATCATTAGTTAAATGATTTATCATGAACATCAATGATAAATGTGATTTGAAATATGCTTTTTGAACATTGATTTCAGGTATGATGTTTTTGACATGTTTCAATTGAATTGCTTTAAAATTACCTCTTGTCATCATCAAAATAGGAGGGAAATGATATGAATATGCATTCAACCCAACACCCTATTTCAGTTCATCTAATCTCCCAATGATCCACCTGAGGCAGTGGCAGATGCCCCCAATAGTGCAACCTATCAGATTGTGTCCTTAGGTACTTCCCCGATACTGGACGTTGATCATTCTCCCTTCCGTGCCCACCTGCACAATCTTTCTCCTTTTCGTCCAGCCATTGAGTTTTCTTCTGAGATTTTCTTAGAGCCGCTTCACTTTGAATTAACGAACAACTTCAATCGTATGTTGTCGAGGTGTGTCTCATCACACCTTGGCATCTACTTTTCAGTCATTCCACTTCATTTCACTTCATTCACCCCATTCCATTGCTTTCATCTCGTGTCACTCCGCTTCACTTCCTTGCAAAGCAGACGCCAAGGCGACGCAGCTGTAGACACGCCATGTCGACATCATATCGAGTAAATTTCATGTTACACCGCAATGCCTTAAAGTGATTCTCTTCAATTAACCTCTTGAGTCATTTTCCTATTTTTCTGGATTTTTCTAGGATTTTTAGGAATTTTTCTAAAGGGGTCAAAGGGGTCTGATGTACTTAAGTGATTCGCATCTAGTACAGTGGACGCCCTTTAAAGGAGTTTGATCTGCGGCGGGCACAACCGACGCGCAACACAGCTACTTTTTCCGCACCTACTATCTAGAATTGCGTCGGACAAAGCCGCCGCGATTAAAAGTCAAACCTAAACGTACACCCTAAAGCCGCGACATTTAAGAGGGGTTACATTTCAAATCATTTCAAAGCAGGATTCACGTCTGAGTAAGACGACATGATTGAAAGTCAAAACCTAAATGTATGCCCTAAAGCCGCGACATTTAAGAGCTCCCACGTCTGAAATCATGGCAAATTTAGAATCGTGTCTGCTTAAGTTGCTGCGTTTTCAAAACCAACGGTCAAATCAAGATCGATTATGTCAGAAGAACAATTCAGTTGGGAAATGCGGCTGCCATGCCAGATGTGATTATGAATCCTAGCTATAGGCCATGATTAGCAAATCATGCGGATCTTTTAAATTGGACGCGAATTCATTTGATAGGCGTCCACTGTACCCGACATGATTCAAGAATTTTGCCTATAAATACAGACCTAAGGCAATTGTTTGAAGGTAACAATTGATATTTACAGCGAAGCCCTGCCGGATTGTCTGGGGAACCCGAGCTTAAGGCGAAGCCCTGCCAGACCGGAGACCTGCATCCCAAAGCTAAGGAGAAGCGACGTCAACTCAAGCCTTTCCACGTCTCCGTCCTTGGAGTTTGGAGCATTCTTCCTCATTCCATTGGGGGGGGGAGCTTCATCCACGTCGTCCACCTCTTCCAACCATCTCCGCAGTGGCCCACATCGCCGTCCTCCCTTCTCCCCTTTACTTTTTATCGTGCTCATTGCATGCATTCACCACATTCATCACCCACACACACACCATCATTTACTCCACTCCCACTCTTTTAGGGGTTTAACACCACCCCACGAGGTGTGTTAACGCCCATTTAATGCTTTTTATTTCATTCCATTTGAGCTTTTACTACACCTCATGGTCTAATCCATCTGTCACTTGTTTTCTCGTTTATGCTTTTTGCAAGGTAACCATCGGAGCTAAATCTCCTTTACCGGTCGGCCGGTGGAAGGAGTAAGAAGGACCCGCACATCAACTCCCGCGATCTTCGGGTGAAGGTAAGTACGCACTTCTTCCCTCTCTCCCATTTCCTTCGGTACCTACCTGTACCTGGCGATCACACACTCCATCTCGTGCACACATGCACCACTTCTTCTCCTTCTTTTACTCCTTTTTTCTACTTTTCCACCCTATCTCGCCATTTTCATTCTCTCCATATATACATAAAAATCTCCTCTCTTTAAATTAAATTCATTGTGGGATAGTGTTTTTGAAAAGAAAAACACTGTCTACAAATTGGCAATCATGGTGGGACCCTTTCTTTTTTAGCTTCGATTAGCATCCTTCGGCACCCACGTGTGCCCCTCCTTCGACACCCACGTGTGTCACTCCCTTCGTACCCCACGTGGTACACCCCCCTCCTTTCGCACCCCACGCGGTGTTATTTGACATTCCCATCGCCGCTACCAAATTGTAGTTGCATTATTTCTTTTTTCTACATTTCCTTCGTAGAATTTGATTTTTTTAAAAAAACCATCATCTTGTTCCCCTCCTGATTAACTTACTTTCACCTGAAGAAAGCATCTCCATTAGGCTTGTATTTTTATCATTTGAAAGCATGCTCTTTGATTCACAGCTTTTTATAACTGCTCGGGTACATCTTTGATCCCCGTCCGTTACAGACGACGTGTTTTTAGTATTTGTTGTGCGGCGGACATACCAGACGCCTTTCTGTGACAGATTCTGGAGGGAGTCACCTCGGCTCTTACATCTTCTCTGAGCTGTTAGATCCGCAGCTTACTGAACAGATGCGATTAAACTGAAGCGCGTCCACTGTACTGGACGCGATTCAGTTTGTCACAGAGAGCTCAGTTTTTCTTCTATTTTGCATTGTGCATTTCACTTCGGCCGAGGGACCTCCTTCCCTCCTTTTCCTAGGATCCACACACCTCTCTCGGTGAGGGCTATCTCCCCATTGGGCATTCCGTCTCATTGGGCTAGAGAATCCTCATCGGGACTTCCATAGGTCTCCGTACCCTGTGGATTCCCTTACGGAGGTCTGAGCAGGTTGTACCAATTCCGAAGACCCGAGTTAGAGCACCCATTTGTGTAATGACCGAAAGGTTCAGATCGTAGTTTACCGAGTTTCGGAGGCGAGTGTGTGGCCATCCTTAGACCATGGATGTCTATATGTGTTTTCACATTTTATTTTGGTCAGGTTGTAGGCAGGGATGCTGGGCAACCCAACCAAATTCGGGCTCTGTCGGGCTCATTATGATCGCGGCAAACACAGAGGACGAGATTCCCACTTATCGCCTCCAGTTTGCCAGACGCAATCTTGTTTCTTATCGCAGTCTGTATGTGGGACGTGATTACATATGTTAATTGCGGTCGCCATGCAGGATGCGATTTCGAACCGCCATTGTGTGGCTATCGCTACATGCGTGCCGCGTGGCGCATGCAGGGTGACTGGGGTTTACTTGCATCGGCCCTAGAGGACACGATTCTTATCGCATCCAGTGAACGCGACGCAATTTGATTTGAGACTGTTAAGTGTATCGTCCCCAGCTGAACAGTGCAGTGGCACTACTCAGGCTGGGGGAGATGCTCTGCGGTTGTGTAGAAGATTTTGCAGTATTTGAAGGTAATCGACATCCGTTTGGCGAAGTTTCAGCACGTGGACGAGTGTGGAAACGCGGGGAATCTTGTGGTGGTGTTGGAATCGTGCTTCTTGAAATGGTAGGGGAACTCCACCATGATTTCCACCCTATTTTCATAGAGTATGGCTTGTGTGATGCTTGAATGAGGTGTGTACATATGGGAATTGCACTTGCATGTTAGTAAGCATGTGTAGGAATCCGATTGACATGCTTTATACCAGTTTTACATGATTTGGGATGGCGTGGTGTGATCCTCGAAAGTGGTTTGTTGAGTATGCTTCTAAACCACAAAAGGCGTCTAGTGCACGGGACGCGTATGTTAATGCGTCGCCTACACGCGACGTGATTCTGAGACAAGTGGCGCCCTATTTGTCCGACGCGACTTGAAAGGTAAATGCGGCTTCTATTTTGGACGCGATTATGAAAGAGGCCACCCGAGCTCTGGTGAGCTGTGGCCAGTCTGTCAAGTTTGTGATCCACATTGCTTGGGCTGTGTTACCAAGGCAATGTAAGGTCTCTATTGGTGGTGTGGACCCATGTAATGATTTATATCGAAGAGATTTGCATGGTTTTACATGCATAGCTGGTTAGGTGTTATGCCTTCCGTAGTTACCCCTCTGGTCGGTTACCCAAGCACCGGGTGCTTAGGGCTTGTCCCGATACGAGTGTACCGTTGAGGTTTGTGTCGTCTTCCTGGACACCCTCCTCTTGCGCTTGAGTAGTACGTCCAGCTGAGGGGAAAGACGACAGGGGACAACGGCTTGTGTTTGATTGTACAACCATTTGTAGTGCGCTCTTGGTTGAGGGACGGACACTGGTAGATGTACTGGCCCTCAGCTAGTCCTGTTCTATTGCCTCACTTTAGGGTTATCAGTCGGAGCCCCTAAAGGTGTCAGGCTTGGTCCTGCAACAGTGTTGCTTGCAGGTGTGGTGTAGTTTGCCTCCATAGTCCTTGTTTGTTGAGGTGGAGCGGCAGCTAGACCTTTCGTCTGTGGCTGTGAGACTGAGAGGAGTACTTGTGTGGCTTGTCTGGGTCTGTGGCTGGTGTTGCAAACCAGTTCTCGAGACTCATGTTTGGCATACCCTTCCATTAGCTTGTGCACTTGACGTGTGTTACCGTTTACTTATTTACCTGCTCTGTAGTACCATGTTTAAATGATTCCATGCTTTTATAGCTTTATTATTAATTGTGTTTCTTGAGTTGGGGGAGCTACCCTACTGAGCCAATGACTTGTGAGGCTCACCCCTTTTTCTTCCAGGTGAGGGCGACCAGGAGGCTTCACGTCCCTCTAGTAGTTCGGACTAGCTTCATAGCTGAGTCAGGCCGTCACCACCAGTAGAGTAAAGTTCTTTCTTGTGGAGCCTTGGGGGTTTGTCCCGGGCTATGTTTACGTTATGTTGATTATATAAGGAACTTGGAATGTACTTTTCTATGGACATGTATAAACTATGCAACTTTTTTATGCTTAATGTGGTTCTTTTGTATTTCCATGGATATATGTGTTTGATATCCCTTGCGAGGCTTCAGCCCGATCGCGGGAGACAGAGTTGTGTCAAGCTCGTTATGGTGTTAACGGGTTTGTACGGCGTGGTCCGTTACAATTGGTATCACAGCAAGATCTGTGTAAATATGAAAGAACGAGAGAAGTACGTAGTGGTTCCTTATTATGATCTTCTCCACTGGTAGTTGGCCTCGTTTTTGTAGTAATATACTTGTTGTTTTGTATCGATAAAATGTGTATGTGCAAGTCTATAATGGCGGATAGGAGAGATTGGGGAGGAGGAGGTGATGACCCTGAGCAGTCTACTCACCAAATGATAGAGAGAATGTGGGAAAGTCTCACGCATATCTGGACAAGGTTAGATCATAATTACTAGGGCAATCTTCCGGGGTTATACCACCTGTAACAAAGGAGATTATGCCGGCACCAATAGTACCACCATATGGAGTAGAGGCACCTCCTGCGACACCTCTACCTCCAATGGTGCCAATGAGGCCAGCAAGTATGGAGGATTCCACCATGATGGTAGAAAGGTTCTTGCGTTTGCAACCACCAACATATTCGGGAGGTACAAATCCGGATACGGTGGAGCATTGGATTCATGAGATCGAAAGGGTGTTTGTTACAATGAGGTGTCTCCAAGCAGATAAAGTCATCTTAGAACATACCAGTTGAGTTGTTTTTCTCAGGAATGGTGGAGACTTAAGATGTTGACGGTGTTTGTCGGTAGAGCTGAAGAAGCAATCACTTGGGCGGAGTTTCTTGAGGCTTTCAATAATACTTTCTTTCATGTGCAAGTTCAGCAAGCAAAGCGTAGAACACTTCAGCAAGGGAACTTGTCGGTGTTAGAATATCAAATGAGATTTATGGCCTTGAGTCGGTATGCCCCATATATAGTCACCAATAATGCAATGATGATTGAGTACTTTATTCGGGGATTTAGGCTGGAGTTGCAAGATGCTGTTATTCCTTTGATGTGTGGTACAGTGGAAGAGGTAGCTCAAAGAGCAGCAATACTTGAAAGAACAATTCAAGCTAGGCAGTCAAGCGGATCGGGATCAAGTGGTGGTAGTTTCCGACTTCCACAACAGTCCGCGAGTGTTAGCAAAGGAAAGGCACCTTCGGGAGGATCGTCTTCTTCAGGCTTTGGAAAATGGGGTAATAAGCTAAAGAAGATATTTAGAGACCAAGGAGGTGGTAAGCAGCAAGGATTTCAGCAAGGGTGCAGTTATAAGCCGGAGATGGAGGAGTCTTAACAAAGCACGGCAAGGCACCCCAGAGAATTTCGGTGTTACATATGTGATCAGTCGGGACATATAGCGAGGAATTGTCCATACCCACAGAGAATTAATTATTGTAGAGGAGTGCCACAACAGCAACAACAACAACCACAACAACAATCATCGGCAGGGTAAGGAAGGGGCGCAACTTATTAAAGGGGCAGAGGACGAGGTCGAGTAATGGCAATTACCAGGGCTCAAGCAGAAGCATCAAATTTAATTGAAGGTATTATACCAGTCCTTGAATATTCAGAAAGAACATTAATTGATCCAGGTGCATCCCATTCTTTCATTTCTGAAGATTTTCTTGATGTTATGGTGCATCCATTTGAGGAGAGGCAATGTGAGCTTATGGTAGAACTACCGTTTGGGGATTTTATGCTTACTACATGTTACTTGGATGAGGTACCCATTATGGTTTAGGGTAATCAGTTGCTGGCTAGGCTTTATGCTTTACAATTAAAGGAATATGATGTGATATTGGGTATCGATTGGTTAGAGGCATATGGAGCGGTGGTGGATTGCAAGAAAAAGAAAGTAAGGTTCAGCTATCCAGGAGGAGATTTATTTGAGTTCAAAGGTATGCCATTCTACACTCCTAGATTCATTATGTCTGCCTTAAAGGCTAGGAAATTGATTAATGCAGGATGTGTAGCCTATTTGGCATCTGTTAGTTTGGTTAAAGTAGAAAAACCAGTGGATATGGTACCTATTGCTGGAGAATTTGTGGACGTGTTTCCGGAAGAGTTACCAGGTTTAGCACCGCATAGAGAGGTGGATTTCACTATAGAGCTGCAGCAAGGTAGTATGCCTATTTTTAAAGTGCCAGATAAGATGGCATCTGCTGAATTAAAGGAGTTAAAGAAGCAATTGCAATAGTTACTTGAAAAAGGGTTCATTAGGCCAAGTCATTCACCATGGGAGCGCCAGTCTTGTTTGTAAAGAAGAAGGATGGAAGCATGAGAATGTGTATAGATTATCGTCAGCTGAATCAAGTTACCATAAAGAACAGGTATCCACTTCCTCGTATAGATGATTATTTGATCAATTGCAATCAGCAATGGTGTACTCTAAAATAGATTTGAGATCGGGATACCATCAATTGAGGATTCGGGAGGAAGACATAGACAAGACGGCATTCAGAACAAGGTATGGGCACTATGAGTTTGTGGTTATGCCTTTTGGGCTAACCAATGCACTGGCGGCATTTATGAACCTAATGAATCGGATCTTTCATCCCTATTTAGATCGGTTCATTATAGTATTCATAGATGATATTTTAGTATATTCAAACTCAGAAGAAGAACATGCAAATCATTTGAGAGTTGCATTACAAACATTGAGAGAACATCAGCTTTATGCAAAGTATAATAAGTGTGAGTTTTGGCTTAAAGAAATTCAGTTTCTGGGGCATATTATCTCAGGTGAAGGTGTGGCTGTGGATCCAGCAAAAGTGGAGGCAGTTATGAAATGGGAGAAGCCAAAGACAGTGTCAGAAATCTGGAGTTTTCTTGGTATGGCCGGCTATTGTAGACGGTTTATCCAAGATTTCTCTAAAATTGCAGCACCATTGACAAGGCTCTCTGGAAAAGGAGTGCCACTTGAATGGTCCTCCAAGTGTAGGCGTAGGTTCATGGAATTAATGAAGTGGCTCACTTCAGCCCCAATACTGGTGATACCGGCAGGAAGTGCTGGTTATGTGATATATACTGATGCATCCAGGAGAGGACTTGGGGCAGTGCTTATGCAACATGGAAAGGTGGTAGCCTATGCATCTAGGCAATTGAAACATCATGAAGAGGTGGCGGAAAATTCCTTGTTTGTACCCAACAACCGATGAAGAGCCATGTTGGCTAATAGTGAGGTGGAACCGTCATTATATTGGCAAGTTGTGGAAGCTCAAAAGGTAGATGAATATTTGGCCGATATTGTGAAAATGGAGGATGTTACCATTGATGATGATTGTGTTGTGCGATTTAGGCACAGGTTATATGTTCCAAATGAAGGTGGAGTGAAGCAGAAAGTGTTGGAAGAAGCATGCCGATCCAGATATACCATACATCCGGTGAGCACTAAAATGTATCAAGATTTGAAAAGATACTTTTGGTGGCCAAGCATGAAGAAAGAAATAGCAGAATTTATAGCAAGGTGTGCGGTGTGTCAACAAATCAAGGTGGAGCATCAAAGACCAGGTGGGTGATTACAAACACTACCAATACCTCAATGGAAGTGGGATGATATCTCAATGGACTTTGTTGCAGGTTTGCCCAGGACGACATCGGGCCATAATGGTATTTGGGTTTTTGTTGATCGGTTAACTAAGGCGTGCAGGTTGTTACCGAATAGCATGTCATGGGCAGTGGATCGGTTGGCAAAGCTATATGTTGAAAGAATTGTGCCATTGCATGGGATACCAGTTACTATTGTTTCAGATTGGGATCCTATGTTTACATCGGGTTTTGGGAGGAGTTTGCAAAGGGTTGTGGGCATACAATTGAGGTATAGTTCTGCATACCAACCCCAAACCGACGGACAAACGGAAAGAACAATCCAAACCATTGAAGATATGCTCCGGGCATGTTGTTTGGCTTGGGGAGGTGGATGGGAACATCACCTTGGCATGGTTGAGGTTGCCTATAATAATAGTTATCATTCAAGTATTGGCATGGCACCATATGAAGCACTTTATGGGAGACCTTGTAGAACACCGTTAAATTTGCATGAAGTGGGTGAAAGGCAAGTGATGGGACTGCAATTGGTTCAGCAATGTGCAGAAGTGGTAAAATTTATTAAGGAGAAACTTCAAACAGTGCAAAGTAGAGAAAAAAGCTATGCAGATGTTCAGCGTCGGCCCTTGCAGTTTGAGGTTGGTGAGTATGTATTTTTGAAAGTTTCCCCCAGTAAAGGTGTTCTAAGGTTCAGTAAGAGAGGCAAGTTGAATCCCAGGTTTGTGGGTCCTTTTCGAATGTTGGAAAGAATTGGAGAAACAACTTACAGATTGGAACTTCCGGCAGATTTCACTGATGCTCACGATGTATTTCATGTTTCCATGCTAAGGAAATATATCCGAGATCCCTCTCAAATTGTGAGTTATCAACGAGATGATTTGAAGCCGGATATCTCCATGCCGGAATATCGGTAATGATCACAGGTAGGCGGACTCAAAAATTAAGGAATAAAAACATCGAGTTGGTGAAAGTTCGGTGGGAGAATCGGCAAGGTGGTGAAGATACTTGGGAATTGGCTGAAGAAATGTTCAAAACATATCCGTATTTATTCCAGTAAGTAGCACCTTTCTTTTTAGTTGATAGTTGCAAATGTTCTGAGGTATGTTTATGTTTACTGCTTTAATTTCGAGGATGAAATTCTTTTTAGGTGATAGTAATGTAATGACCGGAAGGCTCGAATCGTAGTTTACCGGGTTTCAGAGGCCAGTGTGTGGCCACCGTTAGACCATGGAGGTCTATGTGTGTTTTTACAGTTTATTTAGGTCAGTTTGTAGGTAGGGGTGCTGGGCAACCCAGCGAAATTCGGGCTCTATCGAGCTCATTAAGATCTCGGCGAACACAGAGGACGCAATTCTCACTTATGGCGTCCTGTTTTCCAGACGCAATCTTGTTCCTTATCATGGTCTATATGTGGGACGCAATTACATATGTTAATTATGGTCGCCATGTAGGATGCAATTTCGAACCGCCATTGCGTGGCTGTCGCTGCATGCGCGCCGCGTGGCGCATGCAGGGTGACGGGGGTTTAGTTGCGTCGGCCGTGGAGGATACGATTCTTATCACGTCCGGTGAACATGACACGATTTGATTTAAGACTGTTATGTGTATCGTCCCCAACCGAACAGTGCAGTGGCACTACTCAGGCTGGGGGGAGATGCTCTGCGACTGTGAAGAAGATTTTGGAGTTTTTGAAAGTAATCAGAGTCCGTTTGGCGAGGGTTCGGCGTGTGGACGAGCGTGGAAACGCAGGGAGTCTCGTGGTGGTGTTGGAGTCGTGCTTCTTGCACTGGTAGGGGAACTCCACCATGATTTCCACTTTGTTTTCATAGAGTATGGCTTGTATGATGCTTGAATGAGGCATGTACATATGGGAATTGCACATGCAAGTTAGTAAGAATGTGTAGGAATCCGATTAACATGTTTTATACCAGTTTTATATGATTTGGGATGGGGTGGTGTGATCCCCGGAAGGGGTTTGTTGACTGTGCTTCTAAACCCCGAAAGGCATCCAGCGCAGGGGACGCGTTTGTTAACGGGTCGCCTACACATGACGCGATTGTGAGACAAGTAGCGTCTTGCTTGTCTGACGCGACTTGAAAGGTAAAATCGGCTTCTATTTTGGACACGATTATGAAAGAGGCCACCCGAGCTCTGGTGAGCTGTGGCCAGTCTATTCAGTTTGTGTTCCACATTGCTTGGACTGTGTTACCAAGGAAATGTAGGGTCTGTGTTGGTGGTGTGGACCCGTGTAATGATTGATATCGAAAAGAGTTGCGTGGTTTTACGTGCATAGCGGGTTAGGTGTTACTCCTTCTGTAGTTAACTCTCTAGTCAGTTACCCTAGAACCGGGTGCTTAGGGCTTGTCCCGGTACGAGAGTATTGTCGAGGTTTGTGTCGTCTTCCTGGACACCCTCCTCTTATGCTTGAGTAGTACATCCAGCTGAGGGGAAAGACGATAGGGGACAACAGCTTGTGTTTGAGTGTACAGCCATTTGTAGTGCGCTCTTGGTTGAGGGACGGACACCGGTAGACGTACTAGTCCTCAACTAGTCCTGTTCCAGTGCCTCACTTTAGGGTTCTCATCTGGAGCCCCTAAAGGTGTCAGGCTTGGTCCTGCAATAGTGTTTCTTGTAGGTGTGGTGTAGTTTGCCTCCACAGTCCTTATTTGTTGAGGTGGAGCGGCAGCTGGACCTTTCGTCTGTGGCTGTGAGATTGAGAGGTGTACTTGTGTGGCTTGTCTGGGTCTATGGCTGGTGTCGCGAACCAGTTCTCGAGACTGGTGTTCGGCGTACCCTTCCTTTAGCTTGTGCACTTGACGTGTGTTGTCGTTTATTTATTTACTCGCTCTGTAGTATAATGTTTAAATGCTTACATACTTTTACAGCTTTATTATTAATTGTGTTTCTCGGCTTAGGGAAGCTACCCTACTGAGCTAATGACTTGTGAGGCACACCCTTTTTTTTTTCAGGTGAGGGCGAGCAGGAGGCTTCACGTCCCTCTAGTCGCTCGGACCAGCTTCATAGCAGAGTCAGGCCGTCACCACTAGCAGAGTAAAGTTCTTTCTTGTGGAGCCTTGGGGGTTTGTCCCGGGCTATGTTTACATTATGTTGATTATATGAGGAACTTGGAATGTACTTTTCTTATGAACATGTATAAGCTATGCAACTTTTGTATGCTTAATGTGGTTCATTTATATTTCCACAGATATATATGTTTGATATCCCTTACGAGGCTTCGGCCCGATTGCGGGAGACGGAGTCGTGTCAAGCTCGTTATGGTGTTAACAGGTTTGTACGGCGTGGTCCGTTACACATTGCGTGAGAGGGAGTTGCTTAGTAGGCCCGAAGTTGTCATCTTACCCATTTAGGCCCATACCCACTTGGAGTGACACACTTCACTTAAAATCCACATTGAACTTTATTGAACATTTAAGTGGATGTAAGGATATTCGAGCGTGTGATTTAAAAGCCATTAACTTCTTCTCTCAAACTTGTTTGAGTTGTTGTTTGGCTAATTGCTTGTTAAAACACACTGTTTGTTGAAAATTTTTATGCAGCTTTGTTCAGGCCGATCCCTTTCAATGGCCAAATACCAAGATATGGCCTACCATGATGACACCTATGAATATATGTATGACCTCTTGGAGCCCTTTCCATGCCTTCCTAATATACCTCATGTTGATCCTACTGCCTCGCATGTCAATGCGATGGATGCTCAGGCCCCTCACATCTCACTGAGGCGCGACACCACAAATGCCTCCACCCCAATTGATCTGTCCCAACTTCTGGACATCCTTCAAAGCCTCCATGCTTCTCAGCTTCAGGAGGTCCATGCTGCCCTCAAGGGGAAATCCGTCCCCGACCCAAGTCAAGCTCTCCACCCAAATGCGGGTGTTCACATTCAACCTGCTCGCGACCTGATGGTCTGAGCCTCTCCTACCCCCTCGCAGGCCAATTCTGTCATCCACTCTCATCCCCACAGCCCCATTGGGGGGCCTTCTCATGTCCAGCCAAGCCCCAACGTGGCAAGGTCCACTTACCTTCCTCGAGCCCCGGCCCATGCTTCCGCACCTGCCGGCGCCCCTCCCCTTCACTATTCTGCTCAGGTAGATGTCCCCCACCACCTTTCTGCAGAGGTACCTCCCAAACCACCCTTCAACCAACTTACCCAAGCCCTCCTGGCAAAGGTAAGTCGATTGGAGCAAGATTTGAAGAGGGTGTCCACACCCAAGGATTGAGTTGAACTAGCACTCTCTTCTATGCGAGTCTCTTACCTTCCTCCTTTCGAGCTTCTAGTCTACCGTCGTTGCAACGACACCGGCAATCCATTCGTACACATCAAAGAATTCATATATGAATCCTCCTTTTGGCAGAATGATAAGCGTGCCCTCGCATTCCTGTTCCGCCGGTCTTTGGATGGGTCCACCCTTGAGTGGTTCTATTCTTTAGAGCCCACAGATGCTGAAGACTTTGAGGTTGTTCAGAGGAAATTCCTGCAAAGGTACAGAGACAGGGTTGGTCCAGCCTTATCCATTACTGATCTGATGGCTGAGAGGATGAAGGCCAATGAGGATTTCCTGCATTATGCCGATAGATAGAGAGCATTGGCTAAAAGACTGAGGGACCCGTTGTCTGAGACAGAACAAGTAAAGATGATCACGGCGAATGCCATGCTGTAATTCAGGCACATTTTGGCTATTAACAAACTGACCACAATGGAGGAGCTATATAAGAGAGCTCGGTACATCCATACTCAATTAAAGGACTCTCCAATCATGGCCATGTTTGAGCCGAAGGTCTGGACATTCAAGAAGGGTAGTGATGCTCCCCCTACTGGCGATCCCATGATCGAGGGGGTCATACAAAATGAGCAGGTGAGTGCAATGGGCAACCCTAGTCCTTCCACCTACTGCCCTAACAAAAACACCAATACTAGGGCCCAACAGCCCCAGCAACCAGCCCCTAGGCCAAACAACCCTCAAATGTTCAGGGCCCCACCTCAGCAACCCCAACAACCCCAACAGCCTCCACAATATCAGCAGCCTGACCGGCCCCAGTACCAACAACCTCCCCCTAACCAGTATCATTAGCAACCCCAACGCCCACAATATCGCCAGCCTCAGCAGCCCCATAACTGCCAACCTACCTCTCCTCCGTACCAACAACAACAACCTACTCTTGCACCTCCCCAATACAACCAGGTACCTCCCCTATGCACCTATGATCCCCAGCAGCCTCGACGCCTCCTTGGCCCAAGGAGAACCCACTATCCCCCATTGTCGGAGATTCTACCGGATATCTTTAATGCCCTCATGGCCGTCGGTGCACTCACCTTGCCAAGGGAAAGGCTACAATGGCCTCCTAATGTTGATATGTCCCGCTATTGTGCATTTCACCGAGGACCGGGGCACACCTTTGAGGCACGCTTCCACTTCAAGGATTAAATTTATAATCTGAATGACAATGGAGGCATAGACTTGGAGGAAATGAGAAAATATATTGCCGAGATGAAGGCAAGGATGCCACCTAGGCAGGGCCAGCAGCAACAGCAGCAACATCAGTAGCAACAGTAGTAGCCCTAGACACCCCAGCAGTAGCCCAACATAGGCATAGTTCAGAATCCTCTCCCAAAGCACCAGCCTCCAAATAAACAAGTGAACGCCTTCACGGCGTCTCCCAGCAGTGAAAGAACATCCGGCAGGATGATTGAAATACCCGCCGCATCCACCTCCTAATCCTCTTTCACCTTGCCCCCCTTTATCCGTACACCCACCCCTGCCAACCCACTACGCTCCTTTCTACGCATCCCTACCCATCATCTCACACCATCTAACCAACCATCTAACCTGCCGCTCATCCGCCAACCCCCCACCACCACAACGCCACCACCCACCAACACACAAGCCCCCTTCTTATGCAACCCCTCCACCATACCACCGCAACCAAACTGCCCATCTCCTACCACCACTGCCCCACAACCACCACCATCATCTAACCCACCTTTCCTCCGCACGCCATCAACCGTACCCCTTATTACTCCCAATCACCAAGCCCCCTTGCTCTGTACCCCCACTCCACCCCCGAGTGCGGCAAGCATCCAATTGCTACACTAATTGTTCACCCACCAGCCTTCCACCTCTCTACCACCTTCCGTTCTGCCGGCCGTGGCAACAACAGCGGGAGAAAATTCGGAAGCAACCATGGTGCTCCGGAGTGGGTGCATCTTTAATAGAATATTCCCACAGCAGCAAGAATAGGTATCAGTGCCCCAGGAAGAAGAAGCCAAGCAAGAGGAGTCCATTCTAGGGACCCAATATGATTTACTAAAGCACCTGGACAAGACTCCGAACAGAATATCTATTCTAGAACTGATCAAGAGGTCAGTGGTGCACCAGGAAGCCCTCATGCAGTATCTGCAAAAGGTCATGGTGAATGAAGACTTGCCAGTAAATCAGATCAGTGCTGTCCTGACTCCCAGGAGCTCACAACCGACCATCAAATTTCACGAAGATGAGCTAGAACCAGCCAAGTCTCAGCGGTACGCCCTATGCTTGACAGTCAACATCAATGGGATCCGCGTGTCTCAATGCTTGGTGGACTCTGGGTGTCAATTAATGTTGTGTCCTCCGACACATTAGATTTCTTGGAGTAGCCTTACAGTCAATCCTGCCCTCTACCAACACTGTTACGGCTTACGATAACACCAATAGGCCGCCGAAAGGGGTCGTTACTTTAAGAATAGGGCTGGGTCCGTCGATCACTGAAATGGACTTTCATATTCTAGACATGGACCCGAGTTTCCGCATGATTCTGGGCAGGCCTTTCATTCAAGCCCTTGGCTCCGTTATCTTCATTGTCCATCAATGCCTCAAGTTTCCTTACAAGGGGCGAGTCGTCAAGGTTGCCAGTAAGCCTGCAATTATGGAAGTGGACGCCATGACTGATAATTTAGTTCCTTCCATCTGGCCAAGCAATCAGCCATTAATGTCAGTGCTAGAGGCACCCAGCATGTATCCAGGCCTGAGCAAGTCATCTGTTAATGCTGCTGAGAGGAGCAAAATCATCACTAAGAAGGGCTAGCACATCATGATGCAGATGGGGTACATCATGGGCAGGCCTTTCATTCAAGCCCTTGGCGCCGTTATCTCCATTGTCCATCAATGCCTCAAGTTTCCTTACAAGGGGCGAGTCGTCAAAGTTGCCAGTAAGCCTGCAATTATGGAAGTGGACGCCATGACTGATAATTTATTTCCTTTCATCTGGCCAAGCAATCAGCCACTGATGTCAGTGCTAGAGGCACCCAGCATGTATCCAGGCCTGAGCAGGTCATCTGTTAATGCTGCTGAGAGGAGCAAAATCATCACTAAGAAGGGCTGGCACATCATGATGCAGATGAGGTACCAGCCAGGCAGGGGGCTGGGGGCACAGTTACCGGGGAGGACCGAAGCTGTTAAAGACTGCAAAATGAGACCCAAAGTAGGATTGGGGTATAGGCAACCAGGTAGTGAACAGACGTCTACTATCACTTTTGAGCCTATCTGTCATTCATCCCTGGCCACATACAGGGCAGTAGACAACTCCAGGCCACCAAAGCAAGTCAAGAAGGGTGACTCTAAGGCAGAATGGAGCAAATGGTTCGATATGAGTGATATTCCCACCACTTTGTACCAACTTTTCACAACGACAGATGTCGAGCAGCTGGCCGAGCAGTTGGCAGTAGCCACCAATAGGCGGCAGGCCATTGAAGCTGGACAGGGGTCGGAAGCTCCCGCAACAACAAGGCTCAGGGCTGGCCCTATCACTCCAGGCATCGCGCCCACTTTAGTTTCCCTTTCAGACATCGCACCCACTTTAGTTTCCCTTCCGGGCATTGCGCCAACTTTAGTTCCCGCTCCAGGCACCGTGCCCACTTTAGTTTCCCATCTGGGCATCGCACCCATGACAATTTCATCTTTGGGTATCGCGCCCACCTCAGTTTCCACTCTGGGCAACGCGCCCACTACCCTTTCACCTCTGGGCATCGCGCCCATTTCAGTTTCTTCTCCGGGCAACGCACCAACCCTCTGACTTTCTCTAGGCAATGCGCCTACTCCCTCTTCTTCTCCAGGCAACGCGCCCGCTTCCCCTCTTTCTCCAGGCAACGTGCCCGATTTCCCCTTTTCTCCAGGCAATGCGCCTGCTTCTCTGGGCAATGTGCCCGCTTCCCCTCTTTCTCTGTGCAATGCGCCCGCTTCCCTTTCTTCTTCCCTAAGCAATGCACTCACTCCCCCTCAGGGCAATGCGCCCCTTGTCTCTAGGCATCACGCCTTCCCCACTGCAGGCCACCATGTGGCCTTCCTTCCTTTCTCTAAACATTCCTCGGGCACCGACGCCCCACTTGGCAATCTCCCTCCACTCTCCTAAGCAAGCACTCACTCACCAGCTCCCTCTTTCCCCCCAATCTCCCCACTGTTGAGCTTGCGCTTGCTTCTCAGCTCTCCCATTTGGTGATCTGACCTCGCCCTCTCCCTCTGTGCATATTGAGCACCGAGGGGGCCCTAAAAGCATCAGCTTCGTAATGGCTGACTCCGTCGTCTCCATCGAGGAGACCTCCTTCCTAGCCCCACAGTGTGCCCCGACCGGCGGGCCACCTCTCTTCAGTACTATGACCGACCTTTTGCATCCCTCTACGCAGGGACCTCCATTCCCCTGCACACAGGGAATTTTACTGCTTTTTCTATTCCTCCTTCCCCTACACAGGGAAGTTGTTTTACTGCTTTAAATACTTCTCCATCTTCCCCTACGCGGGATTCATTTACTTCTTTTCCTACTCCTCCTTCCCCCATGCAGGGAAGTTCTTTTACTGCTTTAAATACTTCTCCATCTTCTCCCACGCGGGGGGATTTTACTACTTTTCCTTCTCCTCCTCCTTCCCCCACGCAGGGGAATTCCTTTACGGCTTTAAATGCCTCTCCATCTTCCCCCACGTGGGATTCTTTTGCTACTTTTCCTACTCCTCCTTCACCCACGTAGTGAAGTTCTTTTACTACTTTAAACTCTTCTCCATCTTCCCCCACGTGGAATCCTTTTGCTGCTTTTCCTACTACTCCACCCCCTGTTGTAAATTCCAGTAGTGGTAGTTCGACTCTAGGCCAGGCTAGTAATAAGCTAGGGGTAGTATCTGAGAAGAAGTCCAAGGGTAAGAGGGTTCCACACCGATTCCTCACTGATCTAGCCCGTAGATGCATGGCATGCTTAGCAATTCTAGAATTTGTAGAGGAGCCTTTGCAGTTGTCGGAATTAGAATATGAGCAATAAGTGTGCTTGATTGATGATGGGTTCAGAGTCTATGAGATCATGGATGATGACGACCCAATGGAGGAAGGTGATGAAGAGTTTGAGGACAAGGCTAACATGTTTGGAAGTGGATTAAAGAGATTTGACGAACCGTCAGCTGCCGTACAGGAAATCACCGAGGAAATCAACTTGGAACCAAGGAAGACCCTAAGACCGTCCTCATAAGTAGTAATTTACCACCCGCTGAAGAGGAGGCAATCATTGAGGTTCTCAAGGAGTACAAGGATGCATTTGCATGGAGTTATGAGGATATGCCAGGCTTGGACACTGTGCTTGTTGAACACAGTCTTACCCTTAAGCAAGGGTCCATTGCCATTAATCAGTGGTTGTGGTGTTTCCACCCAAAGATGGATTTGAAAATGAGGGATAAGGTCGATAAGCTCCACAAATCTAGATTCATTAATGTTGTACCATATCCGAATTGGGTGGCAAACATTGTCCCGCTCATGAAGAAGGATGGAAGAGTTAGAATATGTATCGATTTCTGGGACCTCAATTGCACATGTCCTAAGGATGATTTTCCATTGCCTCACCTCAACGTGCTGATAGATAACACGGTCGGGTATGAAACCGTCTCCTTTATGGATGGCTTCTCAGGGTACAATCAAATCAAGCTGGCTGAGGAAGACTAGGAGAAGACCTCGTTCACTACACCTTGGGGCACTTACTATTATGTGGTCATGCCATTTGGACTCAAGAATGCTAGAGCTACTTACCAAAGAGCTATGATGGCTATCCTTCATGACATGATCCATTTTTTTATTGAGGTATATGTGGATGACCTTGTGGTAAAGTCAAAGACAATGGCTGAGCACCCTGTGGTTCTAACTAAGGTCTTGCAAAGGTCAAGAGAGTATCGGTTGAAGATGAACCGCAAGAAGTGTGTGTTTGGTGTATCATCAGGTAAGCTTCTAGGCTTCATTGTGAGCAAGCGGGGTATATAAATTGATACCAACAAGGCGAAGGCGATAAGGGAGATACCCCCTCTCACGAATTTGAAGGAAGTTCGAGGATTGATCGGGAGGCTTTAGTTTATTCGCCGCTTTGTCTCCCAACATTTACAGAGGTGTAGACCCTTCTATGACCTCACCAAGCTGGGAGTCGAATTCCATTGGGACGAGAAGTGTCAGGCGGCTTTTGACGGACTAAAAGAGTATTTGGTTAATCCCCCTATCCTGAGGCTACCGACTCAAGGCAAACCTCTTATCCTCTATGTATCTATCCTAGAAGACTCGGTAGGGCCTATCCTTGCGCAAGTGGAAGAAGAATGCAAGGAGAGGGCAGCATACTACTTGTCTAAACTTCTCAACCCCTGCGAGCAGAGGTACACCGCAATGGAGAAGACATGTGTCGCGGTCATATGGGTAGTGCAGAAATTGATGCACTACTTTCTTGCTCACGAAGTCCATCTAATCGCACGTATGAACCCTATCAAATTCATTCTTGAAAAAGCTGTCCTCACTGATAGGCTAGCACATTGGCAAAGCTTCCTTTCTCAGTTTGAAATCACCTACATTCAACAGAAATCCATCAAAGGCTATGCCATAGTAGAACATCTCGCTGATCACCCTATTCCTCAGTTCGATCCTATTCGTTCGGCGTTTCCAAATGATGAACTAATGTCCCTTAGCCGATCTGATCCTATGTGGACATTACATTTCGACGAAGCTCTAAATTCTTAAGGAAAGGGTATCGGGATTGCTCTACTATCACCCGAGGGTGTCACCATTCCACAAGCCTACCAATTAGAGTTCCCTGCCACCAATAACATAGCCGAATATGAAGCTTGTTGGCTGGTTTGGAGCTCGCTCGTTTCTATGGTGTCACCCATCTGTGAATTGTAGGTGATAGTCAGCTGGTCTTGCACCAAGTGCTCACCAAATACCACACTCGAGACCCAAAGCTCAAGCCTTATGAAGAACTCGCCTCAACTTACGCTAAGCTATTCTCCAAGCTGATTTTTGTCCATGTCACTCGTCATCAGAATCTTCTAGCCGACGCTCTTGCTACCATCACTTCAACTCTGAATATGTGCAATCCCGAGGATTTTGATAGCATTCAAATTGCACGCCATAATACCCCTGCTGGTCAGGACCCCATCTTTCTTCGAATCAAGGAAGATATGTTGAAGAAGTTGGAGAGGAAGGATAAAACCGAAATCATGTTGTTAGAGCTAGAAGAGGAGTTGGAAGATAAAGAAAAGCCATGGTACTATGAGATTTCAAGATATTGCAAGAATCAGTCGTACCCTACGAAGGCCACAAGCGATGAAAAGAAAACCATAAGGAGATTGTCCTAGAAGTACACCTTCGTTGGGAATACCCTCTACAGAAGGGGACTCACTGAAGTTTTGCTCAAATGCCTGGATGATGATGAAGTCTTGAAGGTTGTTGAAGAAGCACATTTGGGTGTGTGCTGGCCATGTGAATAGCCAAATGCTTGCCAAGAAGATCCTTAGGCAAGGTCTTTATTTGCCTACTCTAGAGGAGGATTGCTCTATCTTCGTCTGCCGGTATGTGAAGTGCCAATTGCACGCTGACAAAATTCATTCCCCATCCTCTACACTCCACCCAATATCCTTCCCATGGCCTTTCGCTATGTGGGCTTTCGACATCATTGGTTCCGTTAGTGATCCCAACTCCCAATACAAAACAAAGTCATTGATCCTTACTGCAATGGAGTACATCACCAAGTGGGTGAAGGATCGAAAAGAATGTGTGGAAAAGATCTAGAAGGGGGGGGATGAATAGATCTTAGCCACTTTTGCGGAAGCTTAAGTAATTTGAAAACTATTTAGAATCAAAGGCAATGTTATCAGTGAAAAACTACAGATCTGATTAGATTTGAGTGAGTTGAAAAACTTAGATGTGAAGCAATTTGATTAAGTGAATTAAAATGGATCCTATGCAAGCATCTAGCGGATGAATCAATCAAACCACAGAAGACAAATGAACAAGGATTTTTTAGGTGGTTCGGAAATCACCCAAGTGATTCCTACATCCACCCCTCACAACCTGTGAGGCTTCACTAACACAACTGGACTACACACCCAAAGGAGCCTAACAACTCCTACACTTCACAGCATACAACTCACACAACTTCTAGAGCAAGACTACTATAGAAACACAGAGCAAGACTGCTCAAACCAACCCTGAGCTTAACAACTCAAACTGAGCTCGACGGCTCATAACAAACTGAGCACAATGCTCACACTGAAACTTGCTAGACACCAACCTAAGACTAAGATCTTCTAGCAACAAATCTAGTCGAAATTTGAGAACTCTAAAGAGAGTTATGCAGAAGCACTTGCATAATCTCAAAAGATATCTCAGAAGAACAGAAGAAAAGATAAATTGTATTGAAAGGCTTCGTTCTTCAGTGTACTCCCTTGTAGAAGCTTGAATTAGGAAGGAACTTGTGAAGCTTGAAGTCCAAGTCGATGCTCTGCAATTGGAGAAGTTGGATCTTCCTCGAATTCTTCACCAAAGAAGTCTTCTACAGGATCTGCCTCCTTGGAATGCTTCAGAGGAGTCTTCAGGAATCAAATTCCAATTCCCACACCTTGAATTGGTGGAAATTGGTCTTCTGGAAGCACTTGGAGAGCAGAGGAAGGAGACACGAGCTCTTACTGGCCGCCAGGAGCTTTTTTTGGAGGCTCTAAGAGAGTTGGGTCTCTTCTCTCTTGAAAAGGCTGGCCAAAAGGACCTTTTATATCCTTAGGATTCCAAAGATACCCTTTGGAGTACAAGGGCACACGTTCCTAGGAAGATTCTGATCGCCCTAGAAGGACACGTAGCAGCCATCAACTTGGGATGAAAAGTTTCTGTAGTGTGTCGACCTGCTCTTGAGTGTGTCGACCTGCTGTCCCAATTCTTCAAACTGGTTGTTCTGGAAATGGGATCTAGTGTCGACCTGCTCTGAGAGTGTGTCGACCTGCTGTCCCAATTCTTCAAACTGGCTGTTCTGGAAACGGGATCTAGTGTCGACCTGCTCTGAGAGTGTGTCGACCTGGGTAGACTTGATTTCTGAAAAACTGCCACTCGTGTCGACACACTCTTGACATGTGTCGACACAGTCTCAACATTTTTACACATTTTGCCTTTGAATCTGTGTTGTTGTGTCGACACCATTGATGGGTGTGTCGACACATCTTTTGCATAAAAATGTTTGTACCTGAAAATAAAGCACATATATCATTAGTTAAATGATTTATCATGAACATTAATGATAAATGTGATTTGAAATATGCTTTTTGAACATTGATTTCAGGTATGATGTTTTTGACATGTTTCAATTGAATTGCTTTAAAATTACCTCTTGTCATCATCAAAATAGGAGGAAAATGATGTGAATATGCATTCAACCCAACAATCTCCCCCTTTTTGATGATGGCAACAATAAATCCATATTACAATGAGGTTTTGATGAAATGAGATTTTAAGCAATTTTTTTTGTTATTCACATTTTTATTTTCTTTTTGTTTCAACTTGTCAAAGACCTTTTGATATGATTTAGTAACAGATGATGATGTACTTGTGGAACACAATGTTACTTGAAATGAGAATTTTTATACATAGAAGTCAAGCAACTTGACAAGTAATCATTCAATCACATTCATAAAAGGATTTTCAATCACATTAAATACACAATTGAGAGAATCATTCAAGCCAAGCAACACTTTTCATTTCATTCAACAAGAAAACCATTACAAACATTCCAAAAGATTACAAACATTTGTTCTTTCTTTCTTTCTTCTCCCCCTTTGACATCATCAAAAGAAAAATTACATTAAGTAGAAGATGGAGGAGGAGGAGGAATGGGAAGAAGAATGGTCTCTATGTCAGATAGTCTCTTTTCCATGAAGTTCAAGCTAGTCTTGATTTGATTATGAATGGTTATCATTTTTGTGCTCAAGAAGTGTTCCATTCGATCTGAATTTTCTAGCAAGGTGACTTGAAGTCTGGTTAGATCAGCTGCACTGTGTTGTGAGGAAGATGATGAGCCAGCTGACCAACCAGGTCTCTGCACTATCTTGAACTCCTTGGTCAAATCTGTAATCTGCCTGTCAATGTGCTCATTGAAGTTCCTCATACTTTCTAAATCATCCACAAAATGAGCAAATGACAATCTGGTGCTGGAAATCTCATGCAATGTTTGCTTGGTGTTGAAGACATCTGCTTGGGAATTGCCAATATTCCCTTAAGAACTTTCTCCAATTTGTCTTGATGCTCTTTTAGTTGTAGAGAGGCATCTGCCATTGTTCCAATCAACCTATTGAACCTTTGAGCTGCATAATCTGAAGCTGCCTTCTGCTCAATAAATTTAGCTGACACTGTGTTCTCTAGACTTTGAACTCTCAATTCAAATTGGTTGACATTGTTTGAATGATGGAGTTCAATGTATCAAATTTAGCATTGAGGAAAGAGAACAATTCTGGTGGAATTGAGGACCCACCAGAAGAAGTGGATGATTGGAATATAGAGGGGAAATGTGGAGGTTCAAAAGTATGTGGCATGGAAGAGGAAGGATCAGCTTGAGGAGGAATAGGAGTTTCAAGCGGAATGCCACCTTCAGGAGTGATATGAGGCTGATCCTCATCCATTAGAGGCTGATCCTCTGGCAGGTGAACATGTTCCTCTTGAACTTGAGGCTGGCCCTCATTATCTGGAGGCTGACCCTCCTGATCTTGGTCTCCTTGAGCTGGAGGCTGGTCCTCTTGTGCTTGGGGCTGATCCCCTTGAACTTGAGGCTGGTCCTCCTGAGCTTGAGGGGCCTCAACCACAATTGGTCCTCTTCTAATTTGATTTCCCTCCAATCTAAATCCCATAAACTTTTGGATATTCTTGAATGTGTAGATGTTTGACTTGGGAATAGATTGGGACTTCTCATTTTCCAAGGGCACACCAAAGTGCTGGAACACTGAGGTCAGATGTGCTCCATAAGGAAGTGATCTCTTTAGGTCTGTCCTTGTTGTTTCATACATGATTTGATAGAGAATCACATGGAGGTTGATTTTTATGTCTTTGACCATGCAATAGAGGATGAACCTCTGGATGTCTGTCAGTCTATCCCTCCCACCACCTTGAGGGGTAATTATGGTTGTCAAAATGTGGTGGATGACCCTTAACACAGGTGGAAATGTATTGGCATTGAACCTGGTTACATGGGTCTGTTTGGGATCTGATGCATCTGCAGGAAGGCCTGTCAAGATGGAATAGGCTTCATGTAAATCAAATTCAAACTCATGGTAGTCAGCCCCCTCATCTGGCACTTTGAAAATGGAGGCAGCTACTGCAGTTGGCATATCTATGGCTATTCCCTTGACTTTAGATTCAAATCCTTCATCTGTGCATTTGAGGTTCTTGTAGAATTCTCTAACTAATCTTGGATAGCAGACTTGAAATTCAGAGATAAAGGGTATCCAAGATTGAAAGGAAAAATAGGTTTGAATTTCAGGAACAGAGTCAGCTAGTTGGGTGTCTGAGAGGTCTAGAATTCTGGGCTTCAAAATTAGTTTTGCTGCACTGACTGACTCTGAGGGAATATCCTCCTGAGACTCAGAAGAGGAGGAAGAGGATTCCTCATGGTTTTCAAAAGAATTTCTGGGACTGTCTGGTCTAGGGTTTGGAGGACTACTACCTCTGCCTGAAGATGAGGTCCGACCTCTCTTTGCTGCTCTTTGAGGTGTAGAAGAAGATCCTGGTTGCTCGGCAGGATCGTTTCTTCTCTTGGTTCTTCTTTCCAACTGTTCAACTAGAACCTCTGCCGGAACTGGCCTTGAAGAGGCCGTTGATCTTGCGCCACGGCGGGGACCCAACTTGCGGACCATGGTGCAAGAGGAGTGGAATTTGGAGAGGAAATGGAAGAATGGAGAGATGATGGAAGGAGGATGAGAGCTAGAGAGAAATGAGAAGTGTTCTTGCCGGAAACATGAGATTTTGGCCGTCGGGTCGACCTGATGCCAAAAAGGGGTGCAGTGGTATACTGCCCCGCAGGAACAACAAGGGCTTAAGGTGAACCCGAAAGGTTTGAAAAGGGTCTGGCAAGAAGGCAGTGTCGACACATGAGGAAAGGTGTGTCGACCTGACTGAAAGTGTGTCGACACGGGTCACAATGTGTGTCGACACGGCCTTGATGAAAATTTGAATTTTAAGAGGAAATTTTTGAGAAATTTTGGGACATCTTTATAATGATAAATAATGAGAGGAATTATCATTTCAAGGATTTTTAAGAGGCTTAAAATTCATTTGTTATATTTTGCAAAAATTCATCACAGTTCAAGTGTTTCAAACAATTTCCAACAGGATATTAGCATTCCAAGACATGAATCAACAAAATGATAAATTGAGGTATATAATGTATCTAATAATCAACCAAAAACTACCATGTTTCTCAACTTTCAAGAATTAATGATGTCATCTAGACTAAATACAGTTGTGTTGAAAGTAAAACACAAACTTAAAGAACAACTTGATGAAGGAAGAAGATGATTCTTTCGACACAAATCTCCAATAATTTTCATATTTTTGTTCTTTTAACAAACTATCAAATGATATAAATCTCTTTCACTCAAGTACTAGTGCTTTTTACACACCATAGTCCCTGGATACTTGAGATTTAGTCATTGTCAAGTCTCAAAGAGGTAAATGATGACCTTTTGACATGAAAATATACGTTTTGTAGACGCCAATATTTCCAGTTACTCAGTCATCATCAAAAAGCATAGCACATAATTGCTTAGTTTTTTTTGAAGTTATTTTCAATTTTGATCCCCTTTGAACAGAGTTACCAATAATGCCTCATGACATACATAGCACTTCATTCATTGTGAAGGTGTGCAGTTTCTCAGCACAGATGCCATTGCTCTGTTGGATTTTACAAGATTTTGGAGAGTTTGTGAGATAGAATTCATATACATCCAGTCATCAGTTGCAAACAAGGAAATGTTTTAAGTTCAAGACACAAATTGTCATTTAGTCTAGGAGGAGATCTGAATTTCTGTGGATTGAGAGACATAGTTGAAGGTTGATTAGTAAAATATAATAAATCACTCAATGGTTCATTTTGTGACTCTCGACTTTAGAATGAGGACATCATGCAAGGAATTGATGAAATGCAAGAAGAGTTTTGAATTTTGCAAAAAAATAAATGACTTGTGAATTTTCTAGCTCCCCTGAGATGATGATTTCAACCTTTTTCATCAAAATAAAGATATGCAATTATGAAATCTGAAAGAGATTTTCTTCTTGGACAACAAGAACTTTTCCTCAAGAATTGCATATTCATTTCTTGGTACTTGGCGGAGATAAGTTCTCACGCATAGTGAAAGTGTCCAGACAAGCATAACTTGTCCTTCTTCAAATCACCATTTGATATACCAAGTAACTTCAATGCAATAAGAGTTGAAGAATTCATTGCCAAAAGGAAATGGAAGTTAAAACTGTGCAAGTTTTGAAATCAGAAAAGAAATTCTCTTTGAACAATAAAAGCTCCCCTCAACTATTGCATATTAACTTCTTAGTACTTGGCGGAGATATGTTCTCACGCATAGTGAAAGTGTCCAGACAAGTATAACTTGTCCTTCTTCAAATCACTATTTGATATACCAAGAAGTTTCAACACAATCAGAAGTGGAGAATTTATTGTAAAAAGGGAAATAGAATTGAAAGTAAGAGAGATATGAACAATGTAGCTTGAGGAAGCAAGGAGTTATGAAATGCAAAGAACTCCCCCTTAGACAATGCATAGCACTCAACCCAAGCCTTAAGAGAGATCAAGAAGGTGGACACTTACAGAGACCAAGTTCTCTCCTTAAAATGAAAATCTATTTTCAGGAAGGGGTTTAGTGAATATGTCTGCAATTTGTTTTCAGTTTCAATAAAATGGAGTTCAAAAGATTTCTTTGCAACCTCATCTCTCAAGAAATGATGCCTAATGTCAATGTGTTTTGTTCTGGAGTGCTGAATGGGGTTTTTAGACAAATTTATGGCACTAGTGTTATCACATAGGATGGGTACACACCCTAAATCTTGGTTGTAATCAAGAAGTTGATGTTTCACCCAGAGAATCTGAGTTCCACATCTACCTGCAGCAACATACTCAGCCTCTGCGGTTGACAGAGCAACTAAATATTGCTTCTTAGAAGCCCAAGAAATAAGGCACCCACCTAGAAATACACACAAGCCACTTGTGCTTTTTCTATCTAACTTACACCCAGCATAATCAGCATCACAATAGGCAAACAATTCTAACTTGCAACCAGCAGGATACCAAATTCCTAAGTCACATGTTCCAACAAGATATTTAAAAATTCTTTTCACTGCAAGCATATGACTTTCTTTAGGATTAGATTGGAATCTAGCACATAAGCACACACAAAACTGAATGTCAGGTCTAGAAGTAGTAAGGTAGAGCAGAGAGCCAATCATACCTCTGTAGGTCTTTGGATCTACTGACTTACCAGATGGGTCTTCTTCTAGCTTAGCATTTATTGCAATAGGTGTGCTTGAGTGTTTAAGGTTCTGAAAGTCAAACCTTTTCAGTAGCTCCTTGACATATTTGGTTTGACTGATGAAGATTCCTTCATTTGTTTGGTTCACCTGCAATCCCAAAAAGAATGTTAAGTCTCCCATTAAGCTCATTTCAAATTCATTCTTCATTTGATTTGAAAATTCAGTGCAAAGGCCTTTATTAGTTGATCCAAATATTATGTCATCAACATAAATTTGGACCGCAATTATTTGATTTTTTATTGTTTTTGTGAACAATGTTTGATCAACATTACCTCTAGAATATCCTTTTTCAAGGAAAAAGGAACTCAAACGATCATACCAAGCTCTTGGAGCTTGTTTAAGACCATAGAGTGCCTTATTAAGCTTGAAAACATGGTTAGGATATTTTTCATTTTCAAATCCAGGAGGTTGTTCAACAAAAACATTTTCCTTTATATATCCATTAGAAATGCACTTTTGACATCCATTTGAAAGACTTTGAATTTCATGGAGGATGCAAAAGCAAGGAAAATTCTCACAGCTTCTAGTCTAGCTACAGGGGCATAAGATTCTTCAAAGTCAATTCCAAATTCTTGGTTATACCCCTTTGCAACTAGCCTAGCTTTGTTTCTTATTACTTGACCAGTTTCATTCAATTTATTTCGCAAAACCCATCTAGTGCCAATCACTGTTGGTCACTAGGTCTAGGCACTAATTCCCACACTTGATTTCTTTCAAATTGATGAAGTTCATCATGCATGGCATTAATCCAATCAGAACTGGATAAGGCTTCATCAAATGACTTGGGTTCAATTTGGGAAATTAGAGCTAGTGAGTCTTCTTCAATGTTTTGCAAGAAGGATGATCTGGTCCTAACTCTATCATTTAAGTTGCCAACTACACTGTCTAATGGGTGATCTCTTAGAAAACGAGGTTCAGAAATTACCTGTTGAGAAGTGCCCACTTCTGGAGCAATATTACCTGAACCACTTGAAGATGGTGAGTTGTTGTTGTTCAGGTTCTCTTCAATGTTGTTAATCTCCTAAATGGTTGGTGAAGAGTCCACAATGAGGTCATCCTCTTCATTGTCTTGTTTTTCCCTGCAAGATTTAGAATCATTAGTGGAAAAGGAATTTTCATCAAAAATAACATGTGGTGATTCTTCAACAGTTTTGGTTTTCAATATGTACACTTTGAAAGCCCTTGACACTTCAGAATAGCCAAGGAAGATAGCTTCCTGACTCTTAGCATCAAACTTGTCAAGGTTTTCTTTGTTGTTATTGTGTACAAAACACTTGCACCCAAAAGTTTTGAAATAAGAGACAGTTGGCTTTTTGTTTTTCAACAATTCATAGGGGGTTTTTCTGATCTTTGGTCTGACCAAAGCTCTGTTTAGGATGTGATTTGCTGTGTTAACAGCTTCAGCCCAGAAGGATTTGGGCAGATTACTCCCTAAGAGCATGGATCCAGCCATTTCCACAAGAGTTCTATTCTTTCTTTCCACAACTCCATTTTGTTCTGGAGTTCTAGGTGAAGAAAACTTGTGAAATATTTGCAATTCAGCACATAGATCAGAAAAGATGTGTTATCAAATTCACCCCCATGATCAATTAAGATGTTTTTAATTTTAAACGGATAAGTTGTTAAGATAGTGGTACAGAAATTCCTGAATTCAAGGCATGCATCACTTTTGTGGGATAGAAAAATAACCCAGGTAAATCTAGTAAAGTCATCAATGATTACAAACCCATATCTCTTGCCACTTAGGCTTAGAACTCTTGTTGGCCCAAAGAGGTCCATGTGAAGAAGTTCTAGTGGTTTAGATGTGAGTACTTCATTGAAGGCTTTAAAGGATTTCCTAGTTTGTTTTCCTTTAGCACAGATCCCACAAACTTGACCTTCAACACTAGAAAAAGATTCAGGAAGACCTTTAACCAGATTCAATCTTAACAACTTATTCAAAGTTCTGAAACTTGCATGGCCAAGTCTTTTGTGCCAAGTCCATGCAATTTCATCTTTATTTGCTACAAAACAAGATTTTCAGAAAAGTTTTTTTAGGTTGATCATGTAAACATTGTTTTCTCTTTTTCCAAAGAATTTGATTTTATCAGTTGATGAATCAATTATCTTGCAAAAATCAGATTCAAACACAACTTTGTGACCTTTGTCACATAGTTGGCTGATACTGAGCAAATTATAATCAAGTCCATCAACTAACAAAATTATCTACTGAGTTTGAAGAAGTTTGACCAACCTTACCAGATCCAATGATCTTTCCTTTATTTTTACCTCCAAAGGTGACTGACCCTCCCTCCTTTTCAATTAGACAGGAAAATTTGGCTCTATCTCCAGTCATGTGTCGTGAACACCCACTATCAAGAAACCAAACATTGGTGTTGGGTGCACGACCTTCCTGCACAAAGATCAATGGAGAGAAGATTTTGGTACCCAAAACAGAGTTGGGACCATCAGTATGATTGAGCACAGATATCAAATCCTTTCTCACCCAAATTTGATTTGTTTTAGATTTTTGTTTTGTTACTTTGGTGTTTTCAGCCTTTTTCTGTTTGTTCTTTCTTTTAGGAATGAAAGCACCAAGATCTTTGTTTTGGTTGGAGGGGAGTTTTTCATTTGAAACTTTGAGTTCAGAGGAGGAGGTGGAATCCATGGATTGTGTTGGTACATCCAGAAATTTGGATAAGAGTATTGAGGATAATACCAACAGGGATTTTCATACCATTGGTTCCAAGGATTAGTCCAATTTTCTTGAAGTGTTGTCTTAGAGGTCCAAGGTTTTTCATGGATTATTTCTTTTCCCTTTTTCTTATTTTTCAGATTTTTATTTGAATTTTTGGTTGAGTGTTTTGGTTTTTGGTGTTGAGCAGGTCGACCTGTCAGGGACTGTGTCGACCTGATAGTCTTCTTTGTTTTTGGGTTTTTGATTTGTTTTGAGCTTTGTTTGGGGTTTTGTTTGTTTTGTTGGATTTCAGTGTTTTCCAGATTAGGACCCTTGACAAAATTAATTAGTGGTGCTTTTCCCTTTTTCTCACCAGATTTATCTTTTTGGGTTTCTTCTTGTTGAATCCTAATCCATGAGATGTGGTTGTCATGTTGGATCCTAGCAATGCCTCTAGGTTATCTTGGCCTTTTTTGAAGGTTTGGATAACCTCCTCCCTTTCCTTTAGCTGGTTTTTAAGAACTTCAATTTCTTCAATTTTCTGTTGTTTTTCTTGTTTTTCAATTTCCAGCTTTTCATTTAAGTTTCTGAATTCTTGGGAGGCCTTTTGAGAGGCAAGTTTCAATTCATCAATTAGGTTTAGGAGATTCTCTTTTTCTTCAAGCAAGTCTGTTACTTCAGATTCCAGTTCACAGATTCTATTGTTTGAAGATTGATTATGGTAGAGATTTTCAATTTTCTTTTTGATGTGTTTATTTCTTTCTCATTTCAGAATATCTTTCAACTAATTCTGCATACACATCCTGCCAATCTTCAACACTATAATCTTCAAAGGAAGTATTTACCTTTCCATCTGTGCTGTTGGCCATGAAGCAAACTCCTCACTTTCCGAGCTTGAGGTTTTTCTCTTCTTCTTCCTCACTTGCGTCTTCGTCAGACCAAGTGGCCACCATGTCCTTTGGCTTCTTGTACCTCTGGAATTTCTTGTGCTTTTCCTTCTTGTTCTCAGGACACTCTCCTTTCATGTGTCCTGGCTTGTTGCACCTGTAACAGATAACATTTTCATCAGGTTTATAATTCTTACTGAAATTGGAAGAGGAAGTGTTCTTATTACCTGAGGGAAATTTCTTTTTCCCAGTCATTTTCCCTTTCCTATATTTCAAAAATTTCCTGAATTGTCTGGTCATGAGGGCAATCTCATCCTCATTCGACTCAGATTCTTCAGAACTTGTCTTATCCTGATTTTTATCTTTGTTGCTTGAAGAGGCTTTGAGTGACATAGGCTTGGTCTTAATGATGTGTTCTTCATTTCTTTTTAAGTTTATTTCATATGTCATTAAAGATCCAATCAATTCATCCAAAGAAATTTTGGACAAATCTTTTGAATCTTCAACAACAGTGGCCTTGGTATGCCAAATTGAAGAAAGTGAACGCAAAATTTTTCTTACCAAGTCCGCATCAGTATACTCCTTACCCAAAGCCTTGAGTCCATTGACTATCACCATGAATCTGGCAAACATTTCAGAAATAGATTCATCAGATTTCATCATAAAGAGTTCATATTCTGAAACTAAAATGTTTGCCTTGGTCTCTTTGACCTGAGATGTTCCCTCATAGAGTAATTCGAGTTTATCCAAATCTCATTGGCAGATTTGCACATAGAGATTCTCGAATACTCCTTGGGGTGGACAGCACACTGAATCATGTTCATAGCACTATAATTCAGTGTAGCTTTCCTTATCTGTTCCCTTGTCCAGGTATCTTCTTCTCCCTGGTTCTCATAGGGACCCACCTCTACAACTTTCCAGATCTCATAGTTCTGGGCCCTTAAAAACACTTGCATTCTTTACTTCCAATAAGAATAGTCCAAAACATTAAAGAATGGTGGCCTATTTATGGAATGGCCCCAGCTATGAAACCCTTTGAGTCCATGACACTTAAGTAAATGCACAGAGAAAGAGTTAAACAAACAAGCAAACAATCAAACACTCAATACTCAGAAACAAAAAATGCTCAGTTCAAATCAGATCGATGTAAACCCGCTCTGATACCAATTGAAGGATCGAAATGAATGTGTGGAAAAGATCTAGAAGGGGGGGGATGAATAGATCTTAGCCACTTTTGCGGAAGCTTAAGTAATTTGAAAACTATTTAGAATCAGAGGCAATGTTATCAGTGAAAAACTACAGATCTGATTAGATTTGAGTGAGTTGAAAAACTTAGATGTGAAGCAAGTTGATTAAGTGAATTAAAACGGATCCTATGCAAGCATCTAGCGGATGAATCAATCAAACCACAGAAGACAAATGCACAAGGATTTTTTAGGTGGTTCGGAAATCACCCAAGTGATTCCTACATCCACCCCTCACAACCCGTGAGGCTTCACTAACACAACTGGGCTACACCCAAAGGAGCCTAACAACTCCAACACTTCAGAGCATACAACTCACACAACTCTAGAGCAAGACTACTCTAGAACACAGAGCAAGACTGCTCAAACCAAACCTGAGCTTACAACTCAAACTGAGCTCGACGGCTCACAACACCCTGAGCACAATGCTCACACTGAAACTTGCTAGACACCAACTTAAGACTAAGATCCTCTAGCAACAGATCTAGTCGAAATTTGAGAACTCTAAAGAGAGTTATGCAGAAGCACTTGCATAATCTCAAAAGATATCTCAGAAGAACAGAAGAAAAGTAATTGTATTGAAAGGCTTCGTTCTTCAGTGTACTCCCTTGTAGAAGCTTGAATTGGGAAGGAACTTGTGAAGCTTGAAGTCCAAGTCGATGCTCTGCAATCTGAGAAGTTGGATCTTCCTCGAATTCTTCACCAAAGAAGTCTTCTACAGGATCTGCCTCCTTGGAATGCTTCAGAGGAGTCTTCAGGAATCAAATTCCAATTCCCACACCTTGAATTGGTGGAAATTGGTCTTCTGGAAGCACTTGGAGAGCAGAGGAAGGAGACACGAGCTCTTCTGGCCGCCAGGAGCTTCTTGGAGGCTCTGAGAGAGTTGGGTCTCTTCTCTCTTGAAGGCTGGCCAAAAGACCTTTTATATCCTTAGGATTCCAAAGATACCCTTTTGGGGTACAAGGGCACATTCCTAGGAAGATTCTGATCGCCCTAGAAGGACACGTGGCAGCCATCAACTTAGGATGAAAAGTTTCCGTAGTGTGTCGACCTGCCCTGGTGGTAGTGTCGACACACTGTCCAGAATATGTAAGAAGCTGTTCTGGAAGAAGGTCCCGTGTCGACCTGCTCTTGAGTGTGTCGACCTGCTGTCCCAAATCTTCAAACTGGCTGTCTGGAACTGGGTCTAGTGTCGACCTGCTCTGAGTGTGTCGACCTGCTGTCCCAATTCTTCAAACTGGCTGTTCTGGAAACGGGATCTAGTGTCGACCTGCTCTGAGAGTGTGTCGACCTGGGTAGCTTGATTTCTGAAAAACTGCCACTCGTGTCGACACACTCTTGACATGTGTCGACACAGTCTCAACATTTTTACACATTTTCCTTTGAATCTGTGTTGTTGTGTCGACACCATTGATGGTGTGTCGACACATCTTTGCATAAATGTTTGTACCTGAAAATAAAACACTATATCATTAGTTAAATGATTTATCATGACCATAAATGATAAATGTGGTTTGAAAATACTTTTTGAACATGATTTCAGGTATGATGTTTTTGACATGTTTCAATTAAATTGCTTTAAAACACCTCTTGTCATCATCAAAATAGGAGGAAATGATATGAAT
>CM024756.1:46253397-46354667 GCA_014218235.1 Colocasia esculenta
TTCGAAACACATTTCCTTCCTTGAAATACAGCCTTCCGTCTTCAGTCATTGCAAAGTCTGTCTTTCAGTTAGAGTTTCTTTGACGCGAACTAAGATGGATCATCGGCTTGTTTGACTTTGATCTCCCTCTAGCAGAATCAGTTGCTCTTGATATGGCAACAAGCCTCGATCATCTTGTCATATTTAAGTCAACCTTGGGATTGGTCTAGTAGTTGCAGCTCTCCCAAGGACTAGCCTTGAGACAATGCCATTGGCTTCCTACCAGAGCATCAACCACGGAATTCCTTTCCCTTGCCTGGCTGGTATGGATGTTGAATCGAATCTTTCAAGTATTCCACCATCTCCTTTGTCTTATGTTGAGTTCCTTCTAGAAATAATACTTCAGACTTTTATGGTCTGAGTAGACGAATTGCTCGCCATATAGAAGTGTCTCCAATCTTCAAAGCGAAGACTACTTCAAGCCATCTCGAGAGCATGTACAGGGTATTGACTTCATGTGTCTTCAATTGTCTTGAAGAATAGCGATGACCTTCTCCTTTGGATGAGTAAACATCCTAGCTTGATTCCCGAGCATCGGAGATAGAGAAACCTTCTCCACTCTATTGTAGAGCTAGAACAGTTGCTGAGGTAATACAGTCCTTTAGGGTTTTGAAACTTTTCTCACACTCTTTACTCCAGGAGTATGGATTCTCCTTTCCTGTCAGACGCGGGAGAGGAACACAATCCTTGAGAAGTCCTTGATGAACCGCCCTGTTGCCCAGCTAGCTAGCCCAGAGGGGGGGTGAATGGGTTATTAAAAAATTGGACTCTTTGATTGAAACCTGTTCACTAATAAGATTACACACAACTTAAACGAAAGTTTAGAGTAGAGGAAATGAAACAACAAACGCACAAAACACAGCCACAAGACACAAGGATTTTATCCTGGTTCGAAACTCCTTTCCACGGGAGACCTACGTCCAGTCCCTGAGCAATACCTCAGGATATCACTATCAAGGGTACTACCCCCTCACGATCCTTACAACCCAGCCACAACCGGTCTTCCTTCAACCTGAAGGAATACAACCACCCTGGATACCACCAGGTCTTCCTTCACACAGAAGGGAATACAACTAATAAAATTAAGCACAAGAACAGGCTTCAGGAACTAGCTAAAACAGCTATTCTGAAGCAACAAGCCTCAAGAGAGAAAGGATTTGACACTGGTTTTCTCTCAAAGACTTCACTAGCTCTCATAGGAATTTCTTTTTCAACACAGAGAGCTAAAGAGCTAAGATCTATTGGATGGAGTGCTTCGCTCTTGTTCTCAACTACTGAACACTTGAAGGATTGGCTATTCTCTATCTCTGAATATTGTTCACTCTTCAATTGTTCTTTCTTCTCAGTCTTGTAGTCTTGTATTTAAGCTTCTACTTGAAATTTGAACGTTAAAGAACCGTTGTCTCCTCATTCTGGTGTACGTTAGACTGGTCAGCAAGGAAGCTTCTGATCTTCAGTCTTTTACCTTTAGTACATGCCAAGAAATGTTTGATATCTTGTATCTTTTGTGTCCAACGTTGTACAGATAATTCTTGTCAGGTATCTGCAAGCATATCATCAATTACATAGAGAACAGCTAGGGCTGTCGCTGATTGTTAGTCACAGTTGGAAAAGTATTGCTATTTTTAACAAAGCTCCTTTTTGTCAAAATAAGATTAGACGAATAAACAATATGGAAGATATCATCTGCATGCATGAGAGATACGTTCAGAGTGCATTGAATGCATGGCAGTCAAACACGACTTTGACTATTCAACCTATAAAGATTATAACCATAAAATCCATATGAACAGAGCGGATGCCTTTATGACTATGAAATCGTTATAAGTTGATAGGCAAATCGTTATGACAAGAATCATTAAATCACATGAAATCGTTATAAGCACTATGAAATCGTTTTTGCAAGACAAATCTTTATTACCATCAAAGAAAATCGATGTGATTACTTACCAAATCGTTGTGGTAGACAAATCGTTATGACAATACAGAAATCATTATGAGTTTCTACAAAAATCGATGTGATCACTTAAGAAATCGTTGTGATAGATAATCGTTATGAACAAAACAGAAATCGTTATGGTTCTATAGAAATCGATGCGACAGGCAAATGTTACGAGTCTTAAGAAATCGTTATGACAACTTAAGAAATCGTTGCGACAAGCAAATCGTTACGAGTTCTTAAGAAATCGTTATGACACTTAAGAAATCGTTGCGACAAGCAAATCGTTACGAGTCTTATGAAATCGTTATGACACTTAAGAATCGTTGCGACGAGCAAATCATTACGAGGTCTTAAAAATCGTTATGATACTTAAGAAATCGTTGCGACAAGCAAATCGTTACGAGTTCATAAGAAATCTTATGACAACTTAAGAAATCATTGCGACGATCAAATCGTTACGAGGTCTTAAGAAATCGTTATGACAACATAAGAAATCGTTGCAATGACTTGAAAGAAATGAAGTGAGAGTTTTACCTGACTGTCTTTGAACTTCCTTTTACTTTTATTTCTGTCCTCAAGGCTCAAGTATTTATTAGTATTGTTTTGTTATCATCAAAAACTATGTATGCATAAGTGAATTAATTTATATGGGGAAAGTTGGTCATCAATCTCCCCCTTTTGTGATGACAAAATATACTAAACAGCATAAATAAAACGGACATGTTTTTTCAGAGTTGCTTTAGTCTTCTCCCCTTTTTGTCAATAAGCAAAAGATAGTCTATGAGACAAAGAAGAGAGAAAGCTTGGATTAATTAGGAGTAAGATAAAACTCGGAGACAAAGAGAGGCATGCTTGGAAATGACAGCCTATGCCTTGATCTCCATATCTTCAAAAGTCTGGGTGGAAACACCAGGAGCAACTGAGGAGGGAACCGGCTGGAGTGATCCTCTGAATGTATAGCTGCACGCGCTCTTCCAGGAATTCTCCATACTGATCTTTGTCCAGTAAATCTGAAGTAGGTGTTTTTTTCCAAAACTAGCACGATGAGAAATCTATCCAGAGAGATTGGATAGAAAATCTTCTGATCAAGAGATCCTTCTTTAAGGCATAGAAAGCAGTATATCTGGCTGCCCACTGAACATAGATCTCTTGAATGGGATTGATGGAGTTGAGATCCAGAAGGCTTCTCTGCTGAGAGCATAGGCTTATCTTGACTGATCAGGGAACTGTTGATGGCTTGCAACTGAAGATGGGGTTCCTTATAAGCGTTTCCCATACGGAGGGAGAAAGCCTCTCACACTCAGAAATGAGTGGAGCCAAAACTTGGGAGGAATGCGGCCAGAGTGGTATTCTCTGAAAATGAACCGCAAAAGGAAGCAATCTACCCTGCTTAGCTGACATTCTGCCCATCTGCTTAGCAAACATATCAAAAGCAGTGAGCCTGCATCTGAGTCAAACACTAGAAGTGTAGGTTTGGCAGAAGAACTGAGAATCAGGTTTGAGCTTTGCAAAATCCACTGTGAGGGGAAGATTTAATGGCTTTTCTGATCTCAGCATCACTATGGAGGAATGAAATTGGTAGAACTGGACTTCAGGCAGCTTGTTCAGGTAGCAGAAATCACTGTACAACTGGAAGTTCTTCGCTATCCTGATCTCTTTCAAAATGAATGGGCCCCAAGAGGTCTTATGCCGGAGAATGAACCACTCAGAAAGAGTGAGTGGGTGATCTCTATGGGTAAGGTTTCTGCACGGGCAGTCAAGTATTTAGAGTACTGAGGCTTATTTCCCTTGACGCTGGCCCACTGTGCTTCAGTCTTGAACTCACTCAGTCCCCTCAAGATTTTGGATTTTTGAAGGGGGAGAACTGGCAAGAGGAAGAACAATGTTTAGATGCTCAGAGAGGTTGAGGAAGGGAATACCATAGATAGTGGAAAGATACTTTTTGATGTATTCCTTATAGATGGATCTTCTCTGAGGTTCGAGGGTAAGAGAGTACCAAAGAGGAGGAAATAATGGTGGTGGAAGGGATGCTGACAGAGGATGAATGTTTCCTCTTTTCTTGGCAGGACTGGGAGGATCAGTCCTGTGGACATGAGTGGCAGTGGATAGTATGGAGATGAGGGTACTTCTCTCAAAGTCATTTTGAAGATTAGTGTCAAAGTCACTGTGAATTTGAGGAGATTCCGGAATGAAAGTGACAGAAGAAGGAGGAGTAGAAGATGAAAGAGATGTTTGGGATTGAAGGATGAAGATGGTGAACTGGAGTATTTTTAGAGAGAGGTGAAGATGGAGCTGAGGTTTGAGAGGAAGTGGGAGAGAAGGAAGGTTGAGATGGAATGATAGAGATGAGGTTTGGGTGCGAGGCATAGGGTTGTTTGAAGGTTGGTGAGCTGGAGGGGCTGTAGAAGAAGATGAAGGTGAGGAGGGGATTGGAGTTGCAAGAGTAGAAGTTTCAAGGCCTTGGTAGCTGCAACTGGCTCTTTCCCTTTTGCTTGACCTTCGCTGACAACTGCAGACGGCCCAATGGCCCAACTTCCTGATGAGATGGTCCTGATGACCCTAAAGCTTGCACTGATGGCCCAGATGGCCCTGACTCTTGAGCAGGTGGCCCTGGTGGCCGAGGAACAGCTGCTGGTCTGCTCTGAGTAGCAGAAGGAGAAAAGTCCACCTGTCCTGGAAATTGCTGAAGCATGGTCTTCATGTCTGACATTTCCTTGTTGAACCACCTCATAGCATTTCGGACTGAGACAGTTCAGAGTGGCTGTAGCTTGACTGGCAAGAATGCCTTGGACACTGGACTGAACTGATGATAATATATCTCCTTGAGCCTTTAGTATTTCCATAACAGGCTTCAATTTACTTTCCTGTGGCTCTTTCCTTGTCTTCTGTGAACCACTCTCTTTATTTTTCTCTGAGGTACTGGTTCTTCAAATTCACCATGACCTGTACTAGGTCCTTCATTTACAGGGGCATTTCAATGGGCTCCCCCTGTGATGGTGCTTCTTCTTTACCAAGCTCTTGCTCCCCCTGAATAGGAGCAGATTTAACAACATTTTCTTGCTCCCCCCCAGAGTGGAGCTTCTTCCAAAACAATGTCCTCACTGTGGCCTTCTGCCACTGATTCTGACATTGAGGCTCACTTCCAATTGGCTCCACTTGGCTAGGAGCTTCCTCCATTTCAATGTCACCCTCGGACACTGAAGTAGATACTTGAGACACACTTGCAATTTGCTCCCCCTCAGTAGGAGCTTCCTCCATTACTACTTCCCCTTGCGCAACTGTTGGCTCCTCAGAAATAATATTTCTGCATTGGATCTTTCAATATGGCCTGGTGCCATAGCTTCTGTCTCTGTAAGTCCCCACCTTCTGAAGTAACTGAGGTGGAAGTACGGAGTCCAAAACCTCTCTTAGAACAGAGGCAACTCTGGAGGTGGGCAAGGATCTGCCACACCTGCTACTCTGCTTCTCCCGTTGGAACTGCTGTTGATTCAACTGCTACTAATCCTGCTGCTGCTGGCTGCTAATTCTGCTACTAATTCTGCTTCTGCTGCTTCTTCTGGAATTTCTGGGATTCTCCGATGATGGCCTCTCCCTCTGCCACAGAGTCTTGGTCTATATCCCATTCTGCACTGAGATCCACTTTTCTTTAGGTTCCTGGACCTTATAGACTAGCCCATCTTTTCCACAACTGCCCCAGATAGATTTACTCCAAAATGTTTAAATACTTGGTAAGTAGATGAGCATAGGGCAATGAAACATTCAACTTGCTCTTTGTATCCCAGATTTGATCATGTGCAACTTCATTCTCTCCATCATGACTTCGGCCATGTTAATCTCCTTTTGCTGGATTACCCAGAACATCATATCCGAATCTGCCCTGGTACAGGTTGAGAAAGTGGCACTGCGGGAACTATGATTTGGCAGATAAAAAATGAAGTAAACGGTTGAATGCAGTCATCTGATTGATATCCAATTTCCGTCTCTCAGCCTGAACCTGGACCTATAATGCCAAGACCCTTTGCTTGATCGTTCACTATGTGAACCCCACTGTGTCCAGAAGTCTTCACTCCAAACAACAAGTGCAAAAGCTCATGATCTACTTTAATTTGGATACCCTTTACAGATGAGACAAGGGACCCATCCGCCTCTGACCTTAGACAAACATAAAAGGCTTTCACCAGTCGGGATAGCTTACCTCGGTGAAGGTGGCAATATCCATCCACTGCATCCTTCTCAAGTTTTCTGCTAATTGTTCATGGTGCCATTCTTCTCTAGATCTAGTACATCCACTGCTTTATTTCCGCAAACCTTCGTCTTGACGAATGTAAACCTTTCCTGCTGCTCAGGGGACAAATATTCAGCACTGTAGCCCCCTACACTTCCGGAAATCACTGGAGCGGCCATGAGTAGAGAGGAGAAAAGGTTCTGGAGAAAAGAGATGATGGAAGGGATGGAAACCCTCAAGGGATTCTTCGCGGGAAGAAGAGAAGGCTTCAAATCTTGCAGAGAGTCGATGCCGGAATCGTTAGGGCATCGCTTTGGGCGAGCAGATAAAGGAGAAAGAAGGGTAAGGTGGAGATGATTCGTTCCCACAACAATTTGACTCAATAATAATACTTTATCGAAAGAGAGGCGCCAAAAGAAAGACGGCAGAAAGCGACAAACGGTTTGACGAGTCAAACTGCTTTTAACACACTAGCGGTCAAATACATAAATAAGCTGAGTTTTGCTTAATGCCAGAGGGAAAGAGAAGATTTCATTATAATCTGAAAAATTTATATGCCAATTTAAATACAGAAATCTTTTCACAAATTGCACATCCCTAATTCCCTTCTAAGATGTAAATCTCTCTTCAGGTAGGGCTTTTGTGAATATCTGCCAATTGACCATTTGTATCTATAAAGAAATTTCTAAGTTACCACTAGCTACATGATCTCGAATGAAATGATATATATCCTCAATGTGTTTAGTCCTTGAGTGTTGCACTGGGTTTTTGGTGAGGTTGATGGCACTTGTATTATCACACAGTAGTGGAATTGACTTGATATGAATGCAAAATCCTCAAGTTGTTGCTTTATCCATAGAATTGTGTACAGCCTTCCAGCAGCAACATATTCAGCTTCAGCTGTTGATAGAGCTACTGAGTTTTGTTTCTTGGAAGACCAAGATACCAGACATCCTGCAGGAATTGACAACAACCACTGGTGCTCTTTCTATCTACTTTGCATCCAGCATAGTCAGCATCAGAATATCCTACTAATTTATTTCACAAGATTTTGGATACCAAAGACCTAAATCATGAGTTCTAGCTAAATATCTAAATATTCTTTCACAGAATTAAATGAGACTCTCTAGGGTCTACTTGATATCTAGCACACATGCATACACTAAATATATCTGGTCTACTTGATGTTAAGTAAAGTAATGACCCTATCATACCTCTATAGTTCTTTTGATCTACCTTTTTACCATTTTGATCTTTGTCCATTCTGGTTGAAGTGCTCATTGGCGTTGAAAATGGCTTCGCACCTTCAAATCCAAATTTCTTTAACAGCTCTTTGGTGTACTTGGCTTGACAGATGTGGGTGCCTTCCTTCCCTTGCTTGATTTGTAATCCAAGGAAGTAGTTTAGCTCCCCCATCATACTCATTTCAAATTCTCCCTGCATAAGCTTTTCAAAGTACTTGCAAAGAGATTCATCAGTAGATCCAAAAATAATCATCTACATATATTTGTACAAGTAGTATATGTTTGACTTTTGACTTTATAAATAATGTACTATCTACTTGACCTCTAGTGAAGCCATGATCTAATAAGAAAGTACTGAGCCTTTCATACCAGCTCTAGGTGCTTGCTTTAAACCATATAAAGCCTTATGGAGTTTAAATACATGATTTGGAAATTCGGTGTCATCAAAACCTGGAGGTTGTTCAACATACACTTCCTCCTTGATGAAACCTTTTAAAAAGGCAGATTTGACATCCATTTGAAACAATTTTAATCTAATGCAGATGCATAGCAAGTAAATTCTAATAGCCTCAAGTCTAGCCACAGGTGCATAGGTTTCATCGAAATCTATGCCTTCCTCTTGGGAATAGCCTTGAGCTACCAGTCTGGCCTTGTTTCTTAAGATTACTCCAGACTCAACCAGTTTATTTCTGAACACCCACTTGGTGCCAATAACTGAATGATTGGATGGTCTAGGAAAAGTGACCATACTTGGTTTCTCTTGAACTGATTTAGTTCATCTTGCATGGCCATTATCCAAGATTCATCAGTTAAAGCTTCATTGACTGTCTTAGGCTCTATTTGAGAAACAAAAGCTAAATAATCACAAGGAATTACATTACCTCTTGTTCTTACCCCTACAGATGGATCGCCAATAATGTTCTCAAGAGGGTGATCTTTCTTATGTCTCCATTCTTTTGGAAGATTTGCATGTTGAATTTCAGTTTGCTGCAGTTCTTCCAGAGGTGGATCTTCCTTGTCCTCAATTGAGGTATTCTTTAATTTTTCAGACAAGTCATCTGCATCATCAATGTCACTAATTTCTTCCTTTTTCAAGGAAGGGTTAGATTCATCAAAATAACATGCACAGTTTGTTCAATTAATAATGAGCGTTTATTGAAAACTCTATAACCTTTGGGTTTAGAAGTGTACCCCATAAAGATGCCTTCATCTGATTTGGCATCTAACTTACCAATGTCCCTTTTTTCCATTGTTGTGGATGAAGCAAGGACATCCAAATATTTTGAAGTGACTGATCTTAGGTTTCTTTCCCTTGTAGAGTTCATAAGCAGTCTTCTTCAGAATTGGCCTGATCATTACCCTATTAATGATGTAGCTTGCAGTGTTGATGGCTTCGGCCCAAAATATCTTGGCAAGTCATATTCTGATAACATTGTTCTTGCCATATCCAAAGAGTTCTATTTTTCCTCTCAGCAATTCCATTCTGTTGAGGTGTCCTTGGTGCTGAGAAGTTGTTCTCAATTCCTTGGTCATCACAGAACCTAGCAAACTTTTCATTTTGAAATTCACCACCATGATCTGATCGGATAGAGATATGGTGAACTTCTGATCTTTCTGAACTTTCTTGCTGAAGCTGACAAAATTATCAAAGGTGTCATCTTGTGCTCTAGAAAGGATACCCAAGTAAATCTTGAGTAATCATCAACTATGACAAATCCAAAATTCTTTCCCCCAAGACTGGTAGTCCTCATTGGCCCAAATAGATCCATGTGAAGTAGTTCTCTAACGCCTTGAGGTGGTCATTACTGTCTTTGATTTGAAAGAGTTTTGGTGTGCTTTCCTTTTGCACAAGGTCTGCAGATGCTATCCATTTTTGTGTTGACCTTTGGCAGTCCTTCCACTAGATTTCTCTTTCTGAGCTTGTTCAATCCATCCAAACTGCACCCAGTCTTCTGTGCCACAGCTCAGTTGATTGATCTTTGCTGGCTGCCAAACAACATCTTGATCCCTGAATTCCTCAAGATAGATTACATACAAATTTCTTTCTCTATATGCTTCAAAGATGACTGCTCCATCCTTTAATATGCTGCATTTTGATTCTTGGAACTGAATCTGATGGCCCTTGTCACACAACTGGCTGATGCTAATGAGATTGTGCTTTAATCCTTTGACCAGCAACACATCTTCAATAACTGATTTTCCTTTGTTGTTCACGGACCCACTTCCTATCACTGTGCCTTTTCCATTATCTCCATAGGTAACTGTTCCTTCTTCAGCTTGGAGATTGACGAAAAGCTTCTGGTTACCTGTCATGTGTCTTGAGCATCCACTATCCAAGTACCATTTGGATGCTTTTGAGTTTCCCTGAAATTTAAACATTAAGTTTTAGGTACCCAGTTCTTTTTGGGTCCTGATTGGTTAGTATCATTAATTTTACCTTTTATTATCCATTTTTTATGTTTTGTTGGGCATGTTATTGCGATATGTCCTAATTTTTGCAGTGATCACAACAGGATAATTTTGTTACCTTTTCTATATACTTGAACTCAGCTTTATATGTTATATCTTGTTCAGGTATAAACTTTGGTGTTGGATATGTTTTAGGGTAGATTATATGTTTTCTTCATTATCTGGGGGTGTATATCCTAACCCATTTTTCTTCTTACCTGATCTTCTAGCACCTTTTAATATTAGAGAGTTTTACCATTAGTAATTTCTCTAGTGTGCTTGATAGTTTATCATTTTCTTCATTTAAGTTTTTAATTTCTTTTCTTAATTCATCTGTGCTTTCCTGTTTTTCCAATTTTTATTTGTTCATTCTTAGCTTTTAGGTCTTCACATAACAATTCATTACTTATTTTAAGTTCAGTTATTTGTTTCTCTAATTCTTCGTTCTCTATTTTTAGATCTGAATTAGTGTTTTCTAACAGATTACATTTTTCTTACTACTTTAAGTAATTTAGACACTTCTTTATATTTATCATAAAGTTCATTAAAGGCACTTTCTAGATTATCAGAATCTGAATCATTACAGGAATCAAAGGAAGAGTCAGAAGTTACCTTTTCTTCGGTGTTGGCCATGAGAGCCAGGTTGGCTTCTCTCCATCACTGCTTGAGCTTGACTCACTGTCTGAGTCACTGCTGTTCTCCCAAGCAGCTGCCATTGCCTTCTTTTTATACTTCTTGATTTTTCTGAATTATCCTTCTTCTTGTGATCATTCTTCTTAGCATTGGACATCTGCCTTGATGTGTCCAGGCTTCTTGCATTCATAGCAAATCATTTCTCCTTTCTTTGAATCATTTACTTCTGGTTTTCTGAAATCTTTATTTTTCTTAAAAAATTTCTCCCAGACTGGAACTTCTTCTTTTGCTAGAATTCTTTGAAGTCTTCGAGACAGCATTGCTTCTTCATCATCACTGTCCTTACCTTACTGCTTTCACTGTTGCCCTGTGATTCTTCTGATATTTCTTCATTGGCCTTGAGAGCGTTTGATTGCTTCTTTCTGCTGGAGGATTCTCCTAATCTCTCCATATTTATCTCATAAGCCATGAGGGATCCTATTAACTTTTCCAATGACATTTGTTTTAGATCATTGGCTTCCTTAATGGCTTTTACCTTTGGAATCCATGAGGATGGCAGAGATCTGAGGATCTTTCTAACCATATCTGGTACAGCATAGATTTTTCCTAATCCAGCCACCCTTTGATATCTGTGAATCTACTAAACATTTGGGTTATGGATTCACCTGACTGCATCTGGAATCTTTCATATTGGGTCCACAAGAATGTCGATTCTTGTCTCCTTTACCTTATCTGTCCCTTCATAGGTAATCCTGAGCTTTTCCCACATTTCCATTGCAGATTTGCAGGCTGAAACTCTGTTGAATTCTTTCTGCTGAGGGCACGCACAGGATGCTCTTGGCTTTGCAGTTTAAGGAGATTTTTCTTCTGTCTTCATCTGTCCACTGAGCCTTTGCATTTGTGACTAGGAGATCGCCTTCTTCTACAATGGACCATATCATGTATCGTGGCCTTGTAGAAAGTACTCCATTCTTGTCTTCCATAGGTGTAATCTTCTCCATCAAACAAGGAGGTTGTTAATCATAGGGATTGTGCTTCCCCTCGACACAAACATGCATATCAAATATGATAGCATGGAAAATAGGATGTGATTGCCACCTAGATAAGTTGCCTAATGATATGAAAGACAATGGCTAACTTAAACTAGGAAAAGGAAGAGAACAGGAAACGACCTGGTGTCGCAATCGTCATGGCCGCCGCATCTTTAGTATCGCGTCAGTGGAAACCGACGTGTCTATTGTCGCGTCACCCTAGGCCGTCGCGTTCTCTGAATGCGGAGAATTGATGTTGTGACCTTCTTCTAGTCCTCCAGTCCGGCCAGAGCACCAGAGCTTCTCGTAGACTTCGCTTGCTTGCCTGCCAATCAAAGGAAAACACAAGAAAAGACCCTATTAAACATGTAAAGTGTAGTATCTATTCTAAGAGACGAAGTGAGATGAAGATCATGGCGGGAACGCACCTGGGGTGGTTTTAAACCCCTGTGGGTGTGGGAAAACGTGGGTGGATGGTGGATGTGCTCTATTTAAAAAGAACATAAACATGCATGTGCAAATAGAAAAGAGGAAGGGGGAAGAGAATGAGCCCCATTAGGGCGACTTCCTGGCGTGGATGCAGCTCCGATGATGTGCAAAGGGTCCAGGAGATTGCTAGAGTCGCCCTCTTCACGTTCCTTGCTCCACTAATGGTGAAATGAGTGAGTTTTGGGGAGTGGAATGTGAAGGGAATGAAGGGAATGAGTGGCTGCGAGGCTAAGTCTAGTTCAGAGGAAATTTTGGCAGCCCTTCGGGGTAAAAATAAGGCTCCCCTCGTCCTTGAGGAGGGGCCTTGTTTATATAGAACTTAGGATCAGAATTATTGATATTATCTCTCCAGAAATGATTCAGAAATTAAAATGGGAGATAAAAGCCTATTAAAATCGGATGGAGAGTCCTTAGGGATCCTTAGGAGAGTCCCTAGGGCTAGGATCTCGCCCCAAGGGGTAGGGATAATCCTTAGGATTAAGTTGAGTTCAAAGGAGGATAAATAGGAGGTAGTTAAGGAGGCCAGAGGATTCGGTCATTGTCGCGACGTATCGTAGGGTCGCGACTAAGACGCGACGGCACGGGCAGACGCGACAGAATGGACCACGTGCATGGATAATGCATGGGCTGTCGCGGCTGTCTGCGCTGTCGCGACTAGAAACGCGGCGCCACGAGGCGTCGCGACAATGAATCCAGATTATTTGAAAATTATCAGCCAACTATATGATAAGATAAGAGTTATTATGCCCCAAGGACTCTCTTAAGTGATAAATTTCGAGATTTCAAGGATTTTAATGGCTTAAAGGCTCAAAACAAGGCAATGATGGCTCAAGGTGAGTGACAATTAGGGGCCCACTAAGGGTAACAAGAAAAAAGGTTCAACCCATTAGTCAAAACCGGGTGTCTACAGATTGCCCCTCCTTGGCTCCGCTTTGCAGGGAGTGAAGTGGAAGTGGAGTGGAGATTGTCACGAATGATAACGGAACAGGGATGACGCAGAGTGGACTGAAAGTGGAAGCCAAGGTAAAGAGACACCCGATCTTAATTAACAGGCAATTGGAATCTTGTGAAAGCCCCGGTTTGGTTGTTCGGGTAGAATGCAAAGAAGAGCACAAGTCTGGACGAGGAGAAAAGAAGAGGACGATCACCCCTCGATTGAGAGGTACCTAGCCGATTGGCCTGCAGGTTTCGTTTTGGAAGGACATGTGCATGCCAGGCAGGTAACTTATGACTCTGTCTGGGAGCGGTTCGCACCAAAACGGATCAAAGGAGTAGGATGAATAATTGGATCAGGAATCCAGACAGGGAAATTCTTGTCAACTGACGGAAACAACTGACTCGGAGGCAAACCTTCCGATTCGGAGTGGAATTGGATTTCTTGTTTGGGATTTGAAGGATGATTGGGCACTCAACAAGAGCTCATCAATGGTCCGAATGAGTCAGGAAGCTCAAAGTCCTACATGATGCATGCTGGGCTAAAGTAAAAGAATCATCAAAGCGAATGCAAAGAAAGAAAAAAAAATGAAAATATATCATGGATAATATTGCTAAGCCAAATAAGAGCAGGTCAAGAGACTACCCACAACCGCGGTGTAGGCCTGAATCTATCGTCCCCGTACTTAATCAACTCAACGCCTATCCAACGATTGACAATGTGTACCTAGATTTAATTGTTTTTGGTAAAGGGGAACTCAAATCCCAGAACACATTGAGAACCGCCAGTCCTTGAAACTATAATAATAGAATACCATATAGTATGCGAGGAATAGGGACAGGAAACAATACCTTCTACCTGTGACGAAAATCTTTCTAGTTTTCTGAATTCCTGATTTTATTTTATTTTTTGATATTTTTTTGATAAGAAACAAACATAATGAAATACTAATCACAACAATTATAAACAATCAACATGTATGCACAACTCAGGGATAAAAAGCAACAACCCCTCAGGTAGAGAGGCGACAGCAGGAACGACCGCGACAATGTCGCGTCGCAGCGCCATGTCGCGACATGGTCGCGTCAGATCGCGGCGTCGTGACTCGGACAGAGCTCGAAAAGGCCAGAAAACCGGAGCTTACCCTTATCCTAAGACAACTAGACTAATACTAGGACTCCTAAACCTCTTCTAATCTTATCCTAACACCTAGTTTCGGGATTAGAGTGGGTTTCTAACTCTTAAGACTCTATAAATAGGGGATTGGGGGTGCTAATCCCGCAGCTAACCCCTGGCATCCTCTGCTCTTCAAGTTCAAGCTCTCTTCTCCTCTCTTGCAACCATGAGGGAATTATTCAGCTTTTGCAGAGGATCCCTGCTTACTCCGCCCAAAAGCTGCTAGGGAGACATACGCCGATCTGAAGCAAATCTCCGCTATCCCGGACACATCTACATCCGCCCCGAGCTCCAAGTAAGTGGCTTTTCTCTTCCTGAAAATCTGAACTTTTCTGCACTGTTCTGTTTTGCTCTGTTTTGCTCCTCTCTTGGCATAACTCTCTTGGGTAAATCTATAAATAATTGGCATAACTCTCCTTGGTAAGGTTACCATCATGTTCTGGTCGGGTCGTGAGGGTCGAGCTAGGGGACCAGAAGAGGAGATCGACCACAACTGAGCTTCTTCTCCAACTGTTGTGCTGATTTGACTTGGAGGAGATCTGACATAGAAAAATCCGATTGACCAAGATTAAGTGTTTTTGTGACTTATTATATCGTAATTAAGAAATAAGTCAGAAATCATTATCACTATACTTAATGAGTCCAAAATGGAATAAAAATATGGTTGGACTTCAAACAATGGGTATTGACAATCCAATGAAAGAATAGGCCAAAGGAAGTGTTTTGGGCCACAAATTAATTCATGCAAGGAAATACCCAAATTCAAAAATTTTCACTAATGGACCATGATTGGGTAAATTCTCACCCAATAGACCACCATTTGACTTCAAACCAGCCCACTCATGGTTACCACCTAAGGGAGGTTTCCATAGGACTCCTACCATGAATTAGGGAGAGAAATCCTCCATTGAGGGAAGGACACACCAAATCGTACCCATGAGTTTCCAAATTTAAATTAGGCAACTAAAGACCCACACCTCTTAAATAAGCCCTCTCTCTCCGATGGAATGACCCTAGGATTGCTGAGGTCGTGCTTGAGCTCTGGAGGCTGGGAATGCAAGGAGGAAGGCTTGAGAAGAAGCAACTCGTGCTCTTCTTCATCTGCGACCTGCACTTGAGTGCCTTCAAGATCATCACCACCAAAGGTTTGTGAAACCTCGACAAAACTGTGTAAACCATACATCCCTGGATGGATCTACGAGTCTAGTTTCTTATGGAACTATTTTGCCCATTTTCATCTAGTATATCAAATGTATTAGGCAATCTCTCCCAGGCAGACAGAACTAGGGTTTTCTGGAGGACGACTTTTCTTCTAACCAAAGGTAGGTCTTCTCTAGGCCAAACTCTAATTAAACTTATGCATGCTTGAATATATATGTTTATATCATGTTTATACTATTTTCCCAATTTATTTCATGTTGTGTCATCGAAATAAATCTTGCATCATCATAGTCATCTTTCTGCCTAATGAAACCCTTGCACTATCTTAAGAGTGATCTACCTCTAGTCTGAGTCATTTTCAGATCAAGCACTCAACATGAATAATGTTCCCCTTTGAGTCTACTTTCAAACAAGACTGAAATCACTATATTTCATGTTGTGTGTAGAGAGCAGTGACCGAAACATCTCTACTGTGTCAGTTTTCTATGGTCTGTCCCACAGAGTCAAGTTGACCCAGTAAATGTGATTGGTTTTCTAATTCCTTGTTAATGTAGTTGGCTTAGTGAGATAGCAATCCAATGAACTTAGTTTCACAATTTTTCATGCTCTATACAACGAGTTTAAAGCCTAGAAGTGCCCATATTAACCCAGTCCATGTAGGAGTTCAACTCGGTGCATTTGGCAACCCAAAACCCCTATTCAGAAGGCGACGTATCGACCTGTCGCGTTCAGAACGCGATAGGTTTGCTGTCGCGACATAGCCTCTGCGCAGTGTTTGATTAAATGGCTATAACTATTTCTATAGACCTCGGATTGATGAGCCATTTTTTTTGTTGGATTCCTTATTCAAAAGTCTTGAAGATGGTATATTTATATGTCAGCTTTGCATAAGAAATTGGTGAGTTATGACCTGAAGAAAGGAAGGGATGGGACAGCATTTGCTTTGTAAGGGTCATATGTCTCGGTTTTCATCGTTTTGCATCGTTTCTTCGCATGTGTGAGTTTGATCTATTCTAGGAAGGTTCTATAAGGTCTTATCATGTATTAATCAACCAGAAATAAGTAGTAAATATTTTCACATGATTTTAATTGACTTAAGTGATTGATCATGCTCGCTACTTGTCGATTGTCCTCTCTTTCTTGCTTTGTTATCGAACTTGCAAAAAAAAACATTGCTACTGCTAAACTTTGTCATGCATGATTAGTAATTCCTGATTTAGCACTCATGATACTTTCCATAAATGAAGTTTCCATAAACAGAGTTTCCATAATCGGATTCACACCAATGCACTCGAGCGATTCTCACGCACGCACGCATGCGCATAAACTCTTGCATGATAGGAAAGCCCCTTTCTTGGCTTGTGGTGAACTCTCCAACAGAAATTCCTTTTGTCAGACCAGTGACCCCTTGACCACGCCTCCTTAAGTCACCTCTGACCATGGATTCCCAATGGCCAACGAGCAGGTTGTACCATAAGTTCCCCGATGTTAGTGTGCACTTCTCTCTCTCTCTCTCCCTCCTCTTGAATTTCTCAAAGCTATTGACAATGACACTGAACACAGGTATTAATCGAATTAATGCAAAGCACCGTTGTGCTGCCAAAATTCTCTCTTGATCATTGTTAGCATGAAATCCTATACACCTGACTTGTTATGCTTGAAATCATTATGGACATGACACAATGACACTCCGAACCATCATTATGACTGGATAGTCATTAATCTCTAGACAATCCTATTCATGTTGCATGCTCTTGAACTCGCTCTTGATATGATAGTCTCGAACTAGTAGTGACATTGTCTCATGACATGATCGTACTAATGTTCTCAAGCATCCTGACATGACATTCTTGAACTCTTGAAAATACTCTCTTGCGACCCTTTGAGATGTTGTGGATCCTACTATCTTGTACTGTTCATAACTGTCTAACACTATCACGGGTCTTGTGACTCTACTGGACTTGAATGCATACTGCTGAGGGCATGGAGAGTGTCTGAGGGCCTCCAATCTAGTCCTGGGGCCAGAGAGCCACCCGAAAATACTTGTAGGGGCTAATGACGGTGTCTGCATTTGCACCGGTCTGATTGTTCTGATTTAGCTAAGCATCTGGCTGTTATACTATTACTGTTAGTTTGTTAATACACACATACTTCACTGTTACTGTACTGCCACTGTTCTGACTGCCAATGATTATTACTAAACTGCTAATGTCCTATTATTGAATGGCTACGGCCCATGCTCTCCTATTGCGCTGCTATTGCTCAATTACCATTACTTGTTATTACCTGAATGTAACAAAGTACTTGCTCGTCTCGGGAAAAGTACCCTACACATTGACAGCCTATTTCTACAGTCTTGGCATGTTCTTGTCTGCAGATATCTTGCTAACATTTTCATCGATTTTATCATGCTTTATGGTTTACTTTCACTTGTGCATGTCTAGTTCTTAAAGCTTAATCACTTATATCATTGTCCGCACATCGAGATGTAAATCCTACTGGGCTAGTTTTCTCATACCTGCCTCTTAACATTTCAGGTAGTGAAGATGAGGAGTACATTTGATGATGGGACTTGTGCGCAAGTGGTGACATACACCCTAGAGAGTCATTATTTAGTTAGTTAGTGAGAGATTAGTCATTATTAATCTTGTCTTTCTTTGAGAGATAGATTAACTAGTAGTAGAGAGTTGTTCTTATTTTGACATTGGATTGTAATAATTTTTTATGATGAGTAAAAGAGTTGATTATTGAATTATGGCCCTATTGATATTAGTCATTTGCTTATGGCTTCTGAAAGCTTGCTTGTCCGTCGCGTTCCGAGATTAATTTCCGCTGCTAGAATTGGGGGCGTGATAGTAGTGGTATCAGAGCCTAGGCTTTCCCTAAGTCCTAGGATATATTCCAGTTAAGTTGTAAAATAAACTATAGGACTTGATCGTGAGTTTTTAGGATCCATAAGGTTGTGTTCACCATTAAGCTAGGCACCTGGTGAGATTGGGTAAAAGCTTGGGGTTATGCTAGGAGCTTAACTATATGTATAAGCACCCTAATTTAAGAAGAAATTAATAAAATTGTTATTGCTCGCAGAAGTCTAGAGGAGATGGCTGGCGAGCGTTCACAAATGCGTGAATTACAACGGACCGTACAAGGGCTAACTCAATCCCATAATAATGTGGTTCAAGCAGGAGTAAGGAATGGAGCAGGAGACTTATATGGGAACTTTCAACGAATAAATCTCCCTAGGTTTAATGGAACTCCAGATCCTGATGAAGCTGAAAATTGGGTGAAGGCGATGGAACAAATTTTTAGGGTTATGCAATGTTCAGAGCAGGAGAAAGTCCTTCTGGCAACCTTCCAGTTGGACCGCGATGCTAGAGCTTGGTGGGAAGCTGCCAGTCGACAATTACCCACATAGACATAGAGTAGGATGAATTTTAGAACTCTTCAACATCAAATATTTTTTCGAGAGGATTTGTGCGAAGAAGGCCAAAGAATTGTGGATTTAAATAAAGGATTATGTCTGTAGCTAAATATGAAGCGCAATTTAAAAGACTAACGCTGTATGCACCACATTTAGTGAGTACATAAAAGATGAAGGCAAAGAGGTTCTTAGAAGGGTTGAGACATGTCTACTGGGAAAAGTTGGCTCCATTAGACATTATTAGGATCGGATGGGTGGATGGATCAGATCTAGAAGGGGGGTTGAATAGATCTAACACCATTAATGCGGAAGCTCATGCAATTCAAAATTACTTTGAATCAGAGATCAATTCACCCAAACAATTTACTGATCTAAAGTGTGATTAGTGTATGTGAGTAAATCCATTAGTAGTGTGAGCGAAATCCCTATGCATGCATCTAGCGAAATATAAAGTCAAACCACAATTCAAACCACTGCATAGAGGATTTTTAGGTGGTTCAGAAATCACCTCTAGTTACTCCTACGCCCACCCTCACACAGTGAGGCCACACTACTCAAAACCTTGAGTACAACTCACACTGGAGCACGATGACTCCAAACACCCTTGAGCACGATGACTCAAGAAACAACCGGAGCACGACGACTCCAAACCCTTTGAGTACGACGACTCAAAGAAAACCCAGGAGATAGATACGACGATCTACTCCAAAAACCACTTATGAGTACGACGACTCACAAGCACTTGAGCACAACGGCTCAAAACCGAGCACTACGGCTCCAAACCTTTGGACCACGAAAGATCCAAGTTCTGCTAGAACAAGCTCATTAGAGAATATATCCTCTAGCCCGATCTATCTCAATACAAAGATAAAAAATAGAACAAACAGAATTAAGTGATCTGTGTAGAACACATACATAGATCACACAGTGAAAACCTGGATGAACACTCCAAGAAAATAATGAAATAGATGTGGCTTGGATGTTCCTTGATGAAGAAGACATTCAGAAGCTTGGATTGAAGATGCTGAAGGAATTCGTTGGAGATCTTCTTCAATCCACGATGCTCTGCTTTCATGGCATCCGATTGCCATTCTTCTTCTCCTTTGCTGCTCTTCTACTCCTCAATCTGATGGCGCTGCTCTGCTCCCATTTTGGATATTGATGCTTTATCCTCTTCCTCTTCTCTTCTCTCTTCTTCACGTTCTCCTACCAAACAGCACTGCTCTGCTCCCCTTTTTCCCATTTCTGCAGCCGCCACACCCTTTTCTGGAGAAGTCTGGTCTCTCTCTTGTGGGATACCTGGAGTATAAGAACATGGGTATTTATAGCCCCATATGTCCATAAGGAGCCTTAGGTAGTGGGGCACAAAAACCTAGGTCCAATCCCTTGAATCCTAAGCAGCCACGTGTCCAGACAAAATCACGATTTTGAGTTTCAGCCAGAGTGTGTCGACACTACTACAGAGTGTGTCGACACACTGTCCCAAACTGGCACAAAAGGTTCTCTGGGAAGGGTCTCTAGTGTCAAGACTACTTCAGGCTGTGCCGACACACTGTCTAGAACTGACAAATAGGTCTTCGGGAACTGGATCTAGTGTCGACACCAGTTGAGCCTGTGTCGACACACTATCTAGACCTGTTGACCGGGTTCTCTGGAGCTGGGTCTAGTGTCGACAATACTTGATCCTGTGTCGACACCACTTGACCATTTCTTCATCTTTTTCATTAAGTTTGAAGTATTGTGTCAACACCAGTAGGGTGTGTCGTCACTACCATAACAAAATCTGTATACACCTGCAAAATTAATACATAAATCATTCGTACAAGATATTATCATTAAAATATGAGATGTTAAACATCAAAATATGTTGTTTAAACATTATTGTGTTATGTATAGAATGTATAATATGTTCAACATATCATCATCAAAATCAGAATATGTCATCATTAAAATCACAGTATGTCATCATTAAAATCACATATGTCATCATCAAATCAAAGTATGAGTGATGTTCATTGGTCATCATTAAATACAATTTTAGGAAATTCCAAAACACCCTCAACCCACAATCTCCCCCTTTTTGATGATGCAAAAACCTATGCATAATCTCCCAATAGCTTGACTCCCTTGAATGCAATAACTCCCATTGACCATATACACCCTTTGAACTTTATCCCCATAAAGAACTTTCTCCCCCTAGAAACTTTTACTTTCTCCTCCTTTAAAGAACTTTATCCCCTAGAGACCTTTCTCCCCCTTTTTGACAGCATCAAAAAGATAGATAAGAGAGAGAAACAAAGATTGTAGGAGAACAAGAATGAAATGAAGGAAACGATGTTCAGAAATGATCAAATAAGTGAGGCAAATTGATATTGACATATGATTGAAATTATTGTGCTTTTGTTATTGTCCAACAATGTTTAATCACAAAGACACACTCAACACAAAAGTATAGCAAAGTATAATGATCTGAATGTGGTTAAAATAATGATGCAAATGTGAAATAAAGTGACCTATATGAGTGAGCAAAAATATTTAATAAGGATGTTAGGAGCTTTAAGTTTAACACAATGTGAAATAATAAGTCTAAACTTAGTAAACATGAACTTTACTAAGGTCTTAAGTTTTTCAATCCTGTCAATTTGATTTCTTTCATTTGTAACTGGGAAACAATACAAGAATAAATTAGTTAAATCTCACCTTTCAGTGCAAGAGATCACATTGATTAGATACAAGATCTCCTGATTATTTAGTGGTTTAACTTTCATTATCTTATACAGAGTTGAAAACTTTTATTTTCCACTTTTTGACGCGAAACAAATCACTTTTTAGGTGAAATGGCCCGGTTACTCAGTGGTTCAAGAATTTGCATTGCTCTGTTTGTATCTTTCCAGATTGATCATTTTTCTTTTGATGTTTTGCAGGAATATGTTTGCTTTGACCAGAAAAGTCATGACTCTGAATTTAGAGAAATTATTTTTAACATGTGGTAAAAATGAAGCTTAAATATGCACATGTTAAATAGTAAAGCAACTCATGTGCCTACAAGTGTTTTGCAAATCATTTTAAAAACATTCAGTATTAAGATTGCTTAACCTTGAAATGATAATGAATCTTTGAAATTAAACTAAATGCACAATGAGTTTAGATTCAATGTCTTAATTCTCTCATAAGAAAATAGCACAATGACTCAAACATTCTGATGACTTTGGGGTTTAAAATAGACAAGTAAGTTCAAGAGATATGACAATGACTCCCCCTCAACAAATACTCCCTCTCACAATTGCATAAAGGAATCTTGATACTTGGCGGAGTCATATACTCACACATAGTGAAAGTGTCCAGACAAGCCTAACTTGCCTTTCTTCAAATCACTATTTGATATACCAAGAATTTCAATGCAACTGAGAAGTAGGAATTTATTTGCAAGAGAGAATGGCCTTTATTTGCAGCTTTGCATGAACATTTTGCTCTTTATCAAATTTACTCCCCCTTAATATGTGCATGGAATGAAAAAGCTAGCAAGCAATTCACACATGATTATGCACACAATTAGCTTTAAGCATAACATGACTTCTGGTACTTGGCAGAGTACGTCACTCACGCATAATGATAGCTTCCAAACAAGCATAACTTGTTTTTCCATATGTCATCATTTGATATACCAAAAAGTCAAAGCTGTTGATATGCACACAGAATCATGGGCACAATTAAGCAAGCATGATAACACAAACATGATTCCAAAAGTTAAAACACAAAGTTATTGTTGGGAGTAGCATCAGAACACATTTTTCATTGTTCATATAAAAAATCAAACATCATTTCAATTCAGGGAATTCAAATTTGAAATGATAAAGAAGTTTTACCTGAATGGACTTCAATTGCTTTTCAAAGATTTTACCTGTGTTCTCTAATCATTTCTTGCCTTGCAAAGCCAATATCTTGAATCCATTTACAATGTATGGCTGCAAGACTCCTCAGCTTGCTGATCAAGCTGGTTTTGGGACCCACACTTGCTTGGGTCCTGCAATGAAATCAATGTTAGAGTGCAATAAAGATTTCTGAATCCAAAGTGATTTTATTTTTGTTATAGATTCATTTCTTTCATTGATAGAACTATGAGCAGAATTAGTTCCAGATTTTCTTTTTGCCTTGCTCAATGCATCTATGTTTTCATGAAGTTTTCTAATTTTTGGATTTTTAATATAAATAGAAATAGAATGATTTTGTGCAACATTTCTATGCCTATACACATGGAATTTCTGAACATTTTCAGTATGAACATGAGATTTATTCCTATGTGTATGAGCATATGTATTTGACTAGAATTTCTGAGCATGCACAACAAAATCATTTCTGTACCCACAGTCCCTAGAAATATGACCAATTTTATAACAATGAAAGGATTGGACTGATTTGGCATGTTTATTGAAATTTTGATTTGTAATCCAGCAATGTTTGGCAAGATGACCAGGTTTATTGCAATTAAAGCAAATGAGAGTATTTGTTACCTGGTACTTACCTTGGCATGTATGCATTTTCTGGAATCTCCTTTTCATGTGAGGAGACTTACCATGAGGAGAGGGAGCTGCCTTTTGGTGGCTCTTGGCATGATGTGAATTTGGAACTTGCCTTGGAGCTTTTTGGACTAATGGAGGAAGTAGATGAATCTTCTTGACAGTAGCATTCTTCTTTTCCTCTATCTGTTTCTGAACAAGAACTTTCACAAGTTTTTCATTAGAATTAGCAGAGTTCTTGTTCACAACAGCTTTAACAAATGTTAATTTTGTTCTATTTTCATTTTTCATGTCTCTCACAGAAGCAAGACTTGTATATTTAGTATTTTTCAATTCATGTTGAAGCTTCTGTTTTTTAACTTTTAATACAACAACTTCTTTTTCTGAAATTTGAAGCTTGTTTAGCATGAAATCCAATCCATTTTTCATCTTGTTATTTCATTTTCAAATTGAGCAATTTGTTTTTCCAAATCAGAAATTTTATTACTTAAATTGCTACAATCATTGTCCAATGGTTTGTCATGCAATAAGTATTCAATCTTCCTTTTTAGATGACTATTTTCTTCAACAAGTTGTTTGCATCTTTCATTATTTGATGATCATGAGCCATGTTAGAAATCTGTTTGTTTAATTGATCATTATCAAATTTGAAGTTTTCATTGAGATCAATCAATTTTCCATTTTTATTTTCCAGATCAATGACTTTTGATTTCCATAGCTCATGGTTTTCTTTCAATCCATTCAGTTTATTTTCACAGATTTGGACTTCATATTCCAAATTCTCTTTCTCAGAATTTAATTTTTCAACTTCATTTTTCAAATTCTCATTTTCTTCTTGCCAATGTTTTAAAGTCTGTTTCAAGTCTCTATTTAGTGTTCAACTTTGCGTTAAGATTTTGCATCTTTTCACAGAATTCAATCAATCTCTCATGAGGCATTTCTTCATCTTCGTCAGAATCAGAATTAGAATACATAGATGAGTCTAGAGCGGATGCACCTGACCTTGTAGACCCATCTGATTTCTTGTGTTTTGAAGAGGATGAAGAATGCTCTGAGCTCTTAGAATGTGCAGTGAGAGCCACAACCTTCTAAATTGTTGATTTTCTGGATTGATTGAGGCTCTTCTTTGCCATAAAGTACTTGTGAATTTCTTTTGCTCCTTTTCTTTGTGGTTCCATTGAAAAACTTGATGAAGGTGAGACTGGTGATTTCTATGAAATTATAACAGGAAATTCATGTAGATTAAAGAGATTTTCCATTATGCCAAAAGTCAAAGGATTATTAGATCTAATCACAGTGAATCAATGTAACAAAGAATTAGATCTAACAATTAGAGTGATTACCCTGCAGAGACAGTGAAAGATCAAGCAAACAGTTCAAGCAATTAACACAGAGATCAAACAGAAGCAATCAAATCAGATCAGTAACAGACATTAACCTGCTCTGATACCAATTGTTAGGATCGGATGGGTGGATGGATCAGATCTAGAACGGGGGGTGAATAGATCTAACACCAATTAATGCGGAAGCTCAAGCAATTCAAAATTACTTCGAATCAGAGATCAATTCACCCAAACAATTTACTGATCTGAAGTGTGATTAGTGTGTGTGAGCAAATCCATTAGTAGTGTGAGAGAAATACCTATGCATGCATCTAGCGAAATATAATGTCGAACCACAATTCAAACCACTGCACAAAGGATTTTTAGGTGGTTTGGAAATCACCTCCAGTGACTCCTATGTTCACCCCTCACACAGTGAGGCCACACTACTCAAAACCTTGAGTACAACTCACACTGGAGCACGACGACTCTAAACACCCTTGAGCATGACGACTTAAGAAACAACCAGAGCATGACGACTCCAACCCTTTGAGTATGAAGACTCAAAGAAAACCCAGAAGATAGATACGACGATCTACTCCACAAACCACTTAAAAGTATGAAGACTCACAAGCACTTGAGCACAACAGCTCAAAACCAGAGCACTACGGCTCCAAACCTTTGGACTACGAAAGATCCAAGTTCTGCTAGAACAAGCTCAGTTAGAGAATAGATCCTCTAGCCCGATCTATCTCAATACAAAGATAAAAAATAGAACAAACATAATTAAGTGATCTGTGTAGAACACATACACAGACCACACAATGAAAACCTAGATGAACACTCCAAGAAAATAATGAAATAGATGTGACTTGGATGTTCCTTGATGAAGAAGACTTACAGAAGCTTGGATTGAAGATGCTTGAAGGAATTCATTGGAGATCTTCTTCAATCCACGATGCTCTGGTTCAGTGGCATCCAGATTGCCAGTTCTTCTTATTCCTTTGCTGCTCTTCTGCTCCTCAATCTGATGGCGCTGCTCTGCTCCCTTTCTAGATGCTGATGCTTTATCCTCTTTCCTCTTCTCTTCTCTTCTTCTTCACGTTCTCCTACCAAACAGCACTGCTCTGCTACCCTTTTTCCCTTTCTGCAGCGGCCACAACCTTTTCTGGAGAAGTCTGGTCTCTCTCCTTGTGGGATACCTTGGAGTACAAGAAACATGGGTATTTATAGCCCCATATGTCCATAAGGAGCCTTAGGGTATGTGGGCACAAAAACCTAGGTCAAATCCCTTGAATCCCTAGTAGACACGTGTCCAGACAAAATCACAATTTTGAGTTTCAGCCGGAGTGTGTCGACACTACTACAAAGTGTATCGACACACTGTCTCAAACTGGCACAAAAGGTTCTCTGGGAAGGGTCTCCAGTGTCGACACTACTTCAGGCTGTGTCGACACACTGTCCAGAACTGACAAATAGGTCTTCTGGGAACTGGATCTAGTGTCGACACCACTTGAGCCTGTGTCGACACACTGTCCAGACCTATTGACTGGGTTCTCTGGGAGCTGGGTCTAGTGTCGACACTACTTGATCCTATGTCGACACCACTTGACCATTTCTTCATCATTTTGCCTTGGGTTTGAAGCATTGTGTCGACACCAGTAGGGGGTGTGTCGACACTACCATGACAAAATTTATATACACCTGCAAAATTAACACATAAATCATTAGTACAAGATATTATCATTAAAATATGAGATGTTAAACATCAAAAACATGTTGTTTAAACATTATTGTGTTATGTATAGAATGTATAACATGTTCAACATATCATCATCAAAATCACAATATGTCATCATTAAAATCACAGTATGTCATCATTAAATCACAATATGTCATCATCAAAATCAAAGTATGAGTGGTGTTCATTGGTCATCATTAAAATACAATTTTAGGAAATTCTAAAACACACTTAACCCAACAATTGTATTATATTCAGACATGGTTTTGAGAGCTCAATTAGTAGAGGACACCATGGAACTTCTTGAAATGATCCATAAGAAGAAGGTGTTGAAAAGGGAATGTGCTACTCATTCCAATGGCAATAGAGAAAGAGATATAGTAGATAGAAAGGGAGTGAAAGGGGAAGTGGAGCGGAAGGAAGTCTGTGAATTTTGTGAAAAGCTAGGACATCAGGTTGATAACTGTTGGAAGAGATTGGGCAGATGCTTGCGATGTGGAAGTCAAGAACATCGAGTTATCGATTGTCCAACGAAGAAGTACCAAACTCCAAGCCAAGGATGATTACAAGCCCTTGTGGATATAGATCATGCCAATGATGGTGGACAAGGTACTTTCACTAAACCCTTAGTTTAATTTCATTTTTTTTTTCGTGATAGCAAAGTACGAAGTGGAGGAGATGATTGAATGAAATATTTAGAATAAATTGGTAGTCCTATCATATCATATGAATTTGGAGACCAAATTCTCTTAAGTGGGGGAGGGTGTAGCAACCCGAAAATTTTATTATGACAAAATTAGAAATAATATTTAATAATAGTAAAAACATACGTGCCATTATCATGTGTACAAAAACACACTAAACAATTCTATAAAAATAATAGTTCAAATCTAAATAATACTCCCAAATGACCCACGAATAAATTCGTTCAAAGAAAAATTCGATTAGCCAAGATTAAGGTGTTTTGTGACTTATTATCATAATTAAGAAATAAGTCAGAAAATCATTATCACATATATTTAATGTAGTCTAAAAATAGAATAAAAATTATGGTTGAACTTCAAACAATAGGTATTGACAATCCAATCAAAGAAATAGGCCAAAGAATGTCTTTTGGGCCACAAATTAATTCATGCTAGGAAAATAACCCAAAATTCAGAAATTTTCACTAATGGACCATGATTGGGTAAATTCTCACCCAATAGACCACCATTTGACTTCAAACCAAGCCCAACTCATGGTTACCACCTAAGGGAGGTTTCCATAGGACTCCTACCATGAATTAGGGAAGAAATCCTCCATTGAGGGAAGGACACACAAAATTTATACCCATGAGTTTCCTAATTTAAATTAGGCAACTAAAGGCCCATACCCCTTTAAATAAGCCCTCTCTCTCCCATGGGATGACCCCTAGGATTGCTAAGGTTGTTCTTGGAGGCTCTGGAGGCTGGGAAACACAAGGAGGAAGGCTTGAGAAGAAGCAACGCGTACTCTTCTTCATCTTCGATCTGCACTTGAGTCCGTTCAAGATCATCACCAAAGGTTAGTGAAACCTCAACCAAACTGTGCAAACCATACATCCATGGAAAGATCTACGAGTCTAGTTCCTTATAGAACTATTTTGCCCATTTTTTATCTAGTAGATCAAAAGTATTAGGCGTTCTCTCCGAGGAGGATAGAACTAGGGTTTTCTGGAGGATGTCTTTTCTTCTAACCAAAAGGTAGGTCTTCTCTGGGCCAAACTCTAATTAAACATGTGCATGTTTGAATACATATGTTTAGATCATGTTTATACTATTTTCCCCAATTTATGTCATGTTGTGTCATCGAAATAAATCTTGTATCATCATAGTCGTCTTTCTGCCTAATGAAACCCTTGTACTATCTAGGAGTCTTCTTTGAGTCTACTTTCAAACAAGATGAATAATGTTCCCCTTTGAGTCTACTTTCAAACAAGATTGAAATCACTCTATTTCATGGTGTGTGTAGAGAGCAGTGACCGAAAAATCTCTACTGTGTTAGTTTTCTATGGTCTTTCCCACAGAGTCATGTTGACCCAGTAAATGTGATTGGTTTTCTAATTCCTTGTTAAAGTAGTTAGCTTAGTTAGATATCCATCCAATGAACTTAGTTTCACAAATTTTCATGCTCTATACAGCGAGTTATAATCCTTAGAAGTGCCCTAGATCAACCTAGTCCAAGTAGGAGTTGAACTGGGTGCATTTGGCAACCCAAAACCCCTGTTCAAAAGGCGACATATCGCTCTGTCGCGTTCAAAATGCGATAGGTTTGCTGTCGCGACCTAGCCTTTGCGCAGTGTTCGCTTAAATGGCTATAACTATTTCTATAGACCTCCGATTGACGAGCTGATTTTTTTTTTTTTTTGGATTCCTTATTCAAAAGGCTTCAAGATGGTATATTCATGTGTTAGAGTTGCAGAAGAAATCAGTGAGTTATGACCTTAAGAAGGGAAGGGTGGGACTACATTTGCTTTCTAAGGGTCATACATCTCAATTTTCATCGTTTTGCGTCATTTCTTCGCATGTGCGAGTTTGATCTATTCTAGGAGGGTTCTATATGTTCTTATCATGTATTAATCAACCCGTGAATCAGTAGTAAGGATTTTCACATGATTTTAATTGAACTTAAGTGTTTGATCATGCTCGTTACTTGCTGATTGTCCTCTCTTTCTTGCCTTGTTATCGAACTTGCAAAAAAAAATATGCTACCTGCTAAATTGGTCATGCATGATTAGTATTTCCTGATTTAGCACTCATGATACTTTCCATAAATGAAGTTTCCATAAATAGAGTTTCCATAATCCGATTCACCCTGATGCACGAGAGATTCTCACGCACGGCATACGCATACACAATTGCACGATAGGAAAGCCCCTTTCTTGGCTTTTGGTAAACTCTCCGTCAGATATTCCTTCTGTCAGACCAGTGACCCCTTCACCAAGGCCTCTGTAAGTCTCCTCTGACCATAGATTCCCACATGGCCGACGAGCAGGATGTACCATGAAGTTCCACGATGTTAGTGTGCACCTCTCTCTCTCTCTCTCCCTCGTCTTGAATTTCTCGAAGCTATTGACAATGACACATGAACACAAGTTATTCATCGAATTAATGCAAAAGCACTATTGTGCTGCCAAAATTCTTTCTTGATCATTGTTATCATGAAATCCTATACACCTGACTTGTTATGCTTGAAATCATTACGGACATGACAATATCACACTCCGAACCATCGTTATTTACTTGATAGTCATTAATCTCTTGACAATCTTGTTCGTGTTACATGCTCTTGAACTCCCGCTTGATATAATAGTCTCGAACTACTAGTGAACATTGTTTCATGACATGATCGTACAAATGTTCTCGGGCATCCTGACATGACATTCTTGAACTCTTGAAAGTACTCTCTTGGGACCCTTTGAGTTGTTGTGGCTCCTACTGTCTTGTACTGTTCTTAACTGTCTAGCACTATAACGGGTCTTGCGACTCTACTGGACTTAAATGCATACTGTTGGGGGCACGGAGAGTGTCTGAGGGACTCCAATCTAGTCCTGGCGGCAGAGAGCCACCTGAAAAGACCTGCAGGGGCTAATGACGGTGTCTGCATTTGCACCGGTTCCGACTGTTCTGATTTAACTAGACATGTGAGACCCCCGAATTTTTTTTCATTTTATATTGTGCAAATGGTATTTACTTGTTATGTATATAGTGTATGTATTAAATTGTGCATATTATAGTTATTTAGTTACCCATGTGCGTAGGCATGTATAAATGTATGTACATGTATATATATATATTTTTCTGTGAATATAAGTAATTAGCTAATTTTGTACATATTATACTTATTTAAATCCTATGCATATTGTATTTAAATAATGTGTGTATATAGTATCTAATATTTGATGTGCATATTTATTTATTCCATTGCATATTGTATGTAACTATGTTGTGTACATATGTATATATGTATGCGTTTATCTTGTGCATATGATAGCTATCTATCCCTGTACATACTAAATTGTTTATAGTGTATATTGTACTTTAATAATTATCTGCATGTTGTATGTATCTATATATTGTAAGTATGTGTAATTATTTTTGGGTTTTGGCCGAAATGGCAGTTAACGTCAACACAAATTGACGTTGATTGCATGTTGATAGCAACATGAATGTCGTTGACTACATGGCCAGGATGAGTCGACGTCCAGATCGATGGACGCTGACTCCTTGCTGGTGGCAGTAGATGTTGACGCCTATTTCCAAGTTTTTCTACGATTTTAGATCTGGAAACGGCTGCATATCCTCCAGTTCCAGTTTAGGAAACCTAGCCCTAATGGTAGGAGACCTACCCTAATGTGTACCCAACCCACCTAGCTCTATAAAATCACCTTAGTTCGGCCGAATTATGTCTTTTGGCCTTTGTGAAACCTAGAACTTCTGTGGAGAAGAGCTAACCTTTGGCGAGCTAAATCCGGCGACTGGAAGGGCTTTCTGGAGATCTACATCGACTGGAGGATAGTCCAATCTTCAAGGAAGCTTCTCCAACTCTGAGGATCGACCTACATCGACATGAAGGACCGGATCTGAAGCAGTTTGAGCACCCTCTTGGCCTAGCGGAGGAGTGCTTCACCAACAAAGTATGATCTTCTTGGATTTATTTTGAGGCAAGTAACCTATGGATATCAACCCTACCCATGTCAGCTAGGTCATAGGAATTTTACTGAATTTATCTCGTGTCCTGGAACCGCCATTCACCATGATTCTGTGCGTTCCGTCTGTATTCTGCAGACATGAACTTAACGACAACATATTGTGCCATTAAGATCCAAGGTCAGCGACATCATCTTGTGTCGTTAACCCATGTTGGCAGCAACACCTGTGCCGCCAATTTCATTAGTTTGATAGATATGATGTTCTGATCTTGGTAGTATATTTTCTGGATTTCTGAGTATAAGTACATGCTGTGAGAATTTTTTTGGGTCAAGCATATTGATTAGATCATGCCATGTGGATGGGTCGAATTTTTGTAAACTGTATTATTATTAGAATTTCTATAATAGGATATTAAGCATGATTTAGCCTTGTTAATTCCTAATTAATTAGATCATGTTAAATTAGGGTTTTAGAAATTTCCTACGACTACATGATGACTGTGTTTAGGTATTAGCACTGTGTTGTATAACTGTGTTACTGTGAAACCTGTTTAAGGAATTTAGTGATAATTATGCCTGAATCATGTTTTAATTGCTAAAATTATTTTACAGATCTAAAAAAAATGGAAAATTGAAAATGTGATATGTCTACTATTTGAAACATATTATAAAAATTTCATGTTGTTTTAATAACAATAGGTACTATTATGGATTTAAATGAGAAAATGACCATGTTAAGCATGTTAAGTTAAATTATATGTGATTCAGTTAATAACAACATAATTAGGACTATATTAGGAGTTGATTATCATTATGAAACAGTAATAGCATGCTCTATAAACGGATCCATGTACATAGTTAAAAGTGCATGTGCGTGTGTGTTTAAGTACATGTGAATAATGTAAATAATGTTATAAAGTGTAAATGTAATAATGTGTTTAATTGATCGATATTGACACTGCTACCATACAGGTCTCAGAGTTATACCATAGAAAAGTCCCTATGGGATGCTCAACATTGTGTGATATCCTAAGGGCATTAGAATGAAATCCTGGAGGTGGACAAGTACCACTGGATAGGGTGAAGAGGGCTTCTCCCAATCTGCGCAGTAACCAAGATCTATCACTAGTTTGCCTAGGTGGCAGTTGTGTGTCAAGGAAATGTTATGTGCTATGTGATATGGGTGTGTGCGTCCTCTAGATGGTAGTTTGGACTATGTGTCACGGCAACTTAAAGTATAAAAATGTAAATAAAGAGTAAAGTGACATGTGAATGTGGCACGTGATAAGTGCAAGTGATGTGACATGTGATAAATGAAAGTGCAAGTGAAAACTATGTGAAAAATATGTGAGATGATGTGTAAATGAGAGTATAAATGCATGTGAAGACCAAAGTAAAAATGCATATATTCATATCAATCTTGTGTTAATATGTTAAATGTAATATCATGTTTAGTATCATGTTATATAGGTTAATAACATCCATGTAGTAGTGTATGTGAATATATGTATGTAAACATGTGAATTTTGCAATGTGAAAGATGAGCATGTGGAATTGTTAATGAATAAGATAGCATGTGAATAAATGTAAATCCATGTAATTGTGTTTAATTCATGTAAAAAAGCAAGCTAAATGTGTCAAAAAGTGATATAATTGCATATGAAAATGGTTAGATATCATGCTAGGAGTGTTCATTATCTTGTACATAACTTCATGTTCTAAATTGTAAAATTGTGCAATGATATGATTATTGCGTGAATCATGAATCATGTGATATGTTATGTGTAGAAAACATGTGTAGGTGTGTGTTTATTATCCATGATTTAAAGTAAACAAGTGTTAGTTTAAAACATGTTTAGGTGGTTTATGCATGTAAGTTAAATGTATAAAACATGTGCCATGTAAATTGTTTATGGTTTAAAAGATAACATGTGTTTCCCTATTGTTTAATAGTTTAGTATGTGTTTGATATGTGTAAGGTTGTGTCTTTAGATTGCTTGCTGGGTCTTTTAGACTCATACTTGCTTCGCTGTACAGGTGAGACAGGTGTTCCTACATTGGAGGAGGGCATAGCGAGGAGCGACATCGAGCGCGAGAAGTAGCCATCTTGTGGAGTGCTTTGTAGTTGTACTTTTCTTTCTTAGTATGAATAATGTTATTCTCATGGACAATGTAATAGATAATGTATTTCTTTTGAAATTGTAATAATGTGGACTTTGTCATTTACTTTTGCTATATAGACCGTGGAATGATGTGATGATGATGGAATGAGAATGAGTTATTTCTTTTATTCCCGCTGTACTCATTTGTTATTCATGCACATATCAACCTATCGTTTAGTGTTCGGTTATTATCCCACTGTACTGACGCCCTTTATACAGATGGGGATTGGTATAATCGTACCGGTATAAAGTGGGTCGTTACAAGACATCATACTGTTATACTGTTACTATTAGTATGTTAATTCAGACATACTGCACTGTTACTGTACTGCCACTGTTCTGACTGCCAATGACTGTTACTAAACTGCTAATGTCCTATTATTGAATGGCTACAGCCCATGCTCTCTTATTGTATTGCTATTGCTTAATTACCGTTACTTGTTATTACCTGAATGTAACAAAGTACTTGCTCGTCTCAGGAAAAACACCCTACACATTGACAGCCTATTTCTACTCTCTTGACACATTCCTGTCTGCATGACATCTTGCTAACACTTGTCATCGATTTTATCATGCTTATGGTTTAACTTGTCACTTGTGGATGTCTAGTTCTTAAAGCGTTAATCACTTATATCATTACTCGCACATCGAGATGTAAATCCGACTGGTCTAGATTGCTCATATCTGCCTCTTAAAATTTTAGGTAGTGACGATGAGTAGTATGTTTGATGATGGGACTTGTGCGCCGAGCGTGACATACACCCTAGAGAGTCATTGTTTAGTTAGTTAGTGAGAGATTAGTCATTATTGTAATCTTATCTTTCTTTGAGAGATAGATTAGACTAGTAGTAGAGAGTTGTTCTTATTTTGACATTGGAGATTGTAATAATTGCTTATGATGCGTAAAAGTGTTTGATTATTGAATTATGGGCCCTATCGATATTAGTCATTTGCTTATGGCTTCTGAAAGCTTGCTTGTCCGTCGCGTTCTCGATTAATTTCCGCTGCTAAAATTGGGGGCATGACAGGTAACCCCGTCGCGATTTAGTGATTTCACATAGAGTCACATTTTGACTGCGTATGATCTTTTGAATTGCGATGTCTGAACATGTCGCGATTCAATGTCCAACCCAAGACTATTTTCTCTAGTTGTACAGTTAGCCATGTGCATGTCTAACTTTGATGTCATGTTATTTAGTTGTTCAATGGCCTAAAAATCATCAACCCACATGAAAGCTAAAAGAACATGAATCTCTATTCTAATTGTTCCTAATGATCATTTGACACCATCTACCATGTGAATGCTTTATGCAATGTCCATACTCTAGCTTGATAATAATTGAAAGTGTTACATGTTAAAAGTACAAAATTATGTGATAGTCTTAATTGCTTATAATATGTCATGCCTTCTTGTTAATGGCTTTCCGTTATGTTTTAAACCGATGGTTTGTGACACTGGGACACGTTCTACATGACAAATTGCACTTATAGGCAGCCCTTTCTTGGGGTATTGGAAACTCTCTGTTTGTCTTTCCGTACTGGTAGACTAGGGACCTTTCCACTAAGACCTCCATAAATCTTCGTACTCTGTGGATTCCCTCATAGAGACTGAGTTGGTTGTACCATTGAAGTTCCGAGAAGATAGAAAGCACTTTTGTTCTCATCTATTTCTCGTGATAGTGATTTTGTTACATGGAAACCAAACCAATAAATTTGAAGATTGAACTAATGAAATTAAGCCGTTATGCTACCGAAATTTACTCCGGATCATGTCCACTTGCCTTGTTATTCTTATAATCATTGACATGATCTATAGTACATAACTATCCATTGCTTAGAAATCATATTGGCCATAAATGAAATGGAATTACCAAAAATTATTGGAACTTCAGTTCATGAATAATACCTGTGCATAAAAGGGCCCAGCCTGGTCCTGAGAGGAGCACTCAAAATACTTATAATCGCGAGACTATATGATCCATTAAGGTGTCTGGCAATCACCTAATTGAATGCAAGATTGATCTGGTTAATTTCCACATTGTTATTGAATGATTGATTGATTGATTAAACTGTTATAAGTGAAATGGCCAAATCTATTATACATGTCATCGTAACTGAATCCAATATGTCATTGTTCACTAGAATTCAATGGAATTCAACTTGCACTATTCACTGTACATGCTATAGATTATTGAATCTATTCTATTTGACAAATGATCATATTGTCATCCATCCCATTGTTAATCATTCCTTCTCACATGGTAAATGTCATTGGATTTTGTTTACTGAATCGTTCTCGTACACGTTATACCTTTAGAAGTTGTTCCATATCGTTATCATGATCGTCTTACCATGAGTATTGCATGTTAGTATCTTGCCTAATAAATTGTTAATTCATGTAATGCATGCCCGCATCATGAGATATAAATCCTACTGTGCGTTAGCACGCTCACACCTGCTTCTTGCACCATTTCAGGTGATGATTATGAGGAGATAGAGAATGATGGAGCTGGGGAAGAGTGAAGAGCTTCTCATAGTGTACCTGCCAACTTAGCACGCCAGCCATCAAGTTTAGAGTCATAAGAGTCTGTATTAGTTAGATATTTGTCGAATGTACTTGAATTTCAATAATGGGCCCTATGATTGGCTCTGATTATCAAAGGTTGTAAGTTAGATTTATTGGAAATGAAATAAAGAATTATTTGGCTTGCACAATTATTGTCTCATGTCTTTTGTTATACTTACTTGTCGCTCTGAGTTACTTGACTATTGATACTTGTATTTGTATCGCTCACACTCTCGATATTTATTTCTGCTACAAAATTTTAGGGCGTGACATAATCGATGTTTTATAAAGACAATCAATGTTTATGAAGGTAATCGATGTTATATAAAGACAATCGATGTTTTATAAAGACAATCGATGTTTATGAAGACAATCGATGTTTATGAAGGCAATCGATGTTTTATGAAGGCATTCGATGTTTAAAGACAATCGATCATCAAGTTTAACAACAATCAATGATTAAGTTAAAAGGCAATCGTTATTTAAAGACAATCGATGTTTAAAGACAATCAATGTTTAAGTTAAACAACAATCGATGTTCAAATGGTCAACAATCGATATTTAAGGCTATCATTATCTGAAGCAATCGATGTTCAAATGGTCAGCAATTGATATTTAAGGCTATCGTTATCTAAAGCAATCAATGTTTGAATATAACATTAATCGATGTGAAATGTTCAGCAATCTATATGAGATGATCAATTGGTCAAGGAAACAACATAAACAGTCGAAGTGAAGCTTTGACTGTCCAGAATAGAACATTATCAGTCAAAGTGGAAACACACAGTCAGTTGAAGTGGAAACACGCAGTCATTCGAAGTGGAAACACGCAGTCAGTCGAAGTGAACTTCATATATGATGAAGTGAACTTCGGATATGACGAAGTGAGACTTCGACTGATCAAGACAAAAATAAGCATGACGAAGTGCCAGCTTCGTATATGACGAAGTGGACTTCAGATATGACAAAGCTAGCTTGGTATATGACAAAGTAAGCTTCGACTGAACCTGATAAATACATGCATGACGAAGTTGAAGCTTCAGATGACTACATTATAGATCAGTGCAAAACTATTATTAAAATATTATTAATTATATTTAGATGAATATGAGTTTTTGTTATCACTAAAATAAAAGAATAAATTATAGGAGTGGTTCAAGAAGAACAACCATTGTTCTCAAAAAGGAATTTGTATCTCATCCTTGTCATACATGAAATGGAGATAATATTCTTAATAATTGGGGGGATAAAATAACATGTTTCTAAAACAAAAGATGCTCCAACATGCACTCGTAAGGTGACCTGCCCAACGACGACAACAACAACCTTTGTGTTGTGTCCCATCCTTAGATCCACCTCACCCCTTTCCAATCTTCTATACTTTGTTAGAACTTGCAACATATTGTAGATATGAGATGCACAATCAGTATCCAATACCCATGCATTATCATAATTTTTTAACAAGTGACGATCAATCATGAACAAACCTCAAACTACAGCTAGCTTCTGTTTTGCCTTTTTTGTAAGGTAATCCTTGCAGTTCCTCTTCCAATGCCCATCTTTGCCATAGTGTAAGCGCTGTACTTTGTCCTTTGCCGGCTCTTTCTTGGCAACCTTTGGCTTGCCCCGCAGCTAGCTTGCCTTTGCCTTTGCCCTTCTTAAGGGTTTTCTTGGTTTTCCTTTTCTTGTTGGTCTCACCAACATAGAGAACTGGCTTCTCTTTCTTGATGGCACCCTCAGCCTCCCTCAATATATTGAGTAGCTTAGGAAGGATATCATCAATCTTGTTCATAGTGAAATTCATTATGAATGGAGAAAAGAAATCCATAAGGGATTGAAGTATAAGGTTCATGCATCCTCTACGACAACTCCTAGGCCCGTGAGCTTCTCAATCCATTCAATCATCTTTAGGACATAGTTCTGAACCAATGCCTTCTCAGTCATCCTAACACGGATTAGACTCTTTGATATCTCATATCGCTATGTCCCTCCGTTCTCTTCAAACAATTTGTGGAGGCGCTAGATAATGGATTGTGCATCCATCTTCTCATGTTGCCTCTACAACTCGAGAGTCATAGAGGCCAACGTGTAACACTAAGCAAGAGTTGAGTCCTCATTATACTTTTTATAGCGAGAAACATCTTCCTCACTATCCCCTTCCACTAGCTCAGGCGCGATCTCATCGAGGACATATGTGATTTTCTCTGATGTGAGAACAATTCTCAAATTTCAGAGCCAATCCACATACTTTGGACCAGTGAGATGATTGGCATCTAGTATGCCACGGAGTGGGTTTGAAAGAGACATACTTCTTAAAATAAAGATGTAGCAGAAATTTAATAACATGCAAACTTTTGGATTTTGCAAGAAATTAAGACATGGACTTTCATCTTAATTTACTCCCACTTGTTGGATCTCTTGTTTGATGATGTTTAACTATGATCCATATAATCCTAAATACTTTGTTCATGTAATGCCTAACATTATATCTTTTGTTTAATTCAGAGAAAAAGTGACATGAAGTCAGTGGTGTCGACATAGGTCTGTCAGGGTGTCGACACAACCTGCACTTCCCGCGAAGCCATACATGAAGAAATGCCAGTGGTGTCGACACAATCACTTATGTGTGTCAACACACATTCCACTTCTACGAAGCAGATTTTGAAGAAAGAAGTCAGTGGTGTCGACACACCTCTATAAGGGCGTCAACACATGAAGCTTCCCCGTGAGCAGATATTTGCATCTAAGTCAGGTGCATCGACACAAGTCAATTATGTGTTGACACAGGTTAATTTCCAGTGAAGATGTCACAATAAGTTAGTCTACCTATGTCGACACATAATATCACTGTGTTCACACACTTCGAATGATAGACCAAAACCTGAAATATCCTGAACACGTGTTAGCTTGTGGATCAAGTGATTTGGGTGGAAATTTTGTGCCAACGCACTACAAGGTACCATGCGGACACATGGGACTATAAATTCCCATTATCCTCATACTATCGGAAAAGAGCACATCAATACACAATTTCCCACAGGAAGAAAATAATGGCCAGAGAGAAGTTTCATCTGAAGCCTACAGAAGCTCCAGATCTGAAGAATTGAAGATCCAGTGCTGAAGTTGATCGAAGATCAAGTTGAATTCTAAGATTCAAGAATTTGCATCATCTGTCTGAAGTTAGAAGTCAGGGAATTCACAACCAAGAGCAAAAGGGAAAATTGAACCAGTTCTATCTGTTCCACTGTCTTCAATTTCCAAGTGGTTATGTGTTTGAACTTCATATCATTCATTGTGTAGTGTGAGATTTGAGCAATCCTCTGTTCAATTTCACATGTGTGTGTTTTGATTTGAGATTTCAAACATCTCAAATCGTATGTATTTGTGTATGCTTTCCAGACTTGCTAGATAAGCATTTGTGTGTGTGGATGGTCGATGTAGGATACACAGTTGTGTAGTCCGAACCACCTTAAATACATGTGTTACTATACTTTGAATTCTCTTAACGCTAGATGATTGATAGGCACGTTCGTTGATCAGTTTGCTATCATGTAGTAACCTTTAAATTCTCATTTCGCACACTCAATTTATCTTAATTTGGTTCTGTGCACAACTCAAAACTCTATAATTTTCATAGATATTAAATCTATCAAGTGTTTGGTTTAATCTGGTAAAATCTATTCAACAGCCCCCCCCCCCCCCCCCCCCCCCCCCCCCCCGCGTTCTAGGATTCTTCATAGCTCTTCCACTACTTTTCAATTGGTATCAGAGTAGGTTCTCATTGAGCCTAATAGGTGTTTGACTTAAGGATCAAGAGTGATCAGCTAGCTAAGGGTCACTCTGTCACTAGACCTCCATTTTTTGATGGATTTGATGGAATCGACTATTCATACTGGAAAAACAGGATGCAGGTATTTCTGAGAGCACAAGATTATGAACTTTGGAGAATTGTAAATAAAGGCCCTACTGAGCTGCCAGGGAATGAAGACACTTGGACCAAAGAGCAAATTTGTAAAGTAACACTTAACTGGAGTTCAATGAATATGATGCAGTGTGCTATTCGTTGTATTATGGGGTCCAGCAACTCCTTTAGGGATTCGTTGTTACTACATGCTAGCCGGGGATCGGGTGTGTGTAGTCGCATCAATGCTTGACAGCGCAGCCCGCCGCAGGGACTAACTGCCTTGTCCGAAGCCCCTCATGTCCACCCAATGCTTAGTGTGGGGTTCTGTACTGCCATAAAGGAAATACGGTCCACCTTCACTACCAGCTCAAGCTTTTGGTGCAACGGTTGGGGTTTGATCCTACAAGTGGTATCAGAGCGAGGTTGCGGGTTCGAATCCCCTGGTTGTCGCTGGGGGGAGTTTGTTGGATTATGGGGTCCAGCAACTCCCTTAGGGATTCACTGTTACTACATGATGGCCCGGGATCGGGTGTGTGTAGTCGCATCGGTGCTTGATAGCCTAGCCCGCTGCAGGGACTAACCGCCCTGTGCTAAGCCCCTCATGTCCACCCAACGCTTAGTGTGCGGTTCTGTGCTGCCATAAAGGAAATACGGTCCGCCTTCACTACCAGCTCGAGCTTTTGGTGCAACAGTTGGGGCTTGATCTTACAGTGGGATGACCTTGTTTCATAGTTGGCGTAGTTCCCGGTCCACGATCTTAATTGGCTTCTCATGGTATGTTCGGTCTTTGTTGAACTCTAGGAGCTCATATTCTAATACCACGGATCTCGTACATACTTTTTTACATGGATATGTGGAACACATTGTGTATTCCATCCATTTGTGGTGGTAAAGCCAGATGATATGCAACCTCGCCAACTCTTTCAAGGATTTTGAAAGGCCCGACAAACCTCGATGACAACTTTCCTTTAATACCAAAACGTCGGATCCCCCGGCCTGAAGACACTTTCAAGAATACATGATCACCAACCTGAAACTCCAGGTCTCTTCTTCTATTATCTACTTATGCCTTTTGTCGTTGATGTGCCACTGCCATTCTTTCTTTAATAAGCTTTACCTACTCTGTGGTTTCCCTTATCTTCTCTGGTCCTAGAATTTGTTTTTCGCCAACTTCATACCAGCATATTGGAGATCGGCAAGGCCTACCATAAAGTGCTTCAAACGGTGCCATTTGAATGCTAGCTTGATAGCTATTGTTGTAGGCGAACTCCACAAGAGGTAAGTGTTCATGCCAGCTACCTTCAAAATCTAGGACACATGTTCTGAGCATATCTTCAATTACCTGATTGGTTCTCTCCGTCTGACCATCAGTTTGTGGATGGAAAGCCGTGCTAAAGTTCAGTTTAGATTCCAAGGAATAGTGTAGGCCTTTCCAAAAGTGGGATGTAAACCTAGGGTCTCTATCAGACACGATAGACACTGGTACTCCATGTAATCTGACTATTTCCTTCACATACAATGCAGCCAGAAAATCTACTGACCACTTATTCTTCACTGGCAAAAAGTGAGCCGACTTAGTTAAGCGGTCGACTATAACCCAGATACCATCGAATCCACCTCTAGATTTAGGTAGTCTGAAAATAAAGTCCATACTTATACCTTCCCATTTCCATGACGGGATTTCTAGGGGTTTGATTTTACCCGCAGATCGCAAGTGTTCTGCCTTGATCTTTTGACATGTTAAACACCGGGCGACATATTCCGCCACCTTAGATAGATCTACAGAGATTCCCTCCTTGGATATGATGTGACCAAGAAACGACACTTCCTCCATCCAAAATTCACACTTACTAAGTTTAGCATAGAGTTGATTATTTCTGAGCACTTGCGGAGCAACCTTCAAGTGTTCTTCATGTTCTTCTTTGGACTTGGAGTAAATAAGGATGTCATCAATGAACACCACTACAAGCTGGTCAAAGTATGGCCTATAAATATTGTTCATAAGTTGCATGAAAGCCACTGGAGCATTTATTAGACAAACGGCATGACCACGAACTCATAGTGACCATATCTACTCCGGAATGCAGACTTGTGAATATCTCTTCCTTTGTTTTCAGTGATGGTAGCCTGATCTTAGATCTATCTTGGAGAAATATTGTGCACCGGAGATCTGGTCAAACAGCTCATCGATGCAGGGCAGTGGATACTTATTCTTTATTGTCAACTGGTTTAACTGACGGTAATCAATGCATAGCCTCATTGTCCCGTCCTTCTTTCTGACAAATAGCACTGGCGCTCCCCACGGGGATGTGCTAGGCCTGATAAAACCCTGATCTAGCAATTCATGGATCTGTCTCTTCAACTCCTACAATTCAACAGGGGACATGCGATGCAGAGCCTTTGAAACAGGGGCTACCCCAGGGAGTAACTCAATGGTGAAGTTTACCTCCCGCTCAGGTGGTATACCAGGTAATTCCTCTGGAAATACATCAGGATAGTCCTTGGCTATGGGAATGTCTTTTATGGTTGGTTTCTTCTTTTCAGTTGCCATAACTGAAACTAGGAATGCGTCACAACCCAGATTGATCAGCTTAGAAGCCTTAAGAGAGGATATCAAGACAGGGTGTTTATGATAACGGGTACCAAGTAGTGATAGAGTTGGAAGGTTTGGTCTTTTGAAGGTGACCCTCCTATGGTGACAGTTTACATCGGCATCATATTCAATTAGCCAATCGACACCCAAAATGGCATCATAACCCTTCGTGTCTAAACAGATAAGGTCGGCAGGGAGATTGTGTCCTCCAATTAGGGTTTCACATTTTGGCAAGTAGTGAGTGAGTTCAGATTCTGAACCTAGGGGAGAAGCTACAGTGATCTTGGATTTCAAGGGTACAGGTTTGACAGGTAGAGTTGCAGCAAATGTGGTGGAAATAAATGAATATGCAGCTTCAGTATCAATAAGCACAAATGTAGGTTGAGAGTGTATGGAAATGGTACCTTCAACCATACCCCTTCCTTGGGTAGGTCAGCTTCTATGACAACATTAAGGCATCCCTGACGCCGTGGTACATTCTGAGCTCTTCCTGGCTGGTCCTTCAGCATAGGACAGTCAGGAATACGGTGGTCACGACCCCCGCATTTCAAGCACGCCCCGAGCTTCTTCCAGCATTCTTCAGCTCAGTGCCCTAGTTTATCACAGAATTTACAGTTTCAAGCCAACTGCCTACCCTCCACTTTGACTCTCTTGTCTCCAGCAACATCTCTTCCGGCATTCGACCTCTTGTTGTTATTGATAAAGTTGTTGTTGTTGTTACGAAAAGTTGGAGCAATATTAGGTGCTCCCTTCTTGACGAAGACTGGCTTGGAGTTGTCCTTGCCTCTCATGCCCTCCACTTTGGCCATGGTGTCTTCTACCAACTGAGCTCTTTGGACTATCTCAGTATAAGTTTGAATGTTTTGAGGTCCGAGATTCTCGATGAACATAGGCCTGAGCCCATCTATGAACCGATTTGCCTTCAATCTTTCAATTCCCACCAGTTGTGGGGCATACACAGCCAGACGCACGAATGGAGCCTCATACTCAGCCACGGACATTCCTTTCTGCTTCAGTGCGACAAACTCCGCTACCTTCTTCTCCTTGACCCTCTCCGAGAAGTACATTCCTCAGAACATCTCCAGGAAATCTGCCCATTCCAGTTCAGCTATATTAGGCAGAGGGGCTGATGTGGCCTTCCACCATGCTCGGGCATCCTTAGTAAACTGAAAAGTGGCCAGAACCACCTTCTCCTTGTTAGTGCATTGCATTACCTAGAAAATTCTTTCTATTTCCTCTTGCCAATTCTCTGCCTCGTCTAGGTCATGTGATTTATTGAAATGAGGAGGGTTCAAACTCCTAAAGTTACGGTGTAGATCAAAGGCTCCGTTCCTTGTAGAAGCAGCCTGGTTTCCAGCCTGAACTACATTTTGCAGGGCCTAAGTCAATCCAGCTACTATTTCATGCATGGCTTGCAACTGATTACGAGCCACTGTAGTTGAGTGTAAGAGTTATGAAGGTTCTTGAGAAAAGGATGGAAACCAATTAATGTCTCCAGATACATAATAAGAGTCAATGGGTATGAGTGTTTTATTCATTCTAACATATCCCCAATCTCTACCCATTCTCACCAGGTACTATATGTACTATCCATGACGTAAGTTTCTATTGTTTCACTTAAACCTAGGACTTAATATTCCTATTGTTTCCTAGGCTCTGATACCACTAAACTGTCATGTCCCAAGAATTATGCAACGGAAAATTAATTCGGATAATTCGAGTCGATATCCCGAGATGTGAACAGTCGGCAAATAAGCCTCTAACTAGCACGCACTAAATGTATAACAACATACATCATCATAGGGCCCAAATATTGAACTCAACTAATCTTGTATTCAAATCTCAACTTATTGTATTCCAAATGGAAACTATTACAAGACTAAGACTCAATAAAAAGGAAAAGTACATTTTATTCCTCAGTTCCTACTACATGAATCTAACACTCAAAGCAAACTACTATAACTAGACTCATAGTTGAAACGCTCATCACTTGGACGCATTCCCATCTTTGACTTGCTCTTCCTCTTGAATGTCATAATCACCTAGAATGGTTAAAAGTAGGGGATGAGCAAACTAGCCTAGTAGGATTTATATCTCAATGTGCAGGCAATGATATAAGTGATTAGCAGTTTAGAACAAGGTCAGCACGATGAATGTCATGATATGCATGTACGAATAAAACTCATTAAAACATAATACATGAACAAGCTAGATAGAGTGATCATGATAGACCAAGATCTAGAAGGATATAACAAGATAGTACTAGCAATATATCACTTTGTACAAGCACGCAAGATTTCACTTGATGTCAATAGCTTTCAAGAACGCGAGATATCACTAATTGCATTAAATGCAAGATGGCCATATCACGCAAGAAAGCATGCACGAGCACGAACTTTTAACACGATTCACTTAATCATGCACGAAGACACTAATGTACACCAAGAAAAGATCCACCAAGAATGTACACCAAGACACGTGTATGTGGTTATTGTATCTATCATTCAACACGACACGCACGACTCCCAGCACAGATGCAACTCCAGTAATCATTATACCCCATGGTTAACAGTATATTTATGACTCTCCATCATTGGGGCTAGACTGGAGCCCTTGGACACTCGCCGTGCCCGGTCAGCATCTCACTTAAATTTTAAATGTAGATACCCATAGTCATTAATAATGGCCAATGAGAGTTTCAAGATGTAAGCATATGTAATGTCATGTTCATGATGATGATGAGAACAGGTAATAAGTAATTGAACATGATTTAATGATAATAATGGTCAAGAGATAATTTTGGCAGCATAACGGTACGATTTATACTTTAGTTCAATCTTTACATTAATGGCTTTAGTCTAGATTGTAAATCACACTCACGAGAACAAGATGAGAGAGGAAGTGCACGTTATCTCCAGGGAACTTCAATGGTACAACCAACTTGGTCTCCATGTGGGAATCCACGGAGAACGGAGATTTACGGAGGTCTTAGAGAATAGGTCGCTAGTCTACTAATTCGGAATGACCGATAGAGAGCTTCCAAATCCTCAAGAAAGGGCTGCCTAGATGTGCAAGTGTGTAGTGTTGTACACATCTCAATCCACAATCCACTGGTTTCAAACTTGCGGAAAGCACTTAACATGATGGCATGACATGAAACTATGCACTTTAAGTAATCATGGTTTGCAAGATTTTAAGATAACAAATTATCATTTTAATCAAGCTAGAATAGTAATCAGAGCGAATCACAAGTTTCATGAATGATCGTATCATTAAGAAAGTAATTAGAATAATATTCATCTAATTATAACTTTTAAATGGGTTAAACACTTTTAAGCCATTAAACAAACATCATGTAATGATCAGACCCAAGACGTGCAAATCACACACTTGATACCATGTTAAACAAACCTCGGGTAAGCTTTGAAATATGCGTCCAACATAGTGGACACACTTTAAAATACAATGTACAGAGAAAGCCAGAGAAACAGTGAAGTTTCCAAATCACGTCCACCCTTGTGGCCGCATTCATGCTTGCATCATGTCTGGCGATCCGGACACGTCTACGGAAAATCATTTAATAAAACTTTGGGTGGGAAAACCGCCTGAAACGCGTCTGGGAATCCCGCCGCGGATCAGACCGGCCCAGACTCCCAGGCGGCGTGTAGACCCACGCTGGCCGTTGATCGGTCTGCGCATGAATCACGTCATACCAGACGACCGTGATTCCTTGCATCATGTTGGCCCCGAGCACCGCGATACCAGACGGCTTAAATGCGGCGTCTGAATCGGACGCGGTTCAGACGTCAGACCGAAAACTCAGAAATACAAAGGGGCGATCCTTGCAACACTTATATCTTCTAAACTAGGGCTCTTAGGACAAAAGTCTCAACATGAAAGAGTTAGGGAACATGGAATAGATGCGAATTATGATTTTTAAATAATTTTAAATGACCTTGAGATGCATGATAAAATGACATGAACACAAAAAGTCCTTGACATGAGCGACTTTGGCAAAACACCTATAACTCAAAATCTAGTCATTGGAATTCGATGAAACTAATTGGACATGAAACTAGACTTGATGCTCTACACATGGTATATGATTTGTTAACGTTTGGTCCAATAAAACTACCTTCTAGTTGATGAAGTTTCGTTCTCAGAAGACCCCCGTTCTGACCATCTGTTGAAGAATGCCTAATACTCCCTGTGTACTGCATGAAAATTGTGCATTCCACTTGGGTTAGAACGTAGACTTGACCCTCTTCCCAGGGGTGTAAGTCTTGCACAATGGGATTTAGGTTTACCCTACCTTTGCTCGACTCCAAGTGGACGGGTTGCATAGGTCGCAATAGCCGAACAGCGGAAGAAGATGACCTTCTTGTGGTCATTCCATAGCTCCCCAGCCTCCAAGAACTCCTCCACACGACCCTAGAAAGTGGTAAAACTCGTCCCTAGGGTTTGGTGAAGAGTATTTAAGAAACCATGGGTTTTAGGAGTCCTAATGCAACAAGGAAAGCCATGTTGCGGTTTCAGCATATTATCTCCCCTAATTTGAGGATTTCTTACTCCATTGGAGTGCCTTGGCCATCAAGCAATCCTAAAGGATGGCTTGGCATGAATTTCGGTTGACAACAGTGCATGATCTCACCCCAATTCAACTCTAATTACCTCTTCTAATTTCAGCCTATTTATGGTTACGAATTTCCATGCATTTTCTAGCTTCATTTGATTTTTGGGCCCAATAATGTCCATTGGCCCAATTATGATATTAGGTCATTAATATATAATGTTGGAAGTCTCTCTTCTTGCCCAACTAGCAATCCCAGAGGGGGGTGAATGGGATTCTCAAAATTTGAATACTTAAAAATGTCCACAAAACGTTCACACAAAACACACTTTGATAATAGTTAGCGTTAGTGAAAAGATAAATAGCAAAGCACAGGCAACCATACACACACTGCACAAGGTTTATCCTGGTTCGGACCTCCTCTCCACAGGAGTCCTACGTCCAGTCCCTGAGCAACAATTCAGATTCCACTACCTAAGGGTACAGTCCCCCTCAATGACACTTACACACCCAGCCGCAGCTGGTCTCCTCCTCACAACCCGAAGAGGAATACAACACCCTGGATCCCACCAGGTCTTCCTTCAACACAAAGGGAAGTAAACACAAGAATGTGTTCAAGAAGACAAGCCCCTAGATCAAGCTTATAGAACAACGCTCATTCTGACGCTAAGACTAAGATGAAAGGTTCCACAATGAGAAGCACCCTCAGTACACAAAAGTTCTCAAGGCTAACACCAAGAATGCAGAGAGCTAAGAGCTAGACAAAGCAAAAAGAGTGAAGCTTCGCTCTTTCAGATGCTTGCAAAAGGTTTGTAAAAGATTGTTGTAAGCGCTATCTTGTTCTGGAGCAACAGTCTTCTATATATGTCTTCCATTTGAAAATTGAATGTTGAAGTATCCGTTGTCTCTAAGTGCTGGTGTACGTTAGACTGTATGGTCTTCAACAGATCTTCAAGTACCATGCAAAGAGAAGATCTTCCTCAATATCCTTTTCTCTTCCATTTGTCCAACGTTGTATTGAGATGTGCTTGTCAGAGATCTGCACACATTAAATGCTAAAACACGGACAGCTATGCTGTCTCTTATTGTCAGACAACGTTAGATGAAATATACATCAAAATATAAATGCCATTTTGCTCATATAAAAGGATGTTTCCAGTATAGGCAAGAGAGTAGAAGATATCTATGCATGCATTGCAGTGATACATTCAGTAATAATAAATGCATGGATTGTCATAGAGATATGTGCGAAGACTTTGACTTTCAACCTATTTAAAATATCAAGTCGTTATGAACCATAAAATCGTTCTGAGCATGGCTTATGAAATCATTGTGCAAATGAGTCATTATCTATGCGAATTGTTGACACGAATAAACAAATCGATGCATATACAAATCATTATACAATCATAACCAAATTGTTGTAGAGATAAATCGTTATGATAGTATAAGCAAATCGTTATGAACAAGTTGTTATAATCAAATCGTTGTAAACGAATCGCTGTGAACAAATCGTTATAAGCAAGTCGTTGTTTCACTTATCGAGCCGATGTACTGAGCAAATCGTTGTTTACTGTATCGACTCATTACGGTCACCAAGTCATTGTTGTAACTTATCGAATCGTTACAGTGACCAAGTCATTTTGTAACTTATCAAAAAGATCAAATCGATATGAGACTTAACGAATCGTTATAAAGACCAAATCGATGTAAGAGCAAATTGTTGTTCTCACTTATCAAATCGTTATGAACCAAGTCGTTGTGAGAGCAAATCGTTGTTCTCATTTAAGAAAACGATAAGACGAACAAATCGTTATGAGCTCGAAATCGATGCAGACACTTGGCGAATCTTTCTTAGATCGAAATCGATGCGATCACTTATCGAATTGTTCTGAGATCGAAATCGATGCGATTACTTAGCGAATCATTCAGAGATTGAAATCGATATGATCATCAAATCGTTAAGGCACAAAGTTGCTCTGTTGACTTATTGAATCATTATGGTGTCAAAGTCGTTATGCTCACTTAACGAATCATTATGAGAGCAAATCGTTATGAAATAGACTTCAATAGAATAACGATGACATATGAAATCGTTATAAACTAAAAATCAATGTGGATGAGGAAATTGTTATGAATCTGAGGAAATCGTTGCAACAATTAGAAAGTCGATGTGTACTTAGAATATTTCATGCTTTGAACTGTAAATTCTACAGGATGATAAATACTTACTAATTTTGCTTGTATTTCCTTGATTTATTTCCTGTGCTCAAATCTCATAGAAATTATGTTAGAGTCAACTTTATCACAGTTTTGTTAGTCACCAAAAGATATGTAATTTATTTAAATTACATTGGGGATAATCCGATCATCAATCTCCCCCTTTTTGGTGATGACAAAACATAGCATTAACCAAAGATGTTTTGAAATAATCTAAATAAATTGTAGAATAAAATATCATGAGAGATGTATTTCAGAAGTACTATATTTCTCTCCCTTTTTGACATTAAGCAAAAAGATATAGTATGAGACAAAGAAAAGGAGAAAGGACAAATGAGAGAGAGAGAGAAAAAAAAGGAGAGTATATGGAATTACTCTGGAGGAGGTACAGAGAGGTAGAAAGCAGGAGACAAAAGAGAGGCATAATGGGAAATGATTTCCCAAGCCTTAGATTCCTGCTCTTCAAAATAAAGACGAAATACTCCACAAGCAACAGAATAGGAAGGTCCCATGGTGGGAGCCATTCTCTGATGATGAATAATTCGTTGTTCTTCCAAGAAGTCAGCATAGCGATTTCTATCAAAGGAATGTTTATATAAACTGACTTTTCCAAAACTGGCACAAGAAAGAAACTGATCAATAGAGACTGGGTAGAAGAGTTGCTTCTTCTCCAGTTCTAGGCACATGGCTACATAAAGCTTGTATCTTTCAACCCATGATTGAAAGGGATCATTAACAAGGTGAATGGAGTTCATGTCTAGAAATTCAACAGCTGAAACTGGAGGTTTATTTTCCCTGGCTTGAGAGACATTCAGATCAGTAATTTGCTAAGCAGATAGGGGATAGAATCTGGCCCAATCTGAAGGAGATAGTCTTTCACACTCAGACAAGAGAAGGGCGAGGACATCAGCATTGACATGGCCCTGGTGATACTCTCTAAACAAAAATCTGTGAATGGCAACCAGATGACCCTTCTGCACTTTGATTCTTCCCATGACTCTAGCAAAACGCTCAAAAATAATTGAGCCAACACTAAATCCATGACCAGAGAATGAAGTGGGGGAAGAAGAACAGTATTAGGCAACTGGAGGGTGGCAAAGTCAACCTGGATAGCTTCAGTGTGAGCTTCAACTGACGCAAGATCTCTAATAGCCTTCTTGAACTGACCAAGCTGACCTCAGGAAGATGATTAAGATATCTGTAGTTATTGAATATCTGATAGTGCCTGATCATTTTGATATCCATTTTAATGAAAGGAGCCCAGGTGTCCTTGTGAAGGATCTGGAACCACTCTGAAAAAAGTCAATTAATGATCCCAGGGAGGGAACCTGGTTGATCGGGCAAGAATAAACTTATTGTATAGGCCTCTTTGATAACAAGATAAGGGGATTGATATAAGTAAATTGGGTATAAATTATTCATGTTTAGGGATTTTTTTGGTTTGAGATGGTTTAAATGAGGGATAGTTATGTAGGGGATAACTTTTAATGTGATGTGATGTGACACAGTGTGTATAGTTATCACCTCTTTATCCCTAATTTGACATCATTTATCTGTGTATAAATGTACACACACAATTTTCTAGAATACAATAATAATAATTAATGAGTTATCCCCGGGGATAACTTTTATCCCCCCTCCATGGGAGGGATAAGTTATCACCCCTTTATCCGCCCTTTATCATGCTTAAGTTTTATCACCCCTGTTTATCCTATCTCGGTTACCAAATTACATGTGGATATAAAACCGGTGATAAAAGGGGGATAAACCCCCTTATCTCGTTATCAAAGAGGCAGGCTTTATGACTCCGAGCCCACTGCTCTTCAGTATTGGCTTCGGCTAGAGAAAAGATTTTTGATTTTTCGGACTTAGAGAGAGAAGTATAAGGCAAAATGACATTAAGATGATCGGTAAGGTTGAGATGAGGAAGTTTATGATGGTAGTAAAAACAACTTTCTGAAGGAATTCTCTATAGAGTGGTTTATTTTTGTTGTCCACTATTAGAGAAAACCACAGGGGTGGATAACAAGGATCAGAAGAGATAGAGGAAGTGGAGGTTATTTTTCTTTTCTTAGGAGTAGGGCTGGAAGAGCCTGTCCTATGAACATGAGTTCCAACATTCAATACAGATCGGAGAATAACTTCTTGAAACTCATCCTTGATGTCCCTAAGATAGGGGGCATCAATCTGAGCACTCTCCTAAATAATAGTAATGAAGGAGGGAGGAGTAGAGGGATGAAGAAAGGAATGAGAAGTGGAGGTAGGTATAACTGCTAGTACAGAAGAAGAGGGACCATAGGATGAGGAGGCTCTAGGTGATGAGGAGGCTGGAGGAGCCTCAAAGAAAGGAGGAGGAGGAGGAATGTGAGTGGTAGAGTCAGGAGATGAAGAGGATTGTGAAGGAAATGGAGTAGGAGAAGAGATGGTTGGGGGTAGTAGTTGTTTGAAAGATGTAGGAGCGGGTGGTGCTGTGGAGGATGAAGGTGGAGAAGGAGGGGCTGGTGTCTGAATGGGAGAAGGAGCTGGGGGCTCAGGAGCTACAGCTTCTTCATCTGCCCTGACATGATCAGCCTCAGTAACCACTGTCCCAGTTGGCCCTGACGGATCCTCAGCTGGCCCTGTTGGCCCAGATTCTACAGCTGCCACCTGTTCAACAACTACTGGCCTTGATGGCCCTGTAGGATCTTCCTCAACAATAGATGGCTTTGAAGGCCTGACATTTCTATAGAAACAGGCCTTGATGGCCTAGCAATCTCTTCTTCAGCTACCTCAAAGGGCTGAGGAGCAAGTGGTGTGGGAGCAGGAGGTGATGGTGCCCTCACCTCCTTTGAAATATTTGACAATAAGGTCTTCATGCTCCCCATTTCTTTGTTGAACCACCTTAACGCATTCTTTACCATGCCCATATCTTTTGCTGCCGAGCTCTGGGTCATAAAAATAGAAGTAATATCTAATTGCACAGAGAAGAGTATCTCACCTTGGGCATCTAGCCTTTCCATCACAGGCTTTAGATTAATGACAAATCTCTGCTGCCTGGTCCTCTGATGTGGTGTCTCTGTAAGGAGGGGATTTCTGAAGCAACTCCCTTCCCTTCTCACTTGCCCTAGCAACGGGCTCCTCATGATCAACATGGTCATCTTGCTCATCTAAATCAGAGGAACTGGCTGTCACACCCTCTTGAAATTTATTCACTAGGGAGTTTTCAGTACTCTCCCCTGAGGCTGACCTTCCTTTTTAGTCAAGTTCTCCCCTTCAACAGGAGCATCCTCCATAGGGGTATCAACTGGCACAGCTGCTTCTTGCTCTCCTGGACAGGAGCGACTCTCACCTGAACTCTAGAGTGGTCTGATGCCACAACTTCATCTTCCGGATCATCTTAGACAGCCTGCTTCTCCTGAGTGGGAGTCCCTTCCAAAATAGAATTCTCATTGTGGCCTGGTGCCACATCCTCTCTGCCAGCATCTACAGACACTTGTTCTTGCTCCCCCTGAGTGGGAGGGCGAACCTCAGAAGATTGCCCAACGGGTTCAATGAGCTCTGGAGGGATGTCCTTAATCCTGCTGCTGCTGATATCTGCTGCTGCTGCTCTGCCTCTACTGTTTATGTTGTTGCTACTTCCACTGCTAGAGCTACCTCTTCTTGGACTTCTTGGGCTTCGTCAATAATGGCCTCACCCTCAGCCACTGAGGTCATTGTCCATACACTAGCAACCAGCGAAAAACCACTCTTCTTAAGATTTTGGACCGAATGGCTTGGCTCATCTTTTCTGAAACTACCCTGCTTAAATTGACACCAAAGTGCTAGAAAATCTTGGCTAATAAATGGGCATAGGGTAGGGACACATTCAATTACTCTTCTTGTCCCAATATGAGCATGTGCAAACTTCATTCTTTCCAAAATCACCTCTGCCATGTTTATACTCTGATTTGGATAGTCCAAAACATCATATCGGAATCCGCCTTGGTGAATGTAGAGAAGGTGGCACTCCTGGGAATCAATATCTGGCATACTATAAAATGCAATAGATGGTTGAAAGTATTCAATTGGTTGATGTCTATTTTTCCATCTTTCAGTTTGTATTCGGGACCAACAATCCCTAATCCCTTCGCCTGAATGTCAACAGTGTGTACTCCACTGTGACCGGTGGTACAAACACCAAACAACACTGCCAAAAGATCACAAGTGATCCTAATCTGGGTTCCCTTGACAGTGGATGTCAAGGACCCATCCTCCTCAGACTTCAAGCAAACATAGAAAGCCTTGACCAAATCTGGATAACTCACCACAGACAGGGTTGCCAACTTCGTCCAATTCATCCTTTCCATGGTTGCGACGATGATGTGCATTCCATTCTTCTCTAAATCTGCCACGTCCACTGCCTTGAGCCCGCACAGCTTGGTCTTCATAGTAGCGAATCTTTCCTGCTGCTCAGCTACGAGTAACGTAGCTCCATAGCTCCCAACAATGCCAGAAATTCCAGAAACGGCCATGGTTTTGAATGGCGAAAGGTTCTGGATGATTGGAATGAAGATTGGAGCAAAAGCACTCAAGAAATTTCTCGCGGGAAAAAGTGAAAGCTTTGAAATCGCACGAGGTGGATGCCAGAATCGAAAGGGTTATCGTCTGAGGCAAGTCGAAAGAGAAGGCGGGATGTGAATCGTTGCAACATAGATTTGGAATATAGAATAAAAATAAGTGACTTTTGAGGTGCTGACGCCATAAAGGCAGAAAACGACAAACAAACATGCTTTTGAGATGAATAAAGAGCTTTAAAATAAGCTAACCGTCTTAAAGGAAAAGAGACAAGAAATATTGAAAAGAAATTTTGCTTAACTACAATGGAAAAAAATAAATGATATTTGAAATATGTTGTTATTTCAATTATTTACAGATAAGTCTTTCACAAATTGCACTTGCCTAATTCTTTCTATGAGAAGTAAATCTCTCTTCAGGTAAAGCCTTTGTGAAGATATCTGCTAACTGATTATTTGTATCAATAAAAGAAATGTCTATATTACATTAGCTACATGATCACGAATGAAATGATATCTAACCTCAATGTGTTTAGTCCTTAAATGCTGAACTGGATTCTTGGTTTGATTTATCGCACTGGTGTTGTCGCACAGCAGGGGAATTGTCTTGATATGAAGTCCATAATCCTCAAGTTGTTGCTTAATCCATAATAGTTGTGTACAACAGCTTCCAGCAGCCATGTACTAGCTTCAGCTGTGGATAGTGCTACTGAATTTTGCTTCATTGAAGACCATGATATCAGACATCCTGCAAGAAATTGACAACAATCACTGATGCTTTTCTATCTATTTTGCATCCAGCATAATCAGCATCAGAGTACCCTACTAAACTAATTTCGCATGATTGGGATACCATAGACCTAGATCATGAGTACAAGCTAAATATCTAAAGATTCTTTTAATAGAAATTAAGTGAGACTCTGTAGGATTGCCCCATACCTAGCACACATACATACACTAAACAATATATCAGGTCTACTTACAGTTAAATAGAGTAATGAATCTATCATACCTCTATAAAGCTTCTGATCTACTTTCTTACCATCTTTATCACTATCTAACCTAGTTGATGACCCATTGGTGTTGATAGTGGCTTGGCATTTTCAAAACCAAATTTCTTTAATAGCTCTTGGTATACTTGGCTTGACAAATGTGTGACCCTTCTTTTCCTTGTTTGATTTGCAATTCGAGGAAGTAGTTGAGCTCCCCCATCATGCTCATTTCGAATTCTCCTTGCAAGCTTCTCAAAATACTTGCAAAGGGATTCGTCCGAGTAAAACCAAATATTATATCCTCTACATAAATTTGTACAAGCAATATATGTTTGACTTTAGACTTAACAAATAATGTACTATCTACTTGACCTCTAATAAAACCATGGTTCAATAGAAATGCACTTAAACGTTCGTACCATGCTCTTGGTGCTTGTTTCAAACCATATAAAGCTTTATGCAATTTAAATATATGATCAAGAAAATCAATATCATCAAAACCTGATGGTTGTTCTACAAAACATCCTCCTTTATGTAACCATTTAGAAAAGCTGATTTAACATCTATTTGAAACAGTTCTAAACCTAATGCAGATGCATATGCAAGTAAGATTCTTATAGCCTCAAGTCTAGCTACTGGTGCATAGGTTTCATCGAAATCTATGCCTTCCTCTTGGGAATAACCTGAGCTACCAGTCTGGCTTGTTTCTTGTGATCACACCAGCTTCATCCAATTGTTTCTGAACACCCATTTGGTGCCAATCACTGGATGATCTGATGGTCTAGGAACAAGTCACCATACATGATTCTCTTGAACTACATAACTTCATCTTGCATGGCTAATATCCAAGATTCATCAGTGAGTGCTTCATTGACTGTCTTAGGCTCTATTTTGAAACAAGAGCAAGATAGTCACAAGGAATTACATTACCTCTGGTTCTTACCCCAACCGAAGGATCACCAATGATGTTGTCTAGAGGGTGATCTTTCTTATACCTCCATTCTTTTGGAAGATTATCATGAGATTTGTCCTTTTGTTGCAGGTCTTCCAAAGGTGGATCTTCCTTGTCCTCAATGGATGTATCCTTTAATTTCTTGGACAATTTTTTTGCATCATCAATATCACTATCTTCTTCCTCTTTCAAGGAAGGGTTAGTTTCATAAAAAATATATGCATGATTGTTCAATTAAGAAGGTACACTTATTAAATACTCTATATGCTTTAGTTTTAGAGGCATACCCCACAAAGATACCTTCATCTGATTTAGCATCTAACTTACCGAGGTCTCTTTTGCCATTGTTGTGGATGAAACATGGACATCCAAATGTCCTGAAATGACTGATCTTCGGCTTCTTCTATTGTATAGCTCATATGAAGTCTTCTTCAGGATTGGGTAATCATAACTCGGTTGATGATATAACATGCTGTGTTGACTGCTTCGGCTCAAAAATATCTTGGCAAATCATATTCTGATAGCATTGTCCTTGCCATGTTCAATAGGGTTCTTTTCCTCCTCTCAGCAACTCAATTTTGCTGTGGTGTCCTTGGTGCTGAGAAGTTGTACTCTATCCCTTGATCATCATAGAACTTGGCAAATTTCTCATTCTGGAATTCTCCTTCATGGTCTGATCGAATACCAATAATACTGTCTTTTTTATCTTTCTATACTTTCTTGCTGAAGCTGACAAAGCTGTCAAATGTATTATCTTTATGCTCTAAGAAAGATACCCATGTAAATCTGGAGAAATCGTCTACTATAACAAAACCAAAATTCATTCCTCCAAGACTTGTGGCTCTCATTGGCCTAAATAAATCCATATGAAGAAGTTCTAAGGGCTTAGAGGTTGTTACCATAGTCTTTGACTTGAAGGATGATTTGGTGTGCTTTCCTTTTGCACATGGCCCACAGACACCATCCATTCTTGTAATTACTTTGGGTAGGCCTTCCACCAAGCTTCTCTTGATTAATTTTCTCATGCCATCCAGACTGTAGTGGCCTAATCTTTGGTGCCACAGTTTAGTTAACTGCTCTTTACTTGCTGCAAACATATGTCCTGATCCTTTAATTCTTCTACATAGAGTACATGCAGGTTCTTTTCTCTGTTTGCTTCAAAGATGACTGCACCATCCTTCATAATGCTGCACTTTGACTCTTGAAATCTAATCTGATGTCCTTTATCGCACAACTGGCTGATACTTATGATGTTGTGCCTCAGTCCTTTGACGCATAACACATCTTCAATATCTATTTTGTCTTTACTGCCTACTGATCCACTGCCTATCACAGTCCTTTTCCATTATCTCCATAGGTGACTGTGCTTCCTCAACTTTGAGATGAGAAAATAGCTTCTATTTCCTTACATGTGCCTTGAGCATCCACTATCTAAATACCACTTGGATGATCGAAGGTTTACCTGCAGTAAAAACACTAATCTTTAGGTACCCAAGTTCTTTTGGGACCTGGTTGGTTAGTATCATTAATTTTCCTTTTAATTATCCATTTTTTGTGTTTAGTTGGACATGTCATTTTATGTGACCTAACTTGTTACAATGGCTGCAGCAAGACATTTTAGTTATCGTTTCAGTTGGAATGTATTCGAAATTTGATTTATATGCTGTGTCTTGTTCAGGTACAAATTTAGGAGTTGGATATATTTTAGGATATACTACTGTTTCTCATTATCGGAAGGAGTATAGCCTAAACCATATTTCTTTTTATCTGATCGTCTAGCACCTTTTAATATTAAAGTTGTTTTGCCATTAGTAAATTTTTCTAGTGTGCTTGACAATTTTTCATTTTCTGTTGTTAAATCATTAACTTCTTGTCTTAATTATTCATAGTTTCTTAGTTTTCTAGACTTGCAAATTGTTCATTTTTATTTTTCAAATCTTCACATAACAATTCATTTCTTCTTTTTAGTTCCGTAATTTGTTTTTCCATTTGCTCATTTTCAGATTTTGAGTCTGAATTAGTATTTTCTAAGCATGCGAGATTTTTCTTATTGGCTTTTAGTGATTTACATACTTCTTTTATTTACAGTACACTTCATTAAAAGCTTCTTCTAAGTTGTCAGAATTAGATTCATAACATGAAGAGAAAGATGAGTCTGATGTTACCTTGTCGTCAACGTTGGCCATGAATGCCGGTTGGCTTCTTCTTCTTATTCATTGCTTGAGCTTGACTCGTTGTTCGAGTCACTGCTATTATCCCATGCTGCTGCCATGGTTTTCTTCTAAATCTTCTGGTTTTCTGGAACTGTCTTTCTTTTTAACTCATTTTTCTTGAGCTTTGGGCAATCTACCTTGATGTGTTCGGGCTTCTTGCATTCATAATAGATTGGTTCATTTTTTTGAATCTTTGACTTCAGACCTTTGAAGTTTTTCCCTTTCTTGAAGTATCTTCTCCCGGACTGATACTTCTTTTCTTAGCTAATATTCGTTGTAATCTTCTGGACAACATTGCTTCTTCATCTTCACTGATGTTCATGCTTCTTGGTTGTATGAGCCTTCTTCTAATTCATCTTCTTCTGCCTTGAGTGTGTTGGAGTGCTTCTTTCTGCTAAATTCTCCCAACCTTTCCATATTTATCTCATGGCCATTCAGGGACCCAATGAACTTATCTAATGACATTATCTTCAAGTCATTAGCCTCTTCTATTACTGTAACTTTTAGAGTCCATGAGGCAGGTAGAGATCTGAGTATCTTCCTCACCATGTCTCCCATCTGATATGTCTTACCTACACCAGCTAACCCATTTGTGATATCGGTAAATCTGCTGTACATCTGAGTAATGGATTCTCCTTACTGCATCTGGAACCTCTCGTACTGTGTTACCAGAATGTCTATTTTGGTTTCCTTAACCTTGTCAGTACCTTCATATGTGATCCTTAGCTTTTCCCACATTTCCATAGCGGATTTGCAGGCTGATATGCGGTTGAATTCCTTTTTCCTAAGGGCACAACATAGGATACTCCTGGCCTTGCAGTTCAAAGAAATCTTCTTCTTGTCATCTTCCGTCCATTTATCCTTTTCGTTTGTCACCAGGAGATCTCCTTCTTCAACTATCGACCAGATCTGATAGTCAAGACCTTGTAGAAAGAACTCCATCCTTGTTTTCCAATATGTGTAGTCTTCACCATCGAACAATGGTGGCTTGTTTACTAACTGACCTTCAAAGTGACTTTGGGCTGCCATTTGATCTTTTCTCTTCAGATCGTTGGATCTTCTTCTTTATCGAAGAGACTAGCTCTGATACCATTGTTGCCCAGCTAGCAAGCCCAGAGGGGGAGGGGGGGTGAATGGGATTCTCAAAATTTGAATACTTAAACCTGTCCACAAAACGTTCACACAAATCACACTTCGATAACAGTCAGTGTTAGTGAAAAGATAAATAGCAAAACACAAGCAAGCATACACACACTTCACAAGGTTTATCCTGGTTTGAACCTCCTCTCACAGGAGTCCTACGTCCAGTCCCTGAGCAACAACAGGATTCCACTACCCAAGGGTACAGTCCCCCTCAAGGACACTTACACACCCAGCCACAGCTGGTCTCCTCTTCACAACCCGAAGAGGAATATAAGACACTAGATCCCACAAGGTCTTCCTTCAATACGATGGGAAACAAACACAAGAATGTGTTCATGAAGCCAGTCCCTAGATCAAGCTTATAGAACAACGCTCAATCTGACGCTAAGTCTGAGAGGAAAGGTTCCACAATGAGAAGCACTCTTAGTACACAAAAGTTCTCAAGGCTAACACTAAGAATGCAGAGAGCTAAGAGCTAGACAAAGCAAAAGGAGTAAAGCTTCGCTCTTTCAGATGCTCACAGAAGGTTTGCAAAAGATTGTTGTAAGCGCTATCTTGTTCTGGAGCAACAGTCTTCTATATATGTCTTCCATTTGAAAATGAATGTTGAAGTATCCGTTGTCTCTAAGTGCTGGTGTACCTTAGACCGTATGGTCTTCAACAGATCTTTACGTACCATGCAAAGAGAAGATCTTCCTCAATATCCTTTTCTCTTCCTTTTGTCCAACGTTGTATTAAGATGTTCTTGTCAGAGATCTGCACACATTAAATGCTAAAAACGGACATCTATGTTGTCTCTTGTTGTCAGTCAATGTTACACGAAATATACATCAAAATAGAAATGCCATTTGCTCTTCTAAAAGGATGTTTCCAGTATAGGCAAGAGAGTAGAAGATATATATGCATCATTGCAGTGATACGTTCAGTCATAATAAATGCATTGATTGTCATAGAGATATATGCGAAGACATTGACTTTCAACCTATTTAAAATATCAAGTCTTATGAACCAAAAATCGTTCTGAGCATGGCTTATGAAATCGTTGTGCAAAGAGTCGTTATCTATATGAATCGTTGCACACTAATAAACAAATCGATGCATATACAAATCGTATACAATCATAACCAAATCGTTGTAGAGATAAATCGTTATGATAGTATAAGCAAATCGTTATGGACAAATCGTTATAATCAAATCGTTGTAAACGAATCATTGTGAACAAATCGTTATAAGCAAGTCGTTGTTTTACTTATCAAGTCGATGTAGTGAGCAAATCATTGTTTGCTGTATCGAATCATTACGTTGACCAAGTCATTGTTGTAACTTATCGAATCATTACGATGACCAAGTCGTTGTGTAACTTATCGAAAAGATCAAATCGAAATGAGAATTAACGAATCATTATAAAGACCAAATCGTTGTAAGAGCAAATCGTTGTTCTCACTTATCAAATCATTATGAACCAAGTCGTTGTGAGAGCAAATCGTTGTTCTCATTAAGAAAACGATGTGACGAACAAATCGTATGAGCTCGAAATCGATGCACACACTTGGCGAATTGTTCTGAGATCGAAATCGATGCGATCACTTATCGAATCGTTCTGAGATCGAAATTGATGCGATTACTTAGCAAATCATTCAGAGATCAAAATCGATATGATCATCAAATTGTTAAGGCACAAAGTTGCTCTGTTGACTTATTGAATCGTTATGATGTCAAAGTCGTTATGTTCACTTAACAAATCATTATGAGAGCAAATCGTTATGAAATAGACTTCAATAGAATAGCGATGACTTATGAAATCGTTATAGAACCAAAAATGATGTGGACGAGGAAATTGTTATGATTCTAAGGAAATCGTTGCAACAACTAGAAAGTCGATGTGTACTTAGAATATTTCATGCTTTGAACTGTAAATGGTACAGGATGATAAATAATTACTGTTTGCTTGTATTTCCTTGATTGATTCCTATGCTCAAATCTCATAGAAATTAGGTTAGAGTAAACTTTATCACAATTATTTTATCACCAAAATAGATATGAAATTTATTTAAATTACATTATGGATAATCTGGTCATCATCTCCAACATTTTATTTAATTTATGATTGCGTCGTATTTCCGTGTTAACAGTTTTCCGACTTGTTCCTTATTTGGATAATCGTCATCGGTGTCGTACGCTGGTGAATCAGATTTTTCGTTGCACGAATTGTTTCGTGGAACACTTAGGAATAATATTTGCGGTTGATTTATAATTTTTACCAAATTGTCTGATGTATTTTAGCACATACGATAAGGATACATATGTTTAAATACTCTATTATTATGAAATTATTTACTTCCATTTATTTGAATTTTTATGTAATTAAATTCTGGGGTGAGACATGGCGGCCGGCGACGAACTTGCGGTGGTGAGGGAGCCGACACAGGCGGTGGGTGACGGTGGTGCAACGGCGACGGAGGAAGAAGAAGGTGCGGCGGGCGAAGGGGATTACGTGGCGTGGAGAAGAGGCCGCATCGGCCGAGAAGTCGCCCCAAGGCCTGAAACGGTAGTATCCGATCCTTATCTCCGTGTTTGAGGTGGAAGGGGAGGGGGGGGGGGGGGTGCCATCGGCGCTGGGAAAGAGAAGGCGTGAATCGCATCCACTACAGTGGGCGCGGTTCACGTGGATGAATCGTGGCGGCTAAAGCCGCCGTATTTCGGCTTTGAAATGTGGCCAACATAATGGACATGTTTCAAATTTGAACCGCGGCCACTATGTTGGATGCGATTCAAAAGCTGCCCAAGGAAGGGAAATTGGGCATGATTTTGCACATCTTTTGATTCTTTGATGTGTACTAACTTGTGTGTGCATTGTGTAGGGGATAATGAAGCCAAGGACCAAATGGCCTTTTGTAACGTCGCTTATTTTTTGATCCTTTTTGGATCGTGTGTGTTGTGGTTGTGATGGCTGTTGTAAGGCCAGTGTGGTATAGACGTGTGGTGTGTGTAGGTGTGGTGCAGGTTAGGTCCCGAAATGAAATCGGACCTGCTGCAGTTGAGTAGGAGTTGGTGGCCAGGGGTGGTCGTTGACTTGTTGGCGTCCAGGTAAGTGGCCGTTGACTGCATGATCTTGGCGGCATTAGATGTGGGCATTTAGAGTGGCGGTTGTCTTTGGCGCCAGAGGGGTTGACGCCAACCTGAGAATTCTACAGGTTATAGGGTCACCCGAGAGCAGGTTTCCACCTGTCTCTCTCTTCCCCTTGCCCTAGCTTCGCGTCCCGTGTTTTTAAAGCTTCCAGCAGGTACTGAAGGGTGGTTGGAGGATCGTGGAGCGTCTGGCGTTGCCGAATCGGACGAGGAAACGTCGTGGCGTGGTGCAATTCCCGTGGAAGCTCGCGGAGAGTTCGGTGTGAACCGGAGAAATCGGAGGGTTTGAGCGTGTTCTGAGGTAGGGACGACCCTTGTAGTTCTTATAGGTTGTAATAGAATAATTAGAAAGCATGAAACTGCATGAAAATGGCAACTTCGGGTCATGGTATTCATGCGGGGTTCTAAGGGTGGTTTGATGGAATTAATGGTTAATTCATGTAGTTTAAATCTTAAATGATGCATGTTTGGCTTGGAAAATAGTTTCCTCATGTTTTCTCGTTGCTTTGATGATTGTAAAACCTGTAGAATCAGTTTAGGGTTTCTGCAGGAACTGGGGTTGAAGAGCTTAGCGTCAACATCGATTGACGCCAGGTTCATCAGCCGGGGATAGATGGCCAGATCCATTGCCGTCTACTTCCTACAAGAGGCAGTCGATGTTGCCGCCAACTTGTGCATGTATTCATGCAGTGTGGTTTACGTAGCTTTTCTGATTATGAATATTGCGTGTTTGTGTGTGCACGGCGATGATCGGTGTGAGCCAGTGCATTTGATATGCTCTTGGAGCATGCTGCTCATGTAATGGGCATGTTTTACGTGATGATGTGTGATGTATGTAGTGGTTTAAGTTTGTGAGCATGTTGTCCATGTGTTGGACATGTGGTTTATGTGGAAGACGTGTGGTACACCAACCAGGGTGTAAATACACGTGTTATTTACGTGGTTTGAGTGTGTGTATACTACACACTTTATTGTAATGTAATTCTTATGATTTGTCGTAGTAACTGGGCAGTGAGGTTCCTGTGTGAGCCTAGCCATGACCTTGTGGTGTTTGGGCAGTGAAGGTCCATACCGACCTAGCCCTGGTCTGTTGTTGTCTTTCAAATAATATTATATGGATTTATGTATTAAGTGGTGTGTGTGTTGCCACGGAGGTCACCTCATGACCGATGATAAGCAAGTTTGTGGTTCAGGTATGTTTTGGTGTAGGATAGCTTTGGGGTCACATGGTGACCGATGTTAAGCTAATCCTAACACTTGTATATGTGAATTATAAGTAAAGGCTATATGTGTTAGTATCGTGGTTTGTGCTAGCCGAGTGTGGTGGTCCGGCGCCTATTCCGGAATGCCTCTCTAGTCGGGTACCCCAGGTTCTTTGTGAGCCAAGCACGTGTGTTTGTTATGCTCGAGGTTTTGTCCCGGTATAGTGTGGTACCGTTGAGGTCTGTGTCGTCTTCCTGGACACCCTCACTCCTGTGCTTGAGTTGTACGTCCGGCTGAGGGAAAGACGACAGTAGGGCAGCGGCTTGTGTTTGTGGGTGTGTAGTCGCTTGTAGCGCGCTCGTAGTTGGGGGTACGGACACCAGTAGTCGACACTGGTCCCAGCTAGTCCTGTTTTCCAGTGCCTCACTTTAGGGTGGTTCGGCCAGAGACCCTAGAGGTGCCAGGCATGGACCTGCAGTTGTGTGTCTGCAGGTGTGGTATGGCTGGTCTCCACAGTTGTTTGACTTGTTCTGGTGGAGCGGCAGTTGGACCTTTCGTCTGTGACTGCGAGGCTGAGAGGTTGTTCTTGTGTTGTGTTGTCCGGGTTGGATACTGGCCTGATCAGCCAGTAGACCGTTCTCGTGTGGTGGCGTCGTTCTTTCTGACTCGTGCTTTGCCAGCTCTAGATGTGGCTTGACTCGTGCTTTGCCACTAGTTCTAGTTCGTGAGTTTGTGACTCGTGGTCGAGGTTTGACCAGTTCGAGGTGCCCTGGTGTTGGCACAGTTGTGACTGAGTTGTTGTTGTGTGACTTGTCAGTTGAGGCTTTACTTGTAATATTGTGCCTAAATAAAGGTATAATATAATTATGGTTCAGTGTGGTGTTTACCACCTTCCTGTACCCTTGTTCGGGTGTTTGTGTTGTGGTACCTCAGAGTAGCAGGTACCTGTTCCCTTCATGGGTTACTTTGTAGTTTTGTGGTGGTACATTACGTACCAACCTTTTCAGGCTCTCTTGTGTTGTGGAGGTCTTGTGGTTTGACTTGCCACTTGTTGTATCCTATCCGTTTTAAGTAGATCATTGTTATAATTTATTGTGGATTAGTTTGTGATTATTAATCATGTTACCTTTGTGGGTAATTTGCCGATGAGGCTTGTGGCCTAGGCATATTGTGGTTTAGTAGAGCTGTGCTCCGTGGAGGCCGTGTGAGACCTTCCACTTGTTGAGTTTTACTCTTCTTGGGTATGATCCAATTATAGTTTTAGTGTGTTATGGATTGGCTTCGTGGTAGCCAGTTCTGTTACCTTGTATGTAGTTTCCGACGTAGAGTGGTTTGGAGTATAAAGGACCAGCTCTTTGTTAGCAGTCCTGTTACTCAAGTGTTTGAGGTTCGCCTGTGAAGCTTGCAGCTTAGGCAGTGACTTGCCTGTGTGGCTTATAGCTTAGGCAACTAGTTGTTGTAGCAGTGTGCCAGTGAGACTGTGGTTTAGGCACTTTAATAGGTGGGCTGACTAATGATATTATATTAATCATGTAATCCTACTTTCTTCCGAGGACTTTGTGTTTATTATCATGATTATGTTTAACTGTATTTATTGTTATGATGTGAGCATGAAATGGTTTGGCTATTGGTGTTGCCAGTGAAACCTTTGGGGTTGAGGAGTTTGTGGTTTCGGTGTTGTTTTTGGGTGGTCCCTGCTGAGCCAGTGACTTGTTGAGGCTCACTCCCCTACAGTTCTTTTCAGGGCTTGCCGTGTGTTTAGCTTGTAGCAGTGTTGTGACAGACTGTACCACCAGCAGTAGTGTAGTAGTTAGTGTTGTGTGAGCTTGTGCTCCCTCGGGGTATGCCCCAGGTAGTTATACTTTTTAATTGGACATGTATTAATGTAATGAGACAGTGTACAAATTTGTGAACAGATATGAGCACATGTACTTTCTTGTGTCTTATATTCTTGTGGTTTGTTTTATACTCTTACTGGACACTTGTGTGAGCTATGCCTTGCGAGACTTCGGTCCGTTCGCGGGAGGCGGATCTGGATATGGAGCCTTAATGGGCATAAATACCCCGGTCTGTCACACTTTGGTCCTAGCTGTGTATGGGGCCCCAAGACATTCAGAGGGAGAGAGTCCATGGGATGGGGTTTGTGCCGATCCTGGAGATCGAGCCCTTCTATATGGATAGCCCCCTGATACAGGCCTGAGGGAGAGGGGGACAGAGCGAGCCGGGCCTTTTTGTTCCCGTGGGGGAACATGGTGCCGAGCCTGGAGGACGTGACCCGGATCACGAGATTACGAGTTGATGGGGAGGCGGTGACGGGGGCCACCTACGTGAACTACACCGAGTTTGCACAGGACCTGCTAGATTTGGAGCCCTAGGGTGACGAGCTTAGTGACCGAAGGATGGTCGACCGAGTGGAGCTTCTAGAGAGCCTGGGTCTCCGAGGAGTCAGGCAGAGAGGAGATGAGACACTGCAGACATTTATGCAGCGAGCAGCGGGGCTGGCTCGAGTAGTCTACTGCTAAGACCCCGAGGATTGCGAGAGGGCAGACCGGGACCTGAGGAGGTTCTTAGTATTCTTTCTGAGGAAGATGCTATTGACCACCAAGGGAGATGACATCCACTGCTGATTTTTGGAGATCCTAGAGGATCTGGAGAGGGTCAGTCAGTACGCGTAGGGTGCGGCCTTCCTGGCGCACACCTTCGCTGACCTCTCCAGCGGCACCGGGAGGGAGACTACGGTGGGCGGATTCGCGCCCTTTCTTCAGGTACGCCTCCTGCCTTTGCACTTTTTCTTCCTGCATTTTGAAATTTTTAGAAAACTAACATGTGTGCACGTAGGTGTGGTCGTATTATTACATCCCTCTAGGGAGGGTGACCGAGGTGCGCCCCGACGCATTCCCTCTCGCCTGGAGGTGGCTCTCGGCGTGACGACGACCACTTTCTCCCTTCAGCTCGACACCCTCCATCGAGACATCCAGGATTTCCCGGCACTCCTGGTATGCATTTATTTTTATTTCATGCATTAAATATGAAATGAGATGTGACTAACCAATGCATGTGTGCAGGTCGTGTGGCAGCCCTACGTGGGCATGGGTGATGGCAGCCAGCCGTGGGTTGAGAGTGGTCGTCCTCGGTTCGGGCGGGACCTTTGTGTTCATTGCCTGAACGAGATCGAGCCACTTAGCCTTCGGCTTACCGTCTGCACCCTGGGGCTGCACCAAAAGTGGCACGATGAGACAGAGCCACGAGGGATCAGGAGGAGGACACGGGGAAGGTGAAGACGGTGGACTGGCGTCTCCAATTCCCCGAGCAGTATGTCGACTGGCAGCGCAGTGGACTGCCTGTCGAGTCGAATGCCACCGATAGCCATGCATACTTCCAGCATTTTCAGGAGGAGTACGGGGGCTGGGATTTCATGAGGCCGGCTAGGGTATGCACTTCTAAACTTTACTTACTTTCAATATGATATGCATGATGTTCTAACAAATGTGCATATGCAGGATGCTCGGGACGACCTCGTCGACACTCTGCACACCCAGCTGGCGAGCACTGAGGCATAGCTGGCAGAGGCGAGGGAGGCACTAGATGCACTGGTATGTTTTGAAAAATCATATCTTTATTTTATTTTATCTTACCTTGTGCTGACTTGATCTTATGATTCGTGTAGCGTGCCGCCCAGGCGACAGTAGAGCACACCGACACGGCAGGTGCCTCCTCGAGCCGGAGTGCACTCGACCCAGAGATGACTTCACTCCGGGAGCAGCTGGTGGCGGCAGTGGCCAGGGCAGAGGAGGCGGAGCGCGACCTCACTGCACGGGTAAGTAAACTTAATCAAATATATATGTGAATTGAAATGTTTTCATACTTACCTGTGCCTGTTCCTCTTGCAGTCAGATGAGCTCCAGAGTGCGCTCACACGGGAGATGCGCACGAGTGCCAAGATGACCGAGCTGTCGCAGCAACTGTCCGAGCTACGGACTCAGGTCACTTAGCAAGACTCGGACCTGCCTCGTGAGGCAATGGAGCTCCACGTGACTCTTTCCCTGGAGCGCAGGGACCATGAGAGGGAGCGGTCCCGGTGGGAGCAGGAGCGCAGCTGCTGGGAGCAGAAGCGCGGACACGTGTGGGAGCGGCTGACTCAGCAGGCCGTGGATGCACGTATAAGTCTGGGCAGCATGCTGTGAGGGAGGGGCGAGCCAGCACCTACTCCAAGAGCTACTTGGTGACTTCCTCTCAGTACGAGAGGAACGTCCAGGAGGGGCGCGCCGCCCAGGGGTCCACCGGTTCTCATGCCTCCATGAGGCCTCCTGCCCCACGTCTGACAGCAAATCCAGGGGAGACCGAGAGCAGCTAGCGCACCCGACCCGCAGAGAGTGGTGGCGAGAGTTAGGCCACTTATCATGTACTTTCCTTTTCTTTCTTTTGTTGATGTGTGCCCTGTTGGGCACTTCATGATGTACTTGGCGTTAGCCCCCTTCTGGCCATAATAATATGATATGAGTTTGTCTTTTCCTTCCTTGTGCTTGAAAATTATCTAAACAAACAAGTTAAATCTATCCCGGCTCCACATTAGGCGGATTAGGCTTCATGGTCTTGACAAGGGGCTGAGCCTTTATTAAATAAGGCGAAAAGTAAGAATGACATACATTAAAATGCGACATGCAAGTGAGCAGATGCTGACAGAAGATTAACGATGAACATGCTTTTAATGTACTCAGGCAAATGATAATTTTTGGAGTTTTTAGAATATTTGATTTTTTTCACTTTCGAAATATTCAAATTTTTTTTTTGCTGTTAATTTTGAAATATTCAAATTTTTGGGTTCTTTAGAAATATTCAAAAAAAAAATTGGCCTTTGGAAATTTTTTACAAAATTTTCTTGGCTTTTGAAAAATATTCACAATTTTTTATTTTTGGAGTATTTGAATTTTTTTGATTTTGAAAAAATTTACAAATTTTCGGTTTTGTTTTTGGAATATTCAAAATTTTTGGATTTTGGAATATTCAATTTTTTTGGTTTTTGGAATATTCAATTTTTTTATTTTGGACTATTCATTTTTTTGGATTTTGGAATATTCAATTTTTTGGATTTTGGAATATTCAATCTTTTAAATTTTGGACTATTCATTTTTTTTGGATTTTGAAATCATCATTTTTTTTTATTTTGAAGATAAAGGCTGCAACCCGGCATAGTCCCTTCTAAAGAAGACACGAGGAACGAAGGGGATCCGCTCTATTTGGAAAAATGTGGTACTTGGAACCGTCAATTACTCAACCATCATTAAGAGTTCATTAACCATCCTTGGGTGTGCTTAGACAGAGGTTGGATGTGCTTAAGTGGTGCTTTCACCCGAGGTGGCTTTTGGCGACGTCTTCTTTAGTTGATTGTTGCCTTGCCTTGACTCTAGAACATACCCATGGGGGAAAATGGAAGAAGTGTTAGGAAATCTGCCAGTAGTCTGGGCGACCGGGGAGACACTCACTCCTCTACCCTTGTACTTAGTGGGGTTCGATCTTTTTTTTGGCTTGTGAGGTTTTTAGCACGCTTACGACCAGGTCCATTTGGATCTTTGTGGGGACTTTGCCACTCTTGACGTGCTTTTACGTTGATTTGATTTGCCTGTTTTTGGCTCTTTGTTTTGGATTTGACATTGATTTTTTTTTTCTTTTTCCCCTTCTTATGCCTTGACCTACACCCGTTTGAGCTTTGGGCAGATTCGAAAGGTCGATCCCTCAAGTTTTCCTTGTCTACTGGAAGACTGAGTGGGAGAGAAATGGGTAGTGCCCTAGACTCTTGGTTTGACTGAGTGGGCCAAGGCTATTAGATAAAGTGAAAGTAATTACAACATCCATGGGGCATACCCCATTAAACCATCCTAACATGCATGAGGCCAGATTTATCACTGAGCATTGGTCCTTTACAAGAATGAGGTAAATTGTGCACCCCCCAAAACACCCCATTACATCTAACCTTGAGCGCAAAATTTGCAAGGGCATCAGCCAATTGATTAGTTTCCCTGTACACATGGGACAGAAGGATGGGCTCCCAGCTGATGAGAGATCTAACCTCTCTCCACCATCTATATGACCGCCATGATAGCATCTTCTCCTCGCAGATGTAGTTAACAAGGACCTGGGAATCAGAGTATATAATAGAGAGCCTGTAGCCTGAATAACTTGCCAGCCGAAGTCCATCACAGAGCGCTCTTACTTCAACAATCATGCTGGTTCCCACACCATAGAAATGAGAGAAAGCCATGTGAACATTACCTTGGGGGTCACGAATACATCCTCCACCTCCAAACTCTCTGGGGTTTCCTTTGCAAGCTCCATCCACATTGAGACTGAAATCACATATAGGTGGGATCCATGTAATAAGCTTCAACATCTTGGCGGAACACCGAGGAGCATAACCGAACCACAGGAGGATTTGTAAATCTTGGGAATTAGGATCCGCCTTAAAATGGAGAGTAGACATGGAATGAACAACACTGGATAAGAGAGTAGATATGGAATGAGCAACACTGAATTAGGACTTTTTGAGATAAAGCCCATTCCAAGGATGAGAGATCTCTTCTCCATCTACGTTCACTAGCCTATACGCATTGCCTGGATATACCTCTTTAATTACGTACGGCCCTTCCTAGTTCGGTTGGAGTTTAGAACGGGGACCACCAGGTTTTACAACGATTCTTTTTACTACCATTTCCCCGACTTTAAATTTTCTCTCAATTACCTTCTTTTGATGAAAATGAGTGAGCCTATTTTGATACGCTCTCGTATGTTCTACGGCGACCAGACGATTCTCATCTAGGAGTTCTAGTTGTGCTGGGAGTGATTCACGCCGTTCGTCAATTGACAAGTCCTTGTCAAGCTGGATCCTTAATGAGGGAATAAGAATTTCATATAGTACTACAACCTCCATTCCATAAGCGAGGGTGAATGGTGTTTGCCATGTGGGAGTACGGATTGAAGTGCGGTAGGCCCATAGAGCTTCTACAAGCTTTTCTAGCCAGTCCGAGAATTATTAGCCTCACATGTTTTCTTGACAATTTTGATCAAAGTTATGTTCGTGGCCTCTGCTTGGCCATTGCCTTGTGAGTAATAAGGAGATGAATGATGCAATGTAATTTTATACCTGTTGCAGAGGTCACGCAGTTCTTGAGAGATAAATGAGGTCCATTATCGGTGATGATGGTATTTGGGATGCCGAACCTGGTGATGATGTTTCTCATGATGAATTTGCAGACAGTTGTTGCCTTGATCTCCACGTATGCTTTGGCTTCCGCCCACTTGGTGAAGTACTCTGTTGCAGTAAGGATAAATGACTTTGTTTTGTATTGGGAGTTGGGATCACTAACGGAACCAATGATGTCGAAAGCCACATAGCAAAAGGTCATGGGGAGGATATTGGGTGGAGTGTAGAGGATGGGGAATGAATTTTGTCGGCGTGCAGTTGGCACTTGACACACCGGCGGACGAAGATTGAGCAATCCTCCTCTAGAGTAGGCCAATAAAGTCCTTGCCTAAGGATCTTCTTGGCAAGCATTTGGCTATTCACATGGCCACCACACACACCCAAATGTGCTTCTTCAACAACCTTCAACACTTCATCATCATCCAGGCATTTGAGCAAAACTCCAGTGAGTCCCCTTCTATAGAGGGTATTCCAACCAGGGTGTACTTCTGGGACAATCTCCTTATGGCTTTCTTTTCATCGCTTGTGGCCTCCTTAAGGTATGACTGATTCTTGCAATATCTTGCTATCTCATACAATGGCTTCTCATTATCTTCCAACTCCTCTTCTAGCTCTAACAACATGATTTTGGTTTTATCCTTCCTCTCCAACTTCTTCAACATCTCTTCCTTGATTCGAAGAAAGATGGGGTCTTGAACAGCAGGGGTATTATGGCGTGCAATTTGAATGCTATCAAAATCCCCGGGATAGCACATATTGAGAGTTGAAGTGATGTAGCAAGAGCGTCGGCTAGAAGATTCTTACGACGAGGGACATGGACAAAAATCAGCTTGGAGAATAGCTTAGCGTAAGCTGAGGCGAGTTCTTCGTAAGGCTTGAGCTTTGGGTCTCGAGTGTAGTATTTGGTGAGCACTTGGCGCAAGACCAGCTGACTATCACCTACAATTCGCAGATGGGTGACACCATAGAAACGAGCGAGCTCCAAACCAGCCAACAAAGCATCATATTCGGCTATGTTATTGGTGGCAGGCAACTCTAATTTGTTGGCTTGTGGAATGGTGACACCCTCAGGTGATAGTAGAGCAATCCCGATACCCTTTCCTTAAGAATTCAGAGCTCCGTCGAAATGTAATGTCCACATAGGATCAGATCAGCTAAGGGACATTAGTTCTTCATCTAGAAACACCGAACGAACAGGATCGAACTGAGGAATAGGGTGATGAGAGAGATGTTCTGCTATGGCATAGCCTTTGATGGATTTCTGTTGAATGTAGGTGATTCAAACTGAGAAAGGAAGCTTTGCCAATGTGCTCGCCTATCAGGGAGGGCAACTTTTTCATGAAGGAATTTGATAGGATTCATATGGGCTATTAGAATGACTTCGTGAGCAAGAAAGTAGTGCTTCAATTTCTGCACTACCCATATGACCGCGGCACATGTCTTCTCCATTGCGGTGTACCTCTGCTCACAGGGGTTGAGAAGTTTAGACAGGTAGTATGCTGCCCTCTCCTTGCCTTCTTCGTCCACTTGTGCAAGGACAACCCCTACCGAGTCTTCTAGGATAGACACATAGAGGATAAGAGGTTTGCCTGGAGTCGGCAGCCTCAGGATAGGGGGATTAACCAAATACTCTTTTAGTCCGTCAAAATCCACCTGACACTTCTCGTCCCAATACAATTCGACTCCCAGCTTGGTGAGGTCGTAGAAGGTCTACACCTCTGCAAATGTTGGGAGACCAAGCGGTGAATAAACTAAAGCCTCCCGATCAATCCTCGAACTTCTTCAAATTCTTGAGAGGGGGTATCTCTTTTATCGCCTTCGCCTTGTTGGTATCAATTTCTATACCCCTCTTGCTAACAATGAAGCTTAGAACCTTACCTGATGATACACCAAACACACACTTCTTGGGTTCATCTTCAATTGATACTCTCTTGACCTTTGCAAGACCTTAGTTAGAACCCCAGGGTGCTCAGCCATTGTCTTTGACTTTACCACTAGGTCATCCACACAAACCTAAAACATCCTTGTACTCCTTGAGAACCTCAATGATTGCCTCCTCTTCAGCGGGTGGTAAATTACTACTTATGAGGACGGTCCTTAGGGTCTTCCTCGGTTCCAAGTTGATTTCCTTGGTGATTTCCTCTCGGCAGCTGACGGTTCGTCAATCTCTTTAATCACTTGCGAACACGTTAGCCTTGTCCTCAAACTCTTCATCACTTCCTCCATTGGGTTTTCATCATCCATGATCTCATAGACTCTAACCCCATCATCAATCAAGCACACTGACGGCTCATATTCTATTTCCGACACTGCAAAGGCTCCTCTAAAATTGTAGAATTGCTAAGCATGCCTTGCACCTACGGGCTAGATCAGTGAGGAATCGGTGTGGAACCCTCTTACCCTTAGACTTCTTCTCAGATACTACCCCTAGCTTATACTAGCCTGGCCTAGACTCGAACTACCACTACTGGAATTTACAACAGGGGGTGGAGGAGTAGGCAAAGCAGTAAAAGGATTCCGCGGGGGAAGATGGAGAAGGGTTTAAAGTAGTACAAGAACTTCCCTGCGTGGGGGAAGGAGGAGTAGGAAGCAGCATAAGAATCCCGCGTGGGGGAAGATGGAGAGGCATTTAAAGCCATAAGGAATTCCCCTGCATGGGGGAAGGAGGAGGAGAAGGAAAAGCCGGGAGAAGATGGAGAGTATTAAAGCAGTTAAAAGAACTTCCCTGCGTGGGGGAAGGAGGAGTAGGAAAAGCAATAAAATGAATCCCGCATGGGGGAAGATGGAGAACTATTTAAAGTAGAAAAAGAACTTCCTGCATAGGGAAGGAGGAGTAGAAAAAGCAGTAAATTCCCCTACGTGTAGGGAATGGAGGTCCCTGCGTAGAGGGATTGCAAAGGTCGGTCATAGGACCGAAGAGAGGGGCCGCCAGTCGGGGCACACTTTAGGGCGAGGAAGGAGGTCGCCTCGATGGAGACGACGGAGTCAGCCATTACAAAGCTGATGCTTTCGAGGCCCCCTCGGTGCTCAGTATGCATAGAGGGAGAGGGCGAGGTGAGATCACAAAAAGGGAGAGCTGAGAAGCAAGCATAAGCTCAACAGTGGGGAGATTGGGGGAAAGAGGGAGCTGGTGAGTGAGTGCTTGCTTAGGAGAGTGGAGGGAGATTGCCAAGTGGGGCGTCAGTGCCCGAGGAATGTTTAGAGAAAGGAAGGAAGGCCACATGGTGCCTGTAGTGGGAAGGTGCGATGCCTGGAGGCAAGGGGCCCGTTGCCTGAGGGGGAGTGAGTGCGTTGCTTAGGGAAGAAGAAAGGGAAGTGGGCATGTTGCCCGGAGAAAGAGGGGAAGCGGGCGCTTGCCCAGAGAAGCTGGCGCGTTGCCTGGAGAAAGGGGAAATGGGCGCATTGCGTGGAGAAAGAGGGGAAGCGGGCGCGTTGCCCGGAGAAGAAGAGGGAGTAGGCGCGTTACCTAGAGAAGTCAAGAGGTTGGCGCATGCCCAGAGAAGAAACTGAAATGGGTGCGATGCCAGAGGTGAGAGGGAAGTGAGCGCATTGCCCAGAGAGGAAACTGAGGTGGGTGCGATACCCAAAGATGAAACTGTCATGGATGCGATGCCAAATGGGAAACTAAAGGGGCACAGTGCCCGAGCGGGAAATAAAGTTGGCGCGATGTTCGGAACGGAAACTAAAGTGGGCGCGATGTTCTGGAAGGGAAACTAAGTGGCGCGATGCCGGAGAGACAAGGCCAGCCCTGAGCCTTGTTGTTGTCGGAGCTTCCGACCCCTGTCCAGCTTCAATTGCCTGCTGCCTATTGGTGGCTACTGCCAACTGCTCGGCTTGCTGCTCGGCATATGTCATTGTGAAAAGTTGGTCCAAAGTGGTGGCAATATCACTCATATCGAACCATTTGCTCCATTCCACCTCAGACTCACCCTTCTTGACTTGCTTGGTTCCTGGGAGTTGTCTACTGCCCTGTATGTGGCCAGGGATGAATGACGGATAGTCTCATAAGTGATAGTAGACGTCTGTTCACTCCCTGGTTGTAGTGGTCCCTTCTTGAAATGCTCATACAGGGTCCATGTGAGGGGCCTGCTTGTTTACTAGTTGGCCCTGCCTGGCATGTACCCCAATCCTACTTTGGGTCTCATTTTGCAGTCTTTAACAGCTTCGGTCCTCCCCTGTAACTGTGCCCCCATCCCCTTGCCTAGCTGGTACCCATCTATATCATGATGTGCTAGCCCTTCTTAGTGATGATTTTGCTCCTCTTAGTAGCATTAAAAGATGACCTACTCAGGCCTGGATACATGCTGGTGCCTCTAGCACTGACATCAGTGGCTGATTGCTTGGCCAGATGGAAGGAACTAAATTATCAGTCATGGCATCCACTTCCATATTGCAGGCTTACTGGCAACCTGACGACTCGCCCCTTGTAGGAAACTTGAGCATTAATGGACAATGGAGATATGACGCCAGGCCTTGAATGAAAGGCCTACCCAGAATCATGCGGAAACTGGGTCCATGTCTAGAATATGAAATTCCATTTCAGTGTCCGACGGACCAGCCCTATTCTTAAAGTAACGACCCCCTTTCGGCGGCCTATTGGTGTTATCGTAAGCCGTAACAGTGATGGTAGAAGGCCGGATTGACTGTAAGGCTACTCTGTAGAAATCTAATATGTCAGAGGACACAACATTAATTGACACTCGGAGTCCACCAAGCATCGTGACACGTGGATCCCATTGATGTTGACTATCAATCATAGGGAGTACTGCTGAGACTCGGCTGGTGCTAGCTCATCTTCGTGAATTCGATGGTCGGGTGTGAGCTCCTGGGAGTCAGGACAGCACTGATCCGATTTACTGGCAAGTCTTCATTCACCATGACTCTTTGTAGATACTGCATGAGGGCTTCCTGGTTCACACTGACCTCTGATCAGATCTAGAATAGATATTTTGGCCTGAGTCTTGTCCAGGTGCTTAGTAAATCATATTGGGTCCTATAATGGACTCCTCTGCTTGGCTTCTTCTTCCTGGGGCAGTGATACATGTTCCTGCTGCTGGGGGAATATTCTATTAAGATGTGCCCCCACTCCGGAGCACCATGGTTGCTTCTGAATTTTATCCCACTATTGTTGCCACGACCGGCGGAACGGAAGGTGGTAGAGTGGTGGAAGGCTGGTGGGTGAACAATTGGTGTGGCAATTGGATGCTTGCCGCACTCAGGGGTGGAGTGGGGTACAGAGGAAGGGGCTTGGTGATTGGGAGTAATAAGGGGTACGGTTGATGGACGTGGAGAGAAAGGTGGGTTAGATGATGGTGGTGGTTGTGGGGCAGTGGTGGTAGGAGATGGCAGTTTGGTTGCAGCGGTTGGTGAGGGGTTGCATAAGAAGGGGGCTTGTGTGTTGGTGGGTGGTGGTGGCATTGTGGTGGTGGGGGGTTGGCAGATGAGTGGCAGGTTAGATGGTTGGTTAGATGGTGTGAGATGATGGGTAGGGATGAGTAGAAATAGGTAGGGTCGTGGGTTGGCAGGGGTGGGTGTACGGATGAAGGGGGGCAAGGTGAAAGAGGATTGGGAGGCGGATGCGGCGGGTATTTCCATCGTCCGGTCAGATGTTCTTTCACTACTGGGAGACGCCGTGAAGGCGTTCACTTGTTGGTTTGGAGGCTGGTGCTATGGGAGAGGATTCTGAACTATGCCCATGTTGGGCTACTGCTGGGGTGCCTAGGGCTACTGTTGCTGCTACTGCTATTGCTGCTGGCCCTGCCTAGGTGGCATCCTTGCCTTCATCTCGGCAACATATTTTCTCATTTCCTCCCAGTCTATGCCTCCATTGTCATTCAGATTATAAATTAATCCTGAAGTGGAAGCTGCCTCCAAGGTGTGCCCCGACCCCGGTGAAATGCATAGTAGCGGACATGTCAACATTAGGAGGCCATTGTAGCCTTTCCTTTGGCAAGGTGAGTGCACGACGGCCATGAGGCATTAAAGTTATCCTGTAGAGTCTCCAACATGGGGGATAGTGGGTTCTCCTTGGGGCCGGGAGGCGTCGAGGCTGCTGGGATCATAGGTGCTGGGGGAGGTACCTGGTTGTATTGGGGAGGTGCAAGAGCAGGCTGTTGTTGTTGGTACGGAGGAGGGTAGGTTGGCAATTTTGGGGCTGCTGAGGCTGGCGATATTGTGGTGGTTGGGTTGCTAATGATATTGGTTAGGGGGAGGTTCTTGGTACTAGGGCCGCTGTGGCTGCTGATATTGTGGAGGTTGTTGGGGTTGTTGGGGTTGCTGAGGTGGGGCCTTGAACATTGGAGGGTTGTTTGGCCTAGGAGCTGGTTGCTGGGGCTGTTGGGCCCTGGTATTGGTGTTGTTGTTGGGGCGGTAGGTGGAAGGACTAGGGTCGACCATTGCACTCACCTGCTCATTTTGTATGACCCCCTCGGTCATGGGACCGCCAGTAGGGGGAGCACCACTACCCTTCTGAAGGTCTGGACCTTCGGCTCGAACATGGCCATGATTGGAGAGTCCTTTAATTTAGTCTGGATGTACTGAGCTCTCTCATATAGCTCCTCCATTGTGTCAGTTGTTAATAGCCAAAATGTGCCTGAATTGTGGCATGGCATTCGTCGTGATCATCTTACTTGTTCGGGCTCAGACAAAGGGTCCCTCAGTCTTTCAGCCAATGCTCTCCATCTATCGACATAATGCAGGAAATCCTCATCGGCCTTCATCCTCTCAGCCATAAATCAGTAATGGATAAGGCTGGACCAACCTGTCTCTGTACCTTTGTAGGAATTTCCTATGAACAACCTCAAAGTCTTCAGCATCTGGCGGGCTCTAAAGAATAGAACCACTCAAGGGCGGGCCCATCCAAGATCGACGGAACAGGAATGCGAGGGCACGCTTATCATTCTGCCAAAAGGAGGATTCGTACATGAATTCTTTGATGTGTACGAATGGATTGCCGGTGTCGTTGTAACAACGGTAGAGTGGCAGCTCGAAAGGAGGAAGGTAAGAGACTGGCATAGAAGGGAATGCCAGTTCAAATGAATCCTTGGGTGTGGACACCCTCTTCAAGTCTTGCTCCAATCGACTTACCTTTGCCAGGAGGGCTTGGGTAAGTTGGTTGAAGGATGGTTTGGGAGGTACCCCAGCAAAAAGGTGGTGGGGGACATCTACATGAGCAGAATAGTGAAGGGGAGGGGCACCGGCGGGCGCGGAAGCATGGGCCGGGGCCCGAGGAAGGTAAGTGGGCCTTACCACATTGGGGCTTGGCTGGACATGAGAAGGCCCCCCAATGGGGCTGTGGGGATGAGAGTGGATGATAGATTGGCCTGCGAGAGGGCAGGAGAGGCTCAGACCGTCAGGTCGCGAGCAGGTTGAATGTGAACACCCACATTGGGGTGGAGAGCTTGACTTGGGTCAGGGAAGGATTTCCCCTTGAGGGCAGCCAGGACCTCCTGCAGCTGAGAAGCATGGAGGCTTTGAAGGATGTCCACAAGTTGGGACAGATCAATTGGGGGTGGAGGCATTTGTGGTGTCGCGCCTCGGTGAGATGTGAGGGGCCTGAGCGTCTATCGCATTGACATGCGAGGCAGCAGGATCAGCATGAAGTATATTAGGAAGGCATGTGAAAGGGATCCAAGAGGTCATACATATATTCATAGGTGTCATCATGGTAGTCCATATCTTGGTATTTAGTCATTGAAAGGGATCGGCCTGAACGAAGCGCTGCATAAAAATTTTTCAACAACAGTGTGTTTTAACAAGCAATTAGCTTAACAACTACTCAAACAAGTTTGAGAGAAGAAGAAGTAATGGCTTTTAAATCACACGCTCGAATATGCTTACGTCCACTTAAATGTTCAATGAAGTTCAATGTGGATTTTAAGTGAAGTGTGTCACTCCATGGGTATCGGCTAAATGGGTAATAGATGACAACTTTCAGGCCCACTAAGCAACTCCCTCTCAACAATGTGTGACGGACCATGCCGTACAAACCTATAACACCATAACAAGGTTGACACGACTCCGTCTCTCACGATCGGCCGAAGCCTTGCAAGGGATATCAAACACATATATCTGTGGAAATACCAAAGAACCACATTAAGCACAAAAGTTGCATAGCTTATACATGTCCCATAAAAAAAGTACATTACAAGTTCCTTAATAATCAACATAACGTAAACATAGTTCGGGACAAACCCCCAAGGCTCCACAAGAAGGAACTTTACTCTACTTGTGGTGATGGCCTGACTCTGCTATGAAGCTAGTCCGAGCGACTAGAGGGACGTGAAGCCTCTGCTCGCCCTCACCTAAAAAAAAAGGGTGAGCCTCACAAGTCATTGGCTCAGTAGGGTAGCTCCCCAAGCCAGAGAAACACAATTAATAATAAAGCTATAAAAGTATGTAATCATTTAAACATGATACTACAGAGCGAGTAAATAAATAAACGGCAACACACGTCAAGTGCACAAGCTAAAGGAGGGTACGCTAAACACGAGTCTCGAGAACTGGTTCGCGACACCAGCCATAGACCCAGACAAGCCACACAAGTACACCACTCAGTCTCACAACCACAGACGAAAGGTCCAACTGCCGCTCCACCTCAACAAACAAGGACTGTGGAGGCAAACTACACCACACCTACAAGCAACATTGCTGTAGGACCAAGCCTGACACCTTTAGGGGCTCCGGATGAGAACCCTAAAGTGAGGCACTGGAACATGACTAGCTGAGGACTAGTACGTCTGCCAGTGTTCGTCCCTCAACCAAGAGCGCACTACAATGGTTGTACACTCAAACACAAGTCATTGTCCCCTGTCGTCTTTCCCCATCAGCTGGACGTACTACTCAAGCATAAGAGGAGGGTGTCCAGGAAGACAACAAAACCTCGACGGTACTCTCATACTGGGACAAGCCCTAAGCACCCGGTTCGAGGGTAACTAACTAGAGAGGTAACTACGGAAGGAGTAACACTAACATTCTATGCACGTAAAACCACACAAATCTTTTCGATATCAATCATTACACGGGTCCACACCACCCACACAGACCCTACATTGCCTTGGTAACACAGTCCAAGGAATGTGGAACACAAACTGGACAGACTGACCATAGCTCACCAGAGCTCGGGTGGCCTCTTTCATAATCGCATCCAAAACAGAAGCTGCTTTTACCTTACAAGTCGCGTCGGACAAGCAAGACGCTACTTGTCTCAGAATCGCGTCGTGTGTAGGCCACGCGTTAACAAACGCGTCCCTGCGCTGGACGCTTTCGGGGTTTATAAGCACACTCACAAAAACCCTTCCGGGGATCACACCACCCCATCCCAAATCATGTAAAACTGGTATAAAACATGTTAATCGGATTCCTACACATGCTTACTAACTTGCAAGTGCAATTCCCATATGTACATGCCTCATTCAAGCATCATACAAGCCATACTCTATGAAAACAGAGTGGAAATCATGGTGGAGTTCCCCTACCAGTGCAAGAAGCACGATTCCAACACCACCACGAGACTCCCCGCGTTTCCACGCTCGTCCACACGCCGAAACCTCGCCAAACGGACTCTGATTACTTTCAAAAACTCCAAAATCTTTTCCACAGCCGCAGAGCATCTTCCCCCCACCTAAGCAGTGCCACTGCACTGTTCGGCTGGGGACGATACACTTAACAGTCTTAAATCAAATCGCGTTACGTTCACCGAACACGATAAGAATCATGTCCTCCACGGCTGACACAACTAAACCCCGTCACCCTGTATGCGCCACGCGACGCACATGCAGCGACAGCCATACAATGGCGGTTCGAAATTGCATCCTACATGGCGACCGCAATTAACATATGTAATCACGTCCCACATACAGACCGCGATAAGAAACAAGATTGCATCTGGCAAACAGGACGCGATAAGTGAGAATCGCGTCCTCTGTGTTTGCCGCGACCTTAATGAGCCCGACAGAGCCCGAATTTGGCTGGGTTGCCCAGCCCCTGCCTACAACCTGACCAACATAAACTGTAAAAAACACACATAGACCTCCATGGTCTAACGGTGGCCACACACTGGCCTCCGAAACCCGGTAAACTACGATCCGAAAACTTCCAGTCATTACATTACTATCACCTAAAAAGAATTTCATCCCTCGAATTAAAGCGGTAAGCAGAAACATAACTCAGAACATTTGCAACTATCACCTAAAAAGAAAGGTGCTACTTACTGGAATAAATACGGATATGTTTTGAACATTTCTTCAGCCAATTCCCAAGTATCTTCACCACCTTACCGATTCTCCCACCAAAATTTCACCATTCAATGTTTTTATTCCTTAATTTTGAGTCCGCCTGCCTGTGATCATCACCGATATCCGGCATGGAGATATCCAGCTTCAAATCATCCCGCTGATAGCTCACAATTTGAGAGGGATCTTGGATATTTTCTTAGCATGGAAACATGAAATACATCGTGAGCATCAGTGAAATCTGCCGGAAGCTTCAATCTGTAAGTTGTTTCTCCAATTCTTTCCATGATTCGAAGAGGACCCACAAACCTAAGATTCAACTTGCCTCTCTTACTGAACTTTAGAACACCTTTAGTGGGGGAAACTTTCAAAAATACATACTCACCAACCTCAAACTGCAAGGGCCTACGCCGAACATCTGCGTAGCTTTTTTCTCTACTTTGCGCTGTTTGAAGTTTCTCCTTAATAAATTTGACCACTTCTGCACATTGCTGAACCAATTCCAATCCCATCACTTGCCTTTCACCACTTCATGCCAATTTAATGGTGTTCTAGAAGGTCTCCCATAAAAGTTCTTCATATGGTGCCATGCCAATACTTGAATGTAACTATTGTTGTAGGCAAACTCAACCATGCCAAGGTGATGTTCCCATCCACCTCCCCAAGCCAAACAACATGCCCGAAGCATATCTTCAATGGTTTGGATTGTTCTCTCCATTGTCCGTCGGTTTGGGGTTGGTATGTAGAACTATACCTCAATTGTGTGCCCATAACACTTTGCAAACTCCTCCAAAACCTGAGTAAACCTAGGATCCCGATCTGAAACAATAGTAACTGGTATCCCATGCAATGGCACAATTCTTTCAACATATAGCTTTGCCAACCGATCCACTTCCCATGACATGCTAATCGGTAACAACCTGCACACCTTAGTTAACTGATCAACAAAACCCCAAATACCATTATGGCCCGATGCCGTCCTGGGCAAACCTGCAATAAAGTCCATTGATATATCATCCCACTTCCATTGAGGTATTGGTAGTGTTTGTAATCACCCACTTGGTCTTTGATGCTCCGCCTTGATTTGTTGACACACCGCACACCTTGCTATAAAATTTTGCTATTTCTTTCTTCATGCTTGGCCACCAAAAGTATCTTTTCAAATCTTGATACATTTTAGCGCTCCCGGATGTATGGTATATCTGGATCGGCGTGCTTCTTCCAACACTTTCTACTTCACTCCACCTTCATTTGGAATATATAACCTGTGCCTAAATCACACAACACAATCATCATCAATGGTAACATCCTCCATTTTCACAATATCGGCCAAATATTCATATTACTTTTGAGCTTCCACAATGCCAATATAATAACGGTTCCACTGCACTATTAGCCAAGATGGCTCTTCGTCGGTTGTTCGGTACACAAACAAAGAATTTTCTGCCACCTCTTCATGATGCTTCAATTGCCTAGATGCATAGGCTACCACTTTCCATGTTGCATAAGCACTGCCCCAAGTCCTCTCCTGGATGCATCGGTATATATCACATAACCAGCTCTTCCTGTCGGTATCACCAGTATTGGCGCTGAAGTGATACGCTTCTTTAATTCCATGAAACTACGCCTGCACTTGGAGGACCATTCAAATGGCACTCCTTTTCTAGTGAGCCTTGTCAATGGTGCTGAAATTTTAGAGAAATCTTGGATAAACCGTCTATAATAGCCGGCCATACCAAGAAAACTCCAGATTTCTGACACTGTCTTCGGTTTCTCCCATTTCATAACTGCTTCCACATTTGCTGGATCCACAAGCCACACCTTCACCTGAGATAATATGCCCAGAAACTGATTTCTTTAAGCCAAAACTCACACTTATTATACTTTGCATAAAGCTGATGTTCTCTCAATGTTTGCAATGCAATTCTCAAATGATTTGCATGCTCTTCTTCTGAGTTTGAATATACTAAAATATCATCTATGAATACTACAATGAACGATCTAAATAGGGATAAAAGATCTGGTTCATTAGGTTCATAAATGCGCTGGTGCATTGGGTAGCCCAAAAAGGCATAACCACAAACTCATAGTGTCCATACCTTGTTCTAAATGCCGTCTTGTCTATGTCTTCCTCCCGAATCCTCAATTATGGTATCCCGATCTCAATTATATTTAAAGTACACTTTTTCTGATTGCAATTGATCAAATAAATCATCTATATGAGGAAGTGGATACTGTTCTTTTTATGTAACTTGATTCAGCGCTGACAGTAATCTATACACATTCTCAAGCTTCATCCTTCTTCTTTACAAACAAGACCGGCGCTCCCCATGGTGAATGACTTGGCCTGATGAACCCTTTTTCAAGTAACTATTGCAATTGCTTCTTTAACTCCTTTAATTCAGCAGGTGCCATCCTATATGGCGCTTTAAAAATAGGCATACTACTAGCTGCAGCTCTATAGTGAAATCCACCTCTCTATGCGGTGCTAAACCTGGTAACTCTTCAGAAAACACGCACAAATTCTCTAGCAACAGGTACCATATCCAATGCTTTTCTACTTTAACCAAACTAACAGATGCCAAATAGGCTAGACATCCTGCATTAATCAATTTTCTAGCCTTTAAGGCATAGATAATGAATTTAGGAGTGTTAGAATGGCATACCTTTGAACTCAAATAAATCGCCTCCTGGATAGCTTAACCTTACTTTCTTTTTCCTGCAATCCACCACCGCTCCATATGCCTCTAACCAATCATACCTAATATCACATCATATTCCTTTAATGTAAAGCATAAAGCCTGCCAGCAACTGATTACCCTGAACCATAATGAGTACCTCATCCAAGTAACATGTAGTAAGCATAAATCCCCTAACGGTACTTCTACCATAAGCTCACATTGCCTCTCCTCAAATGGATGCACCATAACATCAAGAAGATCTTCGGAAATGAAAGAATGGGATGCGCCTGGATCAATTAATGTTCTTTCTGAATATTCAAGGACTGGTATAATTTCTTCAATTAAATTTGATGCTTCTGCTTATGCCCTGGTAATTGCCATTACTCGACCTGTCCCTCTGCCCCTTGATAAGGTGTGCCCTTCCTTGCCCTGCCGATGATTGCTGTTGTTGGTTGTTGTTGCTGTTGTGGCACTCCTCTACCATAATTAATTCTCCGTGGGTTATGGACAATTCCTCACTATAAACCAGCTGATCCAATTGTAACACCAAAATTCTCCGGGCTGCCTTGCTGTGCTTTGTTGAGACTCCTCCATCTCCAGCTTATAATCGCGCCCTTGCTGAAATCCTTGCTGCTTACCACCTCCTCGGCCTCTAAATATCTTATAGATTATTACCCCATTTGCCAAAGCCCTGAAGAAGACGATCCTCCCGAAGGTGCCTTTCCTTCGCTAACACTCGCAGACTGTTGTGGAAGTCGGAAACTACCACCACTTGATCCTAATCCGCTGACTGCCTAGCTTGAATTGTTTGTTCAAGTATTGCTGCTCTTTGAGCTACCTCTTCAACTGTACCACACATCAAAGGATAACAACATCTTGCAACTCCGGCCTCAATCCCGAATAAAGTACTTAATCCTCATTGCATTATTGGTGACTATATACGGGGCATACCGACTCAAGGCCATAAATCTCATTTGATTCTAACACCAACAAGTTCCCTTGCTGAAGTGTTATAAATTGTTTCCTCTTTGCTTGCTGAACTTGCACCGGAAAGAAAGTATTATTGAAAGCCTGAAGAAACTCCGCCCAAGTGATTGCTTCTTCAGCTCTACCAGCAAACACCGTCAGCGTCTTAAGTCTCCACCATTCCTGAGCAAAACCACTCAACTGGTATGTTGCTAAGATGACTTTATCTGCTTCGAGACACCTCATTGTAACAAACACCCTTTCGATCTCATGAATCCAATGCTCCGCCGTATCCGGATTTGCGACCTCCCAAATATGGTGGTGGATGCAAACACAAGAACCTTTCTACCATCATGGTGGAATCCTCCACACTTGCTGGCTTCATTGGCACCATTGGAGGTAGAGGTGTCGCAGGAGGTGCCTCTACTCCATAAGGTGGTACTATTTGTGCCGGTATAATCTCCTCCGTACCGGTGGTACATCCCCAGAAGATTGCCCTGGTCATTGCTGATCTAACCTTGTCCAGATATGCGTAAGACTTTCCCACATTCTCTCTATCATTTGGTGAGTAGACTCCTCAGGGTATCACCACCTCTCCTCCCCAATCTCTCCTATCGCCATTATATAGACTTGCACATGCACATTTTATCCATACAAAACAAAACGAGACAACTACCAGCAGAGAGAAGATCATAATAAGGAACCACTATGTACTTCTCTCGTTCTTTCATATTTACACAGATCTGCTGTGATACCAATTGTAATGGACCATGCCGTACAAACCCGTTAACACCATAACAAGCTTGACACAACTCCGTCTCCCGTGATCGGGCCGAAGCCTCCCAAGGGATACCAAACACATATATCCGTGGAAATACAAAGAACCACATTAAGCATACAAAAGTTGCATAGCTTATACATGTCCATAAGAAAAGTACATTCCAAGTTCCTTATATAATCACATAACGTAAACATAGCCTGGGACAAAACCCCCAAGGCTCCACAAGAAAGAACTTTACTCTATTGGTGGTGACGGCCTGACTCTGCTATGAAACTGGTCCGAACTACTAGAGGGACGTGAAGCCTCCTGCTCGCCCTCACCTGGAAGAAAAAGGGGTGAGCCTCACAGGTCATTGGCTCAATAGAGTAGCTCCCCCAAGCCGAGAAACACAATTAATAATAAAGCTATAAAAGCATGGAATCATTTAAACATGGTACTACATAGCGGGTAAATAAATAAACGACAACACACGTCAAGTGCACAAGCTAAAGGAAGGGTACGCCGAACACGAGTCTCGAGAACTGGTTCGCGATACCAGCCACAGACCCAGATAAGCCACACAAGTACACCTCCCAGTCGCACAGCCACCGACGAAAGGTCCAGCTGCCCGCTCCACCTCAACAAACAGGACTGTGGAGGCAAACTACACCATACCTGCAAGCAACAATGCTGCAGGACCAGCCTGACACCTTTAGGGGCTCCGACTGATAACGCTACAGTGAGGCACTTGAACAGGACTAGTTGAAGACCAGTACGTCTACCGGTGTCTGTCCTCAACCAAGAGCGCACTACAAATGGCTATACAATCAAAAACAAGCTGTTGTCCCCTGTCCGTCCCTCAACCAAGAGCGCACTACAAATGGTTGTACACTCAAACACAAGCCGTTGTCCCCTGTCGTCTTCCCCTCAGCTAGATGTACTACTCAAGCACAAGAGGAGGGTGTCTAGGAAAACGACACAAACCCGATGGTACTCTCATGTCGGGACAAGCCTAAGCACCCGGTGCTTGGGTAACCGACTAGAGGGGTAACTATGGAAGCATAACACCTAACCAGCTATTCACATAAAACACTCAAATCTCTTCGATATCAATCATTACACGGTCCACACCACCCACACAGACCTACATTGCCTTGGTAACACAGCCCATGCAATGTGGAACACAAACTTGACAGACTGGACACAGCTCACCAGAGCTCGGTGGCCTCTTTCATAATCGTGTCCAAAACAGAAGCCGCTTTTACCTTTCAAGTCGCGTGGACAAACAGGCACTACTTGTCTCAGAATCACGTCGCGTGTAGGCGACGCATTAACATACGCGTCCCCTGCACTGGACGCCTTTCGGGGTTTATAAGCACACTCAAAAAATCGCTTCCGGGGATCACACCACTCCATCCCAAATCATGTAAAACTGGTATAAAAATGTTAATCGGATTCCTACACATGCTTACTAACATGTAGTGCAATTCCCATATGTACACACCTCATTCAGCATCATACAAGCCATACTCTATGAAAACAGGGTGGAAATCATGGTGGAGTTCCCCTACCATTGCAAGAAGCACGATCCAACACCACCACGAGATTCTGCGCGTTTCCACGCTCATCCACGTGCAGAAACATCGCCAAATGGATACCGAACTTCAAATACTCCAAATCATCTTCACAGCAGCAGAGCATCCCCCCAGCCTAAGCAGTGCCACTGCACTATTTGGCAGGGGACGATACACTTAACAGTCTTAATCAAATTGCGTCGCGTTCACCGGAGGTGATAAGAATCGTGTCCTCCCGGCAGACGCAACTAAACCCCCGTCACCCGCATGCGCACGCGGCGCGCATGCAGCGACAACCACGCAATGGCGGTTCGAAATCGCATCCTGCATGGCGACCGCAATTAACATATGTAATCACGTCACACATACAGACGGCGATAAGAAACAAGATCGCATCTGGCAAACAGGAGGTGATAAGTGACAATCGCATCCTTTGTGTTTGTTGCGATCTTAATGAGCCCGATAGAGCCCGAATTTGGCTGGGTTGCCCAGCACCCCGGCTACAACCTGACCAAAATATACTGTAAAAACACACATAGACCTCCATGGTCTAACGATGGCCACACACTGCCCTCCGAAACCCGGTAAACTACGATCTAAACCTTTCGGTCATTACACAATGGGTGCTCTAACTCGGGTCTTCGGAATTGGTACAACCTGCTCGGTCCTCCGTGAGGGAATCCACAGGGTACGAGACTTATGGAAGTCCCGATGAGGATTCTCTAGCCCAATGAGAGGGAAGCCCAATGGGGAGATAGCCCTCACCGAGAGAGGTGTGTGGATCCTAGGAAAAGGAGGGAAGGAGGGTCCCTCGGCCGAAGTCAAATGCACAATGCAAAATAGCATAAAATCTGAGCTCTCTGTGACAGACTTAATCGCGTCCAGTACAGTGGACGCGCTTCAGTTTAATCGCGTCCGTTCAGTACGCTGCGTATCTGACAACTCAGAGAAGATGTAAAGAGCTGAGGTGACTTCCACCAAAATCTGTCAGAGAAAGGCATCTGGGTGTCCGCCACACAACAAACACTAAAAACACGTCGTCTGTACTAACGCGGATCAAAGATGCACCTGAGCAGTTATAAAAAGCTGTGAATCAAAGAGCATGCTTTTAAATGATAAATACAAGCCTAATGGAGATGCTTTCTTCAGGTGAAAGTAAGTAAATAAGGATGGGAACAAGATGGTGATTTTTTTAAAAAAATTCAAATTCTACGAAGGAAATGTAGAAAAAGAAATAATGCAACTACAATTTGGTAGCGGCGATGGGAATGTCAAATAACACGCGTGGGGTGCAAGGAGGGGGGTGGTTGTACGCGTGGGGTACGAAGGGAGTGACACCCATGGGTGTCAAAGGAGGGGCACACGTGGGTGCCCAAGGATGGTAACCGAAGCTAAAAAAGAAAGGGTCCCACCATGATTGCCAATTTGTAGGCGGTGTTTTTCTTTTCGAAAACACGATCCCACAATGAATTTTATTTAAAGAGAGGAGATTTTTATGTATATATGAGAGAACGAAAATGGTGAGATAGGGTGGAAAGTGGAAAAAAAGGATAAAAATAAGGAGGAGAAGAAGTGTGCATGTGTGCACGAGATGGGAGTGTGTGATCGATAGGTACAGGTAGGTACTGAAGGAAATGGGAGAGAGGGAAGAAGTGCGTTACTTACCTTCACCCGAAGATCGCGGGAGTGATGTGCGGGTCCTTCTTACTCCTTCCACCGACCGCCGACCGGTAAAGGAGAATTTAGCTCCGATGGTTACCTTGCAAAAAGCATAAACGAGAAAACAAGTGACAGATGGATTAGACCATGAGGTGTAGTAAAAGCTTAAATGGAATGAAATAAAAAGCATTAAATGGGCGTTAACACACCGTGGGGTGGTGTTAAACCCCTAAAAGAGTGGGAGTGGGTAAATGATGTTGTGTGGTGTGTGATGAATGTGGTGAATGCATGCAACGAGCACGATAAAAAGTAAATGGGAGAAGGAGGACGGCGATGTGGGCCACTGCGGAGATGGTTGGAAGAGGTGGACATGTGGATGAAGCTCCACCCCCCCATCACGCCCCAAGGAATGAGGAAGAATGCTACAAACTCCAAGGACGAAGACATGGATAGGCTTGAGTTGACGTCGCGCTCTCCTTAGCTTCGGGATGCAGGTCTCCGGTCCGCAGGGCTCACCTTAAGCTCGGTTCCCAGTACAATCCGGCAGAGCTTCGCTGTAAATATCAATATTACCTTCAAACAATGGCCACAGGTCTGTATTATAGGCAAAATTCTTGAATCATGTCAGGACAGCGGACGCCTATCAAATGAATTGCGTCCAACCAAAGCGTCGTAATTTAAAAGATCCACATGATTTTATAATCATGGCCTATAGCTAGGATTCATAATCACGTCTGGCATGGCAGCCACGTTTCCCAACTAAAATTCTTCTGACAGAATCGATCTTGATTTGACCGTTGTTTTGAAAACACGTTGACTTAAGCAGACACGATTCTAAATTCGCCATGAATTGAGATGTGGGAGCTCTTAAATGCCGCAGCTTTAGGGCGTACATTTAGGCTTTGACTTTTAATCGCGTCGGCTTACTCAGACGCGAATCCTGCTTTGAAATGATTTGAAATGTAACCCCTCTTAAATGCCGCGGCTTTAGGGTGTACGTTTAGGTTTGACTTTTAATCTCGGCGGCTTTGTCAAATGCAATTCCAGATAGTAGTTGTGCGAAAAAGGCAAGTGTGATGTGCATCGGTTGTGCCCGCCGCAGATCAAATGCCTTTAAAGGGCGTCCACTGTACTAGACGCGAATCACTTATGTACATCAGCCCCTTTGACCCCTTTAGAAAAATCCTAAAAATCCTAGAAAATTCCAGAAAAATAGGAAAATCACTCAAGAGATTAATTGAAGAGAGCCACTTTAAGGCATTGCGGTGCCAACATGCAATTTACTCGATATGATGTCGAGATGGCGTGTCTACAGCTGCCTCGCCTTGGCATCTGCTTTGCAAGGAAGGAAAGCGGAGTGACATGAGATGAAAGCAATGGAATGGGGTGAATGAAGTGAAATGAAGTGGAATGATTGAAAAGTAGACGCCAAGGTGTAATGAAACATGCCCCGACAACATACAATTGGAGCTGTTCGTCAATTCAAAGTGAAGCAGCTCTAAGAAAATCTCAGAAGAATACTCAATGGCTCGACAAAAAGGAGAAAGAGTGTGCAGGTGCGCACGGAAAGGAGAAAGATCAACTTCCAGTATCGGGGAAGTACCTAAGGACACAATCTATTAGGTTGCAGCATTAGGGTGTCAGCCACTGCCTCAGGTGGATCTTTGGGAGATTAGATGAACTGAAATAGGGATCCAAGACAAATGAGTTTCTCAAAAGAATATCTTCAAACATCAACGCAATGAACTGAGTACTTGACTGGAGTGTGGAATATTCATGTTAATCGGCATTGAGGAACAAGTGGTTCTCTTTAGTAAAACGAGAGTGTTTATCTGGAATTATGCTCAAAGTCCTACATGATGCATGATGGGCTAAAAGAAAGGATTTAAACAAAAGAAAATATAAGATAATCAAGGATAATATTGTTACGGTGCCGAAGTCAAGATGCCGAACAGAATCAGGTCCTTCTGAAACGCAACGACCTATCCTCAAGATGTAAGAATCCTCTGGAATTATCACTATTTTTTTTGTCGGGGGGGGGAAACAAATCCAGATTCATCAGAGTCTCAAGGTCTTGATGTGCTCTATAAGGTATACCATATAGTAAGATGCAATATACAATATTGAGGTGGCGGTCGCCGAAGATGATCATGATTTGTACGGCGAGGAAGATATCCAGATCCTACGCTCAAAGACTCATTAGCATTGACAAGTAACCAAATAATATGGTAAAACATGAAAATAATGCTACTTGTAAATCACGGTGGGAATATGGACGCCTTTCAATCATGAATCGCGTCCACTGCATCGGACGCAATTCAAAACGTCCATCCGAGACTTGACATCTTACACTGTTTTTGTCTTTTCCTCCCTTATTGCATGAATGAGGGCTTGCCTCCGGGCCAAGGGTTACAAAACACCCTTCCATTTGCTCTTTCATACTTTTCCCTTCCCCAAGGTGTTAGAATTCTAGTGAGTGAAGCAAGGAAAAGGTAGAGAAGGAGAAGAAGCTTTGGAGGAGGAGAAGAAGCTTGGAGAAATGAGCATGGTGATGCTTCCCAACCCAAGAGGCCAAGAGGGGAGGATTCCCAAGGTTGAGTCAGTGGAAGGACATATTTGCAAGTTTGTTCAAGCTAAGTTGGTGAGTAGGTTGATTTTTAAGCTTTGATCTTGATGTGTTCTTCAAGTTCTTGACATTCTTCTGTGATGTGTTCTTGTTTTGTTTTTTTGGTGTTCTTCCTCTTTTTTTTCTTTTCTTTCTCTCTTCCACTTCCAATGCCATGGCTGACCCTCTCACTCCCCATTACCATGCACACTTCCCATGCGATCAAACCATGACCATGCGCCATGTCCATCACATGATCACACCATCCATACATATACCTCAGGACTATCCCCTCTTCCCGTGCAACTGGCGTTTCATGCGCCTCCCATGGTGACTTAAGCAGACATGATTCTAAATTTGCCATGATTTGAGACGTGGGAGCTCTTAAATGCCGCAGCTTTAGGGCGTACGTTTAGGCTTTGACTTTAATCGTGTCAGCTTACTCGGACGCGAATCTTGCTTTGAAATGATTTGAAACATGACCCCTCTTAAATGTTGCGGCTTTATGGTGTATTTAGGTTTGACTTTTAATCGCAGCGACTTTGTTGGACGCGATTCCAGACAGTAGGTGCAGAAAAGCAAGTGTGATGCGCATCGGTTGTACCCGCCGCGATCAAACTCCTTCAAAGGGTGTCCACCGTACCAGACACGAATCACTTAAGTACATCAGACCCCTTTGACCCCTTTAGAAAAACTCCTAAAATCCTAGAAAAATCCAAAACATTAGGAAAATCACTCAAGAGGTTAATTGTAGAGAACCACTTTGAGGCATTGCGGTGTGTAACATGAAATTTAATCGATATGATGCCGATATGGCGTGTCTACAACAATGAGTACAAGTAAGCAAAGGGAAGAACAAGGCCCTTAGGGGCATACCTCTAGGGCAAAGCACAACTGAAAGAAAAGGGAGCCCATAGCTAGCTACGGGGACGACGATTATCACCCCGCCTCCTCCGCCCGACATGCTCATGGCCACTGTTGGGAAGTCTCACCTTGAAAAAAGAGGGATGAGCTTCACAACAGAAGCTCAGGAGGGACTACCAATCGCCTACTGGATCTAACAGGCGAGATAAACCAATATAATTAAAGTAAATGATAAACATTTATATTTCTATTCTACCACAGGAAGTGTGGAAGGAAAGCTAACCAGCTAGCAATATTATGAGAATCGTAATGCGGTCAGAAACTCCGTACGACCTGCACGTCGTGACCACCACACGACTGTGAACACAGACAGAGGGAACCCTACCTGGACAAATGACACTAGCTACGGAAGCAACTACCACTAGTCAACCAGTCAGGAGAATCCATAGACGTCTTACCGTCGACCAAAGTCTTGACCTCCACGTCTCCTCACAGTGGAGCCGAGGAACACAAAGTAAGCACAACAGTAACCGTCGTAGTCTAGCCAGACTAAGGTCCCACGCTTGTCCTCTCTAAGTGGTTCCGGGCCACAAAGATTGGGCAGTGGGAAATGCTAGCTGGTCTACACCGGGAAGAACTCCGAACGATCTCGGCATCCCAGACAACTACCAGAGCTTTGCAAACGACTCGATGCCACTGTCCTAACCACATTTTCCCTTTTGCTTCAGAGTCCCTGACTCGAGCACGCCCATCACTGGAGAACTTAATGGATGCACGGGGATGGAGGTCCCGGGTAAATGGTAACGACCTCTCACGGGACAAGCCCTCAGGTGCCGATCACTGGGCGAATGACTAGTGTAGGACCATACTAGGAACTAGCACTGGTGCCACATGTATAGAAAGAACAAAGAATAGGTGAAGACTCGATGAGAAACAGACTCCGCACGAAACACACGTGTGTCTGTCTCCTGTTGCGATGCCAAGGGCTGTCGCGAAGCCAAGACCAGTCGCGACAATGTCGTGACACCCTAAGCAATCGCGATGTTGTCATAACACCACTCCCCATAGCGACAGCAGAAGCTTGTTTCGGTCAGCGCATGCGTTGCGACACCATCGCGGCCCTTAGACCGATCGCGACACCAGACAGAGGGGGTCCCGGTATAGCTCACTCGGGATCACCCCAAAACACCCAAAACATTGCCATCTAGAGGAGGGGAGCATGGGAGACACTAGAAAGCATGTAACAAGGCAAACCACCCTCAAACCCCACAGAGAAGTTCTACACTCAAGGAAAACCTTCAAAACAATAGAGCATGGATCTCTCACCCCAAACCCAAACAACAGAGGCCGAGGATCACAAGGTGAAGGGGGAGCATGGTAGAACTAGAGGGAGAAGGGGAGTTCCTACCTCAAGAAGTAGAGCCAACCCATTAGGGCCTTCACGTAGGAATGACTGCCTCCTCCTCGCTCCAACCACCACACAAACGCCGCCTACACGAAGAGGACATCACCTCCATGCCAAAGGCACCAAGAATCACGGGAAGAAGCAAGAGGGCTCAGAGGAGAAGAAGAAGAAGAAAAGAGAAGAAGAAGGGGACATGGGGCGCCGGCCTTGGTTTTGAACCAACGGCCCTGAAACACGATGGGTCGACACGACAAGAAGGCTGTCGCGACGGCCCTCCAGGTCTCGACACCGTGTCGCGTCCTCCTACCCTGGCACAACCCCAAAATCTGGTCAACCTCAGAGACCAGGCAACCTAGAATGCGACGACTGACTTGGTCATGTCAACGACTGTACACGCCCTACCACCCGATAAGACTGTTCTGACAAGGAAGGACAGAGCATCATAACGGTCAAAAAACATGGTCGCATCACCTCCAGACGGTGAGTGAAGAACGCGTCGCCTCTCAGATGGCACGTCAAGAATGCCATCGCCCAGGTAGGCGTGACAAGAACCATTTCGAGACCGACCCTGTTGGCGTGACACTGTAACGACCCTGAATCCGCATTACCAGTAACAACCAGTAACCCGAATTCTGACCCGCTAACCCACGAGACAAGCTCGGAGGGTAGGAAGTAAACGTCCGAGGAGGACTATATGTAAGAAGATACCACCATGTAAAGCTATAAAATTTCACTATATGAACATAAATGTACAACTCAGAGTCTGAGCAAGGTACAGAGTATAGAAGTACAACAAAAAGTACTACTCACTACAGCTAAGGAGCACCAACACCGGAGTGGCTAGACTCGCCTGGAACGGGAGTCGACGATGACCACCTGAAAGGGAGGGAGTGAGTCTCAAGAAAAGAGACCCAGTAGAAAAGTAACCCCACCGGCAACAGAACTAAAGTTCGGAAAGTAAAAACTGAAAGTAAGTACACGTCGCACCACAACACAAAACTGTAAACCTCACGGCTCAGTAACACCACTCACACACACACAGTAAGTAGGACTCAGTAGGGTTTGTGGCTCGGCGTCCGTCACCACAGAGGCTCTCAACCCCGCCATGTGTGCACACTAAGACGCTCTCTTCGCGTCTGGTCCACACTGTTTTTTCCCTACGCTTGACCCTAGCGGTAGAGAAGGGCTCCACGGAGATCGGCTGAAACCACCACAAGGAGTACGCATAGGACAGAGTCACACTCGGCGTCCCTGGCTCACTAGCGGAGGACAACCACACGATAGTCATCTGGACGGAGTCGCACCCAGGCTTAGGTAACACAACAGAGAAATGGGCACGCGGTAACGCAACGTGCGTACAACAAACGGAACACACTCAAGTCTGAAATTCTGTACACGTAAGTGAACATCTCATGTCACAATTAACTACTCAAATGCACAGGCGGAGTCGCACTCTAAGCCTAGCCCACATGTGTAAACAGGGCGGACATCACTCGTCAATCGCCTTGAAACACAAAACTCAAGTCTGCTGGGACATAGGAGATTAACGGCCATATCGATTGCCGCCAATATGAAGTAAACGGCACTCATCATGTCGTAACCTAACTCACGGCAATCGACCTTGTCGTTTATATCACCCCTGAAGATCTCAACGTCAACAGATGTGGACGTTAAGCTCTTCAGTCCCCTAAACCTAGAACAGCGCCAGTGTCAGTTAATGGACAGAACCACCCAACAGAACGCCTACTGATGGAGGGGGATACTTCCTCTCATCATTTTACACTACCAAAACTTCAGAAATAAGTGATCACCCTTGAATCACTCAAACACCAAAATCCCGGCATGGTATAACCCAACCCTAAACCACAATTTGCAGACTAATTCACACAATTGAGCATGCTTGTTTGCTAAGGAGGGTTATAGGAGTTAAGTCCCTACCTCAGAACGCTTTAATAACCCCAAACAGCTACTAAGGCGCCGGAACCCCCTGAAGACTCCATGCGAAATCGCACCAAATCCTCGTGTTTCTGCTCGATCAAGCACCGCCACGCGTACCAGGGCCTTCCCACGAGCTGCCATCAACCATCAGAAGGTGGAAATAGAGAAAGGCAAAGGTGGAGGGAAGGAGAGGAGGAGAGAAGAATGGGTTCTGCTCTCGGGCTACCCTATTTCAACAGGTTCCGACCAGTTGACGTCAACATCACTAGTCGCCTACTGAACCGCCAAATACTTGACGTCCAACATCGCTTGTCGTTGAGTCTCAACAACAAACGTCCACACGCTGGACGCCAACTCCAAGTCAACGGCTAGCCCCCAGCCGTCAACCCCAGTCAACGACAATAGTCTTGTCGTCAACCACACAGAACCTCTACAAGACCCAATAAGGATCCACTAAACCGAGACCTTACAGACACTATCGTGACCGGCAAGCTCGTCGTGACCAGAGGACGGGTCCAAGGGCCCAAGAGAGAAGGATCTTACAGGGAACCCCTGAGCGGTCTAATATTTTGATAAAGAGTTAATCTAACAGATTTTATAATTAAAATATTTAGTTAATTTCTAGTAGCTTAATATATGCATGTTGTGTATGATATGGGCGGATGATCATGGACTTATGTGTGTGGATGGTGATTCATTGGGGCCTATGAGTCTTTTGGCTCAGTTTAATCATGCTAGAATTTGGTCCATGCTCATCCGATCGTGGTTATATATATATATATATATAATATATATATATAATATATATATGATATCTATTCATTTCTGCACCTACTATGTACATATTTGCATGCAATGTAAATATATGCTAAATATATGTGTAGGAGCGTTATTATTAGCTGAGACCTGACAAATCGAAAAACCCCATGTTCTTAATGTATTAAATCAGTATGCGTGAGGCAATACGATTGACCCACGTGGCCTTCCATCACTTATAGGACATACGTCCCATCTTGATATGGATCGAGTTGGTGGAGTCCTTCTGGCTCACCTATATTGGGACTTGATATCTGCCCTACGACATAGATATGTCACGATGGCTTAAGGACATGCTATGCTTGGCGGAGTCCCTCCACGGCATATCGTCGAATCAAGTCCGTCTTGTAATGATGGTTCTGTAAACCAAACATCATGGTTGGCGGAGTCCCTCTAGGCCATTATGATTTGGAGGCCAAATGTGACAAGAATCACAAGGAGTTGTGATTGGCAAGAGTTGCCTACCCTTTGAGCTTGGTATGATTGGTTGAGTCCCTTGAGGTCATGACAAGGCACCAATTGGATCCCTATCCCCGCTAGAAGTTTGCTGGAAACTTTTGATTCACATGCTAGAGGGTGTCATGTGTCTCGTGATAAAATAGTGGTGAAAGTAGCGGAAGATAGCTATGAAGAAATCTAGAAGGCGGTGATGATCAGTTATCCCCATGTAATTTAATTAATTACATATTATTTTTGGTGATTAACAAAATTAAAACAAAGTTTAATCTATGATATTTTCTATGAGATTTGAGTACAAGAAATGAAACAAGGAATAACAAGCTAAATGGGTAAGTATTATTTACTCTGTAGCAATGTAAGTTGAAAGCATGAAATTTCTCTAAGTACACATCGATTTTCTGTATGTTGTAACGACTTCCTCCTCTATCATAACGATTTTCAATAGATTCATAATGAATTCCTTACTTTCATAATGATTTCATACACATAAGGATTCGTTATATGTTCTATCGTTTTGGGTATCATAACGATTTCATAAGTGTCTGGTCGATTTCGAGATCAAAACGATTGCTTCCATAACGATTGCTAAGAAAGCATAATGACTTGGTCATAACGATTTTCTCTCAAATCGATTTCTTAAGTGAGAACAACGATTTGCTCTCACATCGATTTCTTAAGGTAAGAACAATGATTTTCTCTCACATCGATTTCTTAAGTGAGAAAGAACAATTTGCTCTCACATCGATTTCTTAAGTGAGAAGAACGATTTGCTCTCACATCGATCTCTTAAGTGAGAACAATGATTTGCTCTCACATCGATTTCTTAAGTGAGAACAACAATTTGCTCTCACATCGGTTTCTTAGGTAAAACAAAGATTTGCTCGTAACAATTGGTCACAACGATTTGCCTTTAAGTCATAATGATTTGATTCTTATAACGATTCGATAAGTTACATAATGACTCTATCACTGTAATGATTCACTTATTTACATAATGACCTAGTCGCGTAACGATTCGATACAGCAAAAAAATGATTTGCTCACATTGTTTTGTCTCTGACAACTTACTCATAACGATTTGCTTATAGAGTCATAATGATTTGTCTATATAACGATTTATATTTGCATCGGTTGCTTATAAGTGCACACGATTTACATGGATATCAACTCATTTGCATAATGATTTCATAAGTCATGCATGTAACAATTTCATGGAATATAACGATTTGATATTTGAACTCATTTCTGAGTTCGTTGAAAAGTTAAAGTCTTCACATATATATTTCTGACAACCATGCATTTATTATGACTGAACGTATCACTGTAGGCATGCAAACGATATCTTCTATTTCCATGCTTACACTGTAAAAATGTTTTAGAAGAACAGAAGGAACTTCCTTTTGATAAAAATCAATCTAACATTGACTGACAACAAGAGACAGCCTACCTATCTACTGTTTTAGCTTTAATGCGTGCAGGTCTCTGACAGCGCATCTCAATACAACGTTCGACAATATGTGTAGCACCCCGAAAATTTAACTATATAAAAATTAGATAAATGGAAATAAATAATTACCATAATATCAGTATTAAAACATACGAATCATTATCGTATGTCCTAAGACGCATCATAAAAATCCTAAAAAAATATAAATCAACCCCACACATTATTCCTAAATGTTCCACAAAGCAATTTGTGCCATGAAAAATTGGGTTAGCCATGTTTAAAATGTTTCGCGACTTATTATCATAATTAATGAATATGTCGAAAAATCATTACACGATGCTTAGATGAGTCAGAAAATTAAATAAAAATCATATATGGACTCAAATAATATCCTCTAATCACCCATCAAGAAATTTGGGTCAATAAAAATCATTTGGGCTGGGTTTAAGAGTTATTGTGACCGATTATCCAATTAGAAAATAAGTCGGAAAAACCGTTAACACGAAAATACGACGAACCATAAATTAAATAAAATGTTGGGGAGACTACCAACATTATATATTAATGACCAATAGCTTAATTGGGCCAATGGACCACATATGACCCAAAAATCAAATGAAGCAAGAAAAATGCTGGAAATTCGTAGCTTAAATAAGCGAAATTATAAAGAGGCAATTAGAGTTGAATTGGGATGCAATCATGCACATTTGGGTAATCGAAATTCGTGCCTACCCACCAATGGAGGTTGCTTGATGGCCAAGATCTCTAATGGAGGGAGAGATCTTCAAATTATGGAAAGACACAAGCCAATTTTGCAACCCTTCATTCCTAGTTACAATAGGACTCCTAAATACCTGGTTGCTTAAATACTCATCACCCAAACCCTAGGGACGAGTTTACAACTTGCTGGGTCGTCGTGTGGAGGAGCTCTTGGGGGCTGGGGGGCTGTGAATCGACCACAAGAAGGACATCTTCTTCCCCATTTGTCTACTGCGACCTGCACAAACTGTCCACTTGAAGTCAATCAAAGGTAGGCCAAACCTAAACCAAACATTTCAAGGATATACCCTGGAAAGAGGGTCAAGTCTACGTTCAAACCAAGTGGAATGCCAAATTCCATGCAGCATACAGGGAATATTAATCGTCTTCAAACAGCGGTCTGAACACTGATTTTCTGAAAACAAAACAAGACTTCATCAACCAGAAGGTAGGTTTTCTCGGGCCAAACCTTAACATATCCTATACCAATGGTAGAGCATCAAGTTACTTTCATTTCCCACTGGTTGCATCAAATTCCAATGAGCAGATTTTGAGTTATAAGCATTTTCCCATGTCGCGCATGTTAGGGGTTTTTGTTCTTTATATGTTGCATTGATTTGAGACGAAGTAGAGCAAACCACAACATGAAATTTTTCTAACTAGTTGTCCTCGTCATGTCTTGTGTTGAACATTTTGTCTGAATTTCATTAGTTAGAGTGTTATAAGTGTGATAATAGGGTCTCTGCATGACACTACGTTTTCGGGTTGCACTTGGTTTTACATTTGTGTTGGACTGATTAAAGCCTGTTGAAACCATCATTGTTTTCTAATTCCGATTTACTGGAAGCACCCTTGCATGTCTAGGTTGGTTTAAAACTAGTTTTGTTATTTTTCATGCACTGTACAATTTGTTCTTTATTTTAGAACAACCCTATGTCAAAACAATGAATGTCTGGTCCGCAATCCAAAGCATTGTCCTTTCTCGGCAGATGCAGGCCATGGACCTGAGAATGCGACGGCTCGATAGGTCATGTTCTCAGGCAGATCGCGACAGGAATTCCCTCACGATCGGACCGCCGTCGCGACCTGACCTCTGGGTCTGACAGCCATGTCGCCTTCTTCATATGAACCCATCGTGAACTGCCTGCCTGATCAGACAAGCCTGTTGCGATCCTTACAAGGCACTGTCGCGATCTGATCTGACCCTGTCGCGACCCTAAAGGGTCTATCGTGACCTCAGGATTTTTCATGAAAACCCATTATTTTCTTGTAAATCTAACTGTTGTACCTGAGGTCCGTTAAATATATATGGATTTTTAGCAAGTAATTCACATGTCTTAGGTCTGATCATTGCATGATGGTTATTTAATGGCTTAAAAGTGGTTAACCATTTAAAGTTTTAATTACATGAATGATATTCTAATTGCTCTTTAAATGTATGATCCATTCATGCAACTTGTGATTCAATCTTTCCATTATTCTACCAGGTTTTAAATGATAATTATTATTCTTAAAACCTTGCAAACCCATGTGTACTTAAATGCATGTCAATTCGTGCCATCATGTTAAGTGTTTTCCGCAAGTTTATAACCGATGGTTTGTGGATTGAGATGGTACATCACTACACACTTGCATGTTAGGCAGCCCTTTCTTGGGAATTTGGAAGCTCTCTACCGGGCATTCCGAATCGGTAGACTAGTGACCTTTTCTCCAAGGCCTCCGTAAATCACTCTGACCATGGATTCCCACATGTCGACGAGTTAGTGTACCATTCAAGTTCCCTGGAGAATAGCAGCACTTCCTTCTCATCTTGTTCTCATGAGTGTGATTTACAATCTAGACTAAGGCCATTAATGTAAGATTAAACTAAAGTATAAATCATACCGTTATGCTGCCGAATTATCTCTTGACATTGTTATCATGAATCATGTTCAATTACTTATTACTTGTTCCCATCATCATCATGAACATGACGTTACACATGCGACATTTTGAAACTCTCACTGGCCATTAGTAATGACTGTGGGTATCTACATTTAAAACTTTACATGAGATGCTCACCGGGCACGACGAGTGCAAGGGCTCCAGAGTACGAAGAGTCATAAATATACTCTTAACCATGGGGTATAATGATACTGGCGTTTGCATCTGCGCTGGGAGTCTTGCTTGCTTGTTGAATGATAGATACAATAACCACATACACGTGTCGTGGTGTATATTCTTGATGGATCGTTTCTTGGTGTACATTAGTGTTCTATCTGCTAATTAGTGTTACATTATCGTGCTCGTACATTCTTGCTTTGCTTGCATGATTATGGCCATCCTGCATTTAATGCAAATAGTGATATCTTGTGTCTCTTGACATCAATTGAATCTTGCATGCTTGTCAAAGTGATCTATTGCTAGTTCTATCTTATCATCTTGTTCACAAATCTTGTTCTATCATAATCACTCTCTCTAGCTTGTTTTCATGTATTTTTTTTAACGAGTTTCTCGTACATGCATATCATGACATTCATCGTGCTACCTAGTTCTAAATTGCTAATCTTTTATATTATGCCCGCACATTGAGGTATAAATCCTACTGGGCTAGTTTGCTCATCCCTACTTTTACCCAATCTAGGTGACTAGAAGTTCAAGAGGAAGATCAAGTCGAGGGATGGAATGCGTCTGAGTTATGAGCATTCTAACTATGAGTTCATATAGTAGTTTGCTTTGAGTGTTAGATTCTTGTAG
>CM024756.1:46354767-46433460 GCA_014218235.1 Colocasia esculenta
GTGACAGAACCATTTCGAGACCGACCCTGTTGGCGTGACACTGTAACGACCCTGAATCCGCATTAACCAGTAACAACCAGTAACCCGAATTCTGACCCGCTAACCCAGCGAAAGCTCGGAGGGTAGGAAGTAAACGTCCGGGAGACTATATGTAAGAAGATACACACCATGTAAAGCTATAAATTTCACTATATGAACATAATATTACAACTCAGAGTCTCGAGCAAGGTACAGAGTATAGAAGTACAACAAAAGTACTACTCACTACAGCTAAGGAGCACCAACACCGAGTGGCTAGACTCGCCTGAACGGGAGTCGACGATGACCCACCTGAAAGGAGGGGAGTGAGTCTCAAGAAAGAGACCCAGTAGGGAAAAGTAACCCCACCGGCACAGAACTAAAGTTCGGAAAGTAAAAACTGAAAGTAAGTACACACGTCGCACCACAACACAAAACTGTAAACCTCACGGCTCAGTACACACACACTCACACACACAGTAAGTAGGACTCAGCTAGGGTTTGTGGCTCGGCGTCCCGTCACCACAAGCGGCTCTCTCAACCCCGCCATGTGTGCACACTACGACGCTCTCTCTCGCGTCTGGTCCACGACTGGTTTTTTCCCCTACCTTGACCCTAGCGGTAGAGAAGGGGCTCCACGAGATCGGCTGAAAACCACCACAAGGAGTACGCATAGGACAGAGTCCCACTCGGCGTCCTGGCTCACTAGCGGAGGACAACCACACGCTATTCATCTGGACGGAGTCGCACCCAGGCTTAGTAACACAACAAAATGGGCCACGCTAACGCAACGTGCGTACAACAAACGGAACACACTCACGTCTGAAATTCTGTACAGTAAGTGAACATCTCATGTCACAATTACTACTCAAATGCACAGGCGGAGTCGCACTCTAAGCCTAGCCCCATGTGTAAACAGGGCGGACATCACTCGCAATCGCCTTGAAACACAACTCAAGTCTGCTGGGACATAGGAATTAACGCCATCGATTGCCGCCAATATGAGTAAACGGCACTCATCATGTCGTTAACCTTAACCTCAACGGCAATCGACTTGTCGTTTTATCACCCCTGAAGATCTCAACGTCAACAGATGTGGACGTTAAGCTCTTCAGTCCCCCTAACCTAGAACAGCGCCAGGTCAGTTTAATTGGCCAAACCACCCAACAGAACGCCTACTGATGGAGGGGATTACTTCCTCTCATCATTTTACACTACCAAAACTTCAGAAATAAGTGATCCAACCCTTGAATCACTCAAAACACCCAAAATCCCGGCATGGTATAACCCACCCCTAAACCACAATTTGCAGACTAATTCACACAATTGAGCATGCTTGTTTGCTAGGAGGGTTATAGGAGTTAAGTCCCTACCTCAGACGCTTTAATACCCCCAAACAGCTACTAATCGCGCCGGAACCCCCTGAGACTCCATGCGAATCGCACCCAATCCTCGTGTTTCCTGCTCGATCAAGCACCGCCACGCGTACCAGGGCCTTCCCACGAGCTGCTCAATCACCATCAGAAGCTGTGGAAATAGAGAAAGGCAAGGTGGAGGGAAGGAGAGGAGGAGAGAAGAATGGGTTCTGCTCTCGGGCTACCCTATTTCAACAGGTCCGACCAGTTGACGTCAACATCACTAGTCGCCTACTGAACCGCCAAATACTTGACGTCCACATCGCTTGTCGTTGAGTTCAACAACAAACGTCCACATCGCTGGACGCCAACTCCAAGTCAACGGCTAGCCCCCAGCCGTCACCCCCAGTCACGACAATAGTCCTTGTCGTCAACCACCAGAACCCTCTACAAGACCCAATAAGGATCCACTAAACCCAGACCTTACGACACTATCGTGACCCGCAAGCTCGTCGTGACCATGAGGACGGGTCCAAGGGCCCAAGAGAGAAGGATCTTACAGGGAACCCCTGAGCGGTCTATATTTTTGATAAAGAGTTAATCTAACAGATTTTATTATTAAAATATTTAGTTAATTTCTAGTAGCTTACATATATGCATGTGATGTGTATGATATGGGCGGATGATCATGCTTAGTGTGTGATGGTGATTCATTGGGGCCTATGAGTCTTTTGGCTCAGGTTAATCATGCTAGAATTTGGTCCATGATCATCCGATGTGGTTATATATATAATATATAATATTATTATATATACTATATATATATATGATATCTATTCATTTCTGCACCTACTATGTACATATTTGCATGCAATGTAAATCTAGTGCTAAATATATGTGTAGGACGCGTATATTTTTAGCTATGAGACCTGACAAAATCGAAAAACCCCCATGTTCTTATGTATTAAATCAGTATGCGTGAGGCAATACGATTGACCCACGTGGCCTTCCATCATTATAGGACATACGTCCCATCTTGATATGGATCGAGTTGGTGAGTCCTTCTGGGCTCACCTATATTGGACTTGATATCTGCCCTACGACATAGATATGTCACCGATGGCTTAAGGACATGCTATGCTTGGCGGAGTCCCTCCACGGCATATCGTCGAATCAAAGTCCGTCTTGTAATGATGGTTCTGTAACCAAACATCATGGTTGGCGGAGTCCTCTCTAGGCCATTGATTTGGAGGCCAAATTGACAAGAATCACAAGGAGTTGTGATTGGCAAGAGTTGCCTACCCTTTGAGCTGGTATGATTGGTTGAGTCCCTTGAGGTCATGACAAGGCACCAATTGGATCCCTATCCCCGCTAGAAGTTTGCTGGAAACTTTTGATTCACATGCTAGAGGGTGTCATGTGTCTCGTGATAAAATAGTGGTGAAAAGTAGCGGAAGATAGCTATGAAGAAATCTAGAAGGCGTGATGATCAGTTTATCCCCATGTAATTAAATTAATTACATATTTATTTTGGTGATTAACAAAATTAAAACCAAGTTTAATCTATGATATTTTCTATGAGATTTGAGTACAAGAAAGGAAACAGGAATAACAAGCTAATGGGTAAGTATTATTTACTCTGTAGCAATGTAAGTTGAAAGCATGAAATTTCTCTAAGTACACATCGATTTTCTGTATGTTGTAACGACTTCCTCCTCTATCATAACGATTTCATAGATTCATAATGAATTCCTTACTTTCATAATGATTTCATACACATAAGGATTCGTTATATGTTCTATCTTTTTGGGTATCATAACGATTTCATAAGTGTCGGGTCGATTTCGAGATCAAAACGATTTGCTTCCATAACGATTTGCTAAGAAAGCATAATGACTTGGTTCATAACGATTTTCTCTCAAATCGATTTCTTAAGTGAGAACAACGATTTGCTCTCACATCGATTTCTTAAGAACAACAATGATTTTCTCTCACATCGATTTCTTAAGTGAAAGAACAATTTGCTCTCACATCGATTTCTTAAGTGAGAAGAACGATTTGCTCTCACATCGATCTCTTAAGTGAGAACAATGATTTGCTCTCACATCGATTTCTTAAGTGAGAACAACATTTGTCTCTCACATCGTTTTCTTAGGTAAAACAAAGATTTGCTCGTAACAATTTGTGTCACAACGATTTGCCTTTAACGTCATAATGATTTGATTCTTATAACGATTCGATAAGTTACATAATGACTCTATCACTGTAATGATTCACTTATTTACATAATGACCTAGTCGCCGTAACGATTCGATACAGCAAAAAATGATTTGCTCACATTGTTTTGTCTCTGACAACTTACTCATAACGATTTGCTTATAGAGTCATAATGATTTGTCTCTATAACGATTTATATTTGCATCGGTTTGCTTATAAGTGCACAACGATTTACATGGATATCACTCATTTGCATAATGATTTCATAAGTCATGCATGTAACAATTTCATGGAATATAACGATTTGATATTTGAACTCATTTCTGAGTTCGTTGAAAATTAAAGTCTTCACATATATATTTCTGACAACCATGCATTTATTATGACTGAACGTATCACTGTAGTGCATGCAAACGATATCTTCTATTTCCATGCTTACACTGTAAACATGTTTTTTAGAAGAACAGAATGGAACTTCCTTTTTGATATAAAATCAATCTAACTTGACTGACAACAAGAGACAGCCTACCTATCTACTGTTTTAGCATTTAATGCGTGCAGGTCTCTGACAGCGCATCTCAATACAACGTTCGACAATATGTGTAGCACCCCGAAAATTTTAACTATATAAAAATTAGAATAAAGGAAATAAATAATTACCATAATATCAAAGTATTTAAAACATACGAATCATTATCGTATGTCCTAAGACGCATCATAAAAATCCTAACAAAATTATAAATCAACCCCACCATTATTCCTAAATGTTCCACAAAGCAATTTGTGCCATGAAAATTGGGTTAGCCATGTTTAAAATGTTCGCGACTTATTATCATAATTAATGAATATGTCGAAAAATCATTATCACGCATGCTTAGATGAGTCAGAAAATAAATAAAAATCATATATGGACTTCAAATAATATCCTCTAACACCCATCAAGAAATTGGGTCAATAAAATCATTTGGGCTGGGTTAAGAGTTATTGTGACCGATTATCCAATTAGAAATAAGTCGGAAAACCGTTAACACGAAAATACGACGCAACCATAAATAAATAAAAATGTTGGGGAGACTACCAACATTATATATTAATGACCCAATATCTTAATTGGGCCAATGGACCACATATGACCCAAAAATCAAATGAAGCAAGAAAATGCATGGAAATTCGTAGCTTAAATAAGCTGAAATTATAAAGAGGCAATTAGAGTTGAATTGGGATGCAATCATGCACATTGGGTAATCGAAATTCGTGCCTACCCACCAATGGAGGTTGCTTGATGGCCAAGACTCTCTAATGGAGGGAGAGATCTTCAAATTATGGAAAGACACAAGCCATTTTGCAACCCTTCATTCCTAGTTACAATAGGACTCCTAAATACCTTGGTTGCTTAAATACTCATCACCCAAACCCTAGGGACGAGTTTACAACTTGCTGGGGTCGTGTGGAGGAGCTCTTGGGGCTGGGGCTGTGAATCGACCACAAGAAGGACATCTTCTTCCCCCATTTGTCTACTGCGACCTGCACAAACTGTCCACTTGAAGTCAATCAAGGTAGGCCAAACCTAAACCAAACATTTCAAGGATTATACCCCTGGAAAGAGGGTCAAGTCTACGTTCTAACCCAAGTGGAATGCCCAATTCCATGCAGCATACAGGGAATATTAATCGTTCTTCAAACAGCGGTCTGAACACTGATTTTCTGAAAAAAACAAGACTTCATCAACCAGAAGGTAGGTTTTCTCGGGCCAACCTTAACATATCCTATACCAATGGTAGAGCATCAAGTTACTTTCATTTCCCACTGGTTGCATCAAATTCCAATGAGCAGATTTTGAGTTATAAGCATTTTCCCCATGTCGCGCACTGTAGGGGTTTTTTTGTTCTTTATATGTTGCATTTGATTTGAGACCGAAGTAGAGCAAACCCCAACATGAAAGTTTTTCTACTAGTTGTCCTCGTCATGTCTTGTGTTGAACATTTTGTCTGAATGTCATTAGTTAGAGTGTTATAAGTGTGATAAAGGGTCTCTGCATGACACTACGTTTTCGGGTTGCACTTGGTTTTACATTTGTGTTGGACTTGATTAAAGCCTGTTGAAACCATCATTGTTTTCTAATTCCGATTTACTGGAGCACCTTGCATGTCTAGGTTGTTTAAAACTAGTTTGTTATTTTTCATGCACTGTACAATTTGTTCTTTATTTTAGAACAACCCTATGTCAAACAATGAATGTCTGGTCCGCAATCCAAAGCATTGTCCTTTCTCTGGCAGATGCAGGCCATGGACCTGAGAATGCGACGGCTCGATAGGTCATGTTCTCAGCAGATCGCGACAGGAATTCCCCGGATCGGAACACCGCCGTCGCGACCTGACCTCTGGTCTGACAGCCATGTCGCCTTCTTCATATGAACCCATCGTGAACTGCCTGCCTGATCAGACAAGCCTGTTGCGATCCTTACAAGGCACTGTCGCGATCTGATCTGACCCTGTCGCGACCTTAAAGGGTCTATCGTGACCTCAGGATTTTTCATGAAACCCACTTATTTTCTTGTAAATCTAACTGTTGTACCTGAGGTCCGTTTAAAATATATGATTTTTTAGCAAGTAATTCACATGTCTTAGTCTGATCATTGCATGATGGTTATTTAATGGCTTAAAGTGGTTAACCCATTTAAAAGTTTTAATTACATGAATGATATTCTAATTGCTCTTTAAATGTTATGATCCATTCATGCAACTTGTGATTCAATCTTTCCATTATTCTACCATGTTTTAAATGATAATTATTATTCTTAAAACCTTGCAAACCCATGTGTACTTAAATGCATTGTTCAATTCGTGCCATCATGTTAAGTGTTTTCCGCAAGTTTATAACCGATGGTTTGTGGATTGAGATGCGTACATCACTACACACTTGCACTGTTAGGCAGCCCTTTCTTGGGAATTTGAAGCTCTCTACCGGTCCATCCGAATCGGTAGACTAGTGACCTTTTCTCCAAGGCCTCCGTAAATCTCCTCTGACCATGGATTCCCACATGGTCGACGAGTTAGTTGTACCATTCAAGTTCCCTGGAGATAGCATGCACTTCCTTTCTCATCTTGTTCTCATGAGTGTGATTTACAATCTAGACTAAGGCCATTAATGTAAGATTAAACTAAAGTATAAATCATACCGTTATGCTGCCGAATTTATCTCTTGACCATTGTTATCATGAAATCATGTTCAATTACTTATTACTTGTTCCCATCATCATCATGAACATGACGTTACACATGCTACATTTTGAAACTCTCATGGCCATTAGTAATGACTGTGGGTATCTACATTTAAAACTTTACATGAGATGCTCACCGGGCACGACGAGGTGTCCAAGGGCTCCAGAGACGAAGAGTCATAAATATACTCTTAACCATGGGGTATAATGATTACTGGCGTTGCATCTGCGCTGGAGTCTTGCTTGCTTGTTGAATGATAGATACAATAACCACATACACGTGTCGTGGTGTATATCTTGATGGATCGTTTCTTGGTGTACATTAGTGTCTATCTGCCTAATTAGTGTTACATTATCGTGCTCGTACATTCTTGCTTGCTTGCTTGCATGATATGGCCATCCTGCATTTAATGCAAATAGTGATATCTTTGTTCTTGACATCAATTGAAATCTTGCATGCTTGTACAAAGTGATCTATTGCTAGTTCTCTTATCATCTTGTTCACAAATCTTGTTCTATCATAATCACTCTCTCTAGCTTGTTTCATGTATCATGTTTTAACGAGTTTCTTCGTACATGCATATCATGACATTCATCGTGCTTACCTAGTTCTAAATTGCTAATCTTTTATATTATTGCCCGCACATTGAGGTATAAATCCTACTGGGCTAGTTTGCTCATCCCCTACTTTTACCCAATCTAGGTGACTATGAAGTTCAAGAGGAAGATCAAGTCGAGGATGGGAATGCGTCTGAGTTATGAGCATTCTAACTATGAGTCTAGTTATAGTAGTTTGCTTTGAGTGTTAGATTCTGTAGTCGGAAGTGAGGTATTATTATTTTACTTTTATTGAGTCTTAGTCTTGTAATAGTTTTCCATTTGGAATACAATGAGTTGAGATTTGAATACAAGATTAGTTGAGTTCAATATTAGGGCTCTATTATGATGTGTGTTTGTTATACATTTAGTGCGTGCTAGCTAGAGGCTTATTTGCCGACTGTTCATGTCTCGAGATATTGGCTCGAATTATATTCCACATCATTATATCCGCTGCGAATTCTCGGGACGTGACAGTTTAGTGGCATTAGCCTAGGAATACCGAATAGGATATATGTCTCAGAATAGGAGATGCTTATGGAACCTAGGTCATGGAAATTAAATACAATACCTAGTGAGAATGGGTAGAGACTGGGAAATGTTAGCAAGAATTAAACACTCCAACCCATTGACTCTAATAATTTATCTAGAGACATTAATTGGTTTCCATCCTTTTCTCAGGAACCCTCATAAGTCTTACACTCAACTGCAATGGCTCGCAACCAATGGCAAGCTATGCAAGAAATAGTAGCTGGATTGACTCAGGCCCAGCAAAATGTGGTTCAAGCTGGAAATCAGACTGCTGCAGTTAGAAATGGAGCCGTTGATCTGCACCGCAATTTTAGGAGTTTGAACCCTCCTCGTTTTTCTGGATCCCCTGATCCGAATAAAGCAGAGAACTGGCAGGAGGAGATAGAAAGGATCTTCCAATTCATGCAATGCACTAAAAGGGAAAAGGTGGTACTGGACACTTTTCAATTCACTAAGGATGCCTGAGCATGGTGGAAGGTCACATCGCCCACCTGCCTAATGTTGGCGAACTGGAGTGGGCTGGATTCCTGGAGATATTCTGGGAAAAGTATTTCTCTAAGATAGTCAAGGAGAAGAAGGCAGCGGAGTTTGCCACACTAAAATAGAAGGAATGTCCGTGTCTGAGTATGAGGCTCAGTTCACACGTCTTGCTGTGTATGCCCCACACTTGGTGGGAACTGAAAGACTTAAGGCAAATCAGTTCATGGATGGGCTCAGCCCATGTTCATTGAAAGGCTCGAACCTCACAACATTCAAACTTATACTGAGATGGTCCAAAGAGCTCAGCTGGTAGAAGACACCATGGCCAAAGTAGAGGGCATGAGGGGCAAGGACAACTCTATGCCGGTCTTCGTCAAGAAGGGAGCACCTAATATTGCTCCAACTTTTCGTAACAACAACGTCAACAACAACAACAAGAGGCCGAATGTCGGAAGAGATGTTACTGGAGACAAGAGAGTCAAAGTGGAAGGTAGGCAGTTGGTTGAAAATGGTAAATTCTGTGATAAACCAGAGCACCGAGCTGAAGAATGCTGGAAGAAGATCGGGGCATGCTTGAGATGTGGTGGTCGTGACCATCGTATTCCTGACTGTCCAATGATGAAGGACCAACCAGGCAAAGCCCCGAATGTACCACGACGTCAAGGACCCTTAATGCTGTCCTAGAAGGTGACCTACCCGAGGAAGGGGTATGGTGGAAGGTACCATTTTCATACACACGCAACCTGCATTTGTGCTTATTGATACTGAGCTGCATATTCATTTATTTCCACCACATTTGCTGCAACTCTACCTGTCAAACTTGTACCCCTGAAATCCAAGATCACTGTAGCCTCTCCACTAGGCTCAGAATCTAAACTCACTCAGTACTTGCCGAAATGTGAAACTATAATTGGAGGACACAATCTCCATGCCAACCTCATCTGTTTAGACATGAAGGGTATGATGCCATTTTGGGTGTCGATTGGCTAATTGAATATGATGCCAAAGTAAACTGTCGCCATAGGAGGGTCACTTTTAAAAGGCCAAACCTTCCAACTCTATCACTACTTGGCACCCGTTATCACAACATCCTATCTTGATACCTCCCTAAAGGCTTCTAACTTGATCAACCAGGGTTGTGATGCTTTCCTAGTTTCCGTCTTGGAAACTGAAAAGAAGAAACCAACCCTAGAAGACATTCCAATAGCCAGGGACTATCCTGATGTATTTCCAGAGTAATTACCTGGTATACCACCTGAGCGGGAGGTAAACTTCACCATTGAGTTACTCCCTGGGGCAGCCCCTATTTCAAAGGCTCCGTATCGCATGTCCCCCGTTGAATTGCAGGAGTTCAAAAGACAGATCCAAGAATTGCTAGATCAGGGCTTTATCAGCCTAGCACATCCCCGTGGGGAGCGCCAGTGCTATTTGTCAGAAAGAAGGACGGGACAATGAGGCTATGCATTGATTACCGTCAGTTAACCAGTTGACAATAAAGAATAAGTATCCACTGTCCGCATCGACGAGCTATTTGACCAGATCTCCGGTGCACAATATTTCTCCAAGATAGATCTAAGATCAGGCTACCATCAACTAAGAATAAAGGAGGAGGATATTCACAAGTCTGCATTCGGAGTAGATATGGTCACTATGAGTTTGTGGTCATGCCGTTTGGTTTAACAAATGCTCCAGCGGCTTTCATGCAACTTATGAACAAATTTATAGGACATACATGGACCAGTTTATAGTGGTGTTCATTGATGACATCCTTATTTACTCCAAATCTAAAGAAGAACATGAGAACACTTGAAGGTTACTCTGCAAGTGCTCAGAGATAATCAACTCTATGCTAAACTTAGTAAGTGTGAATTTGGATGGAGGAAGTGTCTTTCCTTGGTCACATCATATCCAAGGAGGGAATCTCGGTGGATCCATCTAAGGTGGAGGTGGTAAAGAACTGGGAAAGGCCGACAGCTGTGTCGGAGATTAGGAGCTTTCTGGGTTTAGCCGCTTATTATCGTCGCTTCATTAAAGATTTCTCAAAGATAGTTGTACCATTGACCAGGCTTACCAGGAAGGAGAATCCATTTGCATGGACTGATGAATGGGAAGAAAGTTTCAAGGCATTGAAAGGGCACCTTACCTCGGCACCCGTACTGACACTGCCAGTTGCTGGGGGTAGTTTTGAAGTACACACCGATGCATCCGGGATTGGCCTAGGCTGTGTGCTGATGCAAAATGGGAAAGTTATATGCTACACATCCAGACAATTAAAGAAGCACGAGGATAATTATCCTGTACATGATCTGGAGCTAGCTGCTGTAGTCTTCTCCTTGAAGATATGGCGTCATTATCTATATGGTGAGAAATTCATTGTGTTTTCTGACCATAAAAGCTTGAAGTATCTGTTTTCTCAACAGGACTTGAATATGAGACAGCGGAGGTGGTTGGAGTATCTCAAAGACTTCGACTTCACGATCCAATACCATCCAGGAAAAGCAAATGCTGTGGTGGATGCTCTAAGTAGAAAGCCAATGATCACATTGTCAAGTTTAATGGTGGACAAATGGAAGTTATTAGAGGACTTACCAAGTTAAATATTGATGCTGACATCAAAGAGAAGGGATGCCTTGTTGCTAGTGTTAGAGCACAACCTACACTATTGGAGGACATCACAACACTCCAAGACAATGACCCCGTACTTGTAGAGATTAAGGCTAATGTAGACCAGAGGCCGGATTTCTCATTAACTGAAGATGGAAGACTATTGTTCCGGGATCGAGTCTGTGTACCCGACCATGCAGAGACAAAGAAAATGATTATGGATGAGGCTCACAAGACCAGGTATACCATTCATCCTGAAACTACCAAAATGTATCAAGATTTGAAAAGAAGCTTTTGGTGGCCTAATATGAAGAGAGAGGTGGCGGAATATGTCGCCCGATGCTTAACATGTCAAAAGGTCAAGGCGAATACTTGCGACCCGCAGGTAAACTCAAACCCCTAGAAATCCTAGCATGGAAATGGGAAGGGATAGGGATGGACTTTATTTTCAGACTACCTAGATCTAAAGGTGGATTCGATGGTATCTGGGTTATTGTCGACCACTTAACTAAGTCGGCTCACTTCTTGCCAGTGAAGAATAAGTGGTCAGTAGATGCTCTGGCTGCATTGTATGTGAAGGAAATAATCAGATTACATGGAGTACCGGTGTCTATCGTGTCTGATAGAGACCCTATGTTTACATCTCACTTTTGGAAAGGACTGCACTACTCCTTGGGATCTAAACTAAACTTTAGCACGGCTTTCCATCGACAGACAGTTGGTCAGAAGGAGAGAACCAACCAGGTGATTGAAGATATGCTTAGAGCATGTGTCCTAGATTTTAGAGGTAGCTGGCATAAACACTTACCTCTCATGGAGTTTGCCTACAATAATAGCTATCAAGCTAGCATTCAAATGGCACCATTTGAAGCACTCTATGGCAGGAGTTGCCGATCTCCAATATGCTGGTATGAAGTTGGCGAAAAACAAATGCTAGGACCAGAGATGATAAGGGAAACCACAGAGAAGGAAAGCTTATTAAAGAAAGAATGGCAGTGGCGCAACAAAGACAAAAGGCATATGCAGATAATAGAAGAAGAGACCTGGAGTTTCAGGTTGGGGAACATGTATTCTTAACAGTGTCTATAGGCCGTGGGATCAGGCGTTTTGGCATTAAAGGCAAGTTGTCACCAAGGTTTGTCGGGCCTTTCGAAATCCTTGAAAGAATCGGCGAGGTGGCATATCGTCTCTCTTTACCACCACAAATGGATGGAATACACAATGTGTTCCACATATCCATGTTGAAAAAGTACGTACGAGATCCGTGGCATGTCATAGAGTATGAGCTCTTGGAATTCAACAAGGATGGAACATATCAAGAGAAGCCAATTAAGATCGTGGACCGGGAACTGCGCCAATTAAGGAACAAGATCATCCCACTGGTAAGGGTTAGATGGAATCAACGCATGGATGAAGACGACACATGGGAAACTGAGGAAGCAATGCGCAAAAGATACCCGGAGCTATTCACAAGTAAGTACACCTCACTGGTACAATAACTTTATATACATGAATTTGGGGACCAAATTCTCTTAACTAGGGTAGAGTGTAGCACCCGGGAATTTTTTACTATATAAAAATTCAAATAAAAGGAAGTAAATAATTTCCATAATATCAAAGTATTAAAACATACGAATCATTATCGTATGTGCTAAGACACATCAGAAAAATCTGTAAAATTATAAATCAACCCCAAACATTATTCCTAAATGTTCCACAAAGAAATTTGTTCCAAGAAAATTCGGGTTAGCCAAGTTTAAAGTGTTTCACGACTAATTATCGTAATTCATGAATAAGTCGAAAAATCATTATCACGCATACTTGGATGTGTCATAAAATTAAATAAAAATCATATATGGACTTCAAATAATATCCTATAATGACCCATTAAGAAATTGGGTCAATAAAAATCATTTGGACTAGATTTATGAGTTATTGTGATCGATTATCCAATTAGGAAATAAGTCGAAAAATCGTTAACACGAAAATACGACGCAACCATAAATTAAATAAAAATATTGGGGAGACTTCCAACATTATATATTAATGACCCAATAGCTTAATTGGGCCAATGGACTACATATGACCCAAAAATCAAATGAAGCAAGAAAATGCATGGAAATTCGTAGCTTAAATAAGCTGAAATTATAAAGAGGCAATTAGAGTTGAATTGGGATAAAATCATGCACATTTGGGTACCAAATTCGTGCCTACCCACCCATGGAGGTTGCTTGATGGCCAAGACCCTCTAAAGGAGGGAGAGATCTTCAAATTATGGAAAGACACAAGCCAATTCCGCAACCCTCTTTCCTAGTTACAATAGGACTCCTAAATACCTTGGTTGCTTAAATACTCTTCACCCAAACCCTAGGGACGAGTTTACAACTTGCTGGGGTCGTGTGGAGGAGCTCTTGGGGGCTGGGGAGCTGTGAATCGACTATAAGAAGGACATCTTCTTCCCCCGTTCGTCTGCTGCGACCTGCACAAACCGTCCACTTGAAGTCGATCAAAGGTAGGCCAAACCTAAACCAAACATTCAAGGCTTATACCCCTGGAAAGAGGGTCAAGTCTACGTTCTAACCCAAGTTGAATGCCCAAATTCCATGCAGCATACACGGAGTATTAAGCGTTCTTCAAACAGTGGTCTAAACACGGGTTTTCTGAAAAATAAATGAGCTTTTCTCGGGCCAAACCTGAACATATCCTATACCAATGTGTAGAGCATCAAGTTAACTTTCATTTCCCATTGGTTCATCGCATTCCAATGAGTAGATTTTCAGTTATAAGCGTTTTCCCCAAGTCACACATTGTTAGGGCTTTTTCAGTTCTTTATATGTTGCATGCGATTTGACACCGAATAAGAGCAAACCCACAACATGAAAGTTTTTCTACTAGTTGTCCTCGTCATGTATTGTGTTGAATGTTTTGTCTAAATGTCATTAGTTAGAGAGTTATAAGTATGATAAGAGGGTCTCTACAATACACTACATTTTCGGGTTGCACTTGGTTATACGTTTGTGTTGGACTTGATTAAAGCCTATTGAAACCATCATTGTTTTCTAATTCCGATTTACTGGAAGCACCCTTGCATGTCTAGGTTGGTTTAAAAATGGTTTTGTTATTTTTCATGCACTGTACAATTTGTTCTTAATTTTAGAACAACCCTGTGTCAAAATAGGGAAAGTCTGGTCCACAATCCAAAGCATTGTCCTTTCTCTGGCAGACGCAGGCCATGGACTTGAGAATGTGACAGCTCGATAGGCTGCGTTCTCAGGCAGATCGCGACAGGAATTCTATCGCAATCTGATCGCGACCGGACCGCCGTCGTGACTGACCTCAGGGTCTGACAGCCATGTCGCCTTCTTCCTATGAACCTATCGCGAACTGCCTGCCTGATCAGACAAGCCTATCGCGATCCTTACAAGGCACTGTCACGATCTGATCTGACCCCGTCGCGACCTCAGGATTTTTCATGAAACCCCACTTATTTTCTTGCAAATCTAACCGTTGTACCTGAGGTCTGTAAAAATATATATGATTTTTAGCAAGTAATTCACATGTCTTTAGTCTGATCATTGCATGATGGTTATTTAATGGCTTAAAAGTGGTTAACCCATTTAAAAGTTTTAATTACATGAAGGATATTCTAATTGCTCTTTAAATGTAATGATCCATTCATGCAACTTGTGATTCAATCTTTCCATTATTCTACCATGTTTTAAATGATAATTATTATTCTTAAAACCTTGCAAACCCATGTGTACTTAAATGCATTGTTCAATTCGTGCCATCATGTTAAGTGTTTTCCGCAAGTTTAAAACTGATGGTTTGTGGATTGAGATGCATACATCACTACACACTTGCACTGTTAGGCAGCCCTTTCTTGGGAATTTGGAAGCTCTCTACCGGTCATTCCGATTCGGTAGACTAGGGACTTTTTCCCCAAGGCCTCCATAAATCTCCTCTGACCATGGACTCCCACATGGCCGACGAGTTGCTTGTACCATTCAAGTTCCCGGGAGATAGAATGCACTTCCTTTCTCATCTTGTTCTCGTGAGTGTGATTTACAATCTAGACTAAAGCCATTAATGTAAAGATTAAACTAAAGTACAAATCATACCGTTATGCTGCCGAATTTATCTCTTGACCATTGTTATCATGAAATCATGTTCAATTACTTATTACTTGCTCCCATCATCATCATGAACATGACGTTACACATGCTACATTTGAAACTCTCACTGACCATTATTAATGACTGTGGGTATCTACATTTAAAACTTTACATGAGATGCTGACCGGGCACGGCGAGTGTCCAAGGGCTCCAGTGACGGAGAGTCATAAATATACTCTTAACCATGGGGTATAATGATTACTGGCGTTGCATCTGCGCTAGGAGTCTTGCTTGCTTCTTGAATGATAGATACAATAACCACATACACGTGTCCTAGTGTACATTCTTGATGGATCTTTTCTTGGTGTACATTAGTGTCTACGTGCCTGATTAGTGTTACATTATCGTGCTCGTACATTCTTGCTTGCTTGCTTGCTTGCGTGATATGGCCATCCTGCATTTAATGCAATTAGTGATATCTTGCGTTCTTGACATCAATTGAAATCTTGCGTGCTTGTACAAAGTGATCTATTGCTAGTTCTATCTTGTCATCTTCTTCACAAATGTTCTATCATAATCACTCTCTCTAGCTTGTTTCATGTATCATGTTTTAACGAGTTTCTTCGTACAAGCATCATGACATTCATCGTGCTTACCTAGTTCTAAATTGCTAATCATTTATCATTGCCTGCACATTGAGATATAAATCCTACTGGGCTAGTTTACTCATCCCCTACTTTTACCCAATCTAGGTGACTATGAAGTTCAAGAGGAAGATCAAGTCGAGGATGGGAATGCGTCCGAGTGATGAGCGTTCCAACTATGAGTCTAGTTATAGTAGTTTGCTTTGAGTGTTAGATTCTTGTAGTAGGAAGTGAGGTATTATGTACTTTTATTTTTATTGAGTCTTAGTCCTATAATAGTTTCCATTTGGAATACAATGAGTTGAGATTTGAATACAAGATTAGTTGAGTTCAATATTAGGGCCCTATTATGATGATTATGTGTTATGCATTTAGTGCGTGCTAACTAGAGGCTTATTTTCCGACTGTTCATGTCTCGAGATATTGACTCGAATTATATTCCGCATCATTAATATCTGCTGCGAAATTCTCGGAACGTGACAATATGGAAGATAATGGGCATCAAAGAAGATCCTCTTTCTTGTTGCGTGCATGGAAAGCTAAAGACTGTTGAACAAGAAGCTCTACAGTGATATGCAGTCTAATGTAAATAAAAGCTTAGAGACAACGGACACCTCAAAGTTTAAATTTCAAATAGAAGATATATATAGAAGACTGAAGCTCCAGAGTAGAATAGATACAAACTTATGACAATCTTTTACAAGATTTTCTATGAGCATCTGAAAGAGCGAAGCCTCACTCCTTTGATTGTTTAGCTATTAGCTCTCTGCATTCATTTTGTTAGTCTTGAGAGCTTTTGTAAACTGAGAGTGTTCCTCATTGTAGAACTTTCCCTCTCAATCATTGCTTTAGATCAAGCGTTGGTTCTTAAGCTTGATCTAGGGGCGTGTTATCTCTTGAATTCATTCCTCTGTTCTTTCCCTTCGTGTTGAAGGAAGACCTAGTGGTTTCCAGGGTGCTTGTTTCCCTTCGTGTAGAAGGAAGACCTAGTGGGATCTAGGGTGTTGTAATTCCTCTTCGAGTTGTGAAGAGAAGACCAGCTGCGGCTGGTGTGTAAGTGTCCTTGAGGGGGACTGTACCCTTCGGTAGTGAAATCTTGAAGTATTACTCAGGGACTAGACGTAGGATTCCTAAGGAGAGGGGATCCGAACTAGGAAAATCTATGTGTAGTGTGATTGTCTTTATGTGTTTGCTGTTTACCTTTACTAACACTAACATCTATCGAGTGTGTTTTGTGTGACTATTTTGTCAACAGATTTTAGGTTCTCAATAATTTTAAGAATCCCATTCACCCCCCCTCTGGGCTTGTTAGCTGGGAAACAAGTGGTATCAGAGCTAGTCTCTTCAACAAAGAAGAAGATCCACAATCTGAAGAGAAAAGATCAAATGGCAGCCCAATGTCACTTCGAAGTTCAGTCAGTAAACAAGGCCACCACTATTCGATGGTGAAGATTATACATACTGGAAAACAATAATGGAGTACTTCCTACAAGGATTCGTTTTTCAAATATGGTCCATAGTAGAAGAAGGCGATCTAGTCGTCCTAAACAATAGAGACAACTGGATAGAGATGATAGAAAGAAGATTTCTCTCAACTGCAAAGCTAAGAGCATATTGTGCTGTGCACTTAGCAAGAAAGAATTTAATAGAGTTTCAGTCTGCCAATCAGCGATGGAGATGTGGGAGAAGCTAAGAATCATAAGAAGGTACTAACAAAGTAAAGGAAACTAGAATAGAGATTCTGGTGACACAGTACGAGAGATTTCAGATGCGTCGAGAGAAACCATTACACAGATGCTCAACAGATTTACAGACATCACCAATGGGTTAGCAAGATTAGGAAAAAGCTATGAGATGGGAGACATGGTAAGGAAAATCCTTAGATCTCTACCATCTTCTTGGACTCCCAAGGTAACAGCTATAGAAGAAGCCAATGACTTGAAAAGGATGTCATTGGAGAAACTCATTGGGTCCCTCATGGCCCATGAGATAAACATGGAAAGATTGGGAGAATCATCAAATAGAAAGAAGCACACCAATGCCCTCAAAGCAACAGAAGATAACTCTGAGGAAGAATCTGGGAACGAAGACAGTAGTAAAAACAGTGAGGATGAAGAAGCATTGTTATCAAGAAGACTACAACGCATCTTCGCCAAGAAGAAAAAGTATCAATCTAGAAGACGTTACTTCAAAAAGGGCAAAGATTTCAAGAAAAATGAAGCAAAGGACATCAAGAAGGTGAGCCAATTTGCTATGAATGTAAGAAGCCCAGACATATCAAGGCAGAGTGTCCAAAGCTCAAGAAATCTGAGTTCAGAAACAAGGACAGTTTAAGAAAACCTAGAAGATACAAAAAGAAAGCCATGGCAGCATCATGTGATAACGCAGCGACTCTGACAGTAAGTCGAGCTCAAGTGAAGAAGAAGAAGAAGCCAACCTGACATTCATGGCCAACACAGAAGACAAGGTAACATCTAACTCATCCTTCTCTTCTTGTAATGATACTGATTCAGATAACCTAGAAAAAGCATTTAATGAACTATACTATAAATATAGAGAAGTATGTAAATCACTAAGATCCAGTAAGAATAATCTCGCATGCCTAGAAAAGACTAATTCAGATTTAAAATCAGAAAATGAACAAATGGAAAAACAAATTAATGAACTAAAAAGGAGAAACGAATTACTGTGTGACGACTTGAAAAATAAATTGAATAATTAGCAAATTTGGAAAATCAAGAAACTGTAAATAATTTAAAACAAGAAGTCAACATGTTAACCGCAGAAAATGAAAATTTATCAAGCACACTAGAAAATTTACTAATGGCAAAACAACATTAATATTGAAAGGTGCTAGACGGTCAGGTAAAAAGAAACATGGATTAGGTTATACACCCCCGATAATGAAGAATCTAAAGTTTATCCTAAAATATCTCCTACACCTAAATTTGTACCTGAACAAGACACATTATACAAGGTAAACGTCAAATACATTCCAACTGAAAAGGCAACTATGATATCTTGTTGTAGTCATTGCAACAAGTTAGGACATATTAAAGTATCATGTCCAACTAAACATAAAATATGGATAATTAATAGAAAACTTGATGATACTAACCAACCAGAACCCAAAAGAATGGGTACCTAAAGCTTAATGTTTTTAATGCAGGGAAACCTTCGAGCATCCAAATGGTATTTAGATAGCGGTTGCTCAAGGCACATGTCAGGGAACAGAAAACGTTTTTCCATTTAGAAGCTGAAGAAGGTACAGTCACCTATGGAGACAATGGAAAAGGAACTGTAATTGGCAGTGGATCAGTAGGCAGCAAAGGCAAAACAGTTATTGAAGAAGTACTATGTGTCAAAGGACTGAAGCACAACCTTATCAGTATTAGCTAGCTGTGCGACAAAGGACATCAAATCAGATTTCAAGAGTCAAAGTGCAGCATTATGAAGGATGGAGCAGTCATCTTTGAAGCCAATAAATAAAAGAATATATACGTACTTTACCTTGAAGAACTAAAAGATCAGGATATCTGTCTGGCCGCAAGCATAGAGCAGTCAACTGAGCTGTGGCACAGAAGATTGGGCCACTACAGTCTGGATGGCATGAGAGAAAGCTGATCAAGAGAAACTTGGTGGAAGGTCTGCCTAAAATCAGCACAAGAGTGGATAATGTTTGTAGACCTTGTGCAAAAGGAAAGCACACCAAGTCATCCTTCAAGTCAAAAACTGTGGTAACAACCTCTAACCCTTAGAACTCCTTCATATGGACTTATTTGGGCCAATGAGGACCACCAGTCTGGAGGAAAGAATTTTGGATTTGTTATAGTAGATGATTACTCCAGATTCACATGGGTATTCTTCTTGGAGCACAAAGATGATACATTTGAAAGTTTTGTAAGCTTCAGTAAAAAGGTCAGAAAGAAGAAGTATAGCATTATCAGCATTCGATCGGACCATGGTGGAGAATTCCAAAATGAGAGATTTGCTAACATTTGTGATGATCAAGGCATAGAGCACAATTTCTCAGCACCAAGGACACCACAACAAAATGGAGTTGTTGAGAGGAAGAATAGAACCCTGTTGGATATGGCGAGGACGATGCTATCAGAATATGATTTGCCAAGGTATTTTTTGGGCTGAAGTAGTCAATATAGCTAGTTACATTATCAACAGAGTGATGATCAGGCCTATCTTGAAGAAGACAGCATATGAATTGTACAAGGGAAAGAAGCCGAAGATCAGTCACTTGAGGACATTCAGATGTCCATGTTTCATCCATAACAATGGCAAAAGTGATCTTGGTAAGTTAGATGCAAAATCAGATGAAGGTATCTTCATGGGGTATGCTTCTAAACCTAAAGGCTATAGAGTATTTAATAAGCGTACTTTGTTAATGAACAACTAGTACATGTTATTTTTATGAAACTAAACCTTCCTTGAGAAAGGAAGAAGATAGTGATATTGATGATACAGATGAATTTTCCAAGAAATTAAAGAAACATCCATCGAGGACAAGGAAGATCCATCTTTGGAAGATTTGCAACAAAAGGATAAAACCCACAATAATCTTCCAAAAGAATGGAGACATAAGAAAGATCATCCACCATAAAACATCATAGGTGATTCATCTATAGGGGTAAGGACAAGAGGTAATGTAATTTCTTGTGACTATCTAGCTTTTGTTTCACAGATACAGTCTAGGACAGTCAATGAAGCTCTCTCTGATGAATCTTAGATTTTAGCAATGCAAGATGAATTAAATCAATTCAAGAGAAACTAAGTTGGTCCCTTGTTCCGAGACCATCAGATCATCCTGTTATTGGCACCAATGGGTGTTCAGAAACAAATGGATGAAGCTGGTGTGATCATAAGAAACAAGGCCAGACTGGTAGCTCAAGGCTATTCCCAAGAGGAAGGCATAGATTTCGATGAAACCTATGCACCTATAGCTAGACTTGAGGCTATTAGGATTCTACTTGCATATGAATCCACATTAGACTTGAAATTATTTCAAATGGATGTTAAATTTGCTTTTCTAAATGGTTTTATTAAGGAGGAAGTTTATGTAGAACAACCTCCAGGTTTTGATGACATTGATTTTCCGAATCATGTATATAAATTGCACAAAGCATATATGGTTTGAAACAAGCACCAAGAGCATGGTATGAACGTTTAAGTGCATTTCTATTAAATGATGGTTTCATTAGAGGTCAAGTAGATAGTACATTATTTGTTTAGTCTAAAGTCAAACATATTCTACTTGTTAAAATATATGTTGATGATATAATATTTGGTTCTACTGATGAATCCCTTTGCAAGTATTTTGAAAAGCTCATGCAGGAAGAATTCGAGATGAGCATGATGGGGGAGCTCAACTACTTCCTTGGATTGCAAATCAAACAAGGAAAGAAAGGGACACATATCTATCAAACCAAGTACACCAAGGAGTTACTAAAGAAGTTTGGATTCGAAAATAGCAAGCCACTGTCAATGCCTATGAACACATCAACAAGAATGGATAGTGATAAGGATGGTAAGAAAGTAGACCAAAAGGTCTACAGAGGTATGATAGGTTCACTACTATATTTAACTGCCAGTAGACCTGACATACTGTTTAGTGTATGCATGGGTGCTAGGTATCAAGCAGACCCCAAAGAATCTCATTTAATTAATGTCAAAAGAATTTTTAGATATTTAGCAAAACCCCATGACTTAGGTTTATGGTATCCAAAATCATGTGAAATTAATTTAGTAGGATACTCTGATGCTGACTACGCTAGATGCAAAATAGACAGAAAAAGCACCTGTGATTGTTGTCAATTTCTTGCAAGGTGTCTGATATCATGGTCCTCAAAGAAGCAAAATTCAGTAGCATTGTCTACAGCTGAAGCTGAGTACGTGGCTGCTGGAAGCTGTTGCACACAACTATTGTGGATCAAACAGCAGCTTGAGGATTATGGACTACATATCAAGACATTCCTTTATTGTGCGACAACACCAGTGCTATAAATCTAACCTAGAATCTAGTACAGCATTCAAGGACTAAACACATTGAGGTTAGATATCATTTCATTCATGATCATGTAGCTAATGGTAATATAGATATTTCTTTCATTGATACTAATAATCAGTGGCAGATATCTTCATAAAGGCCTTACCTGATGAGAGATTTACTTCTCTTAGAAGGGAATTAGGCATGTGTAAATTGTGAAAGAATCATCTGTATAAAACTGAGATATTAATATTCAGAATATCAATTATTTTCCTCCTTGAATTTATGTAAAATTCCAAATGTTGCTTGCTTGTTTAAATATCCTTGACGGTTCGAATTTTTAAAAGGACTTATTTGTCTCGAACTAGTCAGTTTGTCGTTTTCTGCCATCATGTCGCCTCCGTTTTCGAAAGTCTCTTATCTTAATTTATATATCAAAATCTATGTGGCAATGATTCACATCCCGCCTTCATCTCCTTCTACCTGCCTGAGGCGATACCCTATCGACTCGGCATCGACTCCCTGAGATTTCAAGCTTTCAACTGCTTCCCGCCAGAAATTTCTTGAGGGTTTCTATTCCAATCCTCCAGAAACCTTTCCGTTCAACTTCATGGCCTCTTCTGGTGTTTCCGAATGCGTCGGGGGCTACGGAACTGAGTTTCTGACAATAGAGCAGTAGGAAAGATTTACCTCCATGAAGACGAAGCTCTGTGGAAATAAAGCTGTGAATATTGCAGATTTGGAGAAATATGGGATGCACAGCATCGTGGCAGCCATGGATAGGATGAAATGGACAGAAATCACAACTTTCTCTGATGTAAGCTATCCAGATTTGGTGAAGGCTTTCTTCGTTTGTTTAAGGACTGAGGAGGATGGATCCTTGACTTCGTCTGTCAAAGGAACCCCAATAAGAATCACTTATGATCTTTTGAAGTCCTTATTTGGAGTTTGCACCACCGGTCACAGTAGGGTACACACTGTTGACACCCAGGCAAAGGGGCTAGGTATTGTTGGTCCCGAGTTCAAGCTGAAGGATGGGAAGTTGGATATTAACCAGATGAATGTGTTCAACCGCTTACTGCACTTTATTGTTTGTCAAATCTTGGTTCCGAGGAGTGCTACCTTCTAAACCTGCATCAAGGCAGATTCGGACATGATGTTCTGGGCCATCCAGAACCGGGAGATAAACATGGCCGAGGTTATCTTGGAGCGAATGAGGTTTGCCCATGCTCAGATTTGGGACACGAAGAACAAATAAATGTGTCACTGCCTTATGCCTATCTGCTCACCAAGATCTTTAAACATTTTGGAATTAATCTATCTGGAGCAGTTGTAGAGAAAATGGGGTAGACAATCCGCAGCAGAAATTTAAGGAAGAGCGGATTTCAGTTGTAAATGGTGGGGGCAAAGACTTCTGTGGCGGAGGGTGAAGCCATTATTGGTAAAGCCCAAGAAGTCCAGGACGAAGCAGCAGCAACAGCACCAGCAGAAGAAGCAGCAGTAGTAGGAGCAGTTTCTTTGGTTCAAGGAGCACCACCAGCAGCAGTAGCAGTCCTAGTAGGTCAAGAGGAGCCAACAGCAGCAGATTTCAGCAGCAAGACAGAGGACATTCCCCAAGAATTGATTGAGCATGTTGGGCAATGTTCAGAAGTTGTTCCTCCTTCTTCCCGAGTAGCCTCAGTACTCAGGGATGTATTGGACTCCATCCAAAGCACTCTAGGGGAGCCAGTAATTAGTGATGATCAAGTAGTAGAAACTGTGGCATCAGACCACACTGTAGAAATGGTGATGGAGGAAGCTCCCAGTCAGGGGGAGCAAGCAGTTGCTCATTAAAATGTAACAGTGGAAGATGCTTCTATTGAGGGGGAGCAATCTATTGATGAGGAGGCAGCTCCTCAGGGGGAGCACACTGAAAGTGTCCCTGTGAATAATGAAGAGCATGTTGAATTCGAGGAGCCCATTGCAAGGGCATATAACAAAAGGAAAAGAGTAGCACATAGGAGGCCCAAGGAGAAGCAGCTGAAGATTCAGTTGATGTCACGCCCCGACGCGGAATATCGGAGCACGAAGGCAGTTGCAAGAAAATGGTATAGAGTGAGTACTAGACATCAAACCATTGCACCTTGAATAACACTAAAGCAAATCTTTCTCATTAATAACTTTTCAAATGTCTAGTTACAACCACTAATATCAGAGCCATTCTATAGGGCCCAATTACATTGCAATAAAAGGAAATCACTAACTACAACTCTAAGATAACATAATGACTCGAGGGTACTCCTGGCTTCACTCTTGGTCATTCCCTTCCTCGTGAGTATATGTGTCATCCTCGGTCTCACCTGAGAACACAACATCGAATAACGTAGGGTGAGCGATAACGCCCAGTAGGACTTAAATCTCAGGCTCAAGCAGGCTTAAAATAATTAACACATTTAATGGCAGAGTATCTAAAGATAGCAGGTACAAGAGAGTCAAAATATAGCAAGGGATAGCACAACAGGTAACAGGATAGCACAATAGCATGAGATCGAGTATAGTTTCCAAAAATAGCACAAGTATCGAGTATAGCATGAATAGCAGGATGGCCATAGCACAACTAGCACAAGTATAATAATAGCACGATGAGTATAGCACTTGTTTGTCATTCTAGACATCAAGAGAGTATAGCACGTTTTGTGTTTTGATTGTCATATAGATAGTCGAGATAGATAGCACTTGAGTGTAATGCCAAACACTCTAATCATTAACTCCCATGGGCACTAGCACTTTCCGGCGCACATCCCAGGACCAGATCGGGCCCTTTAAATATTGCCAGGCATTGGTTATATTGTATCTTTAGACAATCAGTCAATGGGCAATACAGAGTACCAAGAATAGTTAAGAGCACTAGATGAATAGACGAGATAGTAGAGAGAACGTGAAAAGACGAGCGAGTAGAGTATAGATGAGAGCTAGTGGACATTACACAATGCGACGAGTAACAGGCGATAGTAACAGTTGCACAACACGCGCACGTCGTATTGGCAGTCAGGTGGAATTCACGATCTTCTCACTGGCCATGTTATGCACAAGTCCAGAGGTCCGACGTGATTGAAGGGAAGAGCGAACTTCTAATAGCCATATGGATCATATCGATCCCTAAAGGTGTAATGGGTGTTAGGGTACAACCGGCTCATCGACCATGTGGGAATCCATGATCAGAGGAGACTTACGGAGGCCTTGTGCAAGGTTTACTAGTCCGGCGAAAGGAATATCCAACATAGAGTTCACCATAAGCCAAGTAAAGTGTGTATATAAAACAGGTGCTCGATTTTCTAGAGGAATTCTAGAACGTGGAGCGTCATATCGGCATATAAACCACACAAAACGAATACAAGTCCTTTAAAATAGGGCAATTAATATACTTAATTGCAGTAATTACCAGATACATTATGAGTTATTTTATGCCATATTTCAGCCGTATATGGTTGGTTCATGTGTGTGCATGTGTAAGAGAAATCATAGATAGAAAAGAAGTCTTGAATATGTATTTTAAAGCATTCAATATGGCTCCATTTTAAAACAGGTGTTTTTACTGCGTGTGTGACTGTTAAAAAGCGTAAGAATATTTTAGAAAGTGAGAGCTGAAGGTCGAGGAAAAGGGTGGATAAGATCTAGAAGGGGGGATAATTAGATCTATGCCACTTTCTGCGGAAGCTTAAGCAATTTAAAATACTTTTAGAATCAGAGACAATTTTAATCAGTGAAAAACACAGATCTGATGAGATGATAGGTAAGTTGATAAAATAGATGTGAAAACCAGTTGATTAAGTGAATCTTGATCGATCCTATGCAAGCATCTAACGGATAAAGAATCAACCACAAATAGACAAGTGCACAGAGATTTTTAGGTGGTTCGGAAATCACCCATGTGATTCCTACATCCACCCCCACACCCAGTGAGGATTCACTAAACACCTGGTAACACACCCAACTGGAGCTAGACACTCCAACACTTGAGTTTCAACTCACACACCTCTAGAGCAAGACTACTCTAGATCCCTGAGCAAGACTGCTCAACAAACACTTGAGTTAGACAACTCAAACTGACACAGACGGCTCACAAATAACAATGCTAGACACCAACACACGACATGGATCTTCTAGCAGCAGATCATGTCAGACATGAGAACATTCATGAGAGTTATGCAGAAGCACTTGCACAATCTCAAGAAGTCTCAGAAGAACAAAAGTACATTGAGAATAGTGTTAGAGGCTTTGTTCTTCAGTGTACTCCCTTGTAGAAGCTCAGATTGGGAAGAGGCTTGAATCCTTGAAGTCCCAGCCGATGCTCTGCACTATTGAAGTTGGGGATCTTCCTTGAAGTCTTCTCCAATAGATGCTCCTACTTTTCTGCTTCCTTGAGGCGCTTCAATTGCTTCTTCAGGGATCAAACTCCAATTCTCACAATCGAATTGATGAGAATTGGTCTTCAGAAGGCACCAGGAGAGCAGAGGAGGGAGATGAGCTCTTCTCGCCAAAGGGAACTTTTCTGGAGGCTTGGAGAGTTCGTTGGGGTCTTCTCATGATGGACGGCCAATTCGGGGCCTTTTATACCCAAAAGATTCCAAAGATACCCTTTAGGTACAAGGGCACTGATCCTAGTTGATACCCCATCGCCCTAGGCTGACACGTGGCAAACATCCAATTTAAGATGCAAACTTTCCGTAGTGTGTCGACCTGCCCTGGTGGTGGTGTCGACACACTGTCCCAAATCTTGAAACAGGCTGTTCTGGAACTGATCCAGTGTCGACCTGCTTTGGTGTTGTGTCGACCTGCTTTCCGGTTCTGAAAACTGCTGTTCTGGGAACAGGATCTAGTGCGACCTGCTCTGGTGTTGCGTCGACCTGCTGTCCCCAATTCTGAAAACTGTGTTCTGGGAACAAGCTCTGGTGTCTACCTGCCCTGAGAGTGCGTCGACCTGAGTAGTCTGATTTTCGGAATCTGCAACTCGTGTCGACCTGCTTTCTGATTAGTGTCGACACAGTCTTATCATTTCTTCAGCTTTTTGCCTTTGAGACTGAGGTGTTGTGTCGACACCATTGAGTGGTGTGTCGACATACTTTTACAAAAAAATGTTGTACCTGAAGAATAAACACATATATCATTAGTAAAATATTTTATTATAAGTACAATGATAAGTGTGCTTTGAAACATGCTTTTTGAATATAATTCTCAGGTAAGGTGTGTTTATCTTGTTTCAATTATTTTGCATTAAAATCACATTTGTCATCATCAAAATAGGAGGAAAAAAGATAAAATTACACTCAACCCAAAATCTCCCCCTTTTTGATGATGGAAACATTAAATCCATAGTCTTTATTTTAAGCAATTTTGGTTATTCAATGTCCTTATTTTGTTCATGTTCATGCTTGTTAAAGACCTTTAAATATGGCTCATTCACAATTGATGGTTGTACTAAAGAAGTACAAAGTAACTTGAAGTAAGTTAGTGCATAAAGAAGGTCAAGCAACTTGACAAGCATTCATTCATTCACATTCACATAAAAATTTTCAATCACATTGAAGTCACAATTGAGAAAATCATTCAAGCTAAGCAAAATGCATTTCATTTCATTCAAGAGACCCATTACAATCATTCCAAAAAGATTACAAAAGAACATTTCTCTTTCTTTCTTTCTTCTCCCCCTTTGACATCATCAAAAGAAAAATTACATTAAGTAGAAGATGGAGGAGGAGGAGGAAGGGGAAGTAAGATGGTCTCAATGTCAGACAGTCTTTTCTCCTAAAAGTCAAGCTGGACTTGATTTGATCTTGAATGGTTGTGAGTTTGTGTGCAAGAAGTGTTCCATTCTGTCTGAATTTTCTATCAAGGTAGCTTGAATTCTTGCTAGATCAGCTGCAATGGGTTTGTGAGAGGAAGATGATCCAGCTGACCAACCAGGCCTTTGCAATATCTTGAATTCCCTTGTCAAATCAGATATCTGTGTATCAATGTGTGCATTGAAGTTCCTCATGCTCTCCAAGTCATCCACAAAATGAGCAAAAGACAGTCTAGTGCTGGTGATCTCATGTAATGTCTGGTTGGTGTTGAAGACATCAGCTTGGGAATTTGCCAAAATTCCCTGAAGTACTATCTCTAACTTTTGCTGGTGCTCCTTCAGTTGAACTGAGGCATCTGCCATTGTACCAATCAATCTGTTGAATCTTTGAGCTGCATAGTCTGAGGCAGCTTTTTGTCTATGAACTTGGCAGATACAGTGTTCTCCACCGTTGAATCCTCACTCAATGGTTTCTGACATGGTTTGAATGGAGGAGTTCAAGGTTTCAAATTTTCATTTAAGGAGGCAACTCTGGTGGAACAGAAGGTCCACCAGGATGTGGATGTTGAAATGTGGGTTGTGGAGAGAAATGCTGAAACTGAGGTGAGGGTGTGGCATGAAATGAATGTCACCTTCAGTTGGAACTTGAGTTGATCCTTATTCAAAGAAGGCTGATCCTTCTGACCTTGGGGCTGGTCCCTTCAGCTGGAGGCTGGTCCTCTTGAACTTGGGGCTGGTCCCCTTGATCTTGAGGCTGTTCCTCTTGAGCTTGAGGGGCCTCAACCACACTGGCCCTCTCCTAACTTGAGTACCCTCCAGTCTAAATCCATAATTTCTGAATATTCTTAAGGTATAGATGTTGGACTTAGGGATAGACTGGGATTTCTCATTCTCCAAGGGCACACCAAAGTGCTGGAACACTGAGGTCAGATGTGCAGCATATGGAAGAGATCTCTTGAGGTCTTTCCTGGTTGTTTCAGATATGATTTGATACATTATTACATGGAGGTTGATTTTGATGTCTTTTACCATGCAATAAGAATGAACCTCTGTATGTCTGTAAGTCTGTCCCTTCCACCACCTTGAGGGGTAATAATTGTGGTCAAAATGTGGTGGATGACTCTCAACACAGGGGAAAGGTATTTGTGTTGAATCTGGTAACATGGTTTGTTTTGGATCAGAGGCATCAGCAGGAAGGCCTGTCATGATGGAATAGGCTTCATGAAGATCAAATTCAAATTCATGATAATCTGCCCCTTCATCTGGTACTTTGAAATAGAGGCAGCTGTATCAGTTGGCATGTCAATAACTATGCCCTTAACCTTTGATTTATATCCTTCATCTGTGCATTTCAGGTTTTTGAAAATTCCCTAACAAGTCTTGGATAACTAATTTGAAACTCAGAAATGAATATCAACCAAGACTGAAGAGAGAAATAGGTCTGAATTTCTGGAAATGTGTCTGCTAGCTGAATATCTGATAAATCCACTATCCTGGGCTTTAGAATAAGCTTGGCTTCACTGGTGGTGTCTTGAGACTTGGAAGACTCTGAAGATGATGATGATGACTCTGAAGAGTCTCCAGAAGGGAGCCGGATTCTCTGTCTAGAAACCCTACCTCTGCCTGAAGAAGAGGGTCTACCTCTCTTGGCTGCTGGCTGAGGTGCAGAGGAGGACCCTGGTTGCTCTGCAGGGTCATTCCTCCTTTTGGTTCTTCTTTCGAACTGAGGAGCATCATCCTCTGCCGGAACTGGCCTGGACGACGCCTGAGATCTTGCTCCACGGCGAGGACCCAACTTTCTCACCATGGTGGCAAGGATGAGTGGAATCGGGAGTTGATGAAGGAGAGGAGAGATGATTGAGAAAGGGTTTTGATTGAGGGAGAAAAGCGTAGGTTTCTTGCCGGAAATGAGAAGAAGAGCATCGTCGGGTCGACCTGATGCCTAAAAGGGGTTTGCAGTGGTGCAATACCCCGCAGGAACAACAAGGCTTATCCGAACCCACGATTTAAAAGGTTCTGGCAAGAGGGCAGTGTCGACACAGGAAGAATGTAGTGTCGACCTGACCTAGGAATGTGTCGACACAGATAGGATGGTGTCGACCTGGCCTTTGAAGAAAATTTGAATTTTTGTGTGAGAATTTTGGGACTTCTTTAAAATGATAACTAATGAGAGAAATAGTCATTTCAAGGATGTTTAAGAGACTTAAAATTCATTTGTTATATTTTGCAAAAATTCACCACAATTCAAGTTTTAAACAATTTCCAATAGGATATGAGCATTCAAACACTTGAGTCAATGAAATGATGATTTGAGGGATATTTATATCTAACAATCAACTATAATCTACCATATTTCTCACGTTAAAGAAATAAAGATATCCTCTAGACTAATACAATTGTTTGAAAATAAAACATAATCTTAAAGAACAACTTGATGATGAATGAAAATGATTCTTTTCTAAACAAAACTCCATCAACACATATTTTTTGTCTTTTAACAGACTATCAAATGATATAAATCTTTTTCACTCAAGTACTAGTGCTTTTTACACACCATAGTCCCTGGATACTTAAGATTTATCATTATTAAGTCTCAAAGGGGTAAATGATGACCTTTTGACATGAAATATACGTTTTGTAGACGCCAATATTTCCAGTTACTCAGTCATCATGAAAAGTATAGCACATTTTTGCTGTATTTTTGAATTTTTATCCCCTTTGAACAGAGATACATTAGTGCCTCATGACATGCATGGCACTTCATTCATTGTGAAGGTGTGCAGTTTCTCAGCTCAAATGTCATTGCTCTGTTGAATTTTCAAAATTTTAAGAGTTTTGTAAGATAGAAATCAATTTTATCCAACATCAGTTGCAAACAAAGAGATGTTTTAATTTCAAGACACAATTTGTTTTCAATCTTGGAAGATTTCTGAGTTTCTGTGGGTTGAAATATAGTTGACAGTTGATTAAAAAAATATGATAGATCACTCAAAGGATCATTTGGAGACTCTAGACATCTGAATGATGACATCATTCAGGAAATTGATGAAATGCAAGAAAGTTATGAATTTTGCAAAAGTCATGACTTGTGAATTTTCTAGCTCCCCCTGAGATGATGATTTCAATCATTTTCTATCAAAATAAAGATATGCAAGATTATGAAATCAAGAAAGATTCTCTAAACAATAAAAGCTCCCCCTCAACAATTGCATATTCATTTCTTAGTACTTGGCGGAGACATATACTCTCGCATAGTGAAAGTGTCCAGACAAGCATGACCTGTCCTTCTCCAAGTCACCATTTGATATACCAAGAAATTTCAACACAATAAGAGTTGAAGAATTTATTGTCCAAAGGGAATGGAAGTGGAATTGAGAGAGATATGGACAGTATGACTGAAGGAAGCAAAGGGTTATGATATGAAAAGAACTCCCCCTTAGACAATGCATAACACTCAACCCAAACCTAAAGAGAGATCATGAATGTGGACATTTACAAAGACCAAGTTCTCTCCTCAAGGATGAAAACCTATTTTCAGGAAGGGGTTTGGTGAAAATGTCTGCAACTTGTTTTTCAGTTTCAATGAAATGGAGTTCAAAGGACTTCTTTGCAACCTCATCTCTCAAGAAATGATGCCTAATTTCAATATGCTTGGTTCTAGAATGCTGAATGGGGTTTTTAGACAGATTTATTGCACTTGTATTATCACAAAGAATGGGTACACAACCTAGATCTTGGTTGTAATCGAGAAGTTGATGTTTCACCCAAAGAATTGGGTTCCACCTACCAGCCAACATACTCAGCCTCTGCAGTTGACAGAGCAACTGAATGTTGCTTCTTGGAAGCCCAAGAAATAAGGCACCCACCTAGGAATAAACACAAGCCACTTGTGCTTTTTCTATCTAATTTACACCCAGCATAGTCAGCATCACAATAGGCAATCAAATCTAGCTTGCAATTAGCAGGATACCAAATTCCTAAATCACATGTTCCAACAAGATATTTGAAAATTCTTTTAACAGCTAACATGTGACTTTCTTTAGGATTAGACTGAAATCTAGCACACAACACACACTAAATTGAATATCAGGTCTAGAAGTTGTAAGATAAAGTAGAGAACCAATCATACCTCTGTAGGTCTTTTGGTCTACTGACTTACCATTTGAGTCTTCTTCTAGCTTAGCATTTATGGCAATAGGTGTGCTTGAATGCTTGAGGGTCTGAAAGTCAAACCTTTTGAGAAGTTCCTTGACATACTTGGCTTGACTGATGAAGATCCCTTCAGATGTTTGGTTCACCTGCAATCCCAAGAAAAATGTTAAATCTCCCATTAAACTCATTTCAAATTCATTCTTCATTTGATTGGAAAATTCAGTGCATAGGCCTTTATTGGTGGAGCAAAAATTATGTCATCAACATAAATTTGGACCACAAGTATTTGATTTTTTACTGTTTTTGTGAACAAAGTTTGATCAACAGTTCCTCTGGAGTATCCTTTCTCAAGCAAAAAGGTACTCAAACGGTCATACCAAGCTCTTGGAGCTTGCTTAAGACCATAGAGAGCCTTATTGAGCTTGAAAACATGGTTAGGATATTTTTCATTTTCAAATCCAGGAGGTTGTTCAACAAAAACATTTCCTTAATTATAGCCATTTAAAATGCACTTTTGACATCCATTTGATAAACTTTGAAATTCATGGAGGATGCAAAAGCAAGAAAATTCTAACTGCTTCTAGTCTAGCTACAGGGGCATATGATTCTTCAAAATCAATTCCAAACTCTTGATTGTACCCCTTTGCAACTAGCCTAGCTTTATTTCTAATTACCTGACCAGATTCATTAATTTGTTTCTGAAAACCCATCTAGTGCCAATGACTGTTTGGTCACTAGGTCTAGGTACTAATTCCCATACTTGATTTCTTTCAAATTGATGAAGTTCATCATGCATGGCATTAATCCAATCAGAATTTGATAAGGCTTCATCAATTGACTTTGGTTCAATTTGGGAAATTAGAGCTAGTGGGTCTTCTTCAATATCATGCAAGAAAGATGATCTAGTCCTAACTCTATCATGCAAGTTGCCAACCACATTATCTAATGGTGATCTCTTAAAACCTATGTTCAGAAATTACCTGTTCAGAAGTACCCACTTCTGGGACAATGTTACCTGAGCCACTACTTGGAGATGGTGTGTTCAGGTTCTCTTCAATGTTTTCAAACTCCTCAACAGTTGGTGAAGAGTCCACAATAAATTCATCCTCTTCAGTGTCTTGTCTTTCCCTGCAAGATTTAGAATTGTTAGTTGAAAAGGAATTTTCATCAAAGATAACATGTGGTGATTCTTCAACAGTTTTGGTTTTAAGAATGTACACTTTGAAAGCCCTTGACACCTCAGAATAGCCAAGGAAGATAGCTTCCTGACTTTTAGCATCAAATTTGTCAAGGTTTTCTTTGTTATTGTTGTGTACATAACATTTGCACCCAAGATTTTAAAATAGGAAAGTTGGCTTTTTGTTTTTCAATAATTCATAGGGGGTTTTCTTGATTTTTGGTCTGACCAATGCTCTATTGAGTATGATTGGCTGTGTTCACAGCTTCAGCCCAGAAGGATTTGGGCAAGTTACTCTCAAGTAGCATGGTTCTAGCCATTTCCACAAGAGTTCTGTTCTTTCTTTCCACAACTCCATTTTGTTCTGGAGTTCTTGGTGAAGAAAACTTGTGGAATATTTGAAATTCAGCACAAAAATCAGAAAAGATGTGTTCTCAAATTCACCCCCATGATCAGTCAAAATATTTTTGATTTTATATGGATAAGTTGTTAAGACAGTGGTACAGAAGTTCCTGAATTCAAGACAAGTATCACTTTTGTGGGACAGAAAAATACCCAAGTAAATCTAGTAAAATCATCAATGATTACAACCCATATCTTTTGCCACTTAGACTTAGAATTCTTGTAGGGCAAAAAGGTCCATGTGAAGTAATTCTAGTGGCCTAGATGTGAGTACCTCATTGAAGTTTTTAAAGGATTTTCTTGTTTGTTTTCTTTAGAACAGATCCCACAAACTTGATTTTCAACATTAGAGAAGGATTCAGGAAGCCCCTTAACCAAATTCAATCTTAACAACTTATTCATTGTTCTGAAACTTGCATGGCCAAGTCTTTTGTGCCAAGTCCATGCAATTTCATCTTTATTGCAACAAAGCAAAGATTTTCAGAAAAGTTTTTATTTAGGTTGATCATGTAGACATTGTTTTCCCTTTTTCCAAAGAATTTGATTTTATCAGTTGATGAGTCAATTATCTTACAAAATCAGATTCAAACACAACTTTGTGACCTTGTCACATAGTTGGCTGATACTGAGCAGATTATAATCAAGACCATCAACTAGTAAAACATTATCTACAGAGTTTGAGGAAGTATGACCAACCTTACCAGATCTAAGATCTTTCCTTTATTTTTACCTCCAAAAGTCACTGACCCTCCCTCCTTTTCAAGCAGGAATGAGAATTTGGCTCTGTCTCCCGTCATGTGTCGTGAACACCCACTGTCAAGAAACCACACATTGGTGTTGGGTGCACGACCTTCCTGCAACAAGATCAGTGGAGAGAAGATTTTGTACCCAAACAGAGTTGGGACCATCAGAATGTTTGAACATTGTTAGTAAATCTTTTCTCACCCAAATTTGACTTGTTTTTTATTTTTGTTTTGTTAATTGGTGTTTTCAGTCTTTTTCTGTTTGTTCTTTTTCTTAGGAATGAAATCACCAACATTTTTGTTTTTAGTGGGAGGGGAGTTTTTCATTTGAGCATAGGAGTTCAGATTAGGAGATGGAAACCATGGATTTTGTTGGTACATCCAAAGGTTTGGATTAAAGAATTGAGGATGATACCAACAGGGTTGTCATACCATTGGCTCCAAGGATTGGTCCAATCATCTTGAAATGCTGTCTTGGAGGTCCAAGGTTCTTTAAAACTGATTTCTTTTGACTTTTTCTTATTTTTCAAATTTTTATTTGAATTTTTGATTGAGTTGTTTGAAGCTTTTGATGTTGAGCAGGTCGACCTTTCCATGACTGGTGTCGACACAGCAACCACAGAAGTCTTCTTCTTGTGGACTGGTGTCGACCTGTCAGGAGACTGTGTCGACCTGGTTGTCTTCTTTTTTTGTTTTTGAGTTTTATTTGTTTTGTGTTTTGTTTGATGTTTGTCTGATGTTTGCTTGATTTCTGTGTTCTCAAGATTAGGACCTTTGACAAATTTAATTAATGGTGCTTTGCCCTTTTTCTCACCAGATTTGTCTTTGTTTGGTTCTTTTTGTTGAATCCTAATCCATGAGAAGTTGTTGTCATATTTGTTCCTAGCAATGCCTCCAAGTTATCTTTACCTTTTGTGAAGGTTTGGATAACTTCATCCCTTTCTTTTAGCTGGTTTTGAAGAGTGTTAATTTCTTCAATCTTTTGTTGTTTTTCTTGTTTTTCAATTTCCAGCTTTTCAGATAAGTCTTTGAATTCTAGGGTGGCCTTTTGAGAGGCAAGCTTCAGATCATCAATTAGATTCATGAGATTTTCTTTTTCTTCATTTAATTCTGTTATCTCATTTTCTAGCTCACAAGTTCTGTTGTTTGAAGATTGATTATGATAAAGGTTTTCAATTTTCTTTTTGATGTGTTTGTTTCTTTTCTCATTTCAGAATATTTTTCAACTAATTCTGCATACACATCCTGCCAATCTTCAACAGTAAAATCTTCAAAAGAGGTATTTACCTTTTCTTCAGAATTGTTGGCCATGAAGCAGATTTCCTCACTCTCAGAGCTTGAGGATTTTTGTCTTCTTCTTCTTCACTTGAATCTTCGTCAGACCAAGTGGCTACCATGGCCTTTGGCTTCTTGAACTTCTGGAATTTCTTGTGCTTTTCTTTCTTGTTCTCAGGACACTCTCCCTTCATGTGTCCTGGCTTGTTACACCTGTAACAAATGACAGTTTCGTCAGCTTTTTGATTCTTGTTGAAATTAGAAGAGGAAGTGTTTCTTTTACCTGTGGAAAACTTCTTTTTCCCAGACATTCTTCCTTTTCTATATTTCAAGAATTTTCTGAATTGCCTGGTCATGAGGGCAATTTCATCCTCATTTGACTCAGACTCCCTCAGAACTTGTCTTTTCTTGACTTTTGTCTTTGTTACTTGAAGAGGCCTTAAGTGCCATTGGCTTGGTCTTAATTATATGTTCTTCATTTCTTTTCAAATTGATTTCATATGTCATTAAAGATCCTATCAATTCATCCCAAGACATTTTGGACAAATCTTTAGAATCTTCAATGACAGTGGCCTTTGTGTGCCAAATAGAAGAGAGTGAACGTAAGATTTTCCTTACCAAGTCTGCATCTGTGTAGTCCTTACCTAAGGCCTTGAGTCCATTGACAATGACCATGAACCTGGCAAACATTTCAGAAATTGTTTCATTAGACTTCATCATAAACAATTCATATTTTGAAACAAGAATATTTGCCTTAGTTTCCTTTACTTGTGATGTTCCCTCATAAAGTAATTCGAGTTTATCCCACATCTCTTTGGCAGATTTGCACATTGAGATTCTCGAATACTCTTGGGATGAACAACACATTGAATCATGTTCATGGCACTATAATTCAATGTGGCTTTTCTTATTTGTTCCCTAGTCCAGGTTTCTTCCTCACCCTGGTTTTCATAGGGACCAACCTCAACCACTTTCCAATTTCATAGTTCTGGGCTCTTAGAAAGACTTGCATTCTATTTTTTTCAGTATGAATAGTCCGTTCCATTAAAGAATGGTGGCCTATTTATGGAATGCCCTTCAGCTATGAAACCTTTGGAATCCATTGACTTAACAAGAAAGCTCAGAAGAATATTCAGCAAACAAGCAAAGCAATCAGACACACAATACTCAAAAACTGCTCAAATCAAATCAGATCAAGTATAAACCTGCTCTGATACCAATTGAAGGATCGAGGAAAAGGTGTGGATAAGATCTAGAAGGGGGGATGAATAGATCTATGCCACTTTCTGCGGAAGCTTAAGCAATTTAAAATACTTTTAGAATCAGAGACAATTTTAATCAGTGAAAAACACAGATCTGATGAGATGATAGGTAAGTTGATAAAATAGATGTGAAAACCAGTTGATTAAGTGAATCTTGATCGATCCTATGCAAGCATCTAACGGATGAAGAATCAAACCACAGACAAGTGCACAGAGATTTTTAGGTGGTTCGGAAATCACCCATGTGATTCCTACATCCACCCCTCACACCCAGTGAGGATTCACTAAACACCTGGGTAACACACCCACTGGAGCCAGACAACTCCAACACTTGAGTTTACAACTCACACACCTCTAGAGCAAGACTACTCTAGATCCCTGAGCAAGACTGCTCAACAAACACTTGAGTTAGACAACTCAAACTGAGCACGACGGCTCACAAATAAAATGCTAGACACCAACACACGACATGGATCTTCTAGCAGCAGATCATGTCAGACATGAGAACATTCATGAGAGTTATGCAGAAGCACTTGCACAATCTCAAGAAGTCTCAAAGAACAAAAGTACATTGAGAAGTGTTAAGAGGCTTTGTTCTTCAGTGTACTCCCTTGTAGAAGCTCAGATTGGGAAGAGGCTTGAATCCTTGAAGTCCCAGCCGATGCTCTGCACTATTGAAGTTGGGGATCTTCCTTGAAGTCTTCTCCAACGATGCTCCTACTTGATCTGCTTCCTTGAGGCGCTTCAATGCTTCTTCAGGATCAAACTCCAATTCTCACAATCGAATTGATGAGAATTGGTCTTCAGAAGGCACCAGGAGAGCAGAGGAGGGAGATGAGCTCTTCTCGCCGCCAAGGGAACTTTTCTGGAGGCTTGGAGAGTTCGTTGGGGTCTTCTCATGATGGACGGCCAATGGGGGCCTTTTATACCCAAAAGATTCCAAAGATACCCTTTAGGTACAAGGGCACACGATCCTAGGTTGATACCCCATCGCCCTAGGCTGACACGTGGCAAACATCCAATTTAAGTTGCAAACTTCTCCGTAGTGTGTCGACCTGCCCTGGTGGTGGTGTCGACACACTGTCCCAAATCTTGAAACAGGCTGTTCTGGGAACTGATCCAGTGTCGACCTACTTTGGTGTTGTGTCGACCTGCTTTCTCCGGTTCTAAAAACAGCTGTTCTGGGAACAGGATCCAGTGTCGACCTACTCTGGTGTTGCGTCGACCTGCTGTCCCCAATTCTGAAAACTGCTGTTCTGGGAACAAGCTCTAGTGTCACCTGCCCTGAGAGTGCGTCGACCTGAGTAGTCTGATTTCCGGAATCTGCAACTCGTGTCGACCTGCTTTCTGATAGTGTCGACACAGTCTTACATTTCTTCAGCTTTTTGCCTTTGAGACTGAGGTGTTGTGTCGACACCATTGAGTGGTGTGTCGACATACTTTTACAAAAAAATGTTTGTACCTGAAGAATAAACACATATATCATTAGTAAAATATTTTTATAAGTACAAATGATAAGTGTGCTTTGAAACATGCTTTTTGAATATTCTCAGGTAAGGTGTATTTATCATGTTTCAATTATTTTGCATTAAAATCACATTTGTCATCATCAAAATAGGAGGGAAAAAGATGAAATTACACTCAACCCAACAAGAGCAATAAATTTTATGGGTTTTCATGAAAAATCCTATGTTGATCGCGACGTACCCACGTAGGTCGCGACAAGGTCATGTAGAACGTGACAGGTCCTGTACGGGTCGCACAGGGCTGCCATAACAGAAATCCAGAACACCACGTAGGGTACTGTCGCAATCCAAAACGCGATAAGCAGAGATGTCGCGATGGGCTTCAGAACGCGACCTGTCTGGCCGTCGCGTTCTCAGGTCCTGTGGACTAGTCTGGACAAGGTTCTGCTCTTTCTTGATTGCGGTCCAGGAATATCAGATTTTTGATACAGGGTCGTTCAGAAAATCTTAACTAATTGTATACATGATGAAAAATCATGAAACTATGGCAATGAAACTAGACATGCGAGAGTACTACCAGTAAATAGGAATTAGAGAGAGAGCATGGATTGAACATGGTTTGATCATGAACAATACGAGTAACACAGAACATGATACAAAGCAAGATTGATTTTATTCGGCAACATGCTCAATAAAATTAGGGCTTTCAGGGGAAAAGATCGCTAACACCATGGCTTTCAAGGGCAAAAGATCGCTAACAACATGAAGTGTCTACAGTAAAAATTTCGTAGCATGGGATCAAGTATAAATAGATTTTAGAATTACACATGATGGTCTCGGGGTTATCATGTTTGCAGATCTTCTAAAATCAAGAACCAAAGATTGGCTCGATGGAAAATTATGAACAGAGAGCTTTTGTTCCTGGTGATTGGAACTACCTACAGACAGTTAAGTTAATTTTGCTCGTGAGAATGCCTACCGTTGACTCGATTTATCTTCTAGGGCTTAGAACTCCAAGAACGAAGGAAGAAGCTTGATGGATCTTCCTTCTCCTTGATTTCTTTTCCTCCTTGGCCTCTTCTCTACGTCCAAGAACCCCTTTGCACCAGCTAGGGCGGCCATGAGGGTTTAAGAGGTGTATTTATATAAATACAAGTTCCTATTCTACTACTACTCAAATCCTCTTCATACGAGATTTCCTAACTCCACCTTTCCTCTCCTGCTTTCCAATCTCTAATTGGGTTAGGATAGTATCTAACTCATGCTAGACTATATGGGGTAGGTCTACGAATCCAATTCCAACTCTAATTGCCACTTTTATTGCTTTAATAACCCCTTTCCAATTAGGTATAATAAAACTCCAAATTAGGGTATTTCTTATTATTCTCCCTTTGTAAATTCATATTTTTGACCCAATAAATTCTAGAGGATCCATTAAGCAAAGCCCATTTAAGCAAAGCCCATTACTCTTTTCCATTTAATGGGTTTTTTTTAATGCTCTTTTCATTTAGATATCCATTTAGCTAGGTTTTAATTCTTTATTTAAATTTTTATTTTTTCACAAAAATTCAGGTTGCTACAGTTGAAGCCCATTTTTAAAGGCTGAATGAGCAAGGCAAGACTCTCACATCTCTGCAGTCTGATATTCAGTCTATCCTTATCAGCCAGACCTCAATGAGTTGGAGCCTTGTCCACTGAGGTACATAACTTCAGAGATGATTTTAAAATGTTCAAGCAATTATGCAGATGGATGAAAGGTGAGTTTGGCAGTATCATGAAGCTTATCTCTTCGAGGGTGCAATCCACCTCTGCCCCTCCAGCTCACTCTCCTGCTTAACCGGTTAGTAGTTCTGGGCCATCAGGCCAAGGCTAGCAGAAGAAAATGCAGGGCCATCAGGGCCTATTGTAGTAGAACCAGCAGGCCATCCGGGCCTCAGACTGTTGAGAAGGAAGCACCTATTGTTGAAGCCGAAAAGTCGGGCCACCAGGGCTATTTGAGGTTGTGATTGGGCCACCAGGGCCAATGATCTCCGTGGGTGTGAATCCAAGAGTAGAAGAGCCTGCAGCTGCTCCCGAAGCCCCTGAGTCTTCATCTCTTGCAACACCAGTCCCTCCTTCACCACCCTCTTCATCCACAACATCCAGCACCCCTCACCTTCAACAACCTGCCTCGCACCATCTCTTCCCCAACTCTTTTTTCATCTCAATCCATTTCATCTCCTACTATCTCTTAAATCATTTCTCCACCTTCACCTGTCTGTGAAGATCCTCTAGCTTCCTCTTTAGCTAGCAGCATCATCCTCTTCTGGCCCCTCATCAGCCAGATCATCCACCAATTTTCTCCAATTTCCTTCCTTCCCTCCTGCTCCCTTCCTCTATCACATTCATTCCTAAAAATCCACAACTTTCCAGTGCTTTCTAAACAACTGTGAGGATGAGTTGGAGCGCGCCACACTCATCTCAATCCTGGCAGTTGCCACCACATGTTCACAGGACTGATTTCTCTAGTCCTGTTCTCAAAAAGAGAAAGCTCTTCTCCACCCTAGCTCTTTCCTCTTCACCAAAATTTCCTCCACTTTGGTACTCCCTCTCTGTTGAAAATTGAAGGAGACCATTTACTATGAATATCTCCAAAAATGTATTCTTGCCACCACTTTTGGCATTCCCTTTCTCAACCTAACTGATCACCTCACATTGTCCTTCCCTATTGTCATATTGTCAAAGTCGACCAATCAAAAATCTTCCAAATGGCTGAGTGCAAGACTGAAGATCAGTGGGCCAAGGCACAAGGCTCTCTACAGCAATATCTTCTTGCCATGTCAGATAGAACTCCTCCCCGGGATCACCCACTCACCCTCTTTGAGTGGTTTGTGTTTCACACCATCAAGCACTCTGGGCTCCTTTCATTCTCAAAGAATAAGGATCGCAAGGTACCTCCAGCTATACAATGATTTTCAATATCTCAACATGCTACCTGAAGTACAGTTTGGCCAATTCCATAGAGCTATTGCTTCTCTTCGAACTGAAAATCCTATAAATTGCTCCTTCACAGTGGACTTCACAACCTTGAAAATGCCTGAAATAGTTTTTCTTCCCAAGCTACACTCCTTGGTTTCGGATTCCTCTGCTGGCTCTCATGTTTTTGAGAGATTTGCTCGAGTAATGGAAAGATATCAGCTCAGCAGGGTCGCCTCCCCTCCTTTCAAAGGTTTATTTTTAGAGATTTCATCTAGGCCACATCTCTTCTGAAGTTCTTGCTCCACTCATTTCTGAATGTGAAAGGCTTTCTCCCACAGATTGGGAAAAACATTACAATCAATCTGCTCTTCAGTTGGAATCGTTAAATTCTTCATTGGTCAGGTCAAGCAAGCCACCTCTCTCTACTGAAGCCTTCCTAGATTTGAATCCCATCAATCCAGTTCAGGAACTGTTTTGTGCAATGGGTCGAGCGGTACAAGCTATTTTTGGCCTTGAAGAAAGATCTTCTGCAACATCAAATTCACTACCCTGTCAAGATCAACCAATTTCTTCGGTTTGCCAGCTTTGGATCCTTTCTCTCCTTCAAAGAATCTCTTGGCAAAGATGCATATGCTAATTTTCTAGAAGATCAGCGCCACCTTCACTTCAAGAGGATGCTTCCAGACATGGGGTCATGTACTCTATTACTTTTGGGTATTCTAGATCTATTTTGAAAATAGGAATGCAAGGCCATTGCGCATTATTCAGTGGCATCCCTCCCTTCTATCTCCTGCTTTCTACTTTCTGTAACCCCCAAGATACATAGAAAAGTCTTTGCTCTTCTGTCTCTTTTATCTCTCTTCTTTGTCTTCGAATGATTCCTTTTTCTTAATGACAAAAAGGGGAGAATATAGTACTTCTGAAATATATCTCATATATTTCCGAAATTTCGTTTAGACTCATTTCAGTTCATCTATGCTTATTGTTAAGTTTGTCATCATGAAAAGGGAGAGATTAATGATCAGTTTTATCCCCATGTAATTAAATTAATTATATATTATTTTGGTGATTAACAAAACTAAAACAAAGTTTAATCTAACATATTTTCTATGTGATTTGAGTACAGAGAATGAAACAAGGAATAACAAGCTAAATGGTAAGTATTATTTACTCTATAGCAATGTAAGTTCAAAGCATGAAATTTCTCTAAGTACACATCAATTTTATGTATGTTGTAACGACTTCCTCCTCTATCATAACGATTTCAATAGATTCATAACGATTTCCTTACTTTCATAATGATTTCATACACATAAGGATTTATTATATGTTCTATCATTTTTGGGTATCATAACAATTTCATAAGTGTTTGGTCGATTTCGAGATCGAAACGATTGCTTCCATAACGATTCGCTAAGAAAGCATAACGACTTGGTTCGTAACGATTTGCTCTCACATCGATTTCTTAAGTGAGAACAATGATTTGCTCTCACATCAATTTCTTAAGTGAGAAACAACGATTTGCTCTCACATCGATTTCTTAGTGAGAAACAATGATTTGCTCTCACATCGATTTCTTAAGTGAGAACAATGATTTGCTCTCACATAGATTTCTTAAGTAAAACAACGATTTGCTCGTAACAACTTGGTCACAACGATTTGCCTATATCGTCATAACGATTTGATCCTTGTAACGATTCGATAAGTTACACAATGACTCTGTTATTGTAATGATTCGCTTAGTTACATAATGACCTAGCGCCGTAACAATTCGATATAGCAAACAACGATTTTCTCACATAATTTTGTCTCTGCCACTTACTCTAATGATTTGCTTATAGAGTCATAACGATTTGTCTATATAACAATTTGTATTGCATCAGTTTGCTTATAATGCACCACGATTTACATGGATATCAACTCATTTTCATACGATTTCATAAGTCATGCATGCGATTTCATGGAATAAACGATTTGATATTTGAACTCATTTATGAGTTTGTTGAAAAGTCAAAGTCTTCACGTATATATTTCAGACCACCATGCATTTATTATGACGGAACGTATCACTGCTGCATGCAAATGATATCTTCTATTTCCATGCTTACACTGTAAACATCTTTTTAGAACGAACAGAATGGAACTTCCTTTTTGATATAAATCATCTACGTTGACTGACAACAAGAGACAGCCTAGTTGTCTATTTTTTTAGCATTTAATGCGTGCCGTTCTCTGACAGCGCATCTCAATACAATGTTGGACAATATGGATAACGGACATCAAAGAAGATCCTCTCTCTTGTGTGCGTGCATGGAAGATAAAGACTGTTGAACAAGTTCTACAGTGACATGCAGTCTAACGTAAACAAAACCTTAGAGACAATGGACACCTCAACGTTTAAATTTCAAATAGAAGATATATATAGAAGACTGAAGCTCCAGAAGTAGATACAACACTTATGACAATCTTTTACAAGCTTTTCTGCTGCGAGCATCTGAAAGAGCGAAGCCTCAACTCCTTTGATGTTTATCTCTTAGCTCTCTGCATTCATTGTGTTAGTCTTAAGAGCTTCTATAAACTGAGTGTTCCTCATTGTAGAACTTTCCCTCCCAGTCATTGCTTCAGATCAGCGTTGGTCCTTCAGCTTGATCTAGGGGCGTGTCATCTCTTGAATTCATTCTTGTGTTCTTTCCCTTCGTGTTGAAGGAAGACCTAGTGGTTCCAGGTGCTTGTTTCCCTTCGTGTAGAAGGAAGACCTGGTGGGATCTAGGGTGTTGTAATTCTTGTTCGAGTTGTGAAGAGAAGACCAGCTGCGGCTAGGTGTGTAAGTGTTCTTGAGGGGGACTGTACTATTGGGTAGTGAAATCCTGAGGTATTGCTCAGGGACTGGACGTAGGACTCCTAAGGAGAGGGGATCCGAACTAGGATAATTCCTTGTGTAGTGTGATTGTCTTGTGTGTTTGCTGTTTACCTTTACTAACACTAACATCTATCGAAGTGTGTTTTGTATGACATTTTGTGAACAGATTTTAGGTTCTCAATAATTTTAAGAATCCCATTCACCCCCCCTCTGGGCTCGCTAGCCGGGCAACAGGGGGGGGGGTTGAATAGATTTCTACCAGATTAAACCAACACTTAACAAATCTAATATCTATGAAAATTATAGATTTCTAACTTGTGCATAGAACCAAATTAAGGTAAATGAGTGTGTGAAATGAGAATTTAAGGTTACTAGATGATAGCAAACTGATCAACAAACGTGCCTATCAATCATCTAGTGTTAAGAGAATTCAAACTACAGTAACATAGGGATTTAAGGTGGTTCAGACTACACAACTGTGTATCCAACATCCACCGTCCACACACACACACACACACAAAAGCTTATCTAGCACATCTGGAAAGCATACACAAACACACACGATTTGAGATGATCGAAATCTCAAATCAAAACACACACATGTGAAATTGAAAAGAAGGATTGATCAAATCTCACACTGCACAATGAATGATATGAAGTTCAAACGCAGAACCAGTTGGAAATGGAAGAACAGTGGAATAAATAGAATTGGTTCAATTTCCCCCTTTGCTCCTGTTGTGAATTCCATGACTTCTAACTTCAGACAAATGATGTAGATTCTTGAATCTTGGAATTCAACTTGATCTTCAATCAACTTTAGCAACTAGATCTTCAATTCTTTAGATTTGGAGCTTCTGCAAGCTTTAGATGAAACTTCTCTCTAGCCTCCATTTTCTCCCTCTGGGAATTTATGTATTGATTTGTTCTTTTCCAGTAGTACAAGGATAATGGGCATTTATAGTCCCATGTCTCCATGTGGTACCTTGGAGTGCGTGGGCACAGAATTCCCACTCAATCACTTGATCCACAAGTTGACATATGTTTAGGATATTTTAGGTTTTGATCCATCATATGAAGTGTGTCGACACAATGATATTATGTGTCGACGCAGGTAGCCTAACTTACTGTGACATCTTCACTGGAAATTAACCTGTGTCAACACATAGTTGACTGTGTCGATGCACCTGACTCAGATGCAATATCTGCTCACTGCGAAGCTTCATGTGTCGACACTTGACCGAGGTGTGTCGACACCACTGACTTCTTTCGTAAAAATCTGCTTTCTGGAAGTAGAAGATGTGTCGACACACTAAAGGGACTGTGTCAACACCACTGACTTTTCTTCATGTATGGCTTCACGGGAAGTGCATGTTGTGTCGACACCCTGACAGGCCTGTGTTGACACCACTAACTTCATGTCACATTTTCTCTAAATTAAACATACAGTATAATGTTAGGCATTACTTGAACAAGGTATTTTGATTATATGGATCATAGTTAAACATCATCAAAATAAGAGATCCAACAATCTCCCCCTTTTTGATGATGACAACTATGATTCATTAAACATTTCAACATATGGACAAAGTATGCCATTTAGTCATGCATTTCATTTTGCAAATGGGAGTAAACACAAAGCAACCCATGAACATATCATTCATTCAGAAGTTGAGTACAAGTTACAATATGCATATCAAGTGCATGAATTGCATTAATGACTCTCATGCTCCCTCCCCCATAACATAAGACTTTCCATTAAAAAATTCTCCCCTTTGACATCATCCAAAAGATCACCGAGGAGGAGGTGGGAGTGGAAGTTTCCGTTCAATCTAGGTCACTGATCTGCTAAGTCTTCTAAATTCTCCATCATCAAAATGTGAATAGTTGTCAATCTGGTATATAATGTAGCTTCCATTTCCTTAAGATTTTCTGAATATGAACTGTCATTTGATCAAGTCCATGTGGCATTGGAGGAACAACAGTAGATGAAGTAGCATATCTACTCTCTCCTATATTGGCTTCATCATGGAGCTTCCAAACACTGCTGAAATCTTCTTTAAGTTGTTCAATTTGTTGAGCAATCTAACCATTGTAATTCTTCATCTCTTCCATATCATTGACAAGATGAGCAAACGATAATCGACATTTTGAGATTTGAGTTTTTTGCTTCTTGCCCATTGAGGTTTGCTTGTTGTGTATCATTTAGTATTCTAGTGAGCAAATCATTAGTCTTGACTGGAGGAGAGACATCTGAGTGGAGGCATCACCAAGTGTTCCAACCAATCGATTAAACCTCCTTGTGGCATGTTCTGCAAGTTCTTGCTGCTCCCAAATTGATTGGTGATAATGCTTTCCATTCTATGTATTCTAAGCTCAAAGTTGTTTGACATTTCTCTCATAGAGGAATTCATGTTGTCAATTGAACTTGAAGGAAATTATACAGTTCAGGCGTACTGCAGATCCACCTATGGAAGTGGAAGCTATACCTTGATGTTTTAAAGAAGTATGTGTGTATAACTAAATCATGATTTGGCTCACTGACAACGGAGAGAATGACTATGGAATTTCTTGAGGAATTGCTGCTCAGGAAACTCTGAAGGTAAGTCCTGCTCCAATGGTGGCTAGTCCACCTGTGTGTCCTCAGCAAGAGGTGGCTGATCCACATGTGGTTCTGGATCCTGCTCCAATATTGGATCTCTGGTAACTTGAGCTCCTTGAATCTTGAACTTCATGTATCTCACAATGTTGTTCAGACAATATATATTATACTGAGGTATTCTCTGAACTTTCTCTTGAGTAAATGAGACACCTACTTTCTCAAAATAATAGTAAGATGTGTGGCATAAGGAAGTGACCTCTTGAGTTCTTTCCTAGAAGTTTCAGACATGATTTGAAACATGATTTCTGTAAGGTCAACTTTGATCTTTTTCAGCATGCAGAACAACAAAAATCTCTAAATGTCAGTCAGTCTATTTCTACCTCCACCCTAAGGTGTGAGAATGGTGGTGAACATGTAGTGTAATAACCTATGTAGTGGTGGAAAGGTGTTTGCATTCAGACTGGTGACATGAGTTTGCTTCAAATTCTGCTTGTCATATGGTAAACCAGTGAGTAGGGAGTGAGACTCATGCAGAACAAATTTAAAGGTATAAAATCTTTACCAGAATTTGGAATGTCAAAATTTTGATTTGCAGATTCAGGGATGAGATGAATTTGCACACCTTTTACTTCTGATGTGAACCCTTCTGGTGTGTCAACAAGATTTTAGTTAGATTCTTGGACCAGTCTTGGATTTAAATTTGGTGCTCACTGATGAACTTAAGCCATCCTTGAAATTCAAATAGAGGTGGGAGTTGTAAAAAAACATTTGACAAATCTTCATCATGATATTGACTGACCTGGGTATCAGAATCTGATGGATGTCAGTCACTGTAGATCTTGGGATGTTTTTAGAATGAGACATAGATTCATCAGATGAGGAGGATTCGTTCTGTTCTGTGTTAGGGTTTGGGCTCTTCGTGCTTCTTCTGTAGAGGAATTGGTTTCCTTTGAAGAACTAGAATCCCTTAACCCAGTGCATCTTGGACACTTTGGTTGCGCAACTGGCTTGCCTTTGCTCTATTTAGTAGCCTTAGCACATTTAGGGGATGTACTAGAGGTGATGGTAGCACCTTTCCTCTTGGTAGGATCGTGCCTGAACTTGGATTGTCTTTCCACTGGTTCATCTTGGATAACCACACCCTTTGCTGCCGTTTGTGCCTTTCCTCCACGCCTTGGAGTTTGTTTGGGTGCCATGGAGATAGGAGATGGAAGAATGAATGTGAAATGATAAACTGGAAATCGTAGGATTTCATTCTTCTGGAGATGAAGGAGAAGAGGGAAGTTCAAAAGATGGGAAGTTTGAAGATGTGGCGTCGACCTACGTTAGGTTCTTTGAAATAGAATCGGCACGCACACATTGATGGTAAGATGAACCGATGGTTCATCTGACCTAATCTAGAAATAGATTCCGGATGAGGGTGTGTTGACACATGATGAGAGTGTGTCAACCTGAGATAAAAACTGTGTCGACACATGATGAGAGTGAATCACTTGTGAGAATAAGAGATCAAGAGTTTGTTGAAAGAGAACATAGAAAATCTTTAACATGATAAAGATGACTTTATTATCGATTTTTTAGGGATTTTTAATATGTTAAAGAGATCACATTCAAAATATTTTCATCTTCCCTTTTTCAAGTTTAATGGTTTGAAAATTATTAGTCAATGTTTGACCATTAAAAGGTTTGAAAAAACTGAAGCAAATTTAATATAATTAAAATACTCTTTTCAGTATCAAACCATTCTTTTTAACCTTACTCAGTAATTGTAAAATAATTCCTTTAGGATAAATTCTAACCAGTATTGAAGTTAAACACTCTAAAGGATCTAAGTTAGGTAAGGTGTTAACCAATTTTTGTTTATAGTATTTTTTTTGAAGTAAGGGTAATAAGTAGTCAGATCTAGTACATTTTTTTCACACAAGTACAAATACTTTTTACACACTGGAGTTCCTGGTTACTTGAGAGTACTAATCATTCTTCCTCAAGGGGTTGATGTAAACTTTTTGAAATGGGAATATACATTTATCAGACGCCAATATTCCCAGTTACTTAGTTAACATTTAAATTGAATATATTTTATTTAACCCCTTAGAGCAGAGATATCAAGGCAATTCATGACATACATAGCTCATCACTTTTTTAATGGTTTGTAGTTTCTCAGTATGCAAGCCATTGCTCTGCCAAGAGAAATTAATATTTGTTGGATAAACTCTCAGCCTTTCTCAAATTTTTAGATAGGTGTTTAAGAACAATACTAAATTTAAGATTTTTTTTAAACCAAAGAAATTATATTACTCTTTAATTTCAGAGAATAAAAGAATGTAGACTTGAAGAAAATTTTAAGTCTATTAAATATGCATTCTTGGTTGGTTTCAGAAGATTTAATGGTTAATGTTATGAACTTCATAAATTCCAAACCACTAAATTGTTTTTGGTTTGATGTAAGAAAAATAAGTGAATTCTTTAACTCCGCCTGAATTATTGACTTAGTCAGAATTCATCAAATTAATGATATTTCCCCCATAACATGAAATTATATCAAATGAATATGTCTGTTAGGAGTTTGAAAGATTTGATGTGAATTAAAGAAGGGGTGTGTTACACATGATCTTCCGTGTGTCTACACATGATCTTCTGGGCACAGGATGTTGAGAAAAACCAGTCTTAGTCTCAAGCGATGAACTAGTGTCAACACAACACCAAATATGTGTTGACCTGATTCTGGGCAAATTTTGCTTTTCAAACCTTTTTCATTATCGCAATCACATTTCTCATCAAATCTGACCAATTGTGCACTGTGTTCCCGTGACAACTTTATATTTAGCATTGTTGCATCCTTTTCAAATCCTTCTCGTTCTTGCTGTTTTGTATGAATTCAATTATGCATTCATAATGCATTAGGATATGCATATTTAAGATACCAAGAAGATATGGTATGAGCAAGCAATCAGAGTAGTTCAAGCAATCATTTCATTCAAAAATCAAAAAGTGTGTTTGTTTTCTTGATTACTTTCAGTAAAGAAGGACTATTGGTACTTGGCGGAGAATTTTTCTCACGCATAATGATAGTTTTTCAGACAAGCTTAACTGCCTTTCCACATTTCACCTTTGATATACCACATAGTCATAGCTAGAGGATCAAGTTTGTTTATTGCATTTTGCATATACCAATTTTCTCATCTTAGTGTTGTGAATCTATCTTTAGCCAAGGTTTTGTGAAAATATCAGCCAGCTGTTGTTTGATTCAATGAATTGAAGTTCAATGTTTTTTTGGCTACTTCATCTCTTAGAATATGATGTCTGATTTCAATGTGTTTATCCTAGAGTGTTGAATTGGGTTTTTGGATAATTAATAGCATTGGTGTTATCACATAAAATGGGTGTGTATCGAAGTTGATGTGATAGTCAATAAGTTGACTCTAATCATCAACACTTGAGCTGCACAACTCCATGCAGCAACATATTCAGCTATGGAGAGTGCAACTAAGTGTTTTCTTAGATGCCCATGAAACCAAGCACCCACCTATGAATTGACAATACCCACTAGTACTTTTTCTATTAATTTTACAACCTGGATAATACATGCTGTGTACGACAATAAATCATTTCACACCTAGTAGGATACCACAAACCCAAATCAATAGACCGATTCAAGTTCTCATAATCCTTTTCACACGCAAATAGATGTGATTATTTATGACAGATTGAAATCTTGCACAAACAGAGAAAAAATTGAATATAAGGTCTGCTTGCAGTAAGATATAGAAGTGAGCCAATCATACCCTTGACTTTTCCGAGCATCTACTATTTTACCTTTTTCATCAGCATCAATTTTGATGTTTGGACTCATTGGTGTGGATGCTGGCTTAGGCTCTTCAAAATTGAATCTTTTTAGTAGCTCTTTGATGTACTTTTCTTGGTTATATTATTCCGTCCTTATGTTGCTTCACCTGCAGTCCCAGGAAAAATTGAAGTTCCCCAATAAACTCATTTCAAACTCATTTTGCATGAAGTTAGAAAACTCCACACATAGATCTGCATAGTGGAACAAAGATTATATAATCACATACACTTGGACCACAACAATATGATCATTGACATGCTTTATAAGAAGGTTTGATCAACATTACCTCGTATGTATTCTTACCAATCAAAAAAATACTCAACCTATACCAAGCTCGAGGTGCCTATTTCAAACCCTAGAGTGCTTTGTTGTAGCTTGTACACAGTTAGGCTTGTCAGAAATTTCAAAACCTGGTGGTTGAGACACATACACTTCTCTTTTATTATGCCATTCAAAAAGGCTGTTTTAACATCCATTTGAAACAGTTTGAATTTATTTGAGCATGTAAGCTAGAAGTATTCTAACTGCTTCTAACCTGGCTACTGGTGCATAGAACTCTTCAAAGTCCACCCAAACTCTTGTTGTAACCCTTTGCAACCAAGCGAGCCTTATTTCTAACCACTTTCCTTCTTCATTAAGCTTGCTTCTAAAAACCCATCTAGTCCCAATTATGGAGTTTTCAGTGGCTTGGGAACTAGACTCCAAACATTGTTTCTTTCAAATTTATGTAATTCATCATGCGTTTTTCTCTATCCAAGATTCATCATTAAGGCTTCCTCTAGGTTCTTGGGTTCCACTTGAGAAATAAATGCCATGTGTTCTTGTTCAATTATATTCTTGAATGTGATCTAGTGTGGATCCTATCATGAACATTGCCTAGAACATTTTCAAGAGGATGATCTTTAGAATACCTAAGGTTGATCCCTATTGATGTACCAACCTCTGTCTGTTGACCCGTCTGGACTGGTGTCGACCTACTTGTGATGTGGTGTCGACACATCTTCATTTTCAGGTGTTTCATCTATTTCCAGCAGCTGTTCTGATTCGTTCACAAGGATGTCTACATCGTCTTCTTGATTTCTGCATGAATTAGAGTCATTTGTATTTTCATGATATTCATCAAAGATGTCATGTGGAGTTTCTTTCCACAGTTTTTGATTCATTATTAAAAATCTATATGACCTTGAATGTTCAAAGTAGCCTAAAAGTCACCTACATCACTTTTCTTTTCAGATTTATCCTGATCCTGTTATCATTGTTGTGAATGAAGACTTTACATCAAAAACTCTAAAGTAAGCAATGTGAGGTTTCTTACCTTTAAGAAGCTCATAGGAATTTTCTTTAGGACTGGTCTTACCATAACTCTGTTGAGGATGTAACATGAAGTGTTTATTGCTTTCTGCCCAAAAACTTCTGGAAGTTGTCTTTCAACTAGCAAGGTACGGGCCTTTCAACCAGTGTCCTATTCTTCCTTTCAACTACTCCATTCTGTTCAGGAGTTCTTAGTGAGACAAATTTGTGTTCACCTTTGCTCCTATAGATTAAAAAAAAAAATGGTTATCAAATTCTCCTCCAGTGGTCAGTGAGTATGGAGCAAATTTTATTTGAATTTCCCTACAATCTTATTGAAGAAGTTCTGAAGTTTTTAACAGTATCACTTTTGTGAGATAGGAAGAACACCCGGAAATCTAGCAAAGTCATCAATAATGACAAACCCAAAACGAGGCCCACTAAGAGTGGGTGTCCTAGTAGGACCAAAAGATCCATATACAACAACTCAAAAGGCTTTGAGGTTATTAAGGTGCAAGAGATTTGGAAGACTTCTAATTTGTTTTCCTTGAGAACATGCAGAACAAATACTACCATTTTTCTTTTTCTTTATTCTTGGAAGTCTATTTACAAGATTAAGTCTAATCACTAATTCAAAAAATTTTCACTTGCATGACCTAGCCTACGATGCCACAGTTCAAGAAGATCATGCTGATTTGCAACCAACATAAATTTTCATTTCTCTGCTCATTCAAGTCAACTAGATAGACATTGTTTATTCTATGACCAAAAATTTGATTTTTCCAGATTCTTTTTTAATTATTTCGCATGCATCAGAATCAAATATAACTTTAAGACCCCTGTCGCATAACTGACTGATGCTAAGTAGATTATGATCAAGCCCTTTCACAAGTAACACATTTTCAATGGAGTTTGAGTGATTCTTACCAACATTTCATATGCCAATGATTTGACCTTTGTTTTTACCTCCAAAAATTACCAGACCTCCATCTTTCTTGACCAAAGAATATAATTTATCTTTGTCGCCTGTCATATGCCTTGAACACCACTGTCGAGATACCATTTATCCTTCTGTGGGCTGTAAGACATTCCTACAATGAATTTAGAAAGAGATTTTGGTTCCCAATTACTTTGGGTCCCATCAGATTTTTAAATTTACAAGCAATATGCTTTGGAATCTAGACTTGTTTCATTTTACATGCATTCATGTTATATTTGCAACTCGAATCAGAATGTCCAAGTTTTCCACAAGTTTTGCATGACATGAATTTGTGAGGTATGAATTTTTTATCAGTCTTTTGATGAAAAATACATCTGACACATGCTTCAAATTTTGTTGATTATTGTACTGTACTCTTCCATGCTGAATTTTTCTTTTAGGGATTTTGATTTGATATTGCTTTGGTGCTTGGAGTTCATAAATGGTTTCACTTGAGCATTTATTCCAGAATGATGGCAAGGAGATGTTTCTTTAACAAAGATGTTATCAAAGTTTGTTCAAACTTCTTCTTATTTCAGATTGGAAACCTAATCCATGCTTTGTGGTGTTCATTCGAACCCCTAATATTACATCTAGATTTTGTTTTCTTTTGACAAATTTTGACAAGGTGTCTTTCTTATCATTCATTCCTTTGAGTGCTTTCCAATTCTCCTTTAGTAGTTCTTTTTCTTTTCTTGAGCTTTTCAATCACCTCAGTTAGAATCTATTTTCTTTTTCAACATTTTGATACTTCCCCTTAACATCATCAAGTTGTTCATTAAAATTTTCTTTTCATTCTTCAATTAACTACTTCATTATTTAGAAGATTGATTTGTTCAGTACTTGATGAATCATGCAAGATGTTGTTAACTTTCCTTTTAGCGACTTGTTTAAATAAGGAAGCTAAGCTTCTTCCCATTCATCAATATAAAATCCAAATGAAGAACTCACCTTTGTGTTTTCTTCATTCCATGCCATAAGAAAAGTAATTTCCTCATCATCAGATTCACTTTCTTCTTGCATATCCTCATCTTCAGCACTCTAGGTAGCTAGCATAGCTATGGTCTTCTTAACATTTAGTTTTTTCAGTTTTCTTTTCATGTTAGGGCATTCTCCTCTCATATGCCCTTGTTTCCTACATTCATAACAAATAATGACAGTCTTTTTATTAACTCAATTTTCTTATTAAACTATGGTTTCTTGGAGAATTCTTTCTTAGTAAAAGGTTTGAGTTTACCTTTTCCTTTCTTTCTCAGAAATTTCTTGAATTGCCTTGTTAGTAAGGCCATTTCACTGTCATTTCTCCATCAGAGGATTCATCACTATCATCATCACTTTCATAACATTTTCGAGCTAGATGTTGCTTTCAATGCTACAGTTTTCTTTGACATCATTTCAGATGCATTCTTTTCAGATTGATTTCATAAGTCATCAAAGATCCTATAAGCTCATCTAATTGCATGGTGGACAAATTTTTGGAGTCTTCAATAACAATGGCCTTTGTGTGACATGCAGATGAAAGAGACCTTAATACCTTCCTCACAAGGTCACTATTAGAGTACTCCTCTCCAAGACGCATAAGACCATTTACAATTAACATGAATCTAGCAAACATTGCAGATATCATTTCATCATTTTTCATCTTAAACATCTCATATTCAGAAACCAACATACTTGCCTTTGTCTCTCTTACCTCAGAGGTTCCTTCATAAATGAGTTGTAGTTTATCCTACATCTCCTTGTAACTTACATGAGGCACTCTGGAGTATTCCTTCGGGTGAATAGTGGTTGCCCAGCTAGCAAGCCCATAGGGGGGGTGAATGGATTCATAAACTTGATTATCTAAACCTGTCAACAAAAACATTCACACAAAAACACTACGTTTAACTATTAGTGTTAGTAGTAAAGAAAACACCATCACAACACGCAATCATAGTACACACAGGATTTTATCCTGGTTCGGACCTCCTCTCCACAGAGTCCTACGTCCAGTCCCTGAGCAACAACTTAGGATTCCACTACCAAGGGTACAGTCCCCATCAAGGACACTAACACATTCAGCCGCAGCTGGCCTTCTCTTCACAACCCGAAGAGGAATACAACACCTTGGAACCCAGGTCTTCCTTCAACACGAAGGGAATAAAACCACCTATTACCAACAGGTCTTCACTTCTCAACACGAAGAGGAACAACACTAAAAAGTGTTAAAGAGAAGACAAGCCCCTAGACCAAGCTCATAGAACATGCTTGATCTGAAGCAAGACTGAGAGAGAAAGATCTACATGGAAGAATACTCTCATAACTCAAAGGTGCTTTCCAAGGAATTAAACAAGAATGTTGAGAGTGAAGCTAGAGCTGCACAAGATTGGAATGAAAAATCTCTCTTCTATCTGGACTCTTTGGCGTGAAAATTTATTTTTCAAAAAGTTGTTTCTCCAAGAGTCTTCAGACTTGAATATATATCTCTCTCTTGAGGAGTAGCCGTTGATATGTCTGTTGTCTCTATGCTCTGGTATTCGTTGGAATGCATGGTATTATAGAGCTTCCCATCAACGGTCCTTTACGTTCCATGCATGCAAAGAGAAGATCCTTCTCGATATCCTTTATCTTTCATTTTGTCCAACGTTGTAAATGGTTGTGCTGTCAGAGACCTGCACAAAATAAATGCTGAATGATAGACAGCTACGCTATCTCTTGTTGTCAGTCACGTTAGAACGAATATACATCAAAATAGAAATGTTGAGTTCTCATTTAATGTACATGCTAATCTAACAAGTCACAAGTGTGTTTGATGATAATCATTTCATGGACAAAATTTATGATGAAAACATAGTGAAAATGATTCATGAGTGCGAAAGAACAAACACTTCATTTGCCCATATTATATGTCACTATGTCTCACTAACTATGTTCATTATTTTAGGTGAGATGTTGAGCAAGACATGTACAAAGAACAAGTTCAAATGATGAAGATATACATGAAAAACAAGTACCTATCGACAGCAGGAAAGATCCCTGTCGACAGCTATACTCAAGCCAGAAGGCCAATCTTCAATACAGATGTGTCTGTCAACAGCACCCCAGCTACCTGTCAAGTAAGAGGCTCCCAGAACCCCCAGTCTTCTGTATGCCTGTGCCTGTCGACAGCACCCAGTCGCCTGTCGACACCAACTGCCTTCCAGGGGCTTTGAGTCTTTCTGCTTGCTTGCGCCTGTCGCAGGAGCACCCAGTGCTATCGACAGACGGAGAGAGTCTTCAAATACGGAAAGTCTTCAAGTTGCCATAGATGGGTTTCCACATACCACGACTCTCCATATGTAAACACCTCTTTAAGCATCTTTTTGAAGACAATCACGTACACAAGCAGCCTCCAAACAGACCCTAAAAGTCTCTCAAGAAAAGTCTTGCCCTGCTGCTCTGCTTCTACCTGCTGCCCATATTCAACTAGAGAAGTCTTCCGTGCAGCGGTGAAGTCTGAACGTCGTGGATTCAAGCCTTTCCATCAACTTCTGATCATCAAGACGAAGCTTGAGTCTACCCAGACGTTCATCAGAAGATTTTTCAATTGGATTTGATCCTCAACTCTCAAACTCTTCTCTGTTTCACTTTTATCCATACTTGTGTGTGTGTGTGTGTGTTTCAAGCAGTCCTTGTGCTGATACACTGTGTGTGTGTGTTGATCTGATCGTGGGTTCACATCAGATAAACAGGTGTGTGAGTTGTAGTTCGTGAACTAGCTCATAAGCAGGTGATTCTGCGTGTGTGTGTGGCCCATGGACGTAGGATACAAGAGTTGTGTATTCCGAACCACGTAAATCGTTGTGTCTCGTGGTTTGAACGTTTCTACGTTAGATGTTGGTAGGCACGGCGCATATACACACGTCCAATCATCTGTTTGATATCTATCATCGAATCACACCATCCACACTAAGTTTAGTCCTTGCCATAACTTCTGGTAATTCGTATCTTATCGAAAAGAGGCAACAAGGTTCTTAATAGGCAGTAATCTATTCAACCCCCCTTCTAGATTACCATATAGGGAATTCCGCAACACTTCAATTGGTATCAGAGCCGAGGTTTCTCCGTTTACTGTCACATCTATTTGATCTTACGATCAGGAGATCCTTGATCTTATGGATTCTAGTAAGGGGTATATGGCCGAGGGACACTCAGTCACTAGGCCACCCTTCTTTGATGGCACTGACTATCCCTATTGGAAAACACATGGAGGTGTTTCTACGTGCACAAAACTTTGAATTGTGGAAGATAGTCAGAACAGGACCATATGAATTGTCTCAAGATGAAGATACATGGACTAGAGACCAGATTGCCAAGGGGACTCTCAACTGGAGCGCCCTCAACATGATGCAGCGCGCGGTCCATCCAAAGGAATACTCGAGGGTCTCCACATGCACCTCAGCTAAGGAGATGTGGACAAGCTTGAGTTAATATATGAAGGTACGTCTGAGGTGAGAGAATCTAAGGTAAGCATGCTAGTCTCAAAATATGAAATGTTTAAGATGAATCATGATGAGACAATATCTGACATGTTTGCTAGATTCATGGTTCTGATAAATGAACTAAAAGGTCTTAAAAGGAATACTCATAGAGTGATTTGGTGAGGAAGATACTTCGGTCTCTTCCATCCTCATGGAACACCAAAGTCACTGTCATTGAGGATTCCAAGAATCTTTCAAACATGAAGGTGGATGAATTGATTGGTTCTCTCATGACCTATGAATTGAATGTGAAAAAGGAAGGAAACTGAAGAGAACCCAAGGAAGTCCATCGCTTTGAAAGCTTCTAGAAAGTCTCTTCAGATTCCAAAAGGAGTATTCAACAGGAAAGTATTGGGTCTGAATCCTCTAGTGATAGTGAGAATGACGAGATGGCCATGCTCACTAGACAATTTAAGAAGTTCCTTAAATTCAAGAAAAGAGGTTCAGGAAAGTCAAAACCGTTCCAAAAGGGTACCAACAGATTTGATTCACCTAACAAAAAATCTGATGTGGTTTGTTATGAGTGCAATGAAGCAGGGGCACATGAGAGGAGAATGCCCGAGCTTAAAAAAATTGAAGAAAGACAAATTCACGTTCAAGAAAGCCAAAGCAATGTTGGCTTCATGGAGCGATGAAGATGAGGACAGTCAAGCCACCTCAGAAGATGAAGAGATTCAGTGTCTCATGGCGAAGAGTGACGATTCAACCGAGGTAAACTCTTCCTTGAGAATTTTTCTATTGATGAATGGGAAGAGGCTTACACTATACTATTTGAAAAATTTTGTGAATTTAAGTCTGAAAACAAAGCACTTAAGAAGAAAATGAATTTCCTTGTTCATGAATCAAACAACAATGAAGAAATTGAGTCTCTGAACAAGGTAATTGATTTGATGAAAAATTGATGAACAAACCCACAGTGATGAATTGGATAGCATGAAACTTAAGTATCAAGAAGTTCAAAAGGAAAGAGATGATCTAATAAACTCTCTTGAAATTCATAAGGTGAGCATGCTAATCTGAAAGAGAAATTTGAAAAAGCTGAAACAGAACTAAAAGGCAAATCAAAAGATCTATCAAGTTTTGTAAAAAGCAAACAGAACTTGGATGCAATCTTAGGTTCAAATGTTTTTGTTGCAAGACATGAGATTGGATTTCAAAATCCAAAGCCAAAGGTAATTGGCAAAAATCTGATGACTGATTTCATTGATCCAACCCCAAGCTCTAGCAAACCAAACCCTTCAAAGAAAAGGAAAAATCAACACAAGGGTAAAAAACAGGAACCTAAAGTCACCAAATTTGTTCCTAGTCAACATGAGGAATTTGCTACAAGCTCTAAACAGGGCCGTCCACAAGACAAACAGCAAGTTCCCAAAGCTAGACTTACAAGGGAACAAAAGGGTAAGATGCCAATGGATGCTTCTAAAAATGTCAAACCCAATGTTGTTCCTAAATCATTATCATGCAAAATCTGTAAAAAGATGGGGCACACTGAAAAACAATGTTGGAATAGACAAAATCAAATGAAAATCAAACAAGTTTAGATTCCTAAGCATCTTATTTGGCATGAATGGTACAATGGGACCCAATGTAATTTGGGTACCAAAACCTCTCGTCTGATCCACATGTGCAGGAATGCCTAGTAGCCCACAATCAAAACAAATGGTACCTGGATAGTGGCTGCTCGAGGCATATGACGGGCGACAAAGCTAAATTCAGTTTGCTCGTGAAAAAGACGGAGGTCAAGTGATCTTTGGAGGTAACAACAAAGGCCAGATCATCGGCACAGGTAAAGTTGGTAAGTTTGCCTCTAACTCTATAGACAATGTGCTACTAGTTGATGGCCTTCATCACAATTTGCTCAGCATAAGTCAATTGTGTGATAAAGGTCATAAAATTGTCTTTGAATCCAATTCATGTCACATTCTTGATAAGGAAACAGGAAGCCTAAAATTTTTTGGAAAAAGAATGAATAGCATCTACATGGTTGACTTAGATGATCCAGAAAATAACAATTTGTGTCTTGTAGCAAACAAACAGGACGAGCTTACATTGTGGCATCGCAGGCTCGGTCATGCTAGTTACAATGTTTTGCACAAGATCATGAGGCTTAAGTTGGTAAGTGGTCTTCCTGAAATCTCCTTTACAAAAATGAAGATTTTTGTATGCATGTGCACATGGAAAACAAACCCGAAAATCCTTCAATCAAAGGCACCGGTAAGTACTTCCAAACCCTACGAACTCTTGCACATGGACTTATTTGGACCTACGAGAAAACTCAGTCTCAATGGCAAGCGTTATGGTTTTGTCATTGTGGATGATTTCTCTAGGTTCACTTGGTAAAATTCCTGGCTCACAAGAATGAAGCATTAATGTTTTTGAAGAATTCTTCAACAAAATTGAGCATGGGAATGTCAATAAATCTGCTCCATCCGCACTGATCACGGGGGAGAATTTGACAATCATTCTTTCTCCGACTTTTGCAGGAACCAAGGTATAGACCACCTGTTTTCCTCCCCGAGAACTCCCGAGCAAAATGGAGTGGTGGAGAGGAAGAATAGAACCTTGGTGGAGATGGCTCGTACGGTTCTGGTCGAGAATTAATTAACACGAACCTTTTGGGCAGAAGCGGTAAACACATCTTGCTACATCCTTAACCGAGCCATGGTAAGACCCGTATTCAAGAAAACTCCTTACGAACTTCTGAAAGGTAAAAAACCCACCATTGGGTACTTAAAGTTTTTGGTTCAAAGGTGTTTATCCATAACAATGATAAAAATGACTTGGACAAGTTTGAAGCCAAGAGCGAACAAGGTATTTTTCTTGGATACTCTGAGCATTCTAAAGCAAATAGGGTATTCAATCTGAAATCTAGAACTGTGGAAGAAACTCCACATGTCATTTTTGATGAATCTCAAATCAAACCTAACATTGTAAATACCTACAGGTTTGATGACATGGAAGGAACACACTTGAGGAATTTCAAAGAAAAGAAATAGGAAAAACTCAAGAAGTTTCAAAAGGAAAGAGAGGATTTCTTCGCAGGTACGATGATGAAGTTGACGGTTGCTTGATCAGAAATCATGATGAGTTCCTGCTGAAGATCCACAACAAGAAGAACAACCTCTAGATGAAGTCCTCCAGCCACCCCTCATCCAGAACATCCTCCTCAATTGTAAGATCAACCAGGGCCTTCAACAATCACGAATGTGAGGTACTCTAAAGCTCATCCACTGAGAATGCATTGGTAACATAAATGATTCCGTTCAACTAGGTCTCAGGTGAATCAAATAGTTGAACAGATCATTTAGCCTTTGTCTCTCAAGTGGAACCAAATCTGTTGAAGAAGCACTAAAGTAAACTCTTGGATTAATGCCATGCATGAGGAGCTTGGGCAGTTTCAATGAAATAATGTCTGCAGTTTAGTTCCTAGAACCCCTGAAATTTCTGTCATTGGGACGAGATGGGTCTTAGGAATAAACTAAATGAAGAGGGTAAGGTGGTGAGAAACAAGGCTAGATTAGTTGCAAAAGGATACAATCAAGAATTTGGTATTGACTTTGAAGAATCCTTTGCACCTGTAGCTAGACTAGAAGCAGTTAGGATCTTGTTAGCATATGCATGTTCAACAAGTTCAAGTTATTTCTAATGGATGTTAAAACTGCTTTCTTAAATGGCTACATAAAGATGAGTCTATGTCTCTCAACCACTTGGCTTTGAGGATCATGATAAACCAACCATGTATTTAAATTGCACAAAGCTCTCTATGGTTTGAAACAGGCACCCCGAGCTTGGTACGACAGGTTGAGTACCTATTTGGTAAGCAAAAACTACTTAAGAGGTAGGTGGACCAAACTCTCTTTACCAAGAAAGTTCGCAATCACATAATTGTTTGTTCAAGTTTTTGTGGACGATATTATCTTTGGTTCCACTAATCCCACACTGTGTGAAGATTTTCACAACACATGCACAGTGAATTTGAGATGAGCTTAATGGGGGAGCTTCAATTTTTTTCTTGTTTGCAGGTCAAGCAGCTTGAAGATGTATTCTTTATAACCAAGAGAAATATGTAAAGAACTACTCAAAAAGTTTCAGTACGAACAAGCCAAGCCCGCTTCAACACCAATGAGCACAAGCATTAAGCTAGAAGGTGATGAGAAAGGTAAACAGGTAGATGCCAAACAATTTCGAGGTATGATTGGCTCACTCCTTTATCTTACTGCAAGTAGACCAGACATACAATTCAGTGTTTGCCTTTGTGCTAGATACCAATCTAGTCCAAAGGAAAGCCATTTAATTGCAGTCAAGAGAATCTTCAGATATCTCTCAGGTACGCAAGCTTGGGTCTTTGGTATCCAGCTGGTAGTAGTTTTGAATTGATTTCTTATTCTGATGCAGACTACGCTGGTTGTAAAATTGACAGCAAAGACATAGTGGCTATTGCCAAATGCTTGGTGGTTGCATGGTTTCGTGGGCATCCAAGAAGCAAACTCGGTGCCTCTCTACTGCAGAGGCAAATATGTTGCTTCAGGAGGAGTGCAACACAAGTGCTGTGGATAAAAGTCAGTTGTGACTATAACATCGATATTGGATGCACACCTATCCTATATGACAACACTAGTGCAATCAATTTATCAAAGAATCCCATTCAACATTCCAGGACAAACACATAGAAATTCGTCATCATTTTTGAGAGATGAAGTAGTCAATAGTCATTGGAATCAGTTTCATACCCACAGAGAAGCATTGGCTGACATCTTTACCAAACCTATAGCTGAAGATAGATTCACCACATGCGAAGAGAGTTGGGGTTGTGCAAATTGCAATGAAACTTAACTCAAATGTTAAGTATATGTTCCTTGTGTCCACTAACTGTGCGGTATCAAATGTGATGTGTGAAGAACAAGTCATGCTTGTTTGGAAACTCTCATTATGCGTGAGAAATATTCTCCGCCAGTATCCATAGTTATGTGACATAAAAGGGACATGTACTCTAGATTTGGAATTAATTTCTTTATAATTTGCCTATTCAAAACTCTCTTTAAAATCCTGAAAACTCTTGTGGTTTGTCTCTCTACATGCTTGGTGTTCTTAATTGCTTGGTCTTCGTTTGCACATATGTCTTCATGAACTTGAGTCCTTTTGTTTCGAATGGCACATATTATGGGGGAGCAAGTTCGGGTTATGAATGCAATGTGAAGGAAATTGTTCAACCTTTGTCCGTCTCAACTCCCTCACAACCATTAGACATTTTAGACCTTCATCTACCTTTAAAACTGCTTTGAACATGTCCTGTCGACATGCTACAAGGGCCCTGTCGACAGCTCAGCCCAGACAGAACTCTGATTCTTCTGTCTGTGTCCATCTGTCGACAGGCCCCCTACCTGCTGTAGACAGATGCACACAGTTCTGCCCCTCCCAGAATTCTGCAAACCTCTGTCTATTTGTTCCTGTTGACAGGTCTCTTATTCTTGTCGACAGACCAACTGAATTTTGAACCTTCATGGTTATTTCTTCACCCATTCAGTGAGCATCTTCATGATTAACATAAGGTGTCTATAAGGTGTTAATGCATGATTTGACCATACTACATACAAATATATTTAAGCTATTCTTTATACCACTATGATTTTCACATACTATTCTTGTTTGGATTTAGGTTCTATCATTTTGAAAACATTTCATAACTCTAAAGGATATCCACCTCATTCCTTACATTGATTCTTTGTGAGCCAACATAGTCTCAATTTACTTGATAAGCCTTTTGGTCATGAAGTGCATGTCTAATATTGATAGGTAATGATATCACCACTTGATATTGGTCTTTACGACAATACTTGGAGAAAAGCTACCTATTTCTGAAAAATCTTTCACAAGGAAAACAAAAAAAAAATATAAATAATGAAATCACCTTGAAGTTGGATGGATATAGAGCAATGTTGGTTTATGCTGAGTAACCGGGTGATGGGCATCATAATGTCTGCCCTCGCGTCAAAAGGCTCACTCATCGTCTCTGTACAACGGTATGATAGAAACTTCCACTAATTAACTGGGGGTATGGGCACGTGTAATGTCTATCCTCACGTCAAAAGGGTGACGTCTTCTTAAGTACCATTTCCTCCCATTGTTTTTCTAATTTCCAACAAAAAGGAATATGTGCAACCTCCACTGAGTCATAATTTCCAAGGTCATTGGTCCGTGTGATTGTCTTGACATATAGATATCATTTCATGCATCATTTACCTATCCACAAACTGGGGATTGTGTTGTCTTACATTGTATTTCTACACCGAAGGGAGTGTGTAATGTTCTTTATTTAAGTGGGGGTGTTTCTTAATGCCTTAACCTTAAATTCCTTGGGTATTATGTTAAAAACCATTGAGGAAATTGTTATGGTTTTTATATCCTTGTATATGGTAGGTTCACATCCATGATTCACCTCTTATACACCTTCATTTATCTCATGGAAGACATTGCTCAGAGCTTCAGTTAAAAAATAACCAAAAATCACAAAACTGGCCATTTTCTGAAAGCGCATGTCGACAGGCACCCAGGGGCCCTGTCGACAGTCGGTGAGATTTTTTTTTGGAAGTCCAAAGGGCTAAATCCGAAAACGGATTTGTGTGTGGTCCGACCTTTCAAATCTAAACCTACTTTCTATAAGGGGAACCCACGCCTCTTTCCACCCTTTCCAAACCTCCTCCTTGCCTCCAACTCTTCAAATCTCCTCTCCAGGGCACCAAAGAGCAACTCTGCAACCCTGGTGTTTTCTCTTCTCTTCTCTGTCTCCTTTCTTTCTACCACCAGTCTGTACTTCGAGCAGCACGATCTCATGGCCCCTCCTGCCAAGAAGATGGCTTCTCGTCGCCGTCCTCGGTCTCCTCACACACCGGACAGGGCTCTAGGCGTCCACCGAACGTCGCTAAAGCACCGGGGAGGACCGTCTGCTAGAGCTGCTCATCCCTCCTAATCTCCAGTTCAAAGTCACTCATGCCCCTTCACAAAGGTCACGCAGCCTCGCTACGTTGACTTCATCTCCCTGCATGATCCTTTCCAGGTCTTCTTCCTCTCTTTGACACACAAAGTTGGTCACCTTTTTGCTATAGCCACAATACATACTCCTCCTCTGCCGTCACGGAGTTTACCACAATCTCCGGGAGTCTACCACAGGTGATCTTTATACCAGAGTCAAAGGGAACTCCTTTCGCATTTCCCCTAATCTACTTTCAGTATCCCTGCAATCCCAAACAGAGTGGTTGACATCTTCGCACATCACCCTACCCCAGAGGAGTACTATGCCCTCATTACTTCAAAGCCTTACGACCCCACGATCGTAAGCCACTGAATGCTAATTCTTTCCCTCCACTTCATCGTCTCATCCACCACATTTTCACCACCCTTATTGTCCCAAAAGGGAGTAGGGAATTTGTCACCTCAGTTCACAAGTCCCTCCTCCATAACTTCTTGCGCTGTGAACTCATTATCTCCCTCAACTCATGTGTTCCATCCTACGAATATGCCTTGGTAACGCAAAGCGGTCCATGCCTACGCATGTCAGCTCACCTCCCTCTTCCTGTTCCTTGGCATCATAATTCCAGAAGGGGAGATGACCATCTTACCGACCCGTAGCTCCTATAATCTGACTACTGCTGCACAGCGGATGGGCTACAAGTCGTGGTGGCGTAGTAACTAGGGTCTCAAGGGAAAGGGCCAAGCTGTCCCTGTGGATGATGATAGAAGCTGATGAGGCAGCTGATGAAGAGGTCGATGAAATGAAATGAAGAAAAGACTCCCACTCTGAGCCACTAGATGCTCTGGGAGAAGATGCAAGTCAACCTATGGATGACATTGCCACTGAGCCCTCTATCCGCGATCTCCTAGCTCACTTGCAGTTGCATATGACCACTGATTTGCAAACATCATGCATGCACACACTTGGACAAGTTGATACAAGCTTGGAAGCATTGGCCGATAACCAAGTTCGGATCAATCACCGGCTCAACAGACTCTCCACTCTTGCTCCACAGATTCCACAAGCCCCAACACCACCGGGTCCTGATGATGATTCAAGAGTCTAGGTGTCCCATGTCATGTTCAAGTCTACTTGATGTATCTTGCTTTCAGAGTCCTTTTTTTGTCATGTTTCTTTGTCCCCTGTGCTACAATGTACTGAGTCTCTTCTAATGAAATGCAATCTTCTCATTGACTATGCCAGTGACTGTTTTTCTTTTGATGTTGTCAAAAGGGGGAGAAAAACTTGAGAATTCAATGTGGCTTAATTTTAAATTTTGTCATCATCAAAATGGGGAGAATGTTGAGTTCTCATTTAATGTGCATGCTAATCTAACAAGTCACAAGTGTGTTTTTGATGATAATCATTTCATGACAAAATTTATGATGAAACACATGGTGAAAATGATTCATGAGTGCGAATAACAAACACAACCTTTCATTTGCCCATTTTTTTATATGTCACTATGTCTCACTAACTATGTTCATTATTTTAGGTGAGATGTTGAGCAAGACATGTACATAGAACAAGGTTCAAATGATGAAGATATACATGAAAAGCAAGTACCTGTCGACAGCAGGATAGATCCCTGTCGACAGCTATACTCAAGCCAAAAGGCCAATCTTCAATACAGATGTGTCTGTCGACAGCACCCCAGCTACCTGTCGACAGGAAGAGGCTCCCAGAACCCCAGTCTTCTATATGCCTGTGCCTGTCGACAGCACCCAGTCGCCTGTCGACAGCAACTGCCTTCCAGGGGCTTTGAGTCTTCTGCTTGCTTGCGCATGTCGACAGGAGCACCCAGTGCTGTCGACAGACGGAGAGAGTCTTCAAATACGGAAAGTCTTCAAGTTGCCATAGATGGTGTTTCCACATACAACGACTCTCCATATGTAAACACCTCTATTTAAGCATCTTTTTGAAGACAATCACGTACACAAGCAGCCCCAAACAAGAACCCTAAAAGCTCCCAAAAAGTCTTGCCCTACTGCTCTGCTTCTACCTGCTGCCCAGATTCAACTAGAGAAGTCTTCCGTGCAGCGGTGAAGTCTGAACGTCGTGGATTCAAGCCTCTCCATAAACTTCTGATCATCAAGACAAAGCTTGAAGTCTACCCAGACGTTCATCAGAGAGTTTTTTCAATTGGATTTGATCCTCAACTCTCAAACTCTTCTCTGTTTCACTTTTATCCATACTTGTGTGTGTGTGGTGGTTTTCAAGCAGTCCTTGTGCTTGATACACGTGTGTGTGTGTTGATCAGATCGTGGGTTCACATCAGATAAACACGTGTGTGAGTTGTAGTTCATGAACTAGCTCATAGCAAGTGATTCTGCGTGTGTGTATGGCCCGTGGATGTAGGATACACCGAGTTGTGTATTCCGAACCACGTAAATCGTTGTGTCTCGTGGTTTGAACGTTTCTACGTTAGATGTTTGGTAGGCACGGCGCATATACACACGTCCGATCATCTGTTTGATATCTATCATCGAATCACACACATCCACACTAAGTTTAGTCCTTGCCAAAACTACTGGTAATTTTATCTTATCAAAAAGAAGGCAACAAGTGTTCTTAATAGGAGTAATCTATTCCCCCCCTTCTAGATTACCATATAGGGAATCCGCAACACTTCAAGAAATGCCATTCTGCTTTCTAAAAAGATGTTTGCAATATAAGCATAGGAATAGAAGATATCAGAGCATGCATTGTGCAGTGAAATGTTCAGTCATATAAATGCATGGATATATCGGAGAAAATGAGGGAAGACTTTGACTTTCAAAAATATTTGAAATATGTTTAAACAACAAGTCTTGTAAGAAATCGTTTAAGTACGACTTATGAAATCATTGTGTGAATGAGTCGATGTTCATGTAAATCGTTGCACATAAGTCTTATACATTCATAACCCAATTTTTGTAGAGACAATCGTTGTGAGAGTATAATCAAATATTATGAACAAGTCGTTATAACCAAATCGTTGTCTCACATATCGAGTCGATGTAGTGATCAAATCGTTGTTTTTGCTTTATCGAATCGTTACACAGACCAAGTCGTTTTGTTGTGACTTATCGAATCGTACAGCAAGTAAATCGTTATGTATCTTATCGAGTCATTATAATGACCAAGTCGTTGTTGTAACTTGTCGAATCATTATGAAGACCAAATGGATGTGAAACTTATCGAATCGTTGTGAGAACAAATCGTTGTTCTCACTTATCAAATCGTTATGAGAAATCGAATCATTGTGAGAGCAAATCGTTGTTCTCACTTATCAATCGTTATGAGAAACCAAATCGTTGTGAGAGCAAATCGTTGTTCTCACTATCAAATCGTTATGAGTAACTGAATCGTTGTGAGAGCAAATCGTTGTTCTCACTTATCAAATCATGTAAAACTGAAATGTTGTGAGAACAAATCATTATTCCCACTTATCAAATCGTTGTAAAATTGAATCGTTGTGAGAGCAAATCTGACACTTATCAAATCCTTAAGAGGATTAAATCGATAGAAGATAGGAAATCGTTATGAAACCGAAATTGGTATGACACTACAAATCCTTATGAAAATGAAGTCGATATGATTCTAATGAAATCGTTGTAGTATATAGAGAGTTGATGTGTACTTAGAGAAATTTCCTACTCTGTATTTTAAATACTACAAAGTAAGAAATACTTACATATTTTCTTGATTTGCCTGATTTACTTCCTATGCCTAAGCTTCATGAAAACTTGTTAGATGACACTTATTGAAGTTTTGTTAATCACCAAAATAGATATATAATTCATAAACTTATATGGGGATGGATTAATCATCAATCTCCCCCTTTTTGGTGATAACAAAAATAATACAAAAGCATAGATGATTTGAAATAAATCTGAGTGAGTTAGAAATGTATTTCAGAAACACAGATTTTTCTCCCCCTTTTTCATTAAGAAAAAAGATACCATAATGAGACAAAGAAGAGAGAAAAAAAATGATAGACAAAGATAGTGATTGAACTAATCTTGAGGGGGTATAGGAAGGTAGAAGGCAGGAGACAGAAGAGAGGCATGATGAGAAATGATTTCCCAAGCCTTAAGTTTCTGCTCTTCAAAGAATTGCCTAAAGACCCCACACGCTATAGAATAGGAAGGTCCCATGACAGGAACCATCCTCTGAAGATGAAGTTTCCGCTGCTCTTCTAAGAACTGAGCATAGTGGTCTCTATCAAAGGAAACTTTGTAAGGACTTGTTCTCCCAAAGCTGGCGCAGGAGAGGAACTGATCAAGAGACTGGATAAAAAATCTGCTTCTACTTCAGTTCTAGTCTCATGGCTACATAAACTTTGTACCTCTCAACCCGTACTGCAAATGGATCTCGAACAAGGTGAATGGAGTTCATGTCAAGAAATTCAGTAGCTGAAACAGAAGGTTTATGCTCTCTGGCTTGAGAGGCATTTAGATCATCAAGTTCTTAAGCTAACAGCAGGTAAAATCTGGCCCATTCTGTTGGAGATAAACTCTTACATTCAGACAAGAGAGGGGCAAGAACGTCTGTACTGATATGGCCCTGAATGTACTCTCTGAACAAAAATCTATTGAAAGCAACTAGATTGCCTCTCTGCACATGAATTCTCTCCATGACTCCGGCAAAACGCTTAAAGATGATGGAGCCAACATCGTTGTCCATGATCAGAGAATGAAGAAGTGGGAGAAAGACCACCTTGGGTAACTTTAAAGTGGCAAAATCAACCTGATGGCGTCGGTATGAGCATCATGGTTAACCAAGAGAACTAATAGCTTGCCGGAATGGCCAAGCTGAACTTCAGGTAAATTGTTGAGATAGCGATATTTGTTGAACATCTGAAAATGTCTGATCATTTTTATCTCTTTCTGAACAAATGGAGCCCAGGTGTCCTTGTGAAGAATCTTGAACCACTCAGATAGAGTCAAGGGATGATCCCGGGGAGGGAACCTGGCTAACTTGGTGAGAAGAAATTTATTGTACAAGGTCTTGTTACCACGAGCCCACTGCTCTTCAGATTTGGCTTCAGTTATGGAGAAGATTTTTGATTGTTCAGCCTTGGATAGAGAGGTGAGAGGAAGAATGATAGTGAGATGATCCAAAAGGTTGAGATGTGGAAGACCAATAATGGTGGCAAAAGTGACTTTCTGAAGAAATTCTATACAGCGGTTTGCTTTTATGATCTACTATAAGAGAAAACCAAGGGGTCGATAACAAGGTTTAGAAGAAACATAATGAGTGGAAGAAAGTCTTCTTTTCTGGGGACAGGGCTAGAAGAGTCTCCTATGAACATGAGTACTAAATTTCAGGACTGAACGAAGGATAGCTTCTTCAAATTCATCTTTGATGGCCCTGAGAAAGGGGGCATCAATTTGAGCACTCTCCGGAATAATAGAGATAAAGGAGGGGGGAGTAGGAGGATGAAGGAAGGAGTGAGTGGTAGTGGGAGGAACATTAGTTAGTCCATAGGAGGAAGGGCCAGAAGATGAGGCTCCAGCTAATGAGGAGGCTGGAGGAACCTCAAAAGAAGGAGGAGGTGGAGGAATGTGAGTGGAAGAAACAGGAGATGAGGAGGACTGGGAAGGAAAGGGTGTAGGAGAGGAAATGGTTCTGAGAATGGGTTGTTTGAAGGTGGAAGGTGCTGGTGGTGCTGTGGAGGATGATGGTGGAGAAGGAGGGGCTGGAGTTGGAAGAGGAGAAGAAGCAGGGGGCTCTGGAGCTACAGCTCGCTCTTCTGCTCTGACAGGCTCAGCAACTAAATCCATTGGCCCTGATGACCCAGGGATATCCCCAACTGGCCCTGATGGCCCAGACTCCACAGCCTTAGCTGACCCTGCTGCTGCCACTTCTTCAACAGTTCTTGGCCCTGATGGCCCTGCTAGTCTTCAGAAATTGGCCTGATGGCCGACCTTCATCAACAACTGATGGCCCTAAAGGCTCAGAGTGCTCTACCTCCTTTGGCCCTGATGGCTCTGAGCTGCTAACGGGTGCTGCAGGAGGAGGTTGCACCTTCATAGCATTAGAAATGACTGCTAGAGATTCCTTAAGGCTGAGGAGCTCACTCCTTAGCCAACGAAAGGCATTCCTAATCATGCCCACACCTTAGCTGCAGAGCTCTGGCTCATGAAGATTGATGATATATCAGACTGCACATAGCATAAAATCTTTCCTTGTTCATCCTGTCTAGCAACTAAGGGCTTCAGATTGATCTTCAATTCTTCTTCCTTAGCCTCTAATGTGGCTTCCTGGTGAGTAAAGGGATCTCAGGAGCCACTCCTTTTCCTTTGTCACTTGCCCTAGCAGCGGGTTCCACATTATCAACATTTGTATTTTCTTCCTCTGAATTAGAGGGGCTTGTCAAGACACCTTCTTAGAATTGATCCACTGGGGGTTTTTAGTGCTCTCCCCCTGAACCTGAGCTTCTTTTCAACAGATTGCTCCCCCTGAGCAGGAGCATCCTTCATCTACACATTTTCACTGTGGCCTACTGCCACAATCTTAGAAACAATCTCTTGCTCCCCTTGAATGGGAGCTTCTTCCATAAGACTGTCCTCAATGTGGCCTGGAGCCACAGTCTGTCTATTAACTTCTTCAGTCACCTATTCTTTTTCTTGAGTGCTAGGAATGGAATCCAACACACTTCTAAGGACTGAAGCTACCATGGAAGTAGGGGTGACAACTTCTTCGACCTGCCCAACGGGCTCAATGAATTTTGAGGAATGTCTTAATCCTGTGCTCGCTGGCCACTGGCTCTTCAAGACTGACTGCTGCATTTTCTTCGATATATGCTACTGTAGGCCCTCAAGTTTTGTCCTTTTATTTTGTCATGTGTGTAGATTCATGCTTGTGTGCAAATATCATGTATGTATATGTAGATATCGACGTACATATTAGCTAGCTGTACTTATGTATGCAGTGTATGTTTAGACGTAATTATTAGTTGTTTGCATAGTGTAGTAGTGTGTACAGTATACTATATATATTGCATGTATATATATAGCGTATATATATGGTTTCCTGCATGGTTTAATGCTCTGGCCGAAGAGCAAATTGGCGTCAACATGGATGGACGTCCATGTTGACTCAACGTCCATGTCGATGGACGCCAGCTATGAGGTAAACGGCCATGGATGTGGACGTCTACTTCTCTGATTTTCTATGAGCAGCAGACCCCAAAATTCCAGGTTGGGCTTGCTCACCGATTGGGGAGATGTCCCCAATGGCTCTCACCTCTCCCATCATGCCCTGCGTGAGATCCCAAGCCCCACCTTATAGAAACATTACCCCTTGCAACCTGAAAGAGCTCTCTTGGCTCTTTGCAAGGAGAGAAAACCCTAGCTGAGAGAACAGAGAAAACCTGAACTTTGAGAGCTCAGATCCGACGATTTGAGGCTTCTTCCGGTGAGCTTGTTCAACTGGGAGGAAGATTGGACGTAGGGGAAGGCTTTCCCAACGCTGGACTGAAGACTACCTCATCGTAGAGCCCAGAGGAAGGAGATTGTGGAGGCTTCTTGGCACTGCCCAAGGAGAGCTTCATCAGCCATTTCGATCCCTTTGGAGGTTTTTCTAAAGGCAAGTACCCATCCCCGTGGTGCATGTACATGTCCAGTAGGTCTTAGGTATTTTATGGGATTTTATTCGTGTCCTGGAACCCCACATTTCCCCCATCTTTGGAGTTCGGTCTGTGTTTCTGCATAGACAGGAACTTAACAGCAAGATCCCATGCCGTTAAGATCTCCAGTTGGCAGCAGATGATGCTGCCGTTAACCTCTGTGAACGGCCAGCCTTTGCCGTTTAGTTCTTTAGGACAGAACAAGGAACTGCTCTTCCTTATATATGAATATTTTCCAGATTTCTTCACATGAGGATATATTGTAAATGTTATATGCCATGTAATATAGATAATGAATGCATTGTGAGATTTTTTGTTAATTTCTTTAATTTGTATAAATTGTTAGGTTTATGTGGAATGCATGTTAGATAAAGATCTTGGATAAGATAGCTTGCTGTTCACCTGATTTGTGAAGAATTTGAATGCCATAATTTTTCTAGATCATGTTGTATGTCATGTATGTTTTCTGTCCCGAAAATTTGGGAATTTCCCATGATGATGTGATTTATTACAATTTCTGTACTGAAAATAGAAACCATGTGTAGGTTCTTGTAAAACTCACAGTAAATTGTATGATGTGAAATAAATTCGGGAAAACTTCTGTGGTAATATGAATGATAGATGAAGGTTAGTGTACTGTCAAAATAGACAATGATATATGCTTCCATGATAACTTATTTATGAATGCCATATGGTTGAATGTTCTATTTTCTGTAATTTAATATAGTTCAGAAAAATATGACAATTTGCATGTGTGGTTCGAAACCTACAAATAGCCTGTGGTTAAAATCTCATATGATTTGGGCAACAGAAGAGTACATTGTGGAATTTCCATGTGAAAATGAGCTATTAATGCGTGCTTAACATGCTTATGGTTGGATAATGTGTTTTCAGCATGATTAGAGTAAGTTGCCGAGTGTTTAAATTTTGTCAATAGTAGTATCATGTTAGGAAAATTTTAACTAGTGCATGAGTGTGAAAATAGAAATGGTGTGTTAATTGTTTAAAATTATGCGTGTGTTAATCGGAAAATGTGTAAATTGTGCCGTGTGTGACACTACTTCCATAGAGGGCTGTGGAACTGTACCGTGGAAAAATCCCCACGAGAAGGTTCAATCTGTTAAAATCCTAAGGGCATTAGGATGAAATCCTGGAGGTGGACAAGTACCACTGGTTAGGGTGGAGAGTACTTCTCCCGTTCTGCGCAGTACCATGAGCCGTCACTGTGTTTCCTATGTGGTGTCTATATGTTATGTGTTATGTGATATGAATGTGTCCTTCTAGTGGTGGTTTGGACTATGTGTCACGGCATTTATATGTGAAAACGTGAATGTGTATATGTGCAAATTGTGTAGCGTGAACATGTGAATGTGAAATGTGTAAATGTGACAATGCGAACGTGTAAATGTGTAAACATGTGAATCCAATGTGTTAAAAATGTGAACTTGTGACTTATGTTATGAAAATGTTAGATTCATGTCAAAACACAACCTTAATTTGTTTATGATGGTGTTTTATATGTGCAAAAGTGTGTAGAATCCATGTTTGGGATATTTTCTTCTTATGTGTGAAAATCCCATGCTAAATTTGCTATCATGTTGTAGTTAAATGTAAGTGTAGTTCTCATGTGAATGAATGCGGTAGGTATTTCATTTTGGATTGATATAAACCATGTATCTTGCATAGTGAAATTAGTAGAAATATCATGATAGGTAGTTTTCTATGATTGTACAACCATGCTACATGTTTTGATTAATAAAATTGAATGAATGGCCTATTTGTGATGTATGCATGTATGATGTGTATGGAGTTTACTTGCTGAGTCTTTTAGACTCACACTTCTTCGGCGTACAGGTTTAGTAGGTGACCCTACTTCCTTGGAGGAGACCGTTGAGAGAGACTCCGAGTGAGGAAAATAGAGTGTTGTGGAGTCACCGTTGTTGTACCTTACTTTCATAGTATGTAATTGAGACTTATGAAATTGAAGCTTATGTAAATTTGTGGACGAACAATGTACTTTGAATTTTGTATTTCATTATGTGGACTTAGTTCCTTAAATTGCTATATGGATCATGTATGTTTAATGTGGATGATGAAATGAAAAGACAGTAGTTCTTTTACTTCCGCTACTCTGTATTCATATTTGTGTACATCTCAATCATGTGTGTTAGTGCTTGGGTAAATGTCCCACTGTGACGAGACTCACTATACCGACGTGGATTGGTATAATCGTACCGGTATAAGGAGGGTCGTCGCAGAGATTGGTATCAGAGCGACTGGTTGAGATTGTACATAAATATACATAAGTCATCATCTCCATTACATGCTAAGTCTTTATAGAGTTGTCCACATGTGTAGAATTGATTAATAATGAATGAAAGATAGATAAGAAGTGGTTAGGGACTAAATAACGTAGTTTTTAATAGTAATTATTTAATTGCAGCTTATGGCTTCACGTGGTAGACGTGGTGGTGTACCTACTCGCGATGGCGAGCAGAGGAGAGATAGAGTTCACCATAGAGTTGCTTCCGGGCACCTCTCCTATCTCGAAGGCTCCATATCGGATGGCAGCTGTAGAGTTAGCAGAGTTAAGGAGGCAGTTGTAGGAATTGCTAGTTAAGGGATTTATTCGCCCTAGTGTTTCCCCTTGGGGCCCACCTATCTTATTTGTAAAGAAGAATGATGGATCACTTAGGTTATGCATCGATTATAGGAAGCTAAACCAAGTGACAGTGAAGAACAGGTATCCCTTACCTCGTATTGATGATTTGTTTGACCAGCTACAAAATGCATCAATCTTTTCTAAGAACGATTTGCGATCTAGTTATCATCAGTTGAGGATTAGGAGTGAGGATGTGTCCAAGACGGCGTATAGAACCTGTTATGGACATTATGAGTTTTTGGTCCTTCCTTTCTGATTGACCAACGCCCCTGCAGCATTCATGGATCTCATGAACAGGGTATTTAGGCCATACTTAGATAGCTTTGTTATGGTATTTATCGATGATGTGTTGGTCTACTCTCTAGATGAGGCCACACACCGTCTGCATTTGGGTAGTGTTAGAGGTTCTCCGTGAGCACAAGCTGTATGCAAAATTCAGCAAGTGCAATTTTTGGTTGCGCGAGGCTCATTTTCTTGGGCATGTTATCTCCGGTGCTGGTGTAGCAGTTGATCCAGCAAAGGTCCAGGCAGTTATGGATTGGGAGACCCCCAAGACCCCTTCGGAGATTCGTAGTTTTCTTGGTTTGGCTGGTTACTATCGGCGATTCATTGAGGGATTTTCATCCATCGCCGCCCCATTGACTCAGCTTACCAGAAAGGGGGTGAAGTTTGTGTGGTCCGAGACATGTGAGAGTAGCTTTCAATTATTGAAGGCTAAACTTACTTCCGCTCCGGTATTGGTATTACCTAGTGGTGCTGAAGGTTTTGCCATTTATACGGATGCATCTCGGATTGGCTTAGGCTGTGTGCTAATGCAGCAAGGAAGGGTAGTGGCATATGCTTCTCGCCAATTGAAAGAGCATAAGCGTAACTATCCGACTCATGATTTGGAGCTTGCGGTAGTGGTTCCAAATCATGAGTGTCAGATTTGAGGTGTTCACTGACCATAAGAGCTTGAAGTATCTCTTCTCCCAGAAGGAACTAAACCTACGACAGAGGAGAGGATTGAGTTCCTCAAGGACTAAGACTTCGACCTTCAATATCATCCAGGGAAGGCGAATGTCGTAGCGGATGCTCTTAGCAGGAGGAGGTCTTCGCTCCAGCAGGATTGGAAGATGTTGGAGGACGCGGCGTGTTCGATGACTGAGTTAGAGCCCTTATGCCAGGCTTTTGTGGCTCAGTTGTCCCTTAGGTCTTCGGTGTTGGATGAGGTGATCGAGCAACATAAATCCGACCCTAGACTCCAAGAGTTAGTGGGCAAGGCAGGCAATGCTCGTGATGAGGATGGCATGATTAGATTCCATCACCGAGTATGTGTTCCTGACATTGTAGATGTTTGTGAGCATGTATTAGTAGAAGCTCATAGGTCGAGATTCTCTATTCATCCGGGTAACACCAAGATGTACCAGGATTTGAAGAGGTCTTTTGGTGGTCTGGAATGAAGAGGGATGTAGCGGATTATGTATCTAGGTGTCTAGTCTGCCAGCAAGTGAAAGCCGAGTGGCAGCGACCATCTGGTCTTATGCAGAAGATGGAAATTCCAGTATGGAAGTGGGAAGTTGTCACTATGGATTTTGTTTCAGGTTTGCCTCGATCCAGACGATGTAATGACTCGATTTGGGTAGTCATAGATAGATTCTCGAAGACTGCGCCTTTCTTGCCTATGAGAAGAAGCAATCAGTAGAGAGCTTGGCTAGATTGTATGTCAGTAGCATTATTAGATTGCATGGTGTGCGAAGTCGATCATTTCGGATCGAGATCCGAGATTTACTTCGAGGTTGTGGAAGGGTCTTCAGGATGCTTTAGGTTCGGAGCTGAAGCTCAGTTCGGTGTTTCATCCCCAGACAGATGGATAGTCTGAGAGGACTATCCAGACGCTTGAGGATATGTTGAGGGTGTGTGTGCTGGATTGGAAGGATGATGGGAGCGCCATTTACTCTAGTGGAGTTCGCATATAACAACAGCTTTCATGCGAGCATTGGTATGGCTCCATTTGAGGCGTTGTATGGAAGGCCTTGCAGATCCCTTTATGTTGGGAGGAGACCGGCGATAGGCAGTTGATCGGTCCGGAGTTAGTTCAGGAGACTTCGAATAAGATTCAGCTTATCAGGAAGAGGCTTGTTGCGGCACAGGATAGGCATAAGAGCTACGCCGACAATAGGAGGAAGGATTTGGAGTTCGAGGTGGGTGAGCATGTCTTTTTGAAGATTTCACCTACTCGAGGTGTCGTTAGGTTTGGCAGGCATAGCAAATTAAGTCCTAGATTCATTGGCCCATATGGGATTCTCAGGCGTTTAGGTAGCATGGCTTACGAGCTAGCTTTGCCTCGGGCTTTAGCTAGTGTTCATCCCGTTTTCCACGTATCTATGCACAGGAAGTATGTTCGAGATCCGTCTCATGTTATTAGTCACGAGCCAGTGGAGATCCAGCCAGATCTGTCGTATGTGGAGCAGCCAGTAGCTATTCTTGACCGGAAGGTCCAGCATCTCCAGAACAAGAGTATTACGTCGGTGAAGTTTCTATGGCGGAACTTCTCGCGGGAGGAGGCTACTTGGGAGCCTGAGGATGTGATGAGGAAGAAGTATCCTCATTTATTCGAGTAGTGTTGTTTAAACTTCGACGACGAAGTTTCCTTAAGGGGGAGAGGGGTAAGGCCGTCAAGTTTTGTCCTTTTATTTTGTCGTGTGTGTAGATTCGTGCTTGTGTGCAAATATCATGCATGTAATGTAGATATCTACGTACATATTAGCTAGGTGTACTTTGTATGCATGTGTATGTTTAGACGTAATTATTGTTTGTTTGCATAGTGTAGTAGTGTGTACACTATACTATATATATTGCATGTATATATATATAGCGTATATATATGGTTTCCTGCATGGTTTAATGCTCTGGCCGAAGAGCAAATTGGCGTCAACAGGATGGACGTCCATGTTGAGTAAACGTCCATGTCGATGGACGCCAGCTATGAGGTAAACGGCCAAGGATGTGGACGTCTACTTCTCTGATTTTCTGTGCGCAACAGACCCAGAAATTCTGGGTTGGGCTTGCTCACCGATTGGGGAGATGTCCCCAACGGCTCTCACCTCTCCCATCATGCCCTGCGTGAGATCCCAAGCACCACCTTATAAAAACATACCCCTTGCAACCTGAAAGAGCTCTCTTGGCTCTTTGCAAAGAGAGAAAACCCTAGTTGAGAGAATAGAGAAAACCTGTACTTTGAGAGTTTAGATCCGGCGATTTGAGGCTTCTTCCGGCGAGCTTGTTCAACTGGGAGGAAGATTGACGTAGGGGAAGGCTTTCCCAACGCTGGACTGAAGACTACCTCATCCTAGAGCCCGGAGGAAGGAGATTGTGGAGGCTTCTTGGCACTGCCGAAGGAGAGCTTGATAGCCCACAAATGCGTCGTTAAACACGTGACTAACAATCTCAAATATTCGGCCTACACTAAAGATTTAACAGTAGTTAAGTGGTGAGAGCTGAGTCGAATCCACGGAGAACTAGATTTAGAATTGAAAACCTTGAGTTTTTAGTTAAGAAAATAATGTGGTGAAAATAAACTAAGTTACACAAAATAAACATAAACTAAAGAGAGTGGTTGAGAGAAGATAACGCAAGAGAAAATAATCATTTAACCACACTTACCTAATCCAAATTAAACAAACTGTAAAGAAACATGATAGAGAGAGGGACAGAATAGAGAGAGTGGGAGGAATAATTACAAACCACAACTAAATTATTTAAATAAATGTAACTGTTAACACAATGTAGAAATAACTAAATTAACTGGAGCGGTGAGAGGAGAGAGAAATAACATAAAGAGAGAAGAGAGATGAGAGAAAATAGAAAAGAGAGATAAGATACAGAGAGCCTACGTGAGAGAGAGAGAGAGAGAGGAGAGAGAGGGGATAGAGGAGAGAGAGGGCGAGAGAGAGGGAGGCGCGCGAGAGAGAGAGGAGAGAGAGAGGGTGAGAAGAGAGAGAGAAGAGAGAGGAGAGAGGAGAGAGAAGAGAGAGAGAAGAGAGAAGATAGAAGAGAGAGGAGCGGCGATAGAGAGGAGAGAGAGAGAGAGAGAAAGTGAGAAAGAGAATAGCCCAAGAGAGAGAGGGAGGAGCTTTTTAAATAGAGAGAGATCTCTCTCTTAAAAAGAGAGGTTTTAAATAGGAAGAAAATCTTGAGAAAAATAGAAAGAAGAGAGAGAAAGAAAAAGGAAGGCGGCTAGGTTTTTGTAACTTTTTGTATATGCCAGATTTGCCCCTGCTAGATTGCTTGGTCCATTGGCCCGTTAAACACTTCAT
>CM024756.1:46433560-46661758 GCA_014218235.1 Colocasia esculenta
TTGATATTACGTGTCTCTCAGACTTTGCCTCAGATCAAGTAGTGTGTATAAGCTTGGTCTTGGGGCCTTCCATTTTTAATCATTCTTTTGGAGTGATCCTCATCGGGTGTGAAGAGAAGACCTGTTGCATTAGGTGGTTTAGTTCCTCTTCTAGTAGAGAAGGGAAGGCCAACTGCGGCTGGATGTGTAAGTGTCCTTAAGGGGGAGTGTGCCCTTGTTTAGTGAAATCCCAAGCGGTTGCTTGGGGACTGGACATAGGACTCCTTGGGATAGGAGATCCGAACTAGGATAAAATTTCCTGTTGTCTGTGTGTTTGTTCTCTTTGTCTTTATTTAACACTAACCCTAACTATTGAAATTTGTGTTTTCTGTCAAGCGTTTTATTTACAGGAATTATTCAAAAAGTAATTTTAGCAATCCATGCACCCCCCCTCTGAGCTTGCTATCTGGGCAACAAGCAAGTCATGTGAACATGATTTCATGATAACAATATTTAAGAGAGAATTTTGGCAACATAACAATGCAATTTACACTTTTAGTTAACTCTTTACATTAATGGCTTTGGTCCATGATTATAATCGACACTCACGAGCAATTGACAAGAGAGGAAGTGCATGCTATCTCTAGGGAACTTCAATGGTACATCCAACTCGGTTTCCATGAGGGAATCCACAGACTACAAAAATTTATGGAGGTCTTAGAGAAAAGGTCACTAGTCTATCGATACGGAATGACCGACGGAGAGTTTCCAATTCCCCAAGAAAGGGCTGCCTATATGTGCAAGAGTGTAGTGTAGAATGTGCCTTAATATCACAATCCACCAGTTTAAAACAAGCGAAAAGCAAGTAACATGATTATGTAATATAGAATGTGCAATTATATCAACATGCTTTACAGTATTTTAACATGATATTCATTCACTTTAATAAGTTAGATCAACAGGATGAATAAATCAATCTCATAAGGAATAGATCAAGCTTTTAATAATAATTACAATAAGCATTCAGTTGGTTATATCTTTTTCTTGGGTTAACACGTTTTAAGCCACTGGACAGACTGAACAACTTATATAACACATAGCATGCAAGACATACACTTAAAACTGTGAAAATAGTCTCGGGTAGGCTTTAGAATACGTGACAGGTTCAGTCGTCGCCTATCCCAAAGTCTTAAACAGTTTAAAATAGGTAAGCAGTCGACTGTCTAAATCGTGATGGGGGTAACGGTCATGTTTAGATACAATCAGTTGACCAATCGATTCATAGACAGAAATGCGACATGACAGACTGATGCGTTCATGGCAATTAATACAGAAACGCGACGGCCATGATGGACGCATTCAAGGGTAATCGGTACAGATTATCTATTGATGAGACATAAATGTGAAGGGTATGAGCAACGCATTCATGCGACACACCTAAATACAAAATAGACACAAAAACCAAGGGCGGGAAAATGGATCAAATTGTGACGTACAATATGGTCGCAATTCAGACATACATTGAATTCCATGTGGCGAACAACTTGATGGCACTGTATCTTGTCAGGACAACAGTAAAATGCGACGGTATAGGATGACGTCCTTAAGGTATTTGCAACAGTTTTACCTGTCGCGATACCAGTTCTCTAAAACGTGATAGCTGGTCTAGTCGCGATTCAGTGTTCAACCCAAAGACAATAAAAATCAATGGAATCATGCATGTAAGGTCTATAACTCAAAATATGGGGCTCTTTAGGAAAAGTTATGAACATGGAAGGTGTAGGATGACGAGTAGAAGAGGACTATGGTTTTAACCCATTTGGTCTTGGGATGCATGAATCATGTCATGAACACTAAAAGCCCTAATTATGTGTGCTGTTTGGAAAACGCTTAATACTCATAACATGGTCGATGAAAATTAGGGAAAACAAGTGCATATGAAACTAGACACGATGATCTTTAACATGGTATGAGATTTGTTCTTGTTTGGCCCAAGAACACCTACTTGTGAATGCTCCAAGGATAGGTCTTCTGTAGGTCGATGCAGAACGGCATCAGGGGAAGATAGCTCCACTTGGGGGCGATCTCTTCCTCCTCTGGTGCTCTAGAAGTCCTCCTGACGACCACAGGAAGTTGGTAATTCATCCCTAAGGAGTTTATGATGAGTATTTAAGGATTATAGTTGTTTTGGAGTCTTAATGTAACCAAGAAATAGGGGTTGTGGTTTTAGTTTGATCCCTTCCTTGTTTGAGGGATTCCCATCCCAATTGGATTATGTGAGCTATTAAGAAACCTCATGATATGGTTAGGCATGAATTGGGGTTGATTTGGAAGTCTAATTGTCTTAGTTTAGCCCTAATTGCCCTTTCTAATTTTCTGCCCAATTTAAGCTACGAATTTTGGGGATTTAGCACTATTTGGGCTTTTATTCTTTGGGCTAAGAGTGTGTGTTTGGCCCATTATACTATTTAATAATTATGGTTGTTAACTTTATTCAATTTACTTCTTATTTTTCAATTATTAAATTCTCGGGGTGCTCTACCCTCTCCCATTTCAGAGAATTTGGTCTCCAAATTCATGAGTTGAACCTCCGTTCAAATAGATACATTGCATATTTAAAGATTCAATCTATAATATACAATAGTTATGAAGATGACAAAATAAACATTTATCTACTTATAAACAAAACAATATGCCTCTCATATCATAAATAGAATCCCTAAAGCATGCTCAAGTATACAAATCATCTCTCAGAAATTCTAAGTATAACTTTGTTCGCTAAAGAAATATACGAAGTTCACTTCGTCATATCTGAAGTTCACTTCGTCATATACGAAGCAAAATACGAATATCTTACTTCAACTGATTATGTTAGAATCATAATATTCAGAGTTTACTTCGTCATATCCGAAGTATACTTCGTCACCTATGAAGTTAGCTTCATCATATGTGAAGTAAAAACACAAAGATCTTACTTCATCTGATCATGTTGAAATCATGATATACAAAGTTTACTTCGTCATATCTGAAGTTCACTTTATCATATACGAAGTAAAACACGAAGATCATACTTCAACTGAATATGTTAGAATCATGATATTCAAAGTTTACTTCGTCATATCCGAAGTTCACTTTGTCACCGAAGTATACTTCATCACATATGAAGTTAGCTTCGTCATATGTGAAGTAAAAACACAAAGATCCTACTTCAATTGATCATGTTGAAATCATGATATACGAAGATCACTTCGTCATGTCCAAAGTTCATTTCATTTTATCTGAAGTTTACTTCGTCATATGCGAAGTAAAACACAAAGATCTTACTTCGACTGATCATGTTGAAATCTTCAAATCCAAAGTTCACTTCATCATTCACTTCGTCATATACGAAGACAACTTCATCATATATGAAGTTGGCTTCGTCATATTTGAAGTTAGCTTCATCATATCCGAAGTTAGCTTTGTCATATCTGAAGTCAGCTTCATCATATCGAAGTTTACTTCTACATATATGAAGATCACTTCATCTAATCTGATATGTCATAAGACTATATCCTTATTAAACAAAATGGATGTGGAAATGGATTTTAAAAGAAAAAATTAAAATCTCGGTTCTTTTATCCTTTTATTATGTTTTCTCATGTTCTCATGGATGCATATTGCAAATCCAAATCCCGTCGAATGTTACTTGAGCAACGGTGACGTGAGATGAATCGGCAATCGCATAGCGCAGGCGTGCCAGTCACTAAAGTGACAACCAAGTGTTCTGCCTCCGAAAATCGAAGGACTTTAGGTCTATTGTGCATGCCGTTTGACTTCGTCAAACGATTGTGAAGATCGGGTGGGACCAAGATCCCGCTGTTGCCTGAACACAACGAATTAATTACATCTCTTAGAAAGAGAAAACCCTAGATAAATCACCAGAATGAAAAGTCTTATGGCCTAAAACGGGACATCCGATAAAAGTCGCAAAAATGAAACCACAAGATGTAGTTAAGATTGTAAGAGAGTTGAATGTGTATGTGCTCTTCATCTTTTAAAGGCCAATTTTCATGCTCATTTATTTGCTCTTTTATTTATCACACAATTTCTATATTTAGGTAACGCAAGAAATTTGACATGTTTTGATTATCATTGCTCTTTTCATGATTTGAAGTCATTTGGTCATTCGAATGCTCAAGCATCATCATGTACAACTCATTTAATTCGGCAGACAAAGTGATTCGGCAGCCAAAACGATACGGCAAGGGCGAATCGGCAAGGGCCAATCTGCCAGGGTGAACGGCAAGGGTGCTGTTCAAGTGATACGGCAGGGGTTCGACCGAATCGGCCCTGCCGTATCAACATAATTTTCAGGCCCAAGTGATACGGCAGCCCTTTTCACACATAATTCTCGAAGTCTGTGAGGAATTTAAACATCTAATCGAGAAGATATGGACAGCGCTCATGAGCTCGAACAAGGTCCAGGTACTGATTACCCGACACTTGATGTTCAAAGTCTCATGAAAAAGCAATACGACAGCCCTATTTGGACACGGTTCTCAGAATCCATAGAGGATTTGAACGTCCAAATTGGGGGAAAACACATTTAGTCCATAAGGAACCAATTTGTGAACTTGAACCGGACTTAATTATTGACTATCTAGCCCTTTGTGTTCAAAACCACGCGGAAAAGTGATGCGGCAGCCCTGTTTGGACTTGATTCTCAAAATCCGTGAAGAGTATGAACATCCAAATGGGGTACAACATCCTTAAAATATGATGAATCAATTTATGAGCTTGAATCGGGCCCAGACATTGACTATCCAGCCCCTTATGTTCAAAGCCGCCCGGAAAAGCGATATGACAAGCCTATTGAGAGCCAGTTCACGAAATCCGCGAGGGATCTGAGCATCCAATTTTGGGGACAAAAACCTTAGGACATGAGGAACCAATTTATGAACTTGAATCGGGCCCAGACATTGACTATCCAGCCCCTCATGTTCAAAGCCGCACGAAAAAGCGATACGGTAAGCCTATTGAGAGCCGGTTCTCGAAATCCGTGGGGGATCTGAGTGTCCAATTTTGGGGACAGAACCCTTAAACATGAGGAACCAATTTATGAACTTGAAGTGGGCCCATATATTGATTATCCGGCCCTCCTTGTTCAAAGCCACACGGAAAAGCGATACGGCAAGCCTGCTTAGACTTGGTTCTCGAAATCCGTGAAGGATCTGAACGTCCAATTTGGGGGACAGAACCCTTAGAACATGAGGAACCAATTTATGGACTCAAAGTGGGCCCATATATTGGTTATCCGACCCTTCATGTTTAAAGCCGCACCGAAAAGCGATATGGCAAGCCTATTTAGACTCAGTTCTCGAAATCTGTGAGAGGTCTGAGCATCAAATTGAGGGACAGGACCCTTGGGATATGAGGAACCAAGTTATGAACCTGAACCGGGCCCAGATATTGGTTATCCAACCCTTCATGTTCAAAGCCGTCCCGAAAAACGATATGGCAAGCCTATTTGGACTTGGTTCTCCAAATACGTGAGGCATCTGAGCATCCCATTCGGGGGACAGATCCCTTAGGACATGAAGAACCAATTTATGAACTTGAACTGGCCCAGATATCGGGTATCTGGCCCTTCATGTTCAAGCTGCACAGAAAAGCGATACGGTAAACCTATTTGGACTCAGTTCTCGAAATCCGTGAGGGTCTGAGCATCAAATTGGGGGACAGAACTCTTAGGCATGAGGAACCGATTTATGAACTTGAGCAGGGCCTAGATATTGGCTATCCGACCCTTCATGTTCAAAGTCGCGCGGAAAAGCGATACGGCAAGCCTATTTGGACTTGGTTCTCGAAATCCGTGAGGGGCCTGAGCATCAAATTTGAGTGACAGAACCGTTAGGACATGAGGAACCATTTATGAACTTGAACCGGGCCCAGATATGGTTATCCGACCCTTCATGTTCAAAGTCGTGCAGAAAAGTGATACAGCAAGCCTATTTGGACTTGGTTCTCGAAATCCGTGATAGGTCTGAGAATCAAATTTGATGGACAAGACCCTTGGGACATGAGGAACCAAGTTATGAACCTGAACCGGGCCCAGATATTGGTTATCCGACCCTTCATGTTCAAAGCCGTCTCGAAAAATGATACGGCAAGCCTATTTGGACTTGGTTCTCGAAATCCGTGCGAGGTCTGAGCATCAAATTTGAGGGACAGGACCCTTAGGACATGAGGAACCAAGTTATGAACCTAAACCGGCCAGATATTGGTTATCCGACCCTTCATGTTCAAAGCCGTCCCGAAAAACAATACGACAAGCCTATTTGGACTGGTTTTCACAGCACGAGAAGAATCCGGGGTCCGGTCAGAGATGTAAAACCTTGATACAAGATGAAACCTTTCATGAATAAAAACCGGATCCAGATGCTTACTACCTAATCTTTGCTATTCAACGGCTTATGAAAAGCGATACAGTAGGGTCTGGGACAGTGAAACAGGGGCAGTGATAAGGGGATTTGAACAATGTTTTTGGCTGTTTCGAAACCCATCACAGGAGGCTTATGTATGGCCTTACATGCCCTCTTTGTGTTGGGCTCCCAGATGCTACGTTCATAAGCAAACTTGAAAGGGGAGAACGTTAAAAGGAAGGGTCTGCTAAAAGGAAAACATAAGCATAGCAGTGGGTATTCCCTCATGTGGCGCCCTTAATGGGCTGAGGGGTACCCGGATGCCCTCCCCACAGTCCCAAATGGATGGTACGATGGGGTCTTATGCAAGAAGAAAACGAAAGAAAGGATACATAAAGGAATACACATCACATCTCATACACATGAAGAAACCACGTTTCATGCCAAAAATCCATTTAACAGGGGCAGATGGAGCACGTAAGCATGGTTTCTATTAGCCCAAGCTCATCACAACCGAGGTTGGGTAGAAAGAGGAATGGAATAGATAGGTCTTTTTATTGTTGGCAGTGGGAAGAAGAGTTTTTACATGGGGAAGGAAAGGAAAGAAAAAAAACAAGTAAAAGAAACAAAGTACTGGGGACTGCCGTAGCAGTCCCCTCACCCTCCTTCCTATCTCTTCTTGCCCTTTTCCCTCCCTTCTCTTGATTCCCTTTTCCTCTTTTGATTGCACAGGAGAAGCCCCAGCCACAGGAAGAAGATTCTTCCTCCTCCTTTTCTTTTCTTCACTTTTCCTTCTTCTTCTATGGCCTCTCTTCTCACGTAGCCCACAGCAGCCAAAAGGGAGCCTTCTCCCTCCTGTAGACAACAACCCTCACCTTTTTCCAGCCAACAACACAAGGAAGAAGAGGAAGAGGTGCTTCCACTGCTCTCCTTCAGCCTCTCACGCAGCCCCAACAGCAGCTCTCTGTCTTCTAGCAGTCACTAGCCCAAAGAGGAAGAGAAGAAGCCCCCTTTTTTTTTTCTCACGTTACCAGCCAGGAAGCAAACTCCCAGCCACCCTTCTTTTTTCTTTTGCTGCTAAGGAAAACCAGATGATATCCCTCGGAGAGCTCTCACACCCTTCTGCCTTTCCAACCCAGAAGAAGAACCAGCAGGAGACTTTTTCCCACACTTTCCTCACACGCAGCCCAGCCACCTAGAGAGGAAGCTTCCAACCGCCCTCCCATGCTACTGCCACAACATCTTTTGTCTGGGTAGTGGGGGTGAGAGATAGCCTAGGATAACCCCCTTGCATGGGGTATATGGGCCATCAGGTAATGGGCTTTCTTTGGGCCTATTTAAGAGACTTTTTAGTGGGTTTTTAAGGGGTATTTTCCCTTGGGGGAGTTGGCTGTTGGATGTAGGCCCACTGCATTTTTTAGGTGCCCACAATGTAATATATTCAATTATACATCATTAACATTTTGTATCATATTCATTACATATTTGATTTAATAAACTCATGATTAAACTTCTGAATACAAGTACATTGTGAATTACAAATCCTTGCCACATTTGATAAATCAGCAATATATATATATATATCACTCTTAATTTTTTATTACAAAATAACCTTCAGGTATATAAATCTTATGGCTCTGTCCCTAAATTTGAAAATACCCTTATCCTAAACACTGAGTTAAAGTCTGTGAAAAAGGTCTTCTGACATCTGCCACAAGACATCCATATTGTCTTACTGACAGATCTGCACTCACGATCTCTACTACTACATACTCTATCCATGTGTAGAACCTTTTTCCACAAAACATTAATGTGTGATAGCTGTCAACATTTGAAATATCTCTTAAGTACCTATGGACATATCTGTAGCTAACATACTGGACACAGTTTAGTATAACTTGGAACTTGTATAGTTCAGGTTAAAGACAAAACAGCATGAAGGACTGTCTGAACATTGTGAATTTAAAGAACATGCACGTCTCCTTTGAAAGAAAAACATGCAGTCGCCCTCGAAAGAAAAACGTGCATGACTCTCTCTAACGGATGGATTCGAATAGATCAAGCAACGACTATCTCTCCAATGGCTAGATTTGAAAGACCAGCAACGACTACAAAGATGAGCCTATATGTAGCAACTTAAATTTGTCGAAAATAAAAATTTAAGTCAATTGGAAATCAAGAAAAAAAAAGAATTTAATTAAACCCATTAAACGAAAAGAAGAATGGGCTTCGTTAAATGGATCCTCTAGAATTTATGGGGCCGAAATAGGGATATTTAAAAGAGGAATAATAGGAAAATACTCTAAATTTATCTTAAATATTACCTAAATAGAAAGGGGTATTAAGGTATTAAAATAAGTGATTTTAGGTTGAATTGGATTCCTAACCCTACACTAATTGGTTGGCCCCGAACTGCATCCCAACCTAACCCAAATATGAGGTGGAAAGCTTGAGAAGGAGGAGAGAAATTGGAAATCTCGGAATTTAAAAGGAATAGGAGTTGTAATAGGAAAGGGAAAAACCTAGGAGCTTAGATACTCTCCAAACACCCCATGGTCGCCCTAACTCGTTGTTGGGGCTTGCTGGACATGGAGAGGAGGCCCAAGAGGAGGAGAACTCGAGGGGGAAGGCTTGATCAAGCCCCAACCTTCGTTCTTCAAGTTCTAAACCCTAGAAGATCAAACGAGTCAAAGGTAGGCATTCTCACAAGCTAAATGCAATTAAATTCGTCTGTAGATTGTTCCAAACCTCAGAACAAAGCCCTCTTGTTTCATGATTTTTAGTCAACTCAATCTTTTGTTCATATTTTTAATGTTCTGCAATCACCATGACCCCGAACCACCATGTTTAATTTATATCTCCATGCATACTTGACACCATGCTACGAAACGTTTACTGGATACTGATTGATGTCAGGAATCTTTTGGCCTTGAAAGCCCTAATTTTCAACCATCATACTGGGCGAATTAATCTTTTAACTTCACTGTACCATGCTCCGAGTTCTTCGTGCTTATTCATGTTTAATTCTATCAAGACCATGTCTAACTTCAACTTCCTATTTATCATGTATACCCTCACATGTGCCAGATCAGTTTGCAAGTGATTTTGTAATTTTTCATCAAATGTGCATCAAGTTCTTGATTTTTGAACGAACATATGTCAAATATGGCAACTTGGAACACAATCAAAGGTGTTGTCCTTTTCCTGCTCGGACTCAGGCGTAGGACCTGAGAATGCGACGCCCGATAGGCCGCGTTCTTAGGCTGATCGCGATAGAGCCACCGTTTCGTTCTGAACACGACAGGCCCGGCCGTCGCGTTCTGACAACTGTTCTGACAGACCCGTCGCAACCCTTGATTGACCCTGTTGCGTTCCGTACAGACCCTGTCACGATCCTTACAGGGTACATCGCGTTCTGTAATTTTGCATAAAAACCCATGATTTTTAGTGTCTCTATCCTTCTACAGTAACTACACTCTTATTAACAGTCATAAATGCAGTAAATAAAGCTGTTATAAATATAAGCATCTATTGAATTATTTAAAAGACACACACATGATCTCTTTCCATCTATAATTTCTTTATCACATGCACACACTTGTAAACCTCCGTCATGACTTAACTTGGTATGACAATATCTCATAATATATCAGGTAATTTATTTCAATAATATATTAAATTGCCCTACTTTAAATGGACTTGTCTTCATTTTCTTGCGATTTTGGAAATACCGTTACCGACACTCCACTATTCTAGAATTCCTCTAGAACGTTGAGCACTTATTTCTATATACACACTTTCTCTTGACTTGGACAAACTCTCCGTCGGATATTCCTTCTGCCGGACTAGTGAATCCTTGTTCAAGGCCTCCGTAAGACTCCTCTGTCCATGGATTCCCACATGGTCGACGAGCTGGTTGTACCATAACACCTATGATACCTTTTAAGGATTAGTAAGATCCAAACGGCTTTAGAATGCTCTCGCTCTTATCTTGAATCACGCCGGACCTCTGGACCTGTGCATAACATTCCAGTGAAGGGTAGTGAGTTCCACCTGATGGCCAACACCAATCGCACGTGTTGTGCAACTGTTACTATCACCCGTTTAATCGACGTTTCATGTGCAATGACCTATAGTTCTCATCTATACTCGCTTGCTCATCTATTCACACTCTCTCTACTATCTTGTCTATTTCATCTAGTGCTCTCATCTATTTCTTAGTACTCTCTATTGACCACTGACTAATTGCCTAAAGATAACAATGTAACCAATGCCTAGCAATATATAAGGGCCCGGTCTGGTCCTGGGATGTGCGCCCAAAATACTATTTGCTCGCGGCAGTTAATTGGCCAGAGTGTTCGGCATTACACTCAAGTGCTATCTATCCTGACTATCTAAATGAAAATCAAAGTGCTATACTATACTCGTTTTTCTATTGCTATAACTTTGTGCTATTTGTGCTATGGCCATCCTACTTTTTGTGCTATACTCGACGCTTGTGCTATATTTGGAAACTTGTGCTATTCAATCTCATTTCCGTGCTATCTCTTACGTTACTTGCTCTCTCACTTATCATTAGTTACTCTGCCTTTTTAATACATTAATCATTTAAAGCATGCTTGATCCTGAGATTTAGTCCTATTGGGAGTTATCGCTCACCCTACGTTATTGGTTGTGTGTTCTCAGGTGAGATCGAGGATGACACTTACACTCAAGAGGATGGAACGATCAAGAGTGAAGTCAAGAGTACCCTAGCGTCTTAGTGTTATGTTAGAATTTGAGTTTAGTCTCTTGCTTTATTCAATGTAATTGGGTCGTATAGAATGGCTATGATATTGTGGTTGTAACTAGACATTTGAAGAATTATTAATGAGATGCATTTGCTATAATATTATTCCTTATCCTATGGTTTTGATGTAGTACTCGCTCTGTACCCGTTTACTTGCAACTACCTCGCGTTTCGATATTCCACATCGGGGCTGATAGTTTTGTGGTATCAGAGCCTAGGTTATTCATAAGTAAGAATGATCTAGGTTTGACCTGCCTCGACTTAGAATTTCATTCCTTACCTATGTGAGAGCTGGTAGAACCTTGGGTAATAAGTTAAAATAAACTAACACACGTACAAATTTAGTGCAATCACGATATCTTACACTAAAATTCTCTTTTTGAAGGAACTTAAACCATAGTAATGGCATCGGAGCGTGCACAACTCCGTGACATGCAACAAACTATCCAGAGCCTCACTCAAGCACTACTTCAGGCTGCTGGAGCTCGTGGAAACCAAGGAGCGGAGATCTACATAGGAATTTCCACAACTTGACCCGCCCTCGTTCAGTGGAACTACTGATCCCGACGAGGCAAAAATTGACTGAAAGAGATAGAATGCATCTTCCACGTCATGTAATGTGTGGATGTGATAAGTTATTGTTGGCAACTTTTCAATTAGAAGAGACCCCGTGCATGGTGGAGTCCATGGAGGCCACCAGGGCCGATGCACAGTTTGCCTGGGCAGAATTCAAGCAGCTCTATAACTCCAAAACTTTTCTGAAAGAATCCAGAGAGAAGCCTCTGAATTTGCTGCATTGAAGCAGAGGCACCTTACTGTCGTTGAGTAGAAGCGCATTTTTTCTGATTGGCAAGCTATGCCAATCATCTTGTCAGCACAGAGAAGTGAAGACGAGCAATTTCTTAATGGGCTTAAGCCTTCATATATTACACAACTTGCACCACTCGACTCCAGACTTATGTCGAGATGGTAAAGAAGGTATAGCTGCTGGAGGGTGCGACCGACCTTACCGATCGCATTAAGGGTAGACTGTCAGAAGGAACCACATCGAGTTCCTCAAGCAAGCCCACAAATAACAAGAAGCGGTCGTTCAACATCACTAGAGGGCCGAATCAAGAAAGGAAGCCCAAGATACCTACTCCCCAAACACCAATAAGACAAATTGCGAGCATTGTGACAAACTTGGTCATACTGCTGCTAAATGCTGGAGGAAAGCATGCACTTGCCTACGTTGCGGAAATCGCAATCATCGCATTTCAGAGTGCCCTGTGCTGAAGGAGCAGGAGAAAGAGAAACACCCGAATGGGCAAAAGAAGCCTGGCCGACTACAAGCTGTCCAGGAAGTGGAGACCACTGAGGAGGGTGCAGTTGTGGAAGGTACCCTACAATTTTCTCTCTATCAGCATTTCTTTATTTGATACTGGAGAAACCCACTCTTTTATATCTCAAAACTTTACTAATACTTTGAATGTTAAACCTATATCTATGGGGTGTGAATTCTTTGTCACAACACCACTGGGAGAAAAGAGAAACTAAACAAATATTTTCCATCTGCCGATGTAATGATCGGAGAACATAACCTCAAAGCCGACCTGATGTGTATGCCCATGGAAGGCTATGATGTGATTTTGGGAGCCGACTGTTTGTCCACTTATGGGCCAAGTGTCGACTATAATAAAGGAAAGTTACTTTTAGTGATTTTCCTAAGTTGTCATTCTCGTGGATTAGACACAAAAGACGGATGTCTGTAGTCTCCGCCATAAAGGCCCTAACATGATAAGGAAAGTTGCATCACTTTCCTTACGGCCGTAATATTTGAAAGAAGTTCTAAGATAGAGACATTCACATAGTCCAGGATTACCTAGATGTGTTCCCTGAAGACCTGTCAGGGATTCCCCCTGACGTGATGTCAACATTGCCCTTGAGTTTGATCCCTGGAGCAACCCTGGTACCCGCGTCAACTGTACCGGATGTCACCTGCAGAGTTAACGAACTGAAGGTGCAACTGATGGAGCTGCTAGAGAAGGGGTTCATCAGACCATGTACTTTCCCATGCGGAGCCACCTATGCATTCTTAAGAAGAGGATGGATCTATGAGGCTATGCATAGATTGTCGACAACTCAATCAGCTATCATCAAGAACAAGTACCCATTGCCTGGGTCGATGAACTTTTCGACCAAATATCTAGAGCTCATATTTCTCCATGATCGACCTTCAATTTGGCTATCATCAAATGAGGATCAAGGACAATGATATTTTCAAAACAGCTTTCCAGGAGTAGGTATGGACACTATGAATTAGTCGTTATGCCTTTTGGTCTAACCATGCGCCTGCAGCCTTTATGCAACTCATGACAGCATTACCATCCATACCTTGACAAGTTCGTGTTCTTCTTCATCGATGACATCCTCATATATTTTAAGACCAATAAAAATGGAAGAACATCTGAAGATAGCACTGCAAGTATTGCGAGACAACAAACTGTATGCAAAGCTGAGCAAGTGCGAATTCTAGCTCGAAGAAGTATCCTTCTTAGGCCATGTCATCTCCCAGGACAGCATTTCTGTTGATCCCTCCAAAGTTGAAGCTATACTCAATTGGAGAGACCAACCAACGTCACAGAAATTAGAAGCTTCTTAGGACTAGCAGGCTACTACAGCGGTTCATAAGGACTTCTCCAAGATCGTCGTTCATCTCACACGCCTTACACGAAAGGAGAATCCCTACTCCTGGAGTAAAGAGTGTGAGAAGTGTTTTCAAACTCTAAAACTATCTTACCTCAGCACCTGTTCTCGCTCTTCCAATAGAGGAGAAGTTTCTCTGTCTACATCGATGCCTCAGGAATTGGGCTAGGCTGCATATTGATGCAGAAAGAGAAAGTCATTGCCTATTATTCAAGACAATTGAAGGCGCATGAAGTCAACTACCCTGTGCATGATCTAGAGTTGGCTGCCGTGGTCTTCGCCTTGAAAATCTGGAGACACTATTGTATGGTGAGCAATTCACTGTCTACTCAGACCATAAGAGCTTAAAGTATTTATTTTCTCAGAAGGAACTTAACATGAGGCAGAGAAGATGGCTTGAATACCTAAAGATTTTGATTTCAACATCCATACCATCTAGTGAAGGGAAATGTTGTGGCTGATGCTCTTAGTAGAAAGCCAATGGCATCGCTATCAAGTCTAGTCCTTGGCGAATGCAACTACTGGACATTCGAAAGGTTTATACTTGAATATTGAACATAGGGATGATCGAGTCTTGTTTCCAATATCAAGATTCATCTGACATGCTAGAAGAGATCAAAGCTCAACAAGACAGTGATCCATTCCTGGTTCACATCAAGGAAACCTTACCGAAGGCCTGACTTTGCCATGACGAGGATGGAGGCTTGTATTCAAGGAAGAACATTTGTGTCCCGACAATGAAGAATTGAAGAGAAGCTAATGTATTAAGCTCACAAGACGAGTATACTATTCATCTTGGAGGCTACCAAATGTATCAAGACATGAAAAAACATTTTGGTGGCCGAATATGAAAGAGAGGTAGCCGAGCATGCCGCTCATTACCTTACTTGCCAACAGGTAAAGGCCGAACACATGCGCCCTGCTGTGTACTCAGACCATTAGATATTCAGAATGGAAATGGGAAAGCATTGGCAGGACTTCATATGGTTTACCCAAGACTCGTGTGGACTCGACGCCAATGGGTCATTTCGACGCCGATTAACCAAGTCCGCACACTTCCTACCTATAAAGCGTAAGTGGTCTGTGGAGGTACTAGCCGCGTTATATGTCAAAGAGATCATGAGACTTCATGGAGTTCCATCATCCATTGTCTTAGATCGAGATCCGAGATTCACATCTCATTTTTGGAAGGGACTGCAGACTGCACTGGTTACTAGCTCAATTTTAGTACCGCATTTCACCTAAACTGATGGACAGACTGAGAGAACCAACCAGATAGTAGAAGATAGTTAAAAGCCTGCATCATAGATTTCCGGCTACTAAATGAGCATTTTGTTTGATCGAGTTCTTCTATAACAACAGTTACCAGGCGAGTATTAAAATGGCACCATTCGATGCACTTTATGGTAGAAACTATATCTCCTACATGCTGGAATGAGGTTGGAGAACAGCAATGGCTAGGTCCGACATGATACAAATACCACCAGGGATATACAGGTGATTCGAGATCGACTCAAGACTGCACAGTCTAGACAAAGAGCTATGCTGACAAGAGAGAGAAGCTAGAATGTCAAGTTGGTGACCATGTATTCCTAAGGTATCACCTATTGTGCATCCAAAGATTTGTGAAAAGGAAAGCTTGTCTAGATTCATCAGTCCTTTTGAATTGCTCGAAAGGATTGGTGAGGTTGCGTATCGACTGGCGTTGCCACCGGATTTGGCATGTGTACACAATGTGTTCCATGTCTCTATGCTGAGGAAATATGTGTACGATCCTACGCACATCATTCGCCATGAAAAGTTGGTGCTAAGCAAGATGTACATATGAAGAGAAGCCAGTAAGATACTTGAACAAAAGGTGCAACACTCGGATCGTCCCCTCCATGTGTTAAAGTTCTGTGAATAATCATGGAGTGGAAGAAGCCACATGGGTACCTGAAGGAATCATCAGACGGAACTACCCTATCTTTTTGGTAAGACATTCTCTCCATTATGATCCATATGAATTTGGAGACCAAATTCTTTTAAGAGGGGAGGATGTAGCAACCTGAATTTTTCGAAAAATAAAAATTTAAGTCAATTGAAAATCAAAGGAAAAAAAAGAATTTAATTAAAACCCTTAAATGAAAAGAAGCAATGGGCTTTGTTAAATGGACCCTCCAGAATTTATGGGGCCAAAATAGGGATTTTTAAAAAGAGGAATAATAGAAAAAATCCTAAATTTGTATCTTAAATATTACCTAAATAGAAAGGGGTATTAAAGCATTAAAATAAGTGATTTGGGTTAGAATTGTATTCCTAACCCTACCTTAATTGGTTGGCCACGAATTGCATTCCCACCTAACCCAAATAGGAGGTGGAAAGCTTGGAAGGAGGATAAATTTAGGAAATCTCGGAATTTAAGAGGAATAGGATTGTAATAGAAAAGGGAAAAACCTAGGAGCTTAAAGACTCTCCAAACCCCCATGGCCGCCCTACTCGTTGCTGGGGCTTGCTGGACGTGGAGATGAGGCCAAGGAGAGGAGAACTCGAGGGAGAAGGCTTGACCAAACCCCAACTTCGTTCTTCAAGTTCTAACCCCTATAAAATCAAACGAGTCAAGGTAGGCATTCTCACAAGCTAAACGCATTAAATTGTTGTCAGTAGATTGTTCCAAACCTCAAGAACCAAAGTCCTCTTGTTTCATGATTTTTCGTCAACTCAATCTTTAGTTCTATATTTTTGAAGTTCTGCAATCACCATGACCCCGAACCACCATGTTTAATTTTATATCTCCATGTATACTTGACACCATGCTATGAAACTTTTTACTGGAGACACTGATTGATGTCAGGATCTTTTGCCCCTGAAAGCCTTAATTTTCATCATCATACATCGTGAATTAATCTTTTACTTCACTGTACCATGCTCCAAGTTCTTCGTGCTTATTCATGTTTAAATCCTATCAAGACCATGTCTAACTTCAACTTCCCATTTAGCATGTATACCATCGCACGTCTAGATCAGTTTGCAAGTGATTTCGCCATTTTTCATCAATTGTCCTCTGAGTTCTTGATTTTTGAACGAACATATGTCAAAATATGGCAAATTGGAATGCAATCCACTGTTTTGTCCTTTTCCCGCTCGACTCAGGCGCAGGACCTGAGAACGCGACGCCCGATAGGCCGCGTTCTTAGGGCTGATCACGATAGAGCCCCCCGTCGCGTTCTTGAACGCGACAGGCCCGTCCGTCGATCTGGCGACCTGTTCTCATCGACCCATCGCAACCCTTGATTGACCCTTTCACGTTCCGTATAGACCCTGTCACGATCCTTACAGGGTACTCGCGTTATATAATTTTGCATGAAACCCATGATTTTTGGTGATCTATCCTTCTACACTAACTACATCTTTATTAACAGTCATAAACACAGTAAATAAAGTTGTTATAAAATATAAGTATGTATTGAATGATTTAAAAGACCACACATGATCTCTTTCCATCTATGATTTCTTTATCACATGCATACACTTGTAACCCTCCGTCATGACTTAACTTGGTATGACAATATCTCATACTATCTGGTATTTATTTCAATAATATATTAAATTGCCCTACTTTAAATGGACTTGTCTTCGTTTTCTTCGCGATGTTTAGAAATACCATTACTGACGCTGCACTGTTCTAGAATTCCTCTAGAACGTCGAGCACTTGTTTCTATATGCACACTTTCTCTTGACTTGGACAAACTCTCCGTCGGATATTCTTTTGCCGGACTGGTGAATCCTTGTTCAAGGCCTCTGTAAGACTCCTCTGTCCATGGATTCCCACATGGTCGACGAGCTGGTTGTACCCTAACACCTATGATACCTTTTAAGGATCAGTAAGATCCAAACTGCTTTAGAATGCTCTTGCTCTTATCTTGAATCAGCTGACCTCTGGACCTTTGCATAACATGGCCAGCGGAAGGTTAGTGAGTTCCACCTGACTGCCAACACCAATCGCGCGTGTTGTGCAACTGTTATTATCTCCCATTTAATCACGTTTCATGTGCAATTGACCTATAGTTGTCATCTATACTCGACTCGCTCATCTATTCACCTCCTCTCTACTATCTCGTCTATTTCATCTAGTGCTCTCATCTATTTCTTAGTACTCTCTGTTGGCCAAAGACTGATTGTCTAAAGATAAACATATAACCAATGTCTGGCAATATAAAGGGCCCGGTCTGGTCCTACGATGTGCGCCCAAAAGGGCTATTTGCCCGCGGAGTTAATGGGCCAGACTTTTCAGCATTACACTCAAGTGCTATCTATCTCGACTATCTAAATAACAATCAAAGTGCTATACTATACTAGTATGCTATTGCTATACTTTGTTGCTATTCGTGCTATGGCCATCCTGCTTTTTATGCTATACTCGATGCTGTGCTATATTTGGAAACTTATGCTATATCAATCTCCTGTTACCGTGCTATCTCTTACGTTACTTGACTCTCTCACTTTATCATTATTCTCTGCCTTTTTAATACATTAATCATTTAAAGCATACTTGATCCTGAGATTTAAGTCTACTGTGTGTTTATCGCTCACCTTGCGTTACTGGTTATGTGTTCTCAAGTGAGACCGAGGACGACACTTACACTCAAGAGTATGGAACGACCAGAGTGAAGTCAGAGTACCCACGTCTTAGTGTTATGTTAGAATTTGAGTTTAGTCTCTTGCTTTATTCAATGTAATGGGCCCTATAGAATGGCTCTGATATTAGTGGTTGTAACTAGAGATTTGAAAAATTATTAATGAGATGCATTTGATTTAATATTATTACTTGTCCAATGGTTTGATGTCTAGTACTCGCTGTGTACCCGTTTACTTGCAACTGTCTCGCGTTCGATAGTCCGTGTCAGGGCGTCCAACTATATTTATATGTAGATAGTCAAAAAGAAATCCATCGATTCAGAACACAAGACAACAAGTTGCATACAAGAAAGCGAAGAGAGAACAAGCACATACACGAGCAAGGGTGAAAAAGGTGCAAGCGTGGCTGCATCAAGCTTCCTCTCCATAGACATTGCATGGGTGCTACTTGAAGCCTTGCATGTGCATGCAGATAGTAGCCTTTCAGTTTTCACTTGTAAAGGTTCTCTTCTTGGACTCAGGAAGTCTTCTTTAGACTGAAACCTCTATGGCTTATTCTTCTAGTCTAAAGTCCTCTGAGGTCTAGCTCTCCATCTACGAGTTTGTTAAAAGTTAAGTACACCCGTTAGAAAGGGAAGGCCAAGGTAGTCTTGGTGGTTGGTACCCCCTGGTAGAGGGAAGGCCAAGGTAGTCTTGGCGGGTTGTTCCCCTTGCAGAGGGAAGGCTAGTTGTAACTGTTGGGTTTCTCATATGGAGAATGTTGGGTTACAACAAGTCTAAAATTTTTTGATGATGAGCAATACTAATTGATGTTATGTTGAAATGTTCACAAATGGTATGTTTGTTTTTGATGATGAACATTTCATGAACAAGACAAAATTGATGTGTTTTATGAATGTGGTGAAACATGATGAAATGACAATTGGATGCAAATGAAACACATGTTTTATATGTTCATTATATCTCACTAATTATGTCTTTTAATGTAGTGTGAATGTAACAAGACAAAGCCCAAAATCCAAGTGCAAAAGAACAAGACAAGTTGCTGAAATAGTGCACCTGTCAACAGATGACAGTGCATCTGTCCACAGATGAATAGTGCATCTGTCGACAGATGATTTTCGCCTGTCGACAGATCCACTCAGAAATCTATTTCCAGAAAGTCCATCTTTCGGTTTTTGCAAACCTGTCAGCATCTGTCGACAGCAGCAAGTCGTTTGTCGACAGACGGAGTTTTTGGAAGATCTAATGGCCAAGATATGATCTATATTTGGGTGATCCCTTTTAGCACGACTCTCCATTTTGAACACCCTTATATAAGGATCATATGAGGCTATTTTCGCAGCAAGAAGCCACCATACCAAAACCCTAAGCAAAGGTCAAGAGAAGAGCTTCTTCCTGCTGCCCTGCGTCATCTCTCTGCCCAGAACAAAGAAGAACAACCTTCCAAGCGGAGTTGAAGCTGGTTCGTCCATGGTTCAAGCTTCTCCATCAACTGATACTTGTCAAGACGAAGCTTGGAGTCTTCTGGACGACCACGAGAAGAGATCTACATCGGGATTTGATTCTTCATCTCAAACTCTTCTCTTTTCACTACTTCCACCAATCTCTGTGTGTGTGTATTGATTGGATATCAGTGCGTGGATTTTGTGGAATGTGTGGTTTGTGATCTGTACAAGGGTTGCGTATAGATCATAGTGTGGTGTGGTAGTGGTTCAAGCGTTCCTTGTGCTTGATCCACGTGTGGATTGTTTCGATTGCGTGTTTGCATCAGACAACGTGTGTGTGATGTGTTGGTCAGATCAAGGCTAGAGGATCTGATCTTTTGGGACTTGATCTAGCGTGTGTGTGTGTGGTTGAGCCGGTGTGCTCGTGTGTGTGTTGTACTCAGTTCTTGAGTAGTGTGTCCTCACTGTGTGGGGGGTGGACGTAGGGTCACGTGGTGTGATCTCCGAACCACCTAAAAATCCCTTGTGCACTGTGGTTTGATTTGTGGTTTGCATTGTATTGTGCTAGATGCTGCATAGGGATTTTGTTTACACACTACATGTTGATTTGTTCACACACGTTGCATCAGATCAAAGGGGTTTAATTGAGTAGATCTTTTAATCCGAAGTAATTTTAAATTGCTTAAGTTTCCGCTGCAAATCTATTCAACCCCCCCTTCTAGCTTTGCCATTACCGAATAACCGATCCTAACAATGGTATCAGTGCAATGCAAAATGTGCCTTAATGCTACCCCACATGACAATGCCTCTTAGCAATTGAATCATGCCATCTTGCTTGCATAATTGTGCACATGACCTCTTGGTATATCAAATGATGACATGTGGAAAAAAACAAGTTATGCTTGTTTGGAAACTATCATTATGCGTGAGTAAAATACTCGCCAAGTACCAAAAGTCATGTAATGCATAAGGCTAGTTGTGTGCTTAATAACATGTGATTACTTGATACATTTTATATGCATGTGTTATGGGGGAGTAAGTTTGAAAATGCTAATGAATGCTCATGAAATTGTATGCAACTGCTTGTGATGAATGTGTAAATCATGATTGAATTGCTTGAATGTTATCTCATCACATGCACACATTATGGGGGAGTAAGTTAAGGCTAGGTGAGTGAAATTCATAAGGGATACCCTTCATTTTTAATGTGTATTCAACCCTCAATCTTATGGTTCAAATTACTCTCAATTCAAAGCCTTAAATCTGATGTTTCAAAGCCCCTGTCGACAGCCCCAAACAGTCTGTCGAAGATATGACTTCACAGAAACCAGTTTTGAACTCTGAGTGTTTCTGTCGACAGACGAATTCCATCTGTCGACAGCCAAGCACAGTTCTTGACCTCCAGAACCATGTCTTTCAGGCCTATGTGCATCTGTCGACAGGCACACTCTTGCTGGGACAGATACACATTTCTGTAAATTCTTCATCCTTCTTCATAATTTCTTCATGAGTATGTTCAATATCATTGATGCAAGGGGAGAATCAGGTATAAAATTTCATTATAACCTTTCATCCTCACATAGTATCAAAGACATAGGTTAATCACAATGATTTTGAAATAATATTGTGATTGAGTCTAGGTTGTATCATCTAGAAAATATTGAACAAATCTAATGATTTTAACCTAACTCACTTGAATAACTCTTTGTGGATGATCATGTTCCTATATGGATGACAAGTAAGAAGGTTTTTGAACTTAATGTCTCTGCATTGGCCTTTGACCTTAATGAACCTTTTGAACGTGATTTTCCAACTTAAAAAAAAAAGAGAAAAGCTACCTATTCTAAAGTCAAAAATTAAAAAAAAACAATATATGAAATTGGGACAAAGGCAGAGCAATGATGAGTATCACTGAGTAACCGGGGACACGGGCATCACAATGTCTGTCTTCGCGTCAAAAAGTCCTTTCATTATCTCTGCATATTGGTATGATGGTCACTCACACTGAGTAACTGGGGGTACGTGCATCCCAAATGTCTACCTTCACGTCAAAAGGTAAAAGTGATCCTAATTACCACTTAAATTGTTCAAACGTTCGAAATAGAGTGGAGCCTCCATGATTTAAATCAAGGGCAATGGGTTGTCTATTGTCAATTGTTCATGTAGACATTGCCTCATTTACCAACTGAACATCACCCACTAAGGTATATGATTTTCTTCAACGGTTTTATTCAAAGGGTTATCTCATTTTCATGTGTTTTTGAACGATGTATTCTAAATGCTATAACTTGAGATTCCGGAGTATTATCTCTTAACATTGTAGAATTTTTGTGTGTCTTAATACTAGTGTTTATGACATTTGTAGTGGGTATCAACCTATTCTCAACCTTGCAATCTCATTTGAACACTCATTCCCCACTCATATCTTTCACAATTCAATTATGTGGTCACACAATTCTTTGATTCATTCTTTTACTTGTGTGCACTCACTATCTTTTTGGATGTTGCCAAAAGGGGGAGGAAACATCAATTGTGCATAAATTGAAATTTTGTCATCATCAAAAAGGGGGAGAATGTTGAGTTCTCATATTGGAGAATGTTGGTTACAACAAGTGCTTAAATGTTTTGATGATGAGCAATACTAATTGATGTTATGTGAAATGTTCACAATGGTATGTTTGTTTTTGATGATGAACTTTCATGAACAAGACAAAATTGATTGTTATGAATGGTGAACATGATGAGAATGACAATTGGATGCAAATGAAACACATGTTTTATATGTTCATTATATCTCACTAATATGTCTTTTAATGTGGTGTGAATGTACACAAGACAAAGCCCAAAATCCAAGTGCAAAAGAACAAAGACAAGTTGCTGAAATAGTGCACCTGTCAACAGATGACAGTGCATCTGTCAACAGATGAATAGTGCATCTGTCGACAGATGATTTTCGCCTGTCGACAGATCCACTCAGAAATCTATTTCAGAAAGCCCAGTCTTCCGATTTTTGCAAACTTGTCAGCATCTGCGACAGCAGCAAGTCATCTGTCGACAGACGGAGTTTTTGGAAGATCTAATGGCCAGGATATGATCTATATTTGGGTGATCCCTTTTAGCACGACTCTCCATGTTTGAACACCCTTATATAAGGATCATATGAGGCTATTTTCGCAGCAAGAAGCACCATACCAAAACCCTAAGCAAAGGTCAAGAGAAGAGCTTCTTCCTGATGCCCTGCTTCATCTCTCTACCCAGAACAAAGAAGAAGAACCTTCCAAGCGGAGTGAAGCTGGTCGTCCGTGGTTCAAGCTTCTCCATCCTGATACTGTCAAGACGAAGCTTGGAGTCTTCTGGACGACCAACGAGAAGAGATCTACATCAGGATTTGATTCTTCATCTCAAACTCTTCTCTTTTCACTACTTTCACCAATCTCTGTGTGTGTGTATTGATTGGATATCAGTGCATGGATTTTGTGGAAGTGTGTGTTTGTGATCTGTACAAGGGTTGCATATAGATCATAGTGTGTGTGGTAGTGGTTCAAGCGGTCCTGTGCTTGATCCACGTGTGGATTGTTGTTCTGATTGCGGTTTGCATCAGACAACGTGTTTGTGATGTGTTGGTCAGATCAAGGCTAGAGGATCTGATCTTTTGTGGACTTGATCTAGCGTGTGTGGTGTGGTGGGAGCCGGTGTGCTCGGTGTGGTTGTACTCAGTTCTGAGTAGTGTGTCCTCACTGTGGGGGGGTGGACGTAGGAGTCACGTGGTGTGATCTCCGAACCACCTAAAAATCCCTTGTGCACTGTGGTTTGATTTGTGGTTTGCATTGTATTGCGCTAGATGCATGCATAGGGATTTCGTTTACACACTACTTGTTGATTTGTTCACACACGTTGCATCAGATCAAAGGGGTTTTATTGAGTAGATCTTTTAATCCGAAGTAATTTTAAATGCTAAGTTTCCGCTGCAAATCTATTCAACCCCCCCTTCTAGCTTTGCCATTACCGAATAACCGATCCTAACAGTAACTAGTGGTTATCTTTCCCTTGTGTGGAAGGGAAGACCGTTAGCATCACTGTGTTGTATCTTTGAAAAGATGTGAAAATCCTAAGCTTGGGCTAGGGACTGGACGTAGGACTTCTATTGAAAGGAACACTACAAGAGAAAGCGGGATTACCGACGGATATTTTCGACGGATTTATTTCCGTCGGTAATTCCGACGGCTATATGTCGTCGGACAATAAGTCGGAAGTTCCGACGGAAATATTTCCGTCGGCAATATCCGTCGGTAATGAAATAATACCGACGGATCTTCCGACGAACATATTACCGTCGGATATCCGTCGGTAGTAATTCCGACAGATATTCCGATCCGTCGGAATATCCGTCGGAAGTTCCGACGGATATTGTAGTCAGAAATGCCATCGGTAAAATACCTTTATTTCATCCGCCGAAAACCCCCACCCCTTTCCTCTCCCGCGCTCTCTCTCTCTCTCTCTCTCTCTCTCTCTCTCTCTCTCTCTCTCTCTCTCTCTCTCTCTCTTCTCTCTCTCTATCCATCTCTCTTCTCTCTCTCTCTCTCGCCGCCGGTCGCCGACGCCGCTCGCCGCGCGCCCTCGCCGCCGCCGATCGCCGACGCCGCTCGCCGCCGCCGCCGCTGCCCCGATTGCCGCTGCTCGCCGCGGCCACCCCTCTCCGGTGAGTTCCACCTCCCCCTCTCTCCCCACCCGCCACCTTCCTCCGGCCCCCCTCCCCTTCCCACCCCCCCACACGGACCTTGCACGAGGCCCCCCTCCCCTTCCCACTCGGCCCTCGTCCCTTCCACCCGGCCCCGGCCCCCCCTGCACGATGCCCCCCCCCCACCCGCCCCCTCCCCTTCCCACCCCCTCACCTGCACACGGCGCCCCTCCCCTTTCCAACCCCCCCACCTGCACCCGGCCACCCTCTCCTTCCCACCGGTGCTGCACGCGGCGCCCCTCCCCTTTCCACCCCCCCATTACACCCGCCCCCCTCCCCTTCCCACCCGGCCCCCTCCACCCCTACTCGGCCCCCTCCCCTTCCCACCTAGCCCCCCTCCTTTTCCCACCCGACCCCTGCACGCGGGCCGACCCTCCCCTTTCCACCCCCCCCACTTGCACCCGGCCCCCCTCCCCTTCCCACCCGGACCCCCTCCCCCCTGCCGATGCCCCCCTCCCTTCCCACCGGCCCCCCTCCCCCACATTCCCCACAGTCCCCTCCTCCCCACCCCACGTATAGTACCCCCCCTCCCCCACATTCCCACAGTCCCATCCTCCCACACCCACACTCCCTTGGCCAGTACAGTCCCGCCCCTCCCACATGCCTTCCCCCCCCCCCCCCCCTGTGCGCGCGTTCCCCCCTCCCCCACAGTCTGCCTATAAGAGCATAAATGTCACCTTGCGCCTGCAGAAGTGATTCAAGGCATTTGCACTCAGTTAATAGCTGAGTGTCAAATTTAATGGTTTATATCATCCTATTTAATAAAAGTCTATATATCTGAGTTGATGTTAAAGGAAAAAACGAAAAGATGGATTAGCCTATGATTGGTTTAGCAATTAGATGAATTAGTGTATTGATCAATGAAGCTTGTCTTGCTTACCAGTGGATAAAAATAGTTGACGTGTGTGAAAAGTAAAATTGTTAGATTCTGTAGAGATATATCGTTTTGCTTTAAAATTGGGTCTTCAAAGTATGTAGTAAAAAAATGTCAACTTTGATGAAAATGATGATGGAGTTTTTTATTCACATGCAAATTTTAGTTCACTAACATTTGTCATGACTTGCATAGATGCATGTGTGTGGACTTGTTTAATGGCTTCTACTCTGATGTGTTTATCAGTCATTGATCATTCATAATACAGGACTCCTGTGGGTTTATATCCATCCTGTACACTCGGTGTTCATACCTTGATTGAAATCTGCAGTCACACAATAGACAGTTTGATTAAGTACTTTATTTTTATTATAGTTTTAATTAGAGTGCATGGTTCGATAGTACCGTACCATAGATTGGTTGGTTCAATCCGATTTATCGGTCTAACCAACCATATTTTCAATGATGATTTGAGTTACACATATGGGACCTATCATTTGCAAAATTATACTAAAATTTAAGATTTTTAGTAAATACCCTTGTAAAAAATAATTGGACAAAATTCTATTTTAATTCTCGTTGTCACTAAAAAACCCTATTTGCGAGAATAAATTGTATCTATAACAAGTCGCCATAGTTTGGTAAGAAATTTTCAAAGGTCAATAATGGCATGGCCTCATCCATCCTAAATGTGGTATGGAATACTCTTACGCGGCGCGGCCGACATGGCAGGTTTGGGCCCCGCTAGGTTTTAAGTATGAGCACCACTTGGTGCAAACTCCCATGGGGAGTTTGCACAGGTGGATGCAAACCACCATCCATGGGGGTGGGCACACCCCTAGGGTTGCAATCAATAATGTGTTAGTCTAATGGAGTTTTCAAAGTAGTTGTGCAATCAATAAATCAATATGAAAGCTCCATATAAATATAAAAGTGTATGAAAAGTCAATTTGGATAGGAGATTAAAAGATAGTATTTGTTTGGATTTGAAATTGCTCATTTGAAATTGTTTTGAGTACTTCTCTACTGTGGATAGCACATAAGCTAACACCTTGATGTTGGTGTGTGTGTATTGTTAAAATTTCTAAAAATTAGATCCGGACCTACAAGTTCCTTCTCCTAATTGCTTATATTCAAAGCTTTTGGTAAATTAAGTTATTTTTTATTTATCTTGCTCGTTGTTATTTTTTTACGCTTGACATGAAAATAAACAATGCAATGACTTTCTTTGTTAAACATATGTTTTACTTTCACAAATTTCACACTGCAAGTTAATCATTCAACATTCGTATGTTTATTTGTAGCCATTTGATTGATTTTTTCATATTTACCATATTATGATTTAATTTCATATTTTAAATTACTCATGAATAAAATGTTATAAATTTTTTTTCTAATAGTGATGAGAGTTCGCGATTGGAAATTAGACTCAAAGAAGAACAAATGTCCAACGTATCAAAGTACTTGTTTGTTTGAACGTAAAATATTTCCGCTCAATATTCGAAGATTGCATGATGGTTTACGTTTGGTGAAAAGAGAAGATGAAGAAAATCATAAAGATTATTCGGAAAGAAGAAAGACAAAGTTTAGAAAACAAAAGTGGATTATCTGTTATTGTTCAAGATGAAAAAGGAGTGCGATATTCTGTAATCTTACGATGCAGTTGGTGTGGTAGTATGTACATGTTTATTGGAAAAGACTGGTCAAAATTGTGAAAAATAATTGTGTCAAAGAACTTGACATTCTCAAAGTTATGTCTTCCCATTATGTACGAAGAGATGTATTTGGCCAAACTATATTTAGGGATATCAGTGGTTAGTTCACTCCCTAGGAAATCTACTGAGAAGCTGGTGAATAAAGAGCGATCAAGTGGTGGGGCCTAATATGAAGACATCACGGTTGTGTTGTTTTTAATGTCAATACCATTAAGTATTTATATAGTGCTCAAATTTATTTGATATTCATGTATGTTTATCTTCATTTATCTTTATGTCAACGCTTTATTTCACCATTAGCTCTGGGACTCTCCATATAACGTATGTATCATATGTATGGTACTTGAATGATGTGAGGGGGTTGGATTTTAACTCGGGACATGACATTTAATCTGTAAGAAAATGTCTTATGAGAATCGGTCATGGATGTACCGTGGAATAGTGAATGGAGTTGTGACCGAGGAGTTTAAAGACGGAGTTGACAGTTTTATTGAGTTTGCATTGAGTAATTCATTAGTAGTAGTTGATCCGATGGTAACATCCGTGTCCGTGTTCGGCTTGTAAGACAGAAGTGGATATCGACATGGATGTTGCAGCATCATCTGTTATCGAGAGGATTTTTGGCCATTATGATTATGGTCGTGTCATGGTGAGTTGAATATTCAGTCGTCTGCACCAGCTAATACTTTGCTCTCCACAAGTATGTACGTAGACATGGTATTTGTAAGCATGATAGGTTCAAGCCAAGGAGGGGGACAAGTCAAAGCAAAAGGATGTTCCGTATAAGTCATTGCGGTACTTTCCTATCACACCCAGATTGCAGCGATTGTTCATGTCCTTGAGGACAACAGGACATATGACTTGGCATGTGGAAAGAGTCCGTCGCGACGAAGGTGAAATGAGTCATCCGCCGATGGTGAAGCTTGGGCTCATTTTAGCCGTACTCATCCTTACTTCTCAAGGGATCCACGCAACGTACGGCTTGGTTTATGCACAGATGGTTTCAATCCTTTCGGAGGCTCGGTGGCATCTTACTCATGTTGGCCAGTATTCCTAACACCATATAACCTTCCGCCAGGCATGTGCATGAAGCATGAGAATCTGTTCCTTTCATTGCTGATTCCGGGTCCAAAAAGTCCAGAAAGAAATAGACATATATCTCAGACGTTGATTGATGAGATGAAATTGTTATGGTCAGAGGGTGTGCAGTCTTATGATGCATCCAGAAAATAGAATTTCAATCTGAAGGCTGCATTATGTGGACAATAAGTGACTTTCCAGCCTACGGCATGTTATCTGGCTGGAGCACACATGGGAGGTTGGCATGTCCTTATTGCATGGAGGATTCTAAATTTGTGTTGAAATCGGGGAAAATCTTGTTGGTTCGATTGTCATCGACGGTTTCTACCAGTGACCATCCTTTCCGAAAGCAAAAGGATTCTTTTATGAAAAATACAACTGTGATGGAGGAGGTAGATATGGAACGGGTGTCTGGTGGAAACATGGCGAGGCGGGTCCAGAACTTACCGACTGTAAACACACTGGCTGGTAGTACCCGACAAATCCCTGGCTTTGGGAAGGATCACAATGGGTGAAGCAAAGCATTTTTTGGGAATTGCTTATTGGTCAACACTTTGATACGTCATAACCTAGACGTCATGCATATAGATAAGAATGTTTTTGATAATGTGTTCAACACAGTTATGGACGTTAAAGGCAAAACGAAGGATAACGTCAAGGCACGTTTCGATTTGAAAGTACTTTGCAAACGTCCAGAACTAGAGCTACAAATGTTCAAGGAAAAGTGGTGCAACCTAAAGCTGCATATGTGCTTGGGGCCAGACAGATTAAGGAAGTGTTGCAATGGTTAAAGCAATTGAGATTTCCGGATGGATATGTCTCGAATATTGCGCGTTGTGTAAATGTCAACGAGGGAAAAATATACGGAATGAAGAGTCATGACTGCCATGTTTTCATGCAAAGACTGATGCCTCTTGCTTTTTGTGAGTTGTTGCCAAAACAAATATGGGGAGCAATGACTGAGCTGAGTCAATTCTTCAGGATTTTATCTGCATCAGAACTCAAAATTCATGACTTGCAAAATATGGAGCAAAATAAATTCAGACAGTCTGCAAATTAGAGAAGAAATTTCCTCCAGCATTCTTTGATTCAATGGAGCACCTGATCATCCATTTACCATATGAGGTAAGGGTCGGAGGACCAGTACAATTTCGATGGATGTATCCGTTTGAGAGTATATTTCTACATCTCAATTTATTGCCATTACGACGATCTTTTATATTACTTATGTATGAATTTAATTATTGTCGTAGGTGCATGCACGATCTAAGATGAAAGTCCGTAACAAAGCACAAGTTGAGGGCTCCATTACTCAGGCGTACCTCATTGAGGAGATATCGAACTTCTGTTCGATGTACTTTGACACGGAAATACGAACCCGACGCACTCAACCTCCACGTAATGATGATGGTGGAGATTCGGAGGTGTCAGACCGACTCTCTGTATTCAAGTGTCCCGGACGGGCGTTCGGATCTTCATCTACTCGCGCACTCCAAGACAGAGAGTTGGTAGCTGCGGAGATCTACGTGTTCATGAATTGCGAAGAACTAGACCTTACATTCAGTAAGCTTTCCACGCTTATTCGTCATCATTTGCGTGCATTGCTGCAGAACCTAACGGTTGTGTGACATTTACATTGCAGAGAGTTTGACTCGGTCATATTGCGACGGAATCCACGTCTAACTGACGTGCAGTTTGAAAAGGAACGGGAGAAGTCTTTTCCTACTTGGTTAAGATCTCGAGTATGTGTCTAATTATTTTGAAACATTAGTGTTATGTTTTTATGCAGACTGAGTTGAAGTCATTTATTCAATGTTTGTCTATTTATCTCATAATAGGTTGAACAAGGCTTCATTCCCGATTCAAGAGTACAACAGATCAGTTTTGGCCCCTCGAAGATTGTACGTGTCTATCCAGGCTACATTGTGAATGGATACAGATTTCACACGAGAGATTATGGACGGAATAAGTCTACGATGAACAGCGGCGTATGTGTGAAGGAAGTGCCTACAATGAAAATGAAATTGACTATTATGGCATTCTCGAAGAAGTCATTGAACTGCAATTTTTGGGACAAGACAACAATGTATTTCTGTTCAAGTGTCATTGGTTGATCCGACATCTATTCGTCATGACACAACATATGGATTAATCGATGTGAAGCATAAGTCCAAATTGAGTACATATGAGCCATTCATCCTGGCGGCACAAGCCCAACAAGTTTATTATTCAAATTATACATCCCTCAAATTAAGAGATTGGTGGGCTGCATGTAGAGTGAAATCAAGACTATTCCCTGAGTATGAGCTTCTCCCGACTGATGATGAGCTCGAAGGTGTTAATGACAACTTTTTCCAATCAGATCGGAGTGACGCACGAGAGTTGGCAGCTTACGCAGTACAATGTTCATGATATAAATGAAACATTTGCTTACATAAGGATAACGAACAAGAAGAAGTTGACCCAAATGTCGCTGAGCGGGAGGTGGAGTCTGATGTGGAGGAAGACTCCCAAGATGATGAGGATGAATTCCAGGATGATGATGAAGATGATGCTGAATTAAAATGTCTTCAGCATCTGATGATGAATATAGATAATATACTGCATATTTTGTAAGAAATGGTGTTGTTGTTAATTACATGTTCATAATAAATTGCTACTTCAAATTGAGTGCTGATGACTTGCTATATCTTTTTTGTATCAATAGAGATATGGTACGTGGAGGACGCAGTCGGACGGTTGCCACGTCCGTTGGCAGAGGGTCGCGACCCCGTCCACGACAGGTATACGTATGTGTAAACACAATATTCTAGAATATGTTCATATTAAATGCATGAGAACTAACGTACATACAAGAAAGCAGGGACTGCCTCCCCGTCCACGTCTGCCTCCAGGTCCGCGACAGGTATATGCATATGTACACAAAAAACCATATGCGTATTATTGTTTATATTGATTTCACGAGAACTAACGTACATACAATTTTGCAGGGACTGCCGCCCCCGTCCACGCCGTCCCAGACAGGTAAATTTCTATATTGTTGTTTATTGAAATTCATAATTTCTAATGTGTATGAAATTTTGCAGGGACTACCTCCCCGTCCACGCCCGTCGTCCCAGCGACAGGTAAATTTCTATATTGTTGTTTATTTGAAATTCATAATTTCTAATGTGTATGAAATTTTGCAGGGACTGCCTCCCCGTCCACGCCCGTCGTCCAGCGATAGGTAAATTCTATATTGTGTTTATTTGAAATTCATAATTTCTAATGTGTATGAAATTTTGCAGGGACTGCCTCCCCGTCCACGCCCGTCGTCCCAGCGACAAGTAAATTTCTATATTGTTGTTTATTTGAAATTCATAATTTCTAATGTGTATGAAATTTTGCCTCCCTGCCGACCATCCGAGCAGTGCCACCTTCGTCTTCTTCCTCACCACAAGGTAAATGTATGTTTCAATAGATTAGTATGTTTGGTCTCTTGCAATTTATACAATAATAGTGTACTAAATTGTTTTCAACAGAGGTGGAGAGCCAGCATCCAGCAGCTGAGGAGGGGCCTCAGCTACCAGGACAACACCATGCTGGATCTCAGGGTAAAGTTCATCATCTCAGTGTTACTGTATTTGTTATTTAGGATATACATTTCATGTAGAAAATTAATGTGGAATTGCAGGGGGAAGATAGATCCCAGTCCTGCTTCCCGCTATATTACGATGCTGGTCCACGCACATATTCCAGGACCAGTGGATGCATGGAGAGACTTCCCGGTGCCAGTCCGGGATTTATTATTTGACATGTTTACGGTATTTTTCTTTTTTAGAAGAGTTGAAGTCATTTTTCAATTATTATTAATTTGGGTTTATTGCAGAACGTTGATTAATTATTTCTTTACAGCGGAGGTTCGCGTTCACGAGACCCGAGGATCTCCCTCGAGCTCGAGCCGTCTGGGAGATTACGGCCCAGACTAATTTAAGAAAGTCGATGTGGGAGGTACGGGACAAGGCAATGAAGACCACAGGCAACCGGGATCCTATGGCTGGGTGGATTACGTCCCTGTTTGGCTGCGGAGGGACTATTGGGAGTCCCTTTGCGAGCGTTGGGCTGCTGGACCATGGCAGCAGCAGTCACAGGCGGCAATACGCAACAGAGCAACTCAACGGAGAAGAATGTGCATACTAGTGGATCCGTATCTTATGCGACCCACAGTCAAAAATTGGTAAGTATTTATTGTTCGATTCATATATGCATATGGATTATTATTGTGAAACTAACTAATTTTGTTGAATTTTAAGCATCATGACCTGGAGCGTGCCCCTACTTTCCGCGAGTTATTTGACCGGACTCATAAGCGGAAGGGGACGGATGACTATGTTACCGAGAGTGCCCGCACGATTGCTGTAAGTCAAACTTTAAATTATGAATTCAATTATGATATTAAAGTAATTTGTTTTCAATAATTTAATTTTAAATTATTTTACAGGAGACGTACGACAGGACGATGGCGGAGCGCTACACAGAGGGCACTCCCCAGCCAGATTTGGATGCGGACGCTTGGGTCGAGGCAGCGGGAGTGCCGAGGAAGGGTCGAGTGTACGGCTTTGGACAGCCTGGATACTCATCGAGTGTTGCCCTCATATGCCAGTTCGATCGCTCCCCCGGCACACGCGAGTTCATCTTCTGCGCCGCCCGTCAGTGGTGTAGAGGACATTAGAGGCATCATTCGAGAGGAGCTACGTGCAGAGCTACCAACGCAGCGGGTAGAGATACAGACGCAGCGGGTAGTGCTAGAGACGCAGCGGGTACAGCTACAGACGCAGTTCAGCGATATGGTTCAGCAGTTCATCTCAATAATGCAGGGAGTACGCCCCACAAGCCAGCAGCTCAGGTCAGTATTAGTATTAATTTCATATACTTAGGATTGGGACGGGCGTTCAATTGACAGATCTAAAAAACAACAAAACATATAAGGGTTAAAACACACAACCCGGGGGTCCAAAATCCCAAATAGGGATCTGATCGGCGTGCCGTTTTCTCCCACACGACTGGGGGGTTAACGTGACGTGTGCGAACTGACGGATTCAAATTTGGATTCTCGGATTGGGTCGGGCGTTCAATTGACGGATCTAAAAAACACCCAGTATATATAAAGGGTCAAAAACACACCCAGGGGTCCAAAATCCCAAATAGGGATTGGATCGGCGTGTCGTTTTCTCCGACACGACCGGGTGGGTTAAAGTGACGTGTGGGAACTGACGGAATCCAATTTGGACCTCCGGATTGGGTTGGGCATTGAAATGACGGATCTAAAAAACCCAAGTATATATAAAGGGTCAAAACAACACAACCCGGGGGTCCAAAATCCCAAATAGGGATCGGATCGGCGTGCCGTTTTCTCCGACACGACCGGGTGGGTTAAAGTGACGTGTGGGAACTGACGGAATCCAATTTGGATCTCCGGATGGGTTGGGCATTGAAATGACGGATCTAAAAACAAGGTCAAGCATATATAAATGGTTAAAACACGCAACCGGGGGTCTAAAATCCCAAATAGGGATCCGATCGACGTGCCGTTTTCTCCGACACGACCGGGTGGGTTAAAGTGACGTGTAGAAACTGACGGAATCCAATTTAGATCTCCGGATTGGGTTGGGCATTCAAAGGATGGATCTAAAAACGGGCAAGTATATATAAAAGGTTAAAACACACAACCCGGGGGTCCAAAATCCCAAATAGGGATCCGATCGACGTGCCGTTTTCTCCGACACGACCGGGTGGGTTAAAGTGACGTGTAAAAACTGAAGGAATCCAATTGGATCTCCGGATGGGTTGGGCATTCAAAGGATGGATCTAAAAACGGGCAAGTATATATAAAAGGTTAAAACACAAAACTCGAGGGTCCAAAATCCCAAATAGGGATCCGATCGACGTGCCGTTTTCTCTGACACGACCGGGTGGGTTAAAGTGGCGTGTAGAAACTGACGGAATCTAATTTGGATCCCCGGATTGGGTTGGGCATTCAAAGGATGGATCTAAAAACACGGCCAAGCATATATAAATGGTTAAAACACGCAACCGGGGGTCTAAAATCCCAATAGGGATCCGATCGACGTGCCGTTTTCTCCGACACGACCGGGTGGGTTTAAGTGACGTGTGGGAACTGACGGAATCCAATTTGGATCTCCGGATTGGGTTGGGCATTCAAAGGACGGATCTAAAAAACACCCAAGAAATTAAAGATGGATCTAAAAATAGTATTGTATTAAGCTTGAGAAATAATCACATGTTTTAAATTTCATTTTAAAAATAATGTATGTCTTTTATTTATTATTAAGTTTCTCATTTTAATTTATTTTAATATAGGATCCAGCTCCAGACGATGACGAGGCGGGGACAGCAGACGATCTAGCAGATCTATCTTGATTTTTGCATTATTATATATGATTTATATTTATTGTATTTTATGATTTTATGTTGATTGTGAGTATTTGTTAAATTTATGAATATTGTAGCAGGTTTGACATTGTAGCAATGTTGACAAATCATTTTTATTTGCCTATTTTTTTTAAAAAATATGGTGTATTTTCCGACGGATTTACCGACGGATAAGTATCCGTCGGAACTGATAAATTACCGACGGAAAAACACCGTCGGTAATTCCGTCGGAATATACTGACGGATATTTTCCGACGGAAAATGTGTCAGTATTTGCGGACCAAAATACCGACTTATTTACCGATGGAATACCATCGGTAATACTGACGGCTTTTCCGACGGATTTATCTGTCGGAGTTTTCGACCGAATTCCGAAGGAATTGTCATCCGTCGGAAATTTCTGACCAAGTATTCCGACGGACAGTTTTCGACGAGCTTTGGACGGAAAGCGGTCGGAAGGCGCCTTTTTCGACGGAATACCGTCAGATTTCCGACGGATTCGGTCCGTCGGAAATAGCGCATTTTCTTGTAGTGGAAGATCCCATCAAGGATAAAAGCTTTGTGTTCCTTGTGGTTTGACTAACACAACTAACGTGTGCTCTTAAGTAATTTTAAAAGGTCCTCCACGATGAAAAACACTATTCCCCCCCCCCCTCTAGGTGAAAAGCTCTATTGCCAATGATCTAACAAGTGGTACCATAGAGGTTTCTCCTAAGAAGAAATCCAACGATTTCGAGAAGATGGCAGCTGAGTTCGGACAAGAAGGTCAGTCAATCAATCGCCCTCCTCTCTTTGATGGACATAATTACAATTACTAGAAAACGTGCATGGAATTTTTCATACAAGGTATAAATCTTGACCTTTGGCTAGATTGAAGATGGAGATAAAATCCTGGTACAGAAGATAAACTAAATGGACTGTTGATGATAAGAAATTAATATATAGAAATTATCGTGCCAAAAGTATTATATGCTGTGCATTATCTAAAAAGGAATTTAATCATGGTCAGCATGTAAAACTGCTAAAGAGATGTGGGACACTCTGAAGGTTACTTATGAAGGAACCGACAAAGTCGAGGAAACTAGAGGATACACTTATCACTAAATATGAACAATTCAAAATGGAAGAAAATGAATCTATAACACAAATGTATACATATTTACCGTTATAACAAATGGATTAAATGCACTTGGTAAACAACTTAGTCAAAGTGAAACAATTAAGATCATTACTATTAAATGGACCCGTAAACTAACTGCTATAGAAGAAGCTAATGATCTATCAATACTGAAATGGAAAAATTGATAGAATCTTTAATGGCTCATGAAATCAATATGGAAAGATTAAATGAGAGCCCGTCTAAGAAAAGAATAACAAATGCTTTGAAAGTAACACCACCTTTGTCTAGCTGTGATGACACAGGTTCATCGACCACTAACGACACTGATGAAGAAGAAGCACTGTTATCAAAAAGGTTGAAGAGGATTATTGCCAAGAAAAAGAAATATCAATCCAGGAAAGAGTAGAAAAAATAAAAAGTAAACCAAAAGAACCAGTCTGCTATGAATGTAAATAACTGGACATTTCAAGATCGACTGTCCAAGATTGAAGAAGAAAGGTTCAGAAGAAACTTCAAGAAAAGACAGAAGGACCAACCAAAAAAAGTAGAAGAAAATATCAAGAAAAGCAATGGTTGCAGCTTGGGAAAATGATGACTCAAACTCTAGCTCCTCAAGCTCCGAATTTGACACAGAAAAGCATACTGTGCCTTCATGGCACATCTTGAGAAAAGGTAATTTTTGAAATCCTATAGTTCTTGTTCAGAAACTAATGATGATGATCTATAAAGTGCCTTTAATGAACTTTGTGAAAAATACAAGATAACCTCAAAAGAGTTAAAGAAAGTAAACAAAACGTTAGAACAATCAGAAGAGAAAATAGAAATTGGAAGAAGTAAATGTCAATATAAAAACAATTGAAACAAAAGTAAAACATAGAGAAGTAGAACTATTAGACACAGTCAATCTAAATGAAGAATTGCATGAGCATATCATGGACCTACAAGAAAAGAGTAGAAACTCAAAAATCCAAGGCAGCATAATAATAAATCTTAATAATGAAAACAAATATTTAAAAACATCTCTAAGCAAACTAACTAATGCGAAAACATCCTTAATGCTCTGTCTAAAAGGCTGTAGAAAGAGAAAAGAAAAATATGGTGTTGGATACAATCCAAAGAAATATGAGAAAAGAATGAAAAATACTAAGGAATATCCATTGCCAAAGTTTTAAAAGAAACAAAAAATCAATATCTGAAAAAATAAACCTACAAAACAAACAAAAGAAAGAAAACTCTAAAACACAAGATATCAGCTACTATTCACATTGCAATAAGTTAGGTCACACTCGTACTACCTGCACCACCAAGCATCTGTTATGTGTACCTAAACTACATTCAACTAACTCTTCAAGACCCAACAGAACTTGGGTACCTAAAAAGATTCAGCAATTTATTTTTCAAGAAAGTCTTAGAGCATCTAAATGGAGTTTAGATAGTGGATGCTCAAGACACATGACTGGAGATAGGAAGTTATTCTTTTCAATCACGTCTGATAAAGGGGAAGTAATCTTCAGAAATAATCAGAAAGGAAAAGTGGTTGCTCAAGGAAATATCTCAATAAAATCAAAATTCCTGATTAAAAATGTATTATGTGTTGAAGGGCTAAAGCACAATCTCCTGAGTATAAGTCAACTGTGTGACAAATGTCATCAGATTCAATTTTAGAAGATAAATGTGTCATTTCCAAAGGAAGTTAGAAGATTTTTGAAGCAGCTAGACATAAAACCTATACATATTACATCTAGAAGATCTATAAAGAGAAAATGTCTGCCTATCAGCTAAAGATTTAGAAGACTTTGATTTATGGCATCGAAGGTTGGGGCATGCTAGCACATCAGTGATAAAGAAACTTAAAAAGTATCTAGTTAGAGGTCTTCCAATGTAAAAACAAACAATTCAAGGATCTGCTTCGCATGCATTAATGGGAAACAAGTCAAGTCTTCATTCCAGCAAAAGAACATAGTCACAACCACCAAACCTTTGGAATTATTACACATGTATCTATTTGAACCAATGCGAACTACTAGCCTTGGTGGAAAATTATATGGATATGTAGTAGTGGATCACTATTCAAGATTCACGTGGGGGACCCTTCTACAATCCAAAAGTGATACATTCTCTGCATTTTTAAAGCTCAACAAACTTCTAGAAAAGGATAAGAAATAAGCATTATAAGTATTAGATCAGATCATGGTGCAGAATTTCAAACCAAAGAGTTTATTGATTACTGTGAAGAAAATGGAATAGAACACAACTTCTCAGCTCCCAGAACACCTCAAAAGAATGGAGTGGCAGAATGGAAAAAATAGAACATTACTTGACATGGCAAGGACTATTCTGTCAGATTGCAATTTGCCAAAATATCTGTGGGCTGAAGCTGTCAATACTACATGCTGTAGGATCAAATAGAGAGGATGAACAGATCTAGAAGGGGGGTTGAATAGATCTAATACAATTAATGCGGAAGATTAAGTAATTTAAAATTACTTCGAATTAGAGATCCATTCAAGCAAGCAATCTAACTGATCTGATGTGTGAATGTGTGATTGTGTGTATATGATGTATGAAGCAATTAGAAAGAGAGTGTGAAAGCAAAATCCTATGCAAGCATCTAGCGCAGAGACAAGAAATCAAACCATTGCACAGAGGATTTTTTAGGTGGTTCAGAAATCACACTAGTGATTCCTACATCCAACCCCTCACACAGTGAGGCCACACTACTCAAACCTGAGTACAACACACACTGGAGCACGATGACTCCAAAACACCCTTGAGCTCGACGGCTAAAAACACACAGTGAGTATGACGACTCACAACTTGAGCACGATGGCTCAACCACAAACAAAAGAGCACGCTGGCTCAAACACACAGTGAGGGCGACTACTGACAAACTGAGCATGACGACTCAATCACACAAGCTAGATCAAAACCACAATAGATCAGATCCTCTAGCAATGATCTGATTCGTAGACTCAAACAAACACATAAATCTACACAAAACTTCATGTATAGATCTCACAAACAGAAATGAGATGAACACTTCAAGAATTAAGTGAAAGAGATGTGAATTGGATGTTCCTCCATGAAGAAGTGTTGCAGAAGCTTGAATTGAAGACCCTTGAAGGAATTTGATGGAGATCCTCTTCAATTCACGATGCTCTACTCCAGTGGCATCTGAATTGCCAGAACTTCTTCTTCCTCTGCTGCTCTCCTGCTCGATCTGCTCCCTTTTTCAACACATCACAGCTTGGCCTTGATCACCACGTCCCTTTGGATGAAATCGCAGGAAGGCTGGAGGCTCGCGGGCTCTCTTGGGGCTCTCTTTTTCATCAGAACAAAGATAAGAGCTTTTATAGCCTCTTTGCAGTCCCTTTTATGTGAGGAAGATGTGCATAGAAACCTAGAATGCACCATAGGCTGCCACGTGTACAAAAGGCCATTACCTCATTGCCACTTGGATGAAGGGAAATTTGGTAATTATAACATCTCCCATAAAGATCTCAGAACGAAATCACAGCCATCAGATATTATCCTCTGCACGATTCTAGGTTTGCACAGAAGGAGAGTCGACTCATGTTTCCAATAGAGTCGACACTACTGACTAGAAACCAATTTCTACTTACTGGCAAAACAGTAGTGTCGACCTGACAGACCACTCGACCTTATCACCAGATAGAGTGGACCTGATCAATAGATAGAGTCTACCTCCTGTGTATTCCACCAAATCAGGTTCATTGGATGGATGCTAGTGTCGACCTCACATTTAGCTAGAGTCGACACTACTGACATTTGCTCTTCAGAAACTTGCTGGGCAGCTTTAGCTAGAGTCGACATGTTTGTCAACTGGAGTCGACACTATTGTGACTTTTTCTTCAGGAGCTTGTCGGGCATACCTTGAGAGTCGACCTGTCTGTCAGCTAGAGTCGACCTGAATAGCAACTATTGTCGACCTGATGTTCAACTAGAGTCGACACTACTTTGAAAATTGTGTAAACTTGTATGAATGAAGAGTAGACCATCAAAACATGTCATTATAGTAAGATATGAGATATTAAATATCAAGAACATGTTTGAGCATTATTGTAATATATTCAATATGTACAATATGTTCAGTATGTCATCATCAAAATCAAAGTATGAGTGATGTCCATTGGTCATCATTAAAATTCATCTTAAGAAATTCCAATACACACTCAACACAACATTCTCCCCCTTTTCGATGTTGACAAAATAAATGCACAAACTTGATCTTTTCATAGGAATTCTCCCAAAGTTCATAAGAACTAATTCTTTCCCTACAATTTCTCCCTCATCATACCAATTACCCTAACATACAAAGTTCTCCCCCTTAACTCTCTACAATTTTCTCCCCTTTTTGACAGCATCAAAATATAAAGAAGGGAAAAGTAAATGGATGGAGTTCAGGAAATGAAGTGTTGAAAACAGATGTTCAGGAATAAGCAAAATAAATGAGACAAAGTGATATGGACATATGAGAGAAATTTTATGAGTTGTGATTGTGCATCAAAGTTTAATTAAAAAGACCCACTCAACACAAAGTATAGCAAAATATAATGATCTGAATATAGTTAAAATAATGAAGCAAGTGTGAGTTGAGGTGACCTATATGAGTAAGCAGAAGTATTCAACAAGGAAGTTAGAAGCTTTAGATGTAACACAATGTAGAATAACAAGTCTAAACACACTATTCATGAACTGTATTCAGGTCTGGAGTATTTATGTCCTGCCTATTTTAATTTTCTTTCATTTTAACTGGGAAAGAATACAAGAATAAATTAGTTAAATCTCACTTTTCAGTGCAAGAGATCATTTTACCTGATGCTAGATCTCCTGATTACTCAATGGTTTAACTTTCATTATCTTATTCAGAGTTGAAATTTTGTTTTCCACTTTTTGACGCGAAACAAATCACTGTTTAGGTGAAATGGCCCAATTACTCAGTAGATCAAGAATTTACATTGCTCTGTTTGTATCTTTTCTGATTGTTGTTTATTTGCTTTTAATATTTTGCAGGATTATTTGCTTAGACCAGAAAAGTCATGGCTACGAATGTAGAGAAATTATTCTTAACAAGTGGTAAAAATGAAGCTTAAACTTGCACATGTTGAACATTAATGCCACTCATGTGTCTACAGGTGTTTGCAAATCATTTTAAAGACATTCAGTATTAAGATGACACAACCTTGATATGAAAGTTAATCTTTGAAATTAAACTGAATGCACAATTAGTTATTGTCAATGTGTTAAGTCTCTCATATGAAAATAGCACAAAGACTAAAAAATTTTAAAAGATCAGGCTCAAAATTGACAACCAGTGTCGAGAGAAAAAAAGAAGAATTGACAATGGGCAAATTTTGATACCAAAAGACTCCCCCTTTCATGTAGCTCCCTCTCACAAGGTGAACACGAAGATTATTAAAGAAGGAACAATTCAGTGAAGTGAAAGTGGAACCATCAATAATGTTTTTGAAAAATAAAGCTCCCCCTCAATAATTGCCTAAAAAGGCTTTTGATACTTGGCGGGGACATATACTCACGCATAGTGAAAGTGTCCAGACAAGCCTAACTTGCCTTTCTTCAAATCACTATTTGATATACCAAGAATGCCAATGCAATGTGAGGAGCAGGAAATTATTGCAAGAGGACAAGGAGTTTATTTGCAAAAAAGAGATGAAAGATATCAAGGATGTGGAAGTTTGCACAAACCAAGCTCTCTCCTTAAAGATGAAAATCTATTTTCTAAAAGAGGCTTAGTGAAAATATCTGCATTTGTTTTTCAGTTTCAATGAAGTGAAGCTCAAAGATTTCTTAGCAACCTTATCTCTCAAAAAGTGGTGCCTTATTTCAATGTGTTTGTTCGTGAATACTGAATTTGGTTTTTAGACAAAACATCCTGCATTAATCAATTCCTAGCCTTTAGGGAAGAGATAATGAATTTAGGGGTGTAGAATGGCATACCTTGAAATTCAAATAAATCTCCTCCTGGATAACTGAACCTCACTTCTTTTTCCGACAATCGACAACTGCCCCATACGCTTCTAACCAATCTATGCCCAATATCATATCATACTCCTTTAACTGCAAACCATGAAATCTAGTTGGCAACTGATTACCCTACATCATAATAGATACCTCATCGAAATAACATGTGGTAAGCATAAAAATCTCCCGACGGTACCTCCACCATAAGTTCACACTGCCTTTCCTCAAAAGGATGCACCATAACATCAAGAAAATCTTCAGAAATGAAATAGTGAGATGCACCCGATCAATCAATGCTCTTGCTGAAAATTCAAAAAGTGGTATAATACCTTCAAGCAGATTTGATGCTTCCGCTTGAGCCCTTGAATCACCATTACTCGTCCTCGTCCTCCGCCCCTTTGATAAGGTGCACCTCCCCCTTGTCCTGCTGAAGATTGTGTTGCTGTTGTTGTTGCGGTGCCCTCTACCATAATTAGCTCTCCTTGGATATGGACAATTCCTCGCCATAAGCCCCGGCTGATCACAATTATGACACCAGAATTCTCCGGGCTGCCTTGTCGTGCTTTGTTAAGATTCCTCCATCTCCGGCTTATAACTGCGCCCTTGCTGAAATCCTTTCTGTTTGCCACCTCCTCGACCTCTAAATATCTTTTTCAACTTGTTGCCCCATTTGCCAAAGCCCGCGGAAGACGATCCTCCCGAAGGTGTCTTTCCCTTACTAGCACCCGCGGACTGTTGTGGAAGTCGAAAACTACCACCACTTGATCCCGATCCGCTAGACTGCCTGGCTTGTATGGTTCTTTCAAGTATTGCTGCTGTTTGGGCTACCTCTTCCACTGTACCACACATCAAGGGAATGACCGCATCTTGCAACTATTGCCTCAATCCCCGAATGAAGTACTCAATCATCATTGCATTGTTGGTACTACATATGGGGCATACCTACTCAAGGCCATGACCTCATTTGGTATTCCAACACCAACAAGTTCCCTTGCTGAAGTGTTCTAAATTGCTCCTTTTTGTTTGTTGAACTTGTACCGAAAGAAAGTGTTATTGAATACCTTAAGAAACTCAGGCCAAGTAATTGGTTCAGCTCTACTAGTGAACACGGTCTACATCTTAAGTCTCCACCATTCTTGTGCAAATCCTCAACTGATAGGTTGCCAAGATAACCCTATCCACCTGGGACACCTCATAGTAACAAACACCCTTTCAATTTCATGAATCAATGCTCAGCTGTGTCTGGACTTGGACCTCCCGAATAAGTTGGTGGTTGCAAATGCAAGACCTTTCCACCATCATCGTTGACTCCTCACATTTTCTGGCCACACTGGTACCATTGCAGGTAAAGGTACTGCAGGGGGTGCCTCTACTCCATAGGGTGGTACTAATGGTGCCGGCATGATCACGATGGTGCTACTCGGAGGGCTGACCCGGTAATTACTGATCCAACCTTGTCCGGATATGAGTGATACTCTCCCACATTCTATCTATCATATAGTGAGTAGACTCCTCAGAATCATCACCTCCTCCTCCCCAATCTCTCCTATCAGCCATTAAAACCTACACATACACATTCCATTCACACAACACACAAGTATATTATTATAAAAATAGGGCCACTACCAGCAGAAGACCATGATAAGGAATAACTATGTACATTTCCCATTCTTTCATATTTACACAGAACTTCCTCTGATACCAACTGTAACAGACCACGACGTTCAAAACCGTTTTAACCAATAATGAGTCTGACACGACTCTATCTCCCGCGATCGAGCCGAAGCCTCGCAAGGGATATCACCACATATGTCCGTGAAAATATAAAGAAAAACACACTAAACACATATAAGATACATTGCTCAGCATGTCCATATGAAATGTACATACAAAGTTCCATACATAGTCATTATACAAGATACAACAGCCCAGGGCAAACCCCTAAGGCTCCACAAGTAAGAACTTTACTCTGCTGGTGGCAAGGGCCCAACTCCACTACGGCACTGACTGGAACTATAGGAGAGACGTGAATCCTCCTGCTCTCCCTCACCTGGAAGAAAAAGGGGTGAGCCTCACAAGTCACTGGCTCAGTAGGGTAACTCCCCAAAGTCGAGAAACACAATTTATATCAAAATTGTAAATCATGTAACAGTTGTAAGTAAATAAATGGCAACACACGTAAGAGTGTACAAGCTAAACGAAGGGTATGCTGAACACGAGTCATTAGAACTTGTTCGCGACACCAGCCACAGACTCAGACAAACTACACAAGTACACCTCTCAGTCTCGCAACACGGACGAAGGGTCTAGCTGCCGCTCCTGTGAACAACTTTATGGTTGTCCTTGTATTTTGGTGATAACAAAACTTATGATGATTTCAAGTATATCTTTGTTGATTAAATGTTATTGAATATTTTGTTTCATCTGTGTCGCATCAATATCATAGCAAAATGCTAAGTCTCTCATTGATGCAATAGCGCACTAAATGATAAAATTGATGTTTAATCAATATACATCAATTTCAGTTTAAGTGCCAAATTAATAAGCGCTACATCGATTTGGTTTTAATTGATTTTATAAACGCTATAACTATTTCTTTAGAAGCCATAATGATTCTTTAAGTAAATGCAACAATGAGCTAAGAAATCGGTCTCATAACGATTTCTTAAGTGACCGCAACGATTTGATGAGAAATCGATCTCATAACGATTTGATAAGTGAGAAACAACGATTGCTTCTCACATCGATTTGTTAAGGCTCATAACGATTTCATAAGTGAGAACAACGATTTGATTCTCACATCGATTTGTTAAGGCTCATAACGATTTGATAAGTGAGTGCAACGATTTGCCCTCACATCGATTTGCCTTCGCAACGATTTGATAAGAAATTGATCTCATAACGATTTCATAAGTGATCACATCGATTTCTTTATTGATCACAACGATTTCTTCAGGAGATCATAACGATTTGCTTGCATAACGATTTCATAAATGATCATATCGATTTGTTCATAATCTTTCAACGATTTGTTTACAAATGAGCAACGACTCTTCACATAACGATTTCATAAGTCATGCTCGTAACGATTTCTTCATGGATTCTGTTCAAACACAGATTGCCTTTATATTTCAAATATGCTTGGCGCTTAAATGAAAAGTCAAATATCTTCTGACAAAAAGCTGCATGCTTATTTCAGTATCCTGTCAGAGAAAAAGATATGACTTATCATTTTTAGCATGACAAGAGAAACACAGTAGCATGCACTATTATCTTATAAACACTCTCTTATGCTAACACTCTCTTCTATGCTGACAGATCTCGAAGACCACCAGAGTCTGATTAAGACAAATGAAGAGAAAGATCAGCAACGACTAGAAGAGCTCCAACGGATCTCTTCAACAGATCTATTCTAAAGCTGCTCATATAAAAGATGGAACATTGCTGAAGAACAAAGAGGAGAGCCTTCCTGAAAATCCTTCAAGGAGTGTACAACTGTGAGAAGAACCTTCACGCCACAAACACTCAAAGAAAGAGAGAAGAGCTCAAGCCAAAATCTACAGAAGCTTTCAAGCAGAAGTCTTCATCGCCTTCAAGCCTTCTTCTCTTCCATTCTCCCTATGCTCATTGTAATCTTGGGGGAGAGTCTGTGACTGTGAGCTAAGTCCATAGTGTTCATCTTGTATTAGCTCTCAGTCTTGTTCTTTCTTTTCTAAGAAAGACCCTTGTCCAGCTATAGGACTGTATACAGTGTGTAACCTAGCTAGAGGTTAGTGTCTAGCAGAACCTTGTTGGGGTTTGTACCAACAGGACCTAGCTGGGGGTTTAAGTCTAGCAGAACTGCACTGGGGTTTATTCTAGGAGGTTTACTTCTGAACATGTAAAGAAGTAGGTTGCTTCATAGCCTAGAAAAGAAGTGGGCTGCCTTCTTGCCCAGGAAAGAGAAGAAGACCTGGTGGGGTATCCAGGGTGTTGTAGTGTCCTTGAGGGGACTGTACCTTCGGTTAGTGAAATCCCAAGATATTGTTTGGGGACTGGATGTAGGACTCCTGTGGAGAGGAGGTCCGAACCAGGATAAATCTCTTGTGTCCTTTGTGTGATTGCTTATTTGCTTCCGCACTGCTACTCTTCATCACACTAACATAACCAACTTTCAAGTGTTAATTTTTCTGTGTGCTTAAGTTTCCTTTGTTGCAGAAATCAGAAAAAACCTATTCACCCGCCCTTCTAGGCTAGCTTGCTGCCGTACCGAAAGGGCCAACAGCTCCACCTCAACAAAGACAAGAACTGTGGAGACTAACCACACCACACCTGCAAGCAACACTGCTGCAAGGCCAAGCCTGACACCTTTAGGGGCTCCAGCCGAGAACCTAAAGTGAGGCACTGAAACAGGACTAGTTGAGGACCAGTACATCTACTGGTGTCCATCCCCAACCAAGAGCGCGCTACAAATGGCCGCACCACCCACAAACACAAGCCGTTGTCCCCTCTCGTCTTTCCCTTAACCGGACGTACTACTCAAACACATGAGTGAGGGTGTCCAGAAAGACGACATAAACCTCAATGATCTCTCATACCGAGACAAGCCCTAGGTACCCGGTGTAGGGTAACTGACTAGAGAGGCAACTACAGAAGGCATGACACCCAACTTCCTATGCACACAAATCCACGCAAAAAACCTCGTTATTAATCAACAACGTGGGTAACATAACCCATACAGATCCTACATTGCTTTAGTAACACAGCCAAGCAACGTGGGACAAAAACCAGACAAACAGGCCACAACACACCAGAGCTCGGGTAGCCACTTTCTTATTCACGTCCACTACAACGCCGCCATTCCACATTAAAGACGCGTCGGCTATACATGACGCTACTCAACTCTCAATCATGTCGGGGTGTAAGCGACGCATTCACAAGAACGTGTCCACTGTACTAGACGCCTTTCAAGTTCAGGAGCACACTATATAAACTCATTCTGGAAATCATACCACCCGTCCCACAACCATGATAAGTTGGAAATTGCCATGCAAAAGAGTCCCTACTCATGCTTACTACCATGCCTATACAATTCCCACATGAAGAACCCAATTCATGCTTCACACAAGCTATTCCACATGCAAACGGGCAGGAAACAAGGTAAAGTTCCCCTACCATGAAGAAACACAATTCCAACGCCTCCAAAGGATTCCCCGCGCCGAAATTACGCCGAACAGACTCCAATTTCACCTCAATCACCCCAGTTCTCCTTCACAGTCGCAAGCAGCATCTTCCTCAGCTGAGCAGTGCAATTGCACTGTTCGGCCAGGGGAAGAGACACTTAACACAACATAATCAAATCACGTCGCATATACCCGACATGTTAAGAAACGCGTCCACATTGCCGATGCAACTAAAACCCGTGACGTACCTGCATGCGCCACGCGGCGCACATGCAACCATGGCCACGTACGGCGGTGCGAAATCGCGTCCTTTAAAGCGACCGCGACTAAGGTCCTAATCACGTCGGGAAAACTGGACGCGATAACCCATGAGAATCGAGTCATCTGTATGCGACGCATTCTTAAAGAGCTCGAAAGAGCCCTACTTGGGCTGGGATGCCCAACCCTTCTACCTCCCACCTAGCCCAGAAAACCTATAGAAACACATATAGACCTCCATGGTCTAACAATGGCCACACAATGACCTCCAAACTCGATAAACCCGATCCGAACGTTCCGGTTATTACAGCTTGCAGGGATCTGCCAAGGCCTCCAGGCTCAACTCGCCATGCAGCTAGCCCTGCCGGTTCCCCCACCTCCAGAACAACAGGCAGAGTCGTCATGATGGCGACCCCCTGTTCCTCGGCTCGGTAGGAGCGTCGTGAGGAATCGGCCCAGCGCTCGCGTAGGGCCCCGTCACGCCGTCGAACCCTGGAATGGCAGGACTCCCTTCACTGATCCTCAGCGATACCTCCCCCGCCCTCTGTCGTTGCCGCTAACTCCCAGGGGTCTAGACGTGAAGGCTCTGCACACTCCGACCAGAAGGTGGCCAGGCGCCTCCGCCGCGTCGTTGACCTCAAACGTTGCATGGATGCAATGGTCTAGAGTGCAGAAGGCAGAACTCTGGGGGATGACAACCTAGACTTCTGCTCCCCACTCACCACAGAGATCCTGGAGGCCGGGTCCCCACGAAGATGCCTCTGCCTACCATCGCACCCTATGATGGTACCTCAAACCCGGCGGATCACGTCCATGGGTTTGTGTCGCACATGGTGTTCCACGGAGCATCAGATGCGGCCAAGTGTTAGGCCTTCCCAGCCACATTGAAGGAGACTACGCGTGCATGGTTCGAAGCCCTCCCCGCAAGCTCCATCTCCTCTTTCCACTAGTTGAAGAAGTCCTTCCGCGACAACTTCCTGGGTGGAAAATCGCAGCCGCGTACGGCTGCTTCGCTTATGTCTGTTCGACAAAAGAAAGGTGAAGTGCTCTGGACTACATCAAAAGGTCTGGACCGAAGCACTTCGCATCCCTCGCCTGGACGTCCCATTAGCCACCAGTGCTCTCATCCAGAGCACTCGTGATGGTTTCCTCCAGAGGATGTTGGAGTACAACAGCCCTCTACTCTAGCCGAGCTCCTCTCCACCGCCCTTCGCCATGCCACGTGCGAGGAGGAGAGCCTGGCAGCTGGCCAAGTAGAGCAGGGCGAGCAGGCAGACTAGAAGAGGCCTTCCGACAAGGGTTCCGACTACGAGTAGAAGAAAGACCGGTGAAATGGGGACTCACTGTGCCGACCACGCCCCTTCACTAAATACACCCCTCTCACGGTGGCCCCTGAGCAGATCCTGGCTGAAATCTAGGACGAGCAATATGTCTGGTGGCCACCCAGGATGTGTGTTTGATCCCCGCAGGTGCAAATAGGACAAGTACTGTCACTTTCACCGTGACCATGGCCACGACACCTCTGAGTGCCGTCAATGAAGGACGAGATCGAGTCCTTGATCAAGCACGACTACTTAAGGTGCTACGTGCGCTGGAATGAGGAACATCACCCAAGGCATCGAGAGCGTAACCCCGAGCAGCCCGTTAATAATGAGCCAAATGGGCAGGAGATCAACGTGATCGTGGGAGGATTCGGCGGGGGGAAGACAGAGCAGCTAGAGCCGACGTGACTATGCTCGTAGGTGTACCACGTCGAACGATCCCCAGTTCCACGACCAGCCCCTTATCCGAGTACTGCACACGCGCGCTCCAAGCAGGCAATCACCTTCTCGGATGATGATCTTGTAGGAGTTATGACTCCCCACAATGATGCACTAGCCATTTCGGCCACCATCAATCATTGTACTATGCGTCGTATACTGTGGATAATGGAAGCGCCCCAGACGTATTGGCTTATGACTATTTTCTCATGATGGGCTTGAAAGCCGACCAGCTCACCCAAGTGGACTCACCTCTATTAGGCTTCTCTGGGGTCTCGGTGCATCCCATGGGCCAGATTAACCTCCCGATCACCCTGGGAACAACACTGAAGAATATCACCAAAGTGGTGAACTTTCTGGTAATCAGGAGCATGCCAGGGGTACAATGTCATCCTCAGTAGGGGCCTGATCTACCGCATCCGAGCAGTACCTTCCTCCTTACACTAGAAGATGAAGTTCCCCACTCTTAGCGGCATTGGAGAGGTACTTGGCAGCCAATAGGAGTCACGACGGTCCTATGTTCTCTCCTTGCGAGACAAATTTCCCGTCGCGGACCCAGAAGCGCTGCCCGCTCTGGCTAGTGAGCCCTCCACCAGCCGAGGAACCCCCGCTGAAGATCTAATTCCGGTACGGGTAGACAACGATCCCGAGCACGTCTTCTACATTGGCGCACTGCTCTCAGAAGCCGAACAACACGCTATAAGGCTTTTTGCTAGCCAACTTAGACGTGTTCGCGTGGTCGGATGACGAGCTGCCCGGCATCCCTCCAGAGATAATGACGCATCACCTTCACCTATATCCAAGGGTGCCACCGGTTCAGCAGAAATGAAGACCTGTCAACTGCGAATAGCAGACCGTGATCTATGATCACGTCGTCAAAAGCCGAGCTGTTGGACTTCTCCGAGAAGCCCAATATCCCAGATGGATCTCCAACATGGTCCTCGTATGCAAGACCAATGGCAAATGGCACGTGCACGTGGATTACAAGGATCTCAATAAGGCGACGCCCAAGGACAACTTCCCCCTGCCTCGCATTGACCAGTTGGTATATGCCACTTTCGGGCATGAGGTCCTCAACTTCTTGGATGCATACTCTGGTTATCACCAGATCAGCATGCACCCCCCGGATCAAGACGCCACAACATTCGTCACCAATCTCGAGCTCTACTGTTTCACTAGGATGTTATTCGGTTTGAAGAACGTTGGCGCAACGTATCAGTGACTGGTCAACAAGATGTTCGAGCAGTAGATTGGGCGCAACATGGAGGTCTACGTCGATGACATGTTGGTCAAAATGCTCCCGAGCACTGACCACATCACCGACCTTGAAGAAACCTTCGTAACCCTGCAAAGGTATAACATGATGCTCAATCCAACAAAGTGTGCGTTCGGAGTGAGCTCAGGGAAGTTCCTCAGCTTCCTTGCCTCCACCGGGGAATAGAGGCCAACCCTAAGAAAATCCGGGCCGTACTAGAGATGAGCAGCCCCAAAACCATACGCGATATCTAGCGGCTTATCGTACGCCTTGCGACACAACTGCTTCATGTCCCGAGCAGCAGAAAGGAGATTCAACTTCTTCAAGTTGCTGCGAGTCCCCAAAGGCACCTCACCGCAAGGGGGGCAAGTATAGTGGACTGAAGACTGCGAAGCAGCCTTCACTGAGCTGAAGACGTACCTGGTTGCCCCACTTGTTCTCTCAAAACCTGTGCTTGGGGAACCCTTGTTCGTGTACCTTTTGGTCATCGAACATTCCATCAGCACGGTACTGATCAGAGAAGAGGTAGCGGCGCAACATCCTATTTTTTACATAAGCAGGGTGCTCAAGAAGCTGAATGAAGATATCCTTGAGTGGAAGAGCTTGCTCTGGCTCTCGTAACGGCTGCTCGGAAGCTCAGGCCATACTTTCAGGCCCATCCGATCATAGTCCTTACCGACCAGCTGCTAAAGCTATCCTTCACTGACCAGAGGCCTCCCGCAGGCTCATCAAGTGGTCCATCGAGCTCGGGGAATATGACATCAGCTACCGTCCAAGGACGGCCATCAAGGCGAAAGCGCTGGCGGACTTTGTGGCAGAATGCACCTTTCCAACCGAGAAGGACCCTCCATTGGAGGATGAGCCCCCATGGGAGCTCTACGTTGATGGATCCTCCTGCGTTACGGGAAGCGGTGCAGGGCTAGTTCTTACCTCGCCCAGAGGGTCTAGAATTCCAGTTCACCATCATTGAAGGCCAATTGTACCAACGTTCCCTCTCAAGACCTCTCCTACGGTGCCTTAGCCCTACTGAGGCGACACCGGCTTTTGAGGAGGTCCACGAGCGTCTGTGCTGGAGCCATCTCAAAACATTAGCACGCAACATCCTCCAAGCAAGGTTCTGGTGGCCTTCCCTGCAAAAGGACTGTATGTCCTATGCAAAGAAGTGCCCGGAGTGCCAGAAGTTTAGGCAGCTTATCCGACAGCCTGCCGAACAGCTTCACATTTTGTTCGAACCATGTCCTTTCACTCGATGGGAATTGACATCATGGGACCATTCCCAGAAGCTCAAGGGTGAATGAAATTCCTGTTCATCACCATCGACTACTTCACCAAGTGGATCGAGGCAGACCCTGTTGCCACAATCACCGACCAGGCCACATGGAAGTTTGTATGGAAGAACGTCCTTTGCCGATTTGGCGTTCTAAAGGTGATTACCTCTGACAATGGGAAGCAGTTCGACATCACATTCTTCAAACAGAAATGTTCAGAGCTTGGCATCTACAACCACTTCACCTCAGTTGCACATCCCCAGCGAACGGTTTGGTTGAGAACACCAACCGAACACTGCTCCATGGGATACGCACAAGGGTGGAAGCCGCTGGAGGTTCGTGGATCAAAGAACTCCCCAACGTGCTATGGTGCCACCGAACAACTGCTCGGGTGGCCACCGGGGAGACTCCATTCAACTTGGCTTATGGCATAGAAAGTGTTGTGCCTCTGGAAGTTGCTCTCCCCACAATGAGAACAACTCACTTCGACAAAGCAGCCAACAATCGCGTGCTAAGGGAAAACCTAGATATGCTTGGTGAATGTCAAAGTAACGCCAGCATAAGACTAGTCTTCTATCAGCAGCGCCTTGCATAGTACTGCAACTCCCATGTATGGGAGCGCGTTTCTTCAAAGGAGACCTTGTTCTGCGCCGCTACTCGACATCGGATCCTCAAAGAGCAATCGGCAAACTCGCCCCTAAATGGGAAGGACCTTATCAGGTCACACAGGTTCTTGGGAAAGGCTCATATAAACTGACTACCCCTAGTGGCGAAGCCATACCCAGAACCTGGCATGTATCTAACTTAAAGCTTACTATCTATAAAAGCCTCCAATTCGACATTCGACCTCTCTTCCTCCCGTTCTTCCGGTCCCCAAAAAAGGTTGTTCGGACCATCTCTAGTCCAAGCATTCTCAGCTCGGAAACTACTATGTATGGTGCCCAAGAGACCTTAGGACAGAGCCGTATGATATAAACCTCAGGTCGAAACTCTTCAGTTACTAAAAACCTACGCGATATCCACAAAAACCTCTAAAGAACTGGTGAATCCCGATTTTAATAGAACACAACAAGGGAAGAAGATAGAGAGCCATTTTACATATCTAAAAAAGGCCTCTCCGGCCCAGTTACAAAAAAAGAAGAGAGAAGAAATACAATCTAAGTAGCCTGCTCGGCAGGGCCGGCCTCTTCGTCAGCTTGAGAAGCGAATCCCGTTCAAGCGTGCGTCCCCTGTACGGTGACAACACTTCCGGACAGCAACTTTGAAGGCTTCCTTAGCATACTCGATGGTCGCTAGCTGCGGCCCTCACTCCTCACTGATCCCGAGGCCGACCTTGTAACAAGTCGTGCCATACTGTTCCAAGTCTTCCTTGAAATCTGGCCCCGACTTGTATTCGGCCAGCCCACGGGCCTCGGCCTCGGACAGAACTTTGGCGAGCGCCTCCTTCTCCACATAGGCAATGGCAAGGTCCTGCTCGGAAGCTTGGAGCACTATTCACAGGTTCTTCACCTCCTTCTGCAGCTTGGCTTCCCGAGTCTAGTGTTGCGCCTAAAGCTCCTCGCAGAATGCGTGCTCAGCATCCACATCAGCCGGTGGTCCTGCCTACAGAGCAAGCATCTTCAGCACCCCCAGTGACTACACTACGCCATCCACTAATGCCACCACATCGACCGCCACATCCTTATCCGCGCGGTACTCCTGGTGGATCACCCCCGAGTGCTCGGGAGTGTTCTCTGGGCTCAGCCCCTAGCACCACGCCAGCACTTCAAGCTGGGAAGCAGTGGGATAGGGGGAGGTTCATAGACGCAATCCTCTGTGACGCTCTAGAGCAGCTTCTAGGATCGCCTCCGAAGGCCGCCCTGGGGACTTCGTCTTCAGCACCTGAAAGAGGTGCTTGGTACTCTTCAGACCCGGCGCAATCTTTGGAAGCGACAATAGTTGGTGTGGCAGCAGGATCCTCTCCACCAACTACGCCACTGGCGCCTACGTCAGCCATCGCCTCCTGGCCATCCCCGGTAGCAGAGGTCTCCCGAGGTCCTTCACCCTCAGTCTCGACTGTCTGCTCGACCTCATGTGACCCAGCAGCTGTTGTCTGCGCCTGGTCCTCAGCTGCTCCGGTGGGGGGAATAGGGGCCGTTGTCCCCTCTGGCACTTCCCCCATGCGCGCCGCCTCTTCGGCTACCCTAGAGGTCGGTTCTCATGCGGTGACGACTCTGCTTCCCGCCACGGCACTCGATGCTTCCACCACAACTTCCTCCTCTATTTGGCCCACAATGGGGCCCTTGGGCACAGACACCCTCACTTTCTCCACTGGGGAGCCTTCATCAGACTGGTCGCTTACCACAACCAGCCCCAACTCAGAGACTACCCCTTTGGTGGTTAGGGGTCTCGTCTCGATCGCCATTAGCATCCTCGCCTGCTCGGCCGCCTTCGACAGCTTCTGCTTCTTCTACGCCTGAAGCTGGGGGATCTCATCCTCCTCTTCCTCCTTGGCCTCTTCTTCAGCCACTTGCTACACGGCCCTCATTGCCGTCTTGGGTCTGGACTCCCCCCGAAGACTTGTCTTCAAAGGCCTCTTCTTGGTAGCCGCTCTCCGGTAGGGTGGCTCGTCGCAGGAACTGTCGGAGATTGTCCCTCGCCCACAATCGCCACGTATGAAGTGACGGAGATCTGCTCGGCACATAAGGCCATATCTTCCTCATCGCGGCCGGCAGCCAACTCCTCGGCACCTGCACAAGGAGAAAGAGTCAGAGGAATGGTTCCACAACAAATTAAAAGGACTAAGATCGCTTACTCCATGTTTGGCTGAGCCCATGCTTGATGAGATGGGCCTCCGTCAGATACTCCTCGGCGTTCTCAACCACGATGTTGCTAAGACGATCGGAGATCTTCGCCGCTTCCCAGACCAAGAGGGGAACCATGTCCTTATTACGCGGGTCCCTAATTTGGATAGGGAACCCCCACTCCGGCGCTTCGCCCCCTTCGCGACGGGCGATGAAGAACACCTGATGTGTCCATCCCTTGTGAATGGAATACATGGGAGAGTGGTGGATCCGCATCTTGTTGGCTCGATGTTTGGTGTAGTATATGCCCATGCGGTCTACGGGGATACTGCGAGGCTGAAGTGTCCCCGTAGAGGTCCATCGTCGGCTCGATGTCGCGCACCTTGCAAGAAATGCAGAAGACGCAGATCGTGCGCCATGAGTTCGGCATCAGCTAAAAAGGGGCAATCCCCCATGCGTTGAGGATGTCCCTCGCCACCTCCGGCAGCGGCAGCCAGAACCCTGCCTCAAGCAGGTCCAGGGACATGGCGATGCACCCAGGCTTCTGCAGCATGTATGAGTCGTCCTCTGTGGCGAGGACGATATCGTACTCATCTCCAATCCAATACCGCTCGTGGAGTCCCTCAAAAAACCTATATCTCATCCTCCGTAGTGCCTCCGGCGCTGTCTCGCTCGCTCCAGTAGCATCAACGGCTTTCCCTTTTGCGACATCGTCAACGGTGGATGGGGAGGCAGGCGACAGACGACGAAGGTCGCGAAGAAGAAGACGACGATGAAGAATGAAGAACAAGAGGAATTTCTGGAAGCAGAAGGCGTGAACCCCGCCTTCTCCCCTCCACTTCCTTATAAGGAAGAAAAAGTGCGGAATTTGAAGCACAGAAGCAACAGCTTTCCCACTCCAGTGGCCTGTTCGAATGTGCCGCACAGCATCCAAGCTCACGACACGTCACCCTGGCTATCATGAGGTTTCTGTCTTCGAGGCAGGTTTCAAACGACGATTCTCTAGAGCCATTCACACCGCTAAAGTCGATATCTCATTTAATGCGAAGGTGACGTTCGAGCAGGCCTCTGCTCTCAAGTGCCACAGTATCCGTGCCAGCTTGAGAGCGTGGGGGGCAAGTGTGGAGGCTATTTCTAGCCTCCTACACCTGTGGGCCGGTCACGGCCCACTACGGCCCATCATGACCCATCAAGGCATCGAGGCTCCAATCATCGAGCCACGTGTCCTCAAGCTTAGCCAAAAGGCTTCCGAACACGCCTGGCCATCTGGAGCCTAAGGGCCGCAAGGGTGCTCTCTGGACACCCCGTAAAACATGTTCGAGTAGGGTACCATCTGCCACCGAGTACCCCGCACTGTGCTTCCGAGCATATGGCACCGAGCAGCCTGCCTAATAAGCCTAGCAGGCCCCTGCTCGATACCTTCCGACTAGAAGATTCATGACAACTCTTCACCTCCTAGTGGTAGTTATTGCGACGGCGCGGCACGCGCCCCCTGGCCAAGCGCATTGACTAAAGGATCCCAACAGGCATCTCCAGAGATAGCCCCTCGCCTAGGGACCCAAACTGGTGCATGCCTCTAGTCATCATTGGAGAGAATAAGCACCTAGACCTTTCATCTCCCCCCCTATAAAAGGCATAGATAATCCCCATGCAAAGGTACACAACCCTCGACACACACTCGCCCACGCGTGAAACACACACCAGCGAACCTTCCTCTTCTGCTTTCTACAGTCCCAACTGACTTAGGCGTCGGAGGGTTCCCCCTGGTTCTTCAACCGGGCCCCCTGATCCTCTTTGAGTTTTGCGGGTCATCATCCGCACTGGCGACCATGTTCCCTCTCTTCTCTTAGTGGAGGCCCGTTTGGCTTGGGCCTAAATAGGAAAACTCATCCACAACCATCAAGTGCAGATCTCCCCCCATCAGAGCTTCACCATTGATCGACACCGGCCAAGAAGCAACCAACAAGGACTTCTGCTTTTGTATACATATATATATTGGAAACCCTCCTCAATGCTGGGTAAGACACTCAACATTGAGCAAGAGTGGTTCCCCAGAAATCTTATTCGAAATCTCTCCGGTTAATCCTTGAGTTAAATAATCAGGAGTTATTTCCCTGAAGAACACATTATGGGCTCCCCCTAACGCTCTTTATTTGGTGCTGACACATCAAGAAGTACAAGTTCACTTCATGTATCATGATCGTTCGACCCTAATTGTACAATCCATTGTAAAGAGCTAAATATTAACCACTTCAATAAAGTAGCAAAATTATTGAGAATATTTTGAAAATAAGCAGGTAATCTGAAAAATATACATGCAATGATTTTTATTTTTTGAGAAAACACTACTTAATCATAGTACAATCCATTTTAAAATCAATTGTGCGAACGTACGAATATGCACATGAACGGGGATAATTGTCGGAAGGGCATTATTGGAAAGGGTCAAAGGAGCCACTATTTGCAATCTATGCAGCTATGGAAGTGATAAAAAAAGGAAGGAAAAGAGAAGAGCAATCACTTTGATTGATTTGGCAAAAAAGGAGAAGATCGGATCGGAAAGGTAAAGATATTCTATTTGAGATGGCCGTAACGTTGCCTCTCGTGACACTTCAGTCACTTAAGCACACAACCTTTGCCTCCCCTTTGGGCCAATTTGGAAAGAGTTGGGGTTAACTCAACCCTAACTCCCCATAATTTTACATCTAGTTAATTACATTTATTTTGGTAAACAAGAGTTAACTCTATGGTTAAAATGGGTTAACCTACTTTTTATTTTTGTACTTTGGTAGGTCAATGTGAGTGTAACATCCCGATTTTCTTAAGTAGCAAGACTCTCATGAAGATGGTGATGTATCGAGTCGTCATCTTCTGAAGACGACGGGAGGCTCATTGCATTTTCAAAGTGAACGCGTCACCTTGACCATTGCGTTCTAGTTTTAACATTGGACAGTGTTGTCATCTTGCTGTCGGGACAGTTGCATCATGTGTCGGGATGCAGTGTGAAGGCGACATATCAGTTGTCGCATTTAGAGTAGCACGCATGTTGGCGATGCGTGGCGAGCACAACTGTTAGGTCTGACTGAGATTTTGGGGTCACGACAACATGGTCATCGCACTCATTAGTGAACGCGACCATATGACTGTCGCGTTCTGAGATCCGAGACCTATATATGCAAACCCAGCAGAACTCTCTTCCCCTTTCTCCTTCTTCTTCCCTCCTCCCCTTCCTCTCTTCTGTCCAAGCTCACTAGGGGGCCTTTCTTCTCCGACTTGGTGGAGATTAATGTGGTGGTGGATCTTCCTTGTCTGTAGGTGGCTTCAACACATAGTTAGGAAATTAAGAACATTCAAAACCGGGAGGTTGTTCAATAAAAACTTCTTCTTTTATTAGACCATTTTAAAAAAACTTTTAACATCCATTTGTTGAAGATTTATGTTTGATGATCAGTCCATATCCATATAATATTATTTATTATATGTAATTTTTTTAGTGATTAACAAAACTCAATAAATATTTCTTAACAATCTTTTCTGAAGCTTATCCATAGAAAATAAGTCAAGCTAAATCTGTAAGTTATTCTCACACTTTATCATTTAAAGTTCGGAGCATGCATTGTTCTTCTAAGTACTACATATGACTCCCTTAATAAAACAACGATTTCTATCGCTACAACGATTTCATAAGTAAAACAACGATTTCTATCGCTACAACGATTTCGTAAGTAAAACAACGATTTCTATCGCTACAACGATTTCCATCGCTACAATGATTTCATAAATAAAACAATGATTTCCATCGCTACAACGATTTCGGTCTCACATCGATTTCGGTTTACTTAAACAACGATTTGCCTTTACTTAACAACGATTTGATCGCAACAACAATTTGTCTTTACTTAAACAACGATTCAATCGCAACAATGATTTGCCTTTATTTAAATAACGATTCGATCGCAACAACGATTTGCTTTTACTTAAACAACGATTGATCGAAACAACGATTTCAGTTCACTTGAAGAACGATTTGGTTGCAAAACATGATTTCAGTTCACTTAAAGAACGATTTGATTACAAACAACGATTTGCTTTGACTTAAAGAATGATTTGGTCACAACAACGATTTGCACTCTGTGAAACAACGATTTCAAGATCGATTTCACTTAAACAACGACTTCTTGTTTGAATATTGATTTTACGTCATTAATACATAGAATATGTTCACATCAACCTGATACAACATAGATTGCGTCTCTATATATTCTTTCATCGATTTGACGTGAGCATCATCTCTCTCATTACTGAATGTCTTTTGAGCATCATCTTATACTTATACAAAGGTTAGGCCACCTTTGAATAAGTCTTCTGAGCAAAATGTCACTCCACATAATCTTTAAATATTCATATAATTTCAAATCTCTGTGGATTTCTAAAGGATTCCCGCACATCATACTGTATCCTATGTGACTTCTATTATTCATCCAGTATAATAAATCTTTGCTTACATCATAGTATCACATAAAGTCTTGTCGTATATGTTGATAGAACAACATTTCCTTTCTTGTATATCTCGATACTGCATGGTACTATGTTGACTGACAGTCTAGACAAAAAGAAGTTGTCAGCATTTATTGTATGCAGGACTTTTGTAGTAAAGCACGTCAAAGATGAACTTGTTAACCTGTCAAGAAGATGGAAAATTCAGACAATCTTTCCTTGAAGATGTAAGGGTCAATTCTAGCATTAATGGATGCAGGCTCACCTACTCTATGCTTCGGACCAATCTATCTAACGTGCATGAAGACTGGAGGCAACAGATACTTCAACAGACATTGCAACGGTCAAAAACTTCATGAAGATAAATACAAGACTAGGACTCCATGAAGAATAGTTCGATCACTCATTTTTAAAAAAGACGAAAAGCCTGAGTCATTTGAAAAACAAGAGCCTGCTCATCCATTCTAGATTTTCATAGCTCCTGTCAGTGTAAACATTGCATTGCTTTCGAGAGCTAGCGTAGATCTGAGAGAGAGTTCATTTAGATTATTCTTTCTGTCTCTCGATCTTCACCTCAGATCAAGCATTGTCTTTAAGCTTGGTCTTGGGGCCCATCAAAACTCTTTTTCTGTGTGCTTTCCTCTTCGTGTTTGAGGAGAAGACCTGGTGTATCAGGTGGGTGTTCCTCTTCTGGTAGAGAAGAGAAGGCCAACTGCTGTTGGATGTGTAAGTGTCCTTAAGGGGGACAATACCCTTGGTTCGTGGAATCCCAGGTTGTTTCTTGGGGATTGGACGTAGGACTCCTTGGGATAGGAGATCTGAACTAGGATAAAAATCCTCGGTTGTCTGTGTGTTTGCTTGTGTGTTCTATTTTACACTAACTAACTAAAGATTTTTTAGCAATCTATTCACCCCCTTCTGGGCTTGCTACCTGGGCAACAATGTTATGAGCACATGCAAATGCAAACATAATTCTGATGACCTCTATTCTAGTTACCAGAGCAAAGACGCTCCAAAATTAATTTCAAATTCTTTATTATAGTCTTTTGCAACTAGTCTAGCTTTATTTCTTATTATTTTCCCTTCTTCACTAGTTTTATTCTTGAATACTCATTTTGTTCTAATAACCACTGTGAAGTGGGTCTTGGAACCAAATGTCACACTTTATTTCTTTCAAATTGATGTAGTTCCTCTTGCATGACATTAATCCATAATTCATCTTTTAAAGTTTCTTCAACATTTTGAGTTCTATGTGAGAGACAAGATGCAGCAACCCACTATTTTTAAATTAATTAATTAATTAAAATATTAAAGAAATATTAATTAATTAAAACCCTTTAACAAAAATAAGTGATGAGCTTTAATAAATGGTTCATATAAAAGTTATTGGGACAAAAATTGAGTTTTAAAGATAGAATAAAATAAAATATTATAAAATTCATAACTTTATTATTTCCTAATTAAAAAAGAGCAAGTAAATCACTAATATGACTCATATAAATCTAAAATGGACTCCTAACTCTACCCTAACTTGCTAGCCACGAAATTGGTCTCTCATCCTAACCCAATTAGGAGGATTAATGTAAGGAAAGCTAGATAAATATGCACATTCATAGTTAAAGAGATGTTAGAGTTGTGTTTGGAATTAACAATGCTAGATGCATAAATACACCCCAAACCCTTCATGGTCGACCCTATTGCTCTGTTGTGACTTCTTGGATGTGGAGAAGAGGCCATAGGAGGAGGGAATCATCGGGAGAAGGCTGCTAGAAGATCTACAAGCCTGCTCTTCGTGTTCATAACCATAGGAGTTTACATTGTCAAAGGGTACGTGTTCTAGGGATAAAGATGAACAAATCCTATACCATGTTAAAGCTCTTCATGTCTAGTTTCATATGCACCTGTTTTGCATAATTTTCATCAAGCATGCTTCGAGTATTTAGCGTTTTCCAAGCATTATGCAAGATTATGGCTTTTAGTGTTCATATCATATTTCACACATCCTGAGACTAATTGAGTCAACCTAAAAGCATAGTTCTCTTCTACTCATCGTCTTCTACAACTTTCATGTTCATAGTTTTGTCTCAAGAGCCCTAGATCTTTGTTATAGGCCTTACATGCATGACAACGTCGTTTCTTACAGTTCTTGGTTTGAACCCTAAACCGCGACCACTCCAGACGTCACGATTTAGAGACTAGTATAGCGACAGACTAGATAGCTGTAATTACCTTAAAAGCGACATCATAGACTGTCGCATTTTAGATTAATTCTGACAAGATCCGATTGCATCAAACTATGTGTCGCGTAGTTTTCAATGCATGTCTAATATGCGACCGCACATGGCATCACGATTTGACCTATTTCCCGCCCTTGGTTTTCGTGTGTAACGACCCACTTCCACCCTGTACGGTTATACCAACCCACATCGTATGAGAGTGAGTTGATACAGGGGAGAAAACCCCAACGATAGTCACATAGGTTGAGATATACACCAATAGAGAAGAATGCTGCAGCGGAAAATAAATAACTCTTATTCCATCAACTTTATAATCACATACCACTGTCTATATAGTCCAAGCAAAATAAATAACATAAGATAACATCCACTAAATATAACCAATTTCAAGTGATAAAATAACCAAAGTCCAAATAACAATTACATCACATACTAAGAAATAAACTATAAATCTTCAATCTACTCTTCACGTTCCACATCGGATCTCGCTAACTCTTCGGCTTCTAAGTCTCCTGAAATGTTAGCAAGAGTGAGTCTATGCAATAGACTCAGCAAGCAACTTAGAATTGCAAACCACGCACTTACCACACATGCTTCTAACAGTTTATGTAGTAACCCAGAAAATTTCATATTTAAAATTTTGAAATAATAAATTTCTATAAAAATGGAATAATAGAAACATACGTACCATTATCGTATGTGCAAGAACACATCTAAAAATTTTGTAAAAAATTGTAAATCAACTCCAAATATTATCCCTAAGTGTTCAACGAATGAATTCATGCAATAAAAATCCAATCGGCCAAACGTACGTCACAACGTGACTAATTATCCAAATTAGGAAGCTAAGTCAGAAAACCGTTAACATGAAAAATAACATGCCTATAAATTAAACGAACATGTCGAAGAGATTTCGAACATCATGAAATGAATAACCATTATCGGGTTTGGACCAATGGACCTCTCATAGCCGATGAATAAATTCAAATAAGAAATACAATAAAAATCATAACTTTACTATTCCCTAATTAAAAAGGGAAAAACCTATAAGATAAATTCCAATAAATAATGGACTTGGTTAAATGGACCCATTAGAATTTAGTGGTCCAAAATAAGGATTTTAAAAATAAGAATAATGAGAAATTCCCTAAATTCGCAACTTAAAATTACTTAAATAGAAAAGAGACATTTAATGCATTAAATAAGTATTTGAGATGGAATTGGATTCCTAAACCTACCCCATATGGTTTAGCATGAATTTAGACCTCAACCTAACCCCAATAGAAGTTGGAAAGCAAGGAAGGAAAGAAAGAGTTAGGAAATCTCGTAATTAAAGAGAAATTTGAGTAGTAGTAGGAATAGGAACCCTTACTAGCTTAAATACTCTCTTAACTCTCCATGGCCGGCCCTGAAACTTTGCTGGGGCTTGCTGGATGTGGAGAGAAGGTCAAGGAGGAGAGAATTCGTGGGGAGAAGGCTCTCTCAAGCATCTTCCTTTGTTCTTCAAGTTCTAGTCCTAGAAGAGTAAAACGACTAAAGGTAGGCATTCTCACGAGCAAAACTCAATTAAATCCATCTGTAGATTGTTCCATACATCAGGAACAAAAGTCCTCTTGTTTCACTCTTTTTCATCGAGCCATCTTTTGATCTCTATTTTTGAAATTCTGCAAATATGATGAACCCGATCCTTCTTCTTTATTGTTGATCTCCATGTATACTCAACCTCGTGCTCTCAAATTTTCACTAGAGTTACTGATGGATGTTAGGCATCTTTTGCCCCTAAAAGCCCTAATTTTTATCCATCCTTTGTCACGAATTAAATCTTGTATGATTTTGACAATGTACTATTGCGGTTTAACCTTGACTTGTGTTACAAGTTCCATACCTCTTTGTGGAGTCGTTTTTAAACCAAGTGTTCAACAGAGAACTTGTTACCTCATGTGTCTAATTTCATTTGGCATTGGTTTTCCCATTTTTGTTGACTATAGTGAGAGTATTAGTCCGAACATTACTACTATGTCAGATTCACACAGTCAGTCACAATACATTTTATTACCTAGTCAAACAACTTAGTTTCTCAATTATTTGCTACTGTAGAAAGTATTCGAATAATCTAACTAACAAAGGTGGTTTCACTCGATTTGGATCACCCTAGCATTGTTTTGATTTTTCAAACCCACAGGTGTCAAACCCAATCCAAGTCGGAGTTTGAAATAGGTAGAAAAAGCAACCCAAACGTCATTTTCAGGTAGCGACAGGTCGACACGTCGCTACCATAACGCGACAACATCATGGTCGCGACCCATACCAAAAATCAGGTCACTTCGTGGTCTTTTCATAAGGCGACAAGATCATGGTCGCCTTCATGTTCTGAAGGCGACAGGCACTGTGTCGCCTTCTACCTATGTCCACTTAATTGACCATAACTTTTTCTATAGACCTCGGATTCATGAGCCGTTTTCTTTGATGGATTCCTCATTCAACGGGCTTAAATTTGGTATATTCATGTGTGAGATTTGAATGAAAAATCAATGAGTTATAACCTTAGGAAGTTAAGGGATGGGATTGCATTTGCCTTCTAAAAGGCATACATCTTGGTTTCCGTCGTTTTGGTCGTTCTTTGCATGTGTGAGTTTGATCTCTTCTAGTAAGGTTCTAGAAAGTATTACCATGCATTTATTAACCATATCAAAGTTAAAACATAATTACATGATTTTTAATTATTCTTAAGTTCATATACTTTCTGTCAACAGTCATGTACAAAACACATGTTATAAAATGGAGTTATATGAATGACTTAAAATGCAATAACACGACTTCTTTCTATCCATGATTTCTTACACTCACCACACTTGAACCATCCAAACATGGCTTAACTTGGCATGAAAATACCTCATAATGTATCTGGTAATTTATCAGAATAATGTATATTTAAATTGCTCTATTTTAAATGAACTTGTTTTCGTTTCTCGCGTTCTTTGGGAATACCGTTACCCGCTCCACTGTTCTAGAATTCCTCTAGAACGTGGCACTTGTTTCTATATACACACTTTCCTTGACTTGGACGAACTCTCCGTCGGATATTCCTTCTGCCGGACTAGTGATCCTTGTTCAAGACCTCCGTAAGTCTCCTCTGTCCATGGATTCCGACATGGTCGACGAGCTGGTTGTACCCTAACACCTATGATACCCTTTAGGGATCAAGATCCAAACAGCCTTAGTTGCTCTCGCTCTTATCTTGATTTCACGCCGGACCTCTGGACCTGTGCATAACATGGCCAGCAGAAAGGTAGTGTATTCCACCTGACTGCCAACACCGTACGCGTGTGTTGTGCAACTATTACTATCTCTTGTTACTCGACATTTCACGTGCAATGACCATAAGATCTCAGCTACACTCTACTCGCTCATCTATTCAAGTTCACTCTACTATCTCATCTATCTCGTCTATTCATTTGGACCTCTCTTGGTACCCTTGACTGTGTGGCTCCTACTGTTTGTACTATTTCATGACTGTCTAGCGCTATAATATGGGTCTTGTGACTACTGTATCCAATGCATACTGTGCAGGGCACGGAGAGTGTCTGAGGGGCTCCAATCTAGTCCTGGGGCAGAGAACCACCCGAAAATACCTGCAGGGGCTATAGACGGTGTTCGGCATTGCACCGGTTCTGACAATACTGTATTGGCTAGACATCTGACTATTATCCTTTAGTCTGAGGAGTTCAGACGTACTGTGATATTACTGTGCTATGATAAACTGTTATACTATTAGTCTAAAGAGTTCAGACATACTGTGCGATTACTGTGCTATCGCAGACTGTTACTGAACGGACTATCCTAGAAGTGACTATTGCCGTATTCTACTAGTGCACCGTTGTGCAACCATACACGCTATCTCGTTAACGCTATCTCGTTACATGCTATCTTGTCATACGCTCTACTTGCTCTACTTGATACTTGCTATCTTGAGTTATTGCGTACTATCGTGACTTAATCGCATTCAAAGTGCTCTACTCTCTCGTTGTCTAATGACAATAATAGTGCTATACTCTCTCGGCTATCTACGGATAACCAAAGTGCCATTACTATTTTGATTGACAAAAGTTAATCAAAAGTGCTATACTATCTCGATTGATGAAAATCAATCAAAGTGCAATTTACTCTTTACATGACCAACTACTATCTCCTTGCTATACCTATCGCTTTCCATTGTCGCTACATGTTGTTACGTTGTTATCATTTCTATCGTGACTTGACTTTAGTCATCGTGCTGTACTTGATTCATCTGCGATCTGAACCATGTTACTTGTGCTATTACTTCTCAACTTTACATGACTCGCTCTATCATTAATTACTCTGCCATTTAATGCATTAATTATTAAAACCTGCTTGATCCTGAGATTTAAGTCCTACTGGGCGTTATCGCTCACCCTTCGTTATTGTTATTGTGTCTCAGGTAAGTCGGACAATGACGTTACACACACCAATGGGACAGGACCCGAGTGATGAGTGACCGGAGTCAAGTCATGAAGTTGCCCAGTACAATGGAGTCTAGTAGTTATTGCTTTAGATCCTTTTCAATGTAATGATGTCATGAGCCTTATGTGTGGCTCTGAATTAGTGGTTGTAATAGTCTCAGTGATTTTATAATGAAATAAAGAGTTTATTCCAATTATTATTATTAGATGCTCTGATGTTTGCGAAAGTATGCGCAATTGTCGTTACCATACTGGTTGTTCACGTTCTCCTCCGATTTATTCTGCTGCTAAATTGGAGGGGCGTGACAGTTGTGTAAGGAAACGATCAGAGCGCAGCGGAAAACGCGAATCCCTCTAATGTGTATCGTTGTCGGCCGTCAGAATCGAACTAAAGCGGTAAACCACGCACAGGCAGATCTCATCTTTACCTTTGCGGGGTTGCGTAACTCCCGAATCGGGGAGGAGGTGGCGTAGGAGGCGCCGGTGCTTCAAGCCGTTCAAGTGTCCGGCCTCTAGATGTATCCACGCGAGCTCCGGACGCAGACAGGATCTCCTCGTTCTCCACGCATCTCCCGGATCTCAGCTCCACCATGTGCCTGAGAGAGGGGAGAGAGAGGGGGGGGCGCCCTAGGAGAGAGAGAGGAGGGAGGCGGCCAGGGTTAAGCCTGGAGCTTGGCCCAGGGTTTAACTCTCAGCGTATATTTATAGACACCGCGGTTTTTCATAAAAACCCAGTCATTTTATAAAGAACACCTTGCCCAGTCTGCTCAGAACTCTTATGAGTGTGACCCTCTAGGCCCAACTGCTAGTCCAATTTTCAGCCCATTAAGCTCAATAACTCTTATTGACTTATCGTAATTAATTAACATCTCATATTAATTAATTACACAATCAATATCATCTCACGATAATTGACCGGGCTTCCAATCAAGTTGGGTGCCAAGCAACACCACTTGATCCTGGAAAGCATTGGGGTCAGCAACCCATTCAAGGAACCTTTTGTATCATCAGTTACCACGTGACTATAATCCTTCGCTCGTACAATGCTCCCGAGTGCACTTAGGGTATGGTCAACTGTCAAACCCTAAATTGCACACTCACTCGGTTTAGATGCCGCATAACTATATCAGAAAACTCCTTTTCTGATAAGTAGTCTTGCCCTGGCCAGGGACTATCAGGCATCCTTCCGTAGAGCATTCACTCTCCTATTACCGAGAGCGAGCGATCCCATATTGACCACACAATCACCTTCGAAGGTATTCCGCTAGATCCGAACACTTAACTGATTAGACCTCATGGCTAGAGATCTATAAGTCAAGGTCAAAACCTAGAAGTCCATCAACAAGGTGTCCTTGGTGTCTCAGGTCTAAGGACCAATCACGCCACTGTGACAATCAATCTAGCTGGTTGACAGTTAGGTAACATTACCATCCAGCAATTCATAACGGATCAGTTCAGTGAACTCATTCTCTAATGAGCACCTACAGATTCACCTTAGTGTCCCCACACAAGTGACTATGAGACCAGCCACCCTCATCATATGAGCAGGTGCAACCTGTACTAGCCTAACCGGATATCCGATGTCCTTCTCGGATATCCTCCGACTAGGAACAATAAGAATATACGTTTAAAGGATATTAATCTCATTGTTATGATCTCATCATAATTAATATCCATTGCGCATATTCATGGACTTCATAATGAAACGATAAACGAATTACACATAACGAATATAAAAGCCTTATTATTATACAAAGAACATGATTGTACAAGTTATGATTGGCTTGAGGACATCCATAACTAACAATCTCCCACTTGGACTAAAGCCAATCACCTTTAAGCCTTAAACCCATGGACTCAAGGTGGCGCTCAAACACAATTTGAGACAGAGGCTTCGTCAATGGATCTGCAATGTTGTCGACTGAAGGAACTCTTTCCACCAGTACATCTCCTCTAGTGATTATCTCCCTGATCAGGTGAAATCGCCTCAGAATGTGCTTCGACTTCTGATGAGACTGCGACTCTTTCGCTTGCGCAATGGCCCCATTGTTGTCACACAGCAATGGGATTGGATCAGAGTCACCTGGCACCACACCAAGGTCGGTGATGAACTCTTCATCCACACTGCCTCCTTGCGGCTTCAGCTGCAGCAATGTACTCAGCTTCTGTCGTCGAGTCTGCAGTGGTTTCTTGCTTGGAACTCTTCCAGCTCACTGCACCCCCGTTCAATGTGAACACAAACCCAGATGTAGACTAGCTATCATCTGGGTCTGACTGGAAACTCGAGTCAGTATATGCCCAAAGTTTCAAGTCCCCTTCTCCATAGACCAGAAATATATCCTTAGTCCTTCTCAAGTACTTAAGGATACATTTCACAGCCATCCAGTGTGTTTCACCTGGATTTGCCTGATATCTGCTCGTAACACTTAGAGCAAATACCACATCAGGTCTTGTACATAGCATGGCATATGATAGACCCTATAGCCGAGGCATAGGGGACTCTATCCATGGCTGCTCTTCAGGAGTCTTAGGAGACTGCTCCTTAGAGAGAATAATCCCATGTCTCATAGGTATGAGCCCTCTCTTGGAATTTTCCATGCCAAACCTTTGACAATGGTATCTATGTACATGGATTGGGTCAAGCCAAGCATCCTCTTAGATCTATCTCTATAGATATGTATTCCTAATACGTAGGATGCTTCTCCCAAATCCTTCATGGAGAAGTTCTTCGACAACCAAACCTTTACTGATGATAGCATCCCTACATCATTCCCAATGAGTAAGATGTCATCAACGTAAAGTACGAGAAAAGTGATAGCACTCCCACTGATTTTCTTATACACACATGGTTCATCTTCGTTCTTAATGAAGTCATAAGATTTGATAGCCTCATCAAACCTTATGTTCCAACTACGAGAAGCTTGCTTCAATCCATATATGGATCTTTGAAGCTTGCATACTTTGTCTGGACACTCTTTGGATGTGAAACCCTCAGGTTGTATCATATACACTTCCTCCTCAATGTTTCCATTAAGGAAAGCGGTTTTTACATCCATCTGCCAGATCTCGTAATCAAAGTATGCAGCAATGGCAAGAAGAATTCTGATCGACTTTATCATAGCAACTGGTGAGAAGTTTCGTCATAGTCAATTCCTTGCCTTTGACGATACCCCTTTGCCACCAACCTTGCCTTATAAGTGTCGATCTGTCCATCTGCACCGATCTTTCTCTTAAAGATCCACTTGCACCTAATAGGTACAATACCTTCGGGCAAGTCTACCAAATTCAAACTTAGTTGGTGTACATGGACTGCATCTCAGAATTCATGGCATCTCGCCATTCCCTGACTGAGGACAATCAACAGCCTCTGGTAGGTCTTGGATCATCATCCTCATCATAAGACATGCCTTCACTGATATGTCCAACATATCTTTCAGGCTGTCTAGGTACTCTACCAGACCTACGCTGAATGTGTGTATATTCCTGAACAGGTTCCGGAACCGATGCTTCACCTGGTGGACTTTGCACAATTTGTGGATCTAGAACCTCTTCTAGATCTACTTTACTCCCACTGTCCTCTTGGTAAGGTACTCCTCTTCCAAGAAGACAGCTCTCCTGGCGACAAACACTCTTTGTTCACCAGGATGGTAAAAGTAGTACCCAAACGTTTCTTTTGGGTATCCAACAAACCTGCACTTCTCGGTTCTGGATTCCAGTTATCTGGGTCATGTCTCCTCATGTGGGCAGGACAGCCCAGATTTTAACATGTTTAAAATCAGGCTTTCTACCTTCCATATCTCATATGGAGTGGAAGACACAGATTTACTGGGAACCCTGTTCAGCAGATATGCCGCTGACTCTAGCGCATATCCCCATAAGGAAACTGGTAACTGTGAACGGCTCATCATGGATCGCACCATGTCCAACAAGGTACGATTTCTCCTTTCCGATACACCATTCATCTGTGGTGTATAGGGAGGAGTCCATTGAGAAAGGATACCATTGTTCTTTAAGAATTGTGTGAACTCTGTACTTAAGTATTCACCTCCTCGGTCTGACCGTAGGATTTTAATACTCTTTCCAGTTTGTTTCTCAACTTCATTCTTAAATTCTTGGAATTTCCCAAAGGCTTCAGATTTGTACTTCATTAAGTAACAAATCCGAACCTTGAGTAGTCATCCGTGAATGTAATGAAGTATGAGTAGCCACCCTTGGCTTGGGTAGACATTGGACCACATACATCCGAATGTATTAGTTCCAATATGTCCTTGGCCCTATCTCCATGTCCACTAAATGGAGATTTGGTCAACTTACCCATTAAACAGGATTCACAAGTTGCATATGATTCATAATCAAATGGATCTAAGTATCCATTCTTATGCAACTTTTGAAGCCTATTCTCGCCAATGTGACCAAGCCTACAATGCCATAAGTAGGCAGTGTTCACACTATTCTTACTTCTCTTAGGAGAAACATCAACATGGAGATTTTCATAAGAGACATCAAGCAGATACAAACCATTCACCAAACTTGCTAAAGCAACTAGTTATTTCTTAAATAAACTGAACAACTATTGTTCTCAATGGTAAACATGTATCCAATTCTGTCTAAACAAGGAACAGAAATAATGTTCTTAATGATACTTGGCACATAGTAGCAATCATCTAATAAAAGTAAATATCCAGAAGGTAACTTGAGCTTCATTGTCCCCACAGTGTGTGCACCAACACTTGTGCCGTTTCCAAGCCTCAAGTTCACCTCGCCCTTGCTCAGCTTCCTTCTACTTGTCAGCACCTGCACATCATTGCAGATATGAGAAGCACATCCAGTGTCTAAAACCCAAGATGTAGAATCTCTAATAGACAAGTGAAGATCTATCATATAGATACATGAAGCTTCGCAAGCTTCTCCTTCTCCTGAGCCTTCATTGCAAGATAGTCCTTGCAATTTCTTTTCCAGTGCCCCTTTTCTTGCAGTGGAAGCACTCGCCTTTTCTTCTCCTTTGCTTATGTCCTTCTTTTGTTTCTGCTTAGACTGCTTCTTTGCATTGCCTTTCTTAAAGGCTTGCCTGCTCTCCTCTTCTTGTTGACTTTCCAACCATGAGAATAGTGGGCTTTTCCTTCTTAAAGTTGCCCTCAGCAGTCTTCAGCATGTTGAGCATCTCAGCTAAACTCACCTCAATTGTTCATTATGAAGTTCACAATGAACTGGGAATATGAATCTGGAAGTGACTGGAGAATGAGGTCCGTGCTTAGTTCCTTGTCAAGAGGAAAACCAAGCCCTTCGAGCCTCTCAATCCACTCTATCATCTTCAGCACATGAGATTGTACTGAAGACCCCTCTGCCATGCGAGCTCTGAACAGGGCCTTGGATATCTCATATCTTTCCACCCTGCTCTGCTCTTCAAAGAGCTCCTGCAAGTGCTGCATGATGGATCTAGCATCCATGTTCTCATGCTGCCTTTGCAACTCATTGCTCATTAAGGCAAGCATGTAGCATTGGGCCAGAGTGGAATCCTCCTTCCACTTCGCAAACTCAAGCGTTTCCCCTTCAGGTGCATCAAGGGGTGGTTCAGCTGGGATCTCACCCTCCAGGACATAGGCAATGCGCTCAGACCTGAGGACAATCTTCAGGTTTCTGAGCCAATCCGAGTAGTTCGGCCTGTCAATCTGTTGGCATCCAGTATGCCACGGAGTGGGTTACTTGACGACATTTTTCCTATAAAGGAAATGTAAACACAATTAGCAGATGTTCATAATAATAATTAAATCTAGATTAGGACTTTAATCAAGATTAGCTCCCACTATTTTCCGGCAGACTGTTTAACCCTCAGATATACAGAATGGGAGACACCGACGGTCTCCTAGTGGGGATCGGAATCTCACAGACTCATAGCATGATCTTGTGGATAGCACAACAAACCATACTATGATCTGAAAGCGGTCAACCCTTGACACTTGCAACTCTTGCAATATCCGATCTTATTTGGCCCCTGAATTTTAATGACCTTGTGGATAGCACAACAAGTCATTAAATCCAGTCTAAGCAGTACCATCATTACGTAACGAGCATAGATTTGGATGTAGCCTTGTGGATAGCACAACAAAGCTACACCGGTCCTCTATCCCGTTTAAGACATCACTATGCCATAGTTTTAGTCTGTCATCAGATTTGGCAAGCCTTGTGGATAGCACAACAAACTTGCCCGATCCAATGGCAATCCTAAAACTATAATGATGGAGGGCCACGTAATTCATTCTCAATGATTACGCTACGGCTTAAAATTTAAACGAGGAGGGATTTTGACATATTTTATCTTGGTCTCTATATCTGCGTGCTATTGATATATAGAATTTGGAATATCATATATTTAATTATATATATCAAAGCACATTCCACACGTATCATATATGAAGAAAAACGATGGATGATCATGGACTTTAACCTAGAGTGGCATTACCAGATCCAGTTGGTAATCCACGAAAATGGTGAACAAATGGCAGCCCCGCATCTGATGCTTTAGCTTGATGTAACTTTAAGCTCCAGCAAGGTCCTGCATGGTACTCTCCTCCATCTCCACCAATCCGCTTCTTAAAATTACAAGTAATATTTAAATTGGGCTCGCAGGCCCATAAATGTACATCAGATAATAATAAGAAACCTTGAACAAGTCAAGGGGAGTACATAATAAGAGGGAGATAGAATGTACAACCCGGATTCAATGGAGGGAGAGAGGGAGGCACACAGTCCTCATAAATTACATCATTTGCCATTAACCATAACAATCATCACATGATATCTAAGTCCATGACCATCCATCCACACACATCACATGCATCAACAAGCAATTATCACATAATTACTTCTAAAATATTTTACTTCAAAATATATAATTATACTTTGAAACCATTTAACTAAGCAATTTAGCTAACATGGATATCATCTAATCAACATTAGATAAACGTCATTCACGTTACTGCATGAAGTCGCCAAGATGTACAGTTAATTAATTTAAAAATCACATTTCTAAATCAATTAACATGTCTTAATTAGATTAGAGGAAATAACTAAAATGGTTCAGATTTCCTTTAAACTAATTAAGTAATGGGTCATTTATATGAAAATAATTTACAGAGTGAAAATAATTTTAAAACTCAAAAAATCATTTTTTCATAATTTCTGTGATTTTAAAACATTTTTTTCTGAATTTTAAACAATTTAAAAACATTTTAAAAACATTTAAAATTTGAAAAAGGGGAGGGGGTGACCGGATCAGGTCCAACTGGGATCCGGTGGGGCGCGCGGGCCACCTGCGCGGGTGGCCCGGGCCCCGCCCTGGGTCCGGGTGACTTACCCGGACCCAGGGCCGCGGGGGCGACCCGCGGGGTGTCGCCCCCTCCGCCCGCCTGGGTTCGCCCGAGGGGCGAACCCTAGGCCGCCGCTGCCCTTCGTGCAGGGCCGCGGCGGGGTCACCGCACCGCCCCGGGCGGCCGCGGACGGCGCCGGCGGCGCCGGACCCCGCCGCCCTTCGCCCTGGGCAACCAGAAAAACCCCGAAAAAACCCCTGAAACCTGCAAAATCTCCATATCTTGGACTGTCCAAGAAGCTGCAACCTGTGCGACAGCGGCACAATTGCAGGCGGCCGTACGACCTCCATAGATGGCCAAACGACGGCACGAGGGGTTCTTCGCGAAGGCCTTGGTACCAGGAACACCTTCCACGTACCAAGCGGCAAGTGCACATCCCATGTGCGACCCACGAACACGACAAACATGGCGACTCATGCACAACGCGAATCGACGAAAAACACATGAAATATCATACAAGATGCCGATTCCGAACGTACCAGCAACCTGGCTCTGATACCACTGTAAGGAATGATCAGAGTGCAGCGGATAACGTGAATCCCTCTAATGTGTATCGTTGCCGGCCGTCGGAATCGAACTAAAGCGGTAAACCACGCACAGGCAGATCTCATCTTTACCTTTGCGGGGTTGCGTAATGATAGCCCACGAATGCGTCGTTAAACACGTGACTAACAATCTCAAAATTATCGGCCCCACAATATTTTGACAATAGTTAAGTGGTGAGAACCGAGTCGAATCCACAGGGAAAAAGATTTTAGAGTGAAAATCTTGAGTTTTTAGTTAGGAAAGTAACATGGTGATATTAAAACTAAGTTGCGTTAATTAAATCTAAACTATGCTAAATAAATAAAAAGAGAGAGAGAGATAAAGAGTAACAAGTTCCAAAAATCACAATCCACTAAATACTAAAGGAAGATTAACAACAAATATTTTATCCTAAACAAAATACATCAACAACTATGCTAATAAAATATCAGAAATAATAAAAAGAGAGATGAGTAAGAGAGAAGAGAGAGACGAGATACAAGAGAGAGAGGAGAGAGAGCGCGGAGATAGAGGAGAGAGGAGAGAGGAGAGAGAAGAAAGAGATAAAGGAGGAGAGGGGATAGAGGAGAGAGAAGAGAAGAGAGAAGCGTGAGAGAGAGGAGAGAGGCGAGAGGGATAGGAGAGAGAAGAGAGAAAATAGAGAGAAGAGAGAGGAAAGAGAAAGAGAGAGGAGAGAGAGAGGCGCTGCGGCGGCTCCTCTCTACGTGCATGCATGCACGTAGAGAGGGAGAGGGGGCGGCGTAGCAGGCGGGCGCGGGGGTGGGCCGCGCAGGCGGGGGCGCGTGGAGGCGCGCAGGGGGGGGCGTGGAGGCGCGCAGGCGGGGCGTGCGGGGGCGGCGCTGGCAGGCGCGCGCGGGCGGCCGGGCCAGGCGGGCGGGGCAGGGGCCAGGCGGGCTCCTGGCGCGCGCGGGCGCGGCTGAGGCGGGGCGCGCGCGGGCGCGGGCTGAGGCGGGGCCTGCTGCTGCTCTGTGTGAGACCGAGAAAGAGAGAGAGAGACAGGAAGAGACGAAGAGAGGAGAGGAAGAAGAAGGAAAGAGAGAAGAAGAGGAGGAAGGGGAGATCGCAGGAGGGAGAAGAGAGAAAGTGAGAGGGAAGAGATCGGAGGAGAGAGAGGGAGAGAGAGAAGTGAGAAAGAGAATAGTGTGAGAGAGAGAGGGGGAGGTTTTATAAAAAGTAGAGAAGAGAGGAAGGGGGAGAGAAGAAAGGAAAGAGAGTTTTTTAGAAAATAGGAGAGGGATTTTAAAAACGAGAAAGTATTTTTGAAAGAAAGAGAGAGAGAATATTTTAAAAAATAGAGTCTCTCATTATTCTCTCTTGGTCTAATCAAATTTATTGGCCCATTTGACACTTCATTTCTTGGCCCATTAATCCTGCAAATACAACACAATAGAGATTTAATCAATTATCATTTTTGCAATAAAGTGACAATGAATTTGTGTAAAATTAAGGACCATAAGATAGTAAAATACATGATTATTATCAATAACAACGCAATTATCACACCCCCCAACTTACTCATTGCTAGTCCCTTAGCAATGCACACAAGTGAATAATTGGGACAAACAAGAGTTCAAACATCATATTTCATGGCAAGATAGTAAGAATGAGAGTGCTTGATCATAAGTATTTCAAGTTCAGTCGAGAGTGTCAAAGGCAAATATGTCAGTTTATGTCATTAGACAGTTCCTCAAGATACACACAAAATTTCATAATTTTGTTCAATGTTTGAGCATCAAAAAGAGAATGCATGGGTTTTTACTTATCACTCAAGGATGGTATCAACTCTACACTCCTTAAATTCGATCCTCGAATTACAGGTAGCTTTCACTCTGCCTAATTCTTTTTTTCATGCTCTTTTTTTTTCTTTGCTTTTACATGGTGCTGCACTTCCCTTCACCGTTTGACGCGAGCCTCAACTCTTACCTTAGGAGCCACAGACCGGTTACTAAGATCAGGGGCATTTTCCATGTTTCCTTTTTTTTTTCACTACTCACACATTTTCACATTTATTTGTAGGCAGGTAGCTTTTTCCCACGATGGTCATCAATAGGAATGTAGAATATCAATCAATCAACCTGAATGTTAGGTAAAACTCTCATCATCCATTTGAATAGCTCTATAATACTTTCCTATGTTGATGAAATTTCAAATGTATTTTGAGGAAGATGCTAAAACATAACTAGTTAACTCACCCCTTCAATACCACCTTCACAAGTACACACTATGAGTCAAGCTAGAAAAAAAATTTCTTGCATGAAATATGAAGCATGAAGCACAATGTTAGGGACAAAAATTTGAAATACAATTTGTCTCTCCCCCCAACTTAAATGACATTGTCCTCAATGGCATAAAAGTAATGACAATAGAATACAGCCAATGTAAGTTAAGAAAGGAGAGATGCAACCTGATGATCACATGCGGGTGGTTGCACACTAACTTCATCAAAGGATAGTGGCCAGCAAACACCTAAGACAAAAATAAAAATGAAATCAATAGAAATCAATTTTCCTAAAAATATTGGGTTGCCTCCCAACAAGCGCTAAGTTTAATGTCTTCAGCCAGACCCATGGGGGTAACAGGTCACGTAACACCCCCAATCAATTGACGCCAAATTTTTCCTTGTAAGGCATCATTAGCCATGGTGGGTCAAGTGGTCCACATGTACCTTGTAGATCAGTAAGTGATAGATAAACTGAGGCACTCAAGATCATATCTTCAATTAAGAAATTTTCATTTGTACACTTAAGATCTGTATGTGTTGAACACATCAATGCGGACTTGATTATTTTCACCTTTTCACCACAACTTCCATTTTCAGATCCTCTTTCATGATGTTGAGGTCAGATTGAGTTAAATGCTCAGAGGATTGCTTGAACTCCACAGGCTGACTTGTGTCAAAAATAGTAGCATGATCAGGAATGAAATGGATATGACTTTCAACACAAGGATGCTTAAGAGGTTCAAGTGCAGTTGACCAATCAGCTAGTGGTAGCATGTCCATGAATATATTGGATTGCCAGGTCAGGGAGAGGTAGGAGTTCCATATGCTTCTCGAAATCAAGAGAGACCCAGTCAATGTGGACTTCAGGCAGAATTTCTAATTCATCTCTTACCCAAGAAGAATGATTGATGACTACACCCAGCTCTTTCTCCACACTCACCTCTTCTTGTTACTCACCGAAACGATGTCACATCAAACTCGGACCCAACATCTAGATGACACTCTTTTCCTCTCCCCCCAACTTGAGTTCAACTAACTCATTAGAGCTTTCCTTAAATATGACATTATGGATGGAGTCTTCTTGATGGTCAGTTTCAAGTTGGGCCAAGACAATGGATTGATTTTCAGTGGCACCCATCTCCTCTTGATTTGACTCATTAATATTATCTCTCATTTTCCAAGTGGGCGTGTCCACAATCATGTGGACTGAGAAGTTGTGGATGGAATTTGAGAGTCAAATTGTTGGTCACAATCAAGATAATGATGTGCATGATTGTCAATGGGTTGGCAAGGTGACTGACTATCTTGCCTCCTTCTGATTTCCATCAGTTGAGTAATCAGGAGGTCAGTTTGACAAAGGATTGCTCCAATTCTTGTTGTTGTTGGGTGAATGTTTGCTCAAAGATTTGTTGGTTATCATGGAATTTTTGCATAAATTGCCCAAATTGATCATCAAAGAGCCCTGATTGCGAGGGAGATGTGTGAGTGGACTGTGGATATACATGTCCCTCATGATGGCTTTTGTCATGAATATCAATTTGGCATTGGGCCCAATGTTGAAAGTTGTGGATAGGTAGATTTGGGCTTGGGCCAGAATAGGTTGATCTCTAAGTGTTAAATGTGGCATTACTTCTCCAAGTGGTTGGAAGGGTGTGCCTTCAGGAGCATTTGTTAAGCACACAGGTAGATCAATGCCAAAAATTTTATGATCGAACCATGATATAATTTCGGCACCTAGAAAGGGTCCTTGAATTTCCCCTTGAGGATCTTGATAGAGTAAACTCAATTTTCAGGGGAGACACCTTGGTCAACTTTTGAGTAAGGAGTGGGTGTGGATAACACTTGAAAGGTTTGGGTCTGTTCTTGGGTTGAGGGAGGTGATGAGATATAAAGTGGTCAACATATTTCCTCCACCCTGAATCATACATGTGATCTTTAATTGGGTGACCATGAATCAGATGGGCTTGAGTCCATTTGGAGCCATTGGACTGGTAAGTAGAGGTTGATGGATAAAGTGGGTGAGGTTGAGAGTGCATACCATAGTGGGCTGATCCAATTTGTCCAATTGAAGTGCCAATTTCATAACCATGATTGTCAACCCACATAAATCCTCTTTTTTTGTTTTTTTTAATTTTTTTGTTGTTTGAAATATCTGATTTTTTGTATTTTCAAATAAGTTAGCAAACAATTAATCCTATGACCTATGGTTCCCTAGGACATAAACATTTAATTTCTCACTAATCAACTGAGGCCTAACTCAAATCCACTCTCAAGCTCGTTACCGGCCAGGTAAGAGGTGGGAAAGTGGGAGGTTCCCCCTGCTCTCACAGGGACCTAATTAAGTAACCACTTGTCCACTTAGGCGTTTGCCAATAAACCTCTAGCCTTAGACACCAGTCTCCAAACTTGATAGTGGGCCCAAGTGGGCCTAAGTCTCAAAGCGAACCCTAGGTCAAGTTTCTACTTTCTTTTATTGGCTTGGAAATGCAAGATGCAGGAAGTTGTGGTTTGTGGGCTAAGGAAGGGTGATCAAATCCCCACCTTATCTTGTTAAGGAAACTGCCCTTGAAGTATTTTAGAATGATGTGCACACCACAAAATCAAGCAAGGGTTCTATGCAAGCATGGCAATGCATGATCATGCTTTAAGAAAGTTGAGATTCTCACCTTGCCTCCCGCAATGTTCGACAAGAAAGGAAACTTTTCAAAAGGAAAATTACCTAAAGATGGAAATCTAAATGATGCATGTCCTAAAGATGGAAAGTTTCTAATCTTGACATGACATCTTTTATTGGATTCAAGTGATTGATTTTTTGTTTTTTTTTATTAATTGTCTAAACATGGCAACTAAGAAAAGGAAACTCAATCAGAGGGTTTTAATGGTACTTACCTTCAACGCAATCCCTCGTTCTTTTGGAAATGAAAACAAATGGAAAGAGTGAGAGAAGGAACTTCACCTACTTACCATTTTTTTATTGTTCATGCACTTTTTGGATTTTTTTCACTTTTTATTTGATACCTACAAAAAGAAAGAAAATGTTAGCCTGAATATACACAAAAAACATCAAAATTATCAAAACTAAAAATCTAATTCCCCGGCAACGGCGCCAAAAATTGATAGCCCACGAATGCGTCGTTAAACACGTGACTAACAATCTCAAAATTATCGGCCCACACTAAATATTTTGACAATAGTTAAGTGGTGAGAACCGAGTCGAATCCACAGGGAAAAAGATTTTAGAGTTGAAAATCTTGAGTTTTTAGTTAGGAAAGTAACATGGTGATATTAAAACTAAGTTGCGTTAATTAAATCTAAACTATGCTAAATAAATAAAAAGAGAGAGAGAGAGAATAAAGAGTAACAAGTTCCAAAAATCACAATCCACTAAATACGAAAGAAGATTAACAACAAAATATTTTATCCTAAACAAATACTCACAACTATGCTATAAAATATCAGAAATATAAAGAGAGATGAGTAAGAGAGAAGAGAGAGACGAGATAAAGAGAGAGAGGAGAGAGAGCGCGGGAGATAGAGGAGAGAGGAGAGAGAAGAGAAGAGATAAAAGGGAGAGAGGGGTAGAGGAGAGAGAAGAGAGAGAGAAGCGTGAGAGAGAGGAGAGAGGCGAGAGGGATAGGAGAGAGAGAGAGAGAAAATAGAGAGAAGAGAGAGGAAAGAGAAAAAGAGGAGGAGAGAGAGGCGCTGCGGCGGCTCCTCTCTACGTGCATGCATGCACGTAGAAGAAGGGAGAGGGGGCGGCGTAGCAGGCGGGCGCGGGGTGCGGGCGCGCAGGCGGGGGCCGTGGAGGGCGCAGGCGGGGGCGCGTGAGGCGCGCAGGCGGGGCGTGCGCGGGGGGCGCGCGCGGGGCGGCGCTGGCAGGCATGCGCGGGCGGCCGGGCCAGGCGGGCGGTGGGCAGGGGCCAGGCGGGCTCCTGGAGTGCACGGGCGCGGGCTGAGGCGGGGCGCGCGCGGGTGCGGGCTGAGGCGGGGCCTGCTGCTGCTGGCTCTGTGTGAGACCGAAAGAGAGAGAGAGCCAGGAAGAGAGAAGAAAGACGAGGAGAGAAAGAAGAAGGAAAGAGAGAAGAAGAGGAGGAGGGGAGATCGCAGGAGGAGAGAAGAGAAAGTGAGAGGGGGAAGAGATCGGAGGAGAGAGAGGGAGAGAGAGAAAGTGAGAAAGAGAATAGTTGTGAGAGAGAGAGGGGGATTTTATAAAATAGTAGAGAAAGAGAGGAAGGGGGAGAGAAGAAAGAAAGAGAGTTTTTTAGAAAATAGGAGAGGGATTTTAAAAATGAGAAAGTATTTTTGAAAAGAAAGAGAGAGAGAATATTTTAAAAAATAGAGTCTCTCATATTCTCTCTTGGTCTAATCAAATTTATTGGCCCATTTGACACTTAATTTCTTGGCCCATTAATCCTGCAAATACAACACAATAGAGATTTAATCAATTATCATTTTTGCAATAAAGTGACAATGAATTTGTGTAAAATTAAGAACCATAAGATAGTAAATAACATGATTATTATCAATAACAGCGCAATTATCACGTACTCCCGAATCCGGGGAGGAGGTGGCGCAGGAGGCGCCGGTGCTTCAAGCCGTTCAAGGTGTCGACCTCTAGACGTATCCACGCGAGAGCCGGACGCAGACGGATCTCCTCGTTCTCCACGCGTTCTCCGGATCTCAGCTCCACCATGTGCCTGAGAGAGGAGAGAGAGGGTGGGGGCGCCTTGGGAGAGAGAGAGGAGGGAGGCGGCCAGTGTTAAGCCTGGAGCTGGCCCAGAGTTTAAATCTCAGTGTGTATATTTATAGACATCGCGGTTTTTCATAAAAACCCAGTCATGTCTAAAAGAACACCTTGCCCAGTCTGCTCAGAACTATTATGGGTGTGACCCTCTAGGCCAACTGCTAGTCCAGTTTTCAGCCCATTAAGCTCAATACAACTCTTTATGACTTATGGTAATTAATTAACATCTCAATAATTAATTTTACACAATCAATTATCATCTCACGATAATTGACCGGCTTCCAATCAAGTTGGGTGCCAAGCAACATACTTGATCCTGGAAAGCATTGGGGTTCAGCAACCCATTCAAGGAACCTTTTGTATCATCAGTTACCACGTGACTATAACACTACTAGAAAAAGCGGGTTTACCGACGGATATTTCCGACGGAATTTTTCCGTCGGAAAATCCGTCGGAAATAACAATTTCCGACGGATTTCCGACGGATTTCCGACGCAATTATCGAAATTTTCGACCGATTTCCGACGGAATTCTTTTCCGTCGGTAATATTCCGACCAACTATTTCTGACGGACCATTTCCGACGACTTTCTGACGGAAGCCGTCAGAAAATTTATTTTCCGACGGATTTCCGACGGAAAGAGGCCGTCGGAAATGCCGCATTTTCTTGTGGTGTAATCCTTCGCTCGTACAATGCTCCCGAGTGCACTTAGGGTATGGTCAACTGTCAAACCCTAAATTGCACACTCACTCGGTTTAGATGCCGCATAACTATATCAGAAAACTCCTTTTCTGATTAGTAGTCTTGCCCTGGCCAGCGACTATCAGGCATCCTTCCGTAGAGCATTCACTCTCCTATTACCGAGAGCGAGCGATCCCATATTGACCACACAATCACCTTCGAAGGTATTCCGCTAGATCCGAACACTTAACTGATTAAGACCTCATGGATAGAGATCTATAAGTCAAGGTCAAAACTCAGAAGTCCATCAACAAGGTGTCCTTGGTGTCTCAGGTCTAAGGACCAATAACGCCACTGTGACAATGAATCTAGCTGGTTGACAGTTAGGTAACATTACCATCCAGCGGTTCATAACGGATCAGTTCAGTGAACTCATTCTCTAATGAGCACCTACAGATTCACCTTAGTGTCCCCACACAAGTGACTATGAGACCAGCCACCCTCATCATATGAGCAGGTGCAACCTGTACTAGCCTATCTGGATATCCGATGTCCTTCTCGGATATCCTCCGACTAGGAACAATTGAGAATATACGTTTAAAGGATATTAATCTCATTGTTATGATCTCATCATAATTAATATCCATTGCGCATATTCATGGACTTCATAATGAAACGATAAACGAATTACACATAACGAATATAAAAGCCTTATTATTATTATCAAAGAACAAGATTGTACAAGTTATGATTGGCTTGAGGACATCCATAACTAACAAGTTGGTATCAGAGCCTAGGATGTCCTTATTAGGATATTTTATGTCTAGGGATGTTCTAGGTGAACTGCCATAACTGTGTCTAAGTTAGCCGCCATACCTATGTGAGAGATTGAGTAAAGCTTGGGGTTATGCTAGGTGCATAACTATATGTATAAGTACCCTAAGTTTAAGAAGAAAATTAATAAGTATTATTGCTCGCAGGAACTAGAGGAGATGGCTGGCGAGCATGTACCAATGCACGAATTACAACAGACCGTACAGGGGTTAACTCAAGCCCTAACAACGTAATTCAAGCAGGAGCAAGAAATGGGGCAGGAGACTTATATGGGAACTTTCAACGAATAAATCCCCCTAGGTTTAATGGAACTCCGGATCCCGATGAAGCTGAAAATGGGTGAAGGCAATGGAATGGATCCTTAGGGTTATGCAATGTTCAGAGCAGGAGAAAGTCCTTCTGGCAACCTTCCAATTGGACCACGATGCTAGAACCTGGTGGGAAGCTGCCAATCGATAATTACCCAACATCAACATAGAGTGGGATAAATTTTTAGAACTCTTCAACACCAAATACTTTTCCGAGAGGATTCGTAAGAAGAAGGCAAATGAATTCGCCAATTTAAAACAACGAATGATGTCTATAGCAGAATATGAAGTGCAATTTGAAAGACTAGCACAATACGCACCACATTTGGTGAGTACGGAGAAGATGAAGGCGAAGAGATTCCTAGAAGGGTTGAGACCTGTGTTCTGCGAAAAATTGGCTCCACTAGACATTGAAGTATATTCAGTCATGGTATTGAGAGCTCAATTAGTAGAAGACACTATGGAACTTCATGAAAAGATTCATAAGAAGAAGTGTTGAAAGTGGAACGCGCCACTCATTCCAATGATAATAAAGGAAGAAATACAGTAGATAGCAAGAGAATGAAAGGGGAAGTGAAGCGGAAGGAATTCTGTAAATTTTGTAAAATGCCAGGTCATCAGATTGATAACTGTTGGAAGAAATTGGGCAGATGCTTGCGATGTGGAAGTCAACAACATCGAGTCATTGATTGTCCAACAAAGAAGAACCAAACTTCACGCCAAGGATGATTACAAGCCCTTGTGGATATAAATCATACCAATGAAGGTGGACAAGGTATCATCACTAAACCCTTAGATAAGTTCATATTATTTTCACGATAGCAAAACCCTAAGTGGGGTGATGATGGATTGAAATATTTAGAATAAATTGCTATAGTTGTATCATATCATATGAATTTGGGGACCAAATTCTTGTTAAGTGGGGGAGGATGTAGTAACCCGGAAAATTTCATATTTAAAATTTTGAAATAATAAATTTCTATAAAAACAGAATAATAGAACATACGTACCATTATCGTATGTGTAAGAACACATATAAAATTTTGTAAAAAATTGTAAATCAACTCCAAATATTATCCCTAAGTGTTCAACGAACGAATTCATGCAATAAAAAATCCAATGGCCAAACGTACGTCACAACGTGACTAATTATCCAAATTATGAAGCTAAGTCGGAAAACCGTTAACATGGAAAAATAACATGCCCAGAAATTAAACGAACATGTCGAAGAGATTTCGAACATCATGAAATGAATAACCATTATCGGTTTTGGACCAATGGCCCTCTCATAGCCGATGAATAAATTCAAATAAGAAAATGCAATAAAAATCATAACTTATTATTCCCTAATTAAAAGGGAAAAACCTATAAGATAAATTCCAATAAATAAGGGCTTGGTTAAATGGACCCATTAGAGTTTAGTGGTCCAAAATAAGGATTTTAAAATAAGAATAATCGGAAAATTCCCTAAATTCGCAACTTAAATATTACTTAAATAGAAAAGAGACATTTAATGCATTAAATAAGTAATTTGAGATGAAATTGGATTCCTAAACCTACCCCATATGGTTTAGCACGAATTTAGACCTCAACCTAACCCAAATAGAAGTTGGAAAGCAAGGAAGGAAGAAGGAGTTAGGAAATCTCGTAATTAAAGAGAAATTTGAGTAGTAGTAGGAATAGGAACCCTTACTAGCTTAAATATTCTCTTAACTCTCCATGGCTGGCACTGAAACTTTGCTGGGGCTTGTGGATGTGGAGAGAAGGTCAAGGAGGAGGAGAATTCGTGGGGAGAAGGCTCTCTCAAGCATCTTCCTTTGTTCTCCAAGTTTTAGCCCTAGAAGAGTAAAACGACTAAAGGTAGGCATTCTCACGAGCAAAACTCAATTAAATCCATCTGTAGATTGTTCCATACATCAGGAACAAAAGCCCTCTTGTTTCACTCTTTTTCATCAAGCCAATCTTTTGATCTTTATTTTTGAAATTCTGCAAATATGATGAACCCGACCCTTCTTCTTTATTCTTGATCTCCATGTATACTCAACCTCGTGCTCTCAAATTTTCACTAGAGTTACTGATGGATGTTAGGCATCTTTTGCCCCTAAAAGCCCTAATTTTTATCCATCCTTTGTCACGAATTAAATCTTGCATGATTTCGACAATGTACTGTTGCGGTTTAACCTTGACTTGTGTTACAAGTTCCACACCTCTTTGTGGAGTCGTTTTTAGACCAAGTGTTCAACAGGGAACTTGTTACCTCATGTGTCTTATTTCATTTGGCATTGGTTTCCCCAATTTTTGTTGACTATAGTGAGAGTATTAGTCCAACATTACCACTATGTCAGATTCACACAGTCAGTCACATACATTTTATTACCTATTCAAACGACCTTTGTTTCTCAATTATTTGCTATTGTAGAAAGTATTCGAAGTAATCTAACTAAAAAAGGTGGTTTCACTCGATTTGGATCACCCTAGCATTTGTTTTGATTTTTCAAACCCACAGGTGTCAAACCCAATCCAAGTCGGAGTTGGAAATAGGTAGAAAAAGCAACCCAAACGTCATTTTCAGGTAGCGACAGGTCGACACACGTCGCTACCATAACACGACAACATCATGGTCACGACCCATACCATAAATCAGGCCATTTCGTGGTCTTTTTCAGAAGCCGACAAGATCATGGTCGCCTTCATGTTCTGAAGGCGACAGGCACTGTGTCGCCTTCTACCTATGTCCACTTAATTGGCCATAACTTTTTCTATAGACCTCGGATTGACGAGCCATTTTCTTTGATGGATTACTCATTCAAAGGGCTTCAATTTGGTATATTCATGTGTGAGATTTGAATGAAAAATCAATGAGTTATGACCTTATGAAGTGAAGGGATGAGATTGCATTTGCCTTCTAAAAGGCATACATCTTGGTTTCCGTCGTTTTGTGTCGTTCTTTGCATGTGTGAGTTTGATCTCTTCTAGTAAGGTTATAGAAAGTATTAACATGCATTTATCAACCCATATCAAAGTTAAAACATAATTACATGATTTTTAATTCTTCTTAAGTTCATATACTTTTTGTCAACAGTCATATATAAACACATGTTATAAAATGGAGTTATATTGAATGACTTAAAATGCAATAACACGACTTCTTTCTATCCATGATTTCTCTTACACTCACACACACTTGAACCATCCAAACATGGCTTAACTTAGCATGAAAATACCTCATAATGTATCTAATAATTTATCACAATAATGTATATTTAAATTGCTCTATTTTAAATGAACTTGTTTTCATTTCTCGCGTTCTTTGGAATACCGTTACCGACGCTCCACTGTTCTAGAATTTCTCTAGAACGTCGGGCACTTGTTTCTATATACACACTTTCCTTGACTTGGACGAACTCTCCGTCGGATATTCCTTCTGCCGGACTAGTGAATCCTTGTTCAAGACCTCCGTAAGTCTCCTCTGTCCATGGATTCCCACATGGTTGACGAGCTGGTTGTACCCTAACAGCCTTAGTTGCTCTCGCTCTTATCTTGATTTCACGCCGGACCTCTGGACCTGTACATAATATGGCCAGCGGAAAGGTAGTGTATTCCACCTGACTGCCAACACCGTATGCGTGTGTTGTGCAACTATTACTATCTCTTGTTACTCGACGTTTCACGTGCAATGACCATAAGATCTTAGCTACACTCTACTTGCTCATCTATTCAAGTTCACTCTACTATCTCATCTATCTCGTCTATTCATTTGGACCTCTCTTGGTACCCTTGAGCTATGTGTCTCCTACTATTTTGTACTATTTCATGACTGTCTTGCGCTATAATATGGGTCTTGTGACTCTACTGTATCCAATGCATACTGTGCAAGGCACGGAGAGTGTCCGAGGGGCTTCAATCTAGTCCTGGGGGCAGAGAGCCACCCGAAAATACCTGCAGGGGCTATAGACGGTGTTCGGCATTGCACCGGTTCTGACATTACTGTATTGGCTAGACATTTGACTGTTATCCTTTTAGTCTGAGGAGTTCAGACGTACTGTGATATTACTGTGCTATCACAAACTGTTATACTATTAGTCTGAAGAGTTCAGACATACTGTGCGATTACTGTGCTATCGCAGACTGTTACTGAACGGCTACTATCCTAGAAGTGACTATTGCCGTATTCTACTAGTGCACCGTTGTGCAACCATACGCGCTATCTCGTTACACGCTATCTCGTTACACGCTATCTTGTCATACACTCTACTTGCTCTACTTGATACTTGCTATCTTGAGTTATTACGTACTATCGTGACTTAATCGCATTCAAAGTGCTCTACTCTCTCGTTGTCTAATGACAATAAAAGTGCTATACTCTCTCGGCTATCTACGGATAACCAAAGTGCCATTACTATTTCGATTGACAAAAGTTAATAAAAAGTGTTATACTATCTCGATTGATGAAAATCAATCAAAGTGCAATTTACTCTTTACATGACCAACTACTATCTCTCCTTGCTATACCTGTCGCTTGCTATTACTTGCCATTGTCGCTACATGTTGTTGCGTTGTTATCATTTCTATCGTGACTTGACTTTAGTCATCGTGCTATACTTGATTCATCTGCTATCTGAACCATGTTACTTGTGCTATTACTTTCTCAACTTTACATGACTCGCTCTATCATTAATTACTCTGCCATTTAATGCATTAATTATTTAAAACCTGCTTGATCCTGAGATTTAAGTCCTACTGGGCGTTATCGCTCACCCTTCGTTATTTGTTATTGTGTCTCAGGTAAGTCGGACAATGACGTTACACACACCAATGGGACAGGACCCGAGTGATGAGTGACCCGGAGTCAAGTCATGAAGTTGCCCTAGTACAATGGAGTCTAGTAGTTATTGCTTTAGATTGCTTTTCATTGTAATGCTGTCATTGAGCCTTATGTGTGGCTCTGAATTAATGGTTGTAATAGTCTTAGTGATTTGATAATGAAATAAAGAGTTTATTCCAATTATTGTTTATTAGATGCTCTGATGTTTGCGAAAGTATGCGCAATTGTCGTTACCATACTCGTTGTTCACATTCTCCTCCGATTTATTCCGTTGCTAAATTGGAGGGGCGTGACAGTTTAACACTTTACTAACTATCACATTATCATTAACTTACTAGTAATTAACAATTAAATTAACACATACTCATGCTATAACATGGATAATTAAACATAGAATCTATTAAACAAAGCTATACTAACTCATGTATAACAAGAATTCTAACCATGGTCACTTATAACATGGTGTCACTAACATGAGAGCATTATATAATCACATACTTGAAATTCTTACTTTCAGATAACACTAACACATGGCTTATATTAAAACTTTTAACATGATACTACTAACATGCTCATCAAGTAATTACTAATTCATGGACATAATTAACATACTTCTACACATGGTAGTAACATGATATCACAATTATCATTTAACATGGATCGTATTAATACATGCACTCACTTTCTCATGACATATTCACATGCACTTTTACCTTAACTTTCATAAGCACTTAATCTTTCATTTTTCCCACTCACATTCACTTACTGTAACGACCCTCCTTATATCGGTATGGTTACACCAACCCACATCGGTATAATGAACGCCGCTACAGTGGGACATTTACCCAACAATTGTACAATTAGGCTGAAACATACACAAATATATATAACACATGACAGCGGAAATGAAATGACTGGAAAGTAACTCTTATTCCATCATCCACATTCTATTCACAGTCCATATAGAGGAAAAGAGAACTAAACATTTCATAACTAAGAGATGAATTAAATACATTGTCCACATAAGACTACGCAGAGCCTTTTTATTACATACTTATGAAAATGAAAGTACAACGCTGAATCTAAACGAGGTCTCCTACTCCCGCTCCGAGTCGCTCCTAACGATCTCCTCGGAAGAAGTAGTAACGTCTGCACCTGTACACCGAGGCAAGGATGAGTTCAAAAGAACTCAACAAATAACTCTAAACACATTAAACTTACATGCATCACCTAACATTCACATCTCATACCACACAATCACATATAAGCATGGATTTAGCTATTTATGCAAATAGAACCTAAACATGATTTCCACACATTTTACACATGGAAATTGTTTAGTACAAAGTGTTCAATAAATTAAAGCCTATCACATGCTCTTTACACATTTATCAATATGTTAATTAAGTTTCATTTAATTACATTTATATATTCACATGTTAACATTTGTCATCTTAACCTGGAGTTTGTACACACAAGAAAGAGACAATTCTAGCATGGATTCTGTAATCATATCCACATGAATAACATTTATACACATGAAAAGCTTGCTGTTTTGCTATGTACATAACATATTCATTTAAGAAGTTATCATTTCACATGCTATCACAAGAGTTCATATTAACATATAATCATTTACACAATTTCATAGTTTTCACATGCATATTCCCTTAAACACAATTTCAAATTATTTAAATGCCGTGACACATAGCCCAACCACCATTAGAAGGACACACACTAATCACAACACATATCTATCACCTGGGCATTCCAGTGATAAATCTTACTTACTACGCAGAACCGGAGAAGCACTCTCCACCCTAACCAGCGATACTTGTTCGCCTCCAGTATTTAATCCCAATGCCTGTGGATATCACACACTATGAACCTTCCCGTGGGGACTTTACCAAAGTACAGTTCCACCCTCAAAGGTAGCAGTGTCACCCATTGGCACATTTACACATTTTCCATTTAAACACACACACAATTTCACACCATTTAACCTGTTATTCTCATTTTCACATTCATGCACATGGTTTAGGTTCCCTATCATGGTACTACTGTAATAGAACTAAATCAGTCACAACTACTAATTGATTCATATCATGCTGTAATTACATTAATCAATTTTAATTAGACTAAACCATACCCTTTTCATGATGAAAATATTGTACTCAGTACCTACTATTATCCAATGAACGTGAATATTTACCATAGGTCGTTTACTATTCAAGCATCACATATACGAAGGTTCATAATTTTTGAAATATCCATATTAATAAAATCCAAACAGTGATATTATCGAAGGTTAAAATAGCCCAATTTACATAGTTGTTATCATTCATACCTATAGTTCATGCTACACATGCATACTGACAGTACTGAACATATGCTAATTTTCAGGAATTTATATACTTTCATACCATTTATTGGATTTCTATACTAAATCAGCATGCTCCTTGTTTTACCATTCAGAAATTTTAATAATTTACACAGATATCATAAAATTCCAAATTTTATACAGCGTGAACTGAAACCCTTAACTGATATACAAAAATTCATGAATATTAATTTCTACACAAATTTGCATAATCAAGATTTTACAAGATTAAAACCTGTCAACTGAAGGGTTGCGGAATTCCCAATATAGTAATCTAGAAGGGGGGTTGAATAGATTACTGTCTCTTAAAAACTATTATGACGTTCTTTTTCTTAAAGCACAGATTAACAAGACAGTATCCAGATCTAAACTATGTGTAGATGAAGTAGAAACCTATCTAGCGTGTGAATATGCAACGTGCCTATCAAACATCTATCGTAGAAACGATCAAACCAAGAGACATGCAGATTTACGTGGTTCGGAGTACACAACAGTGTATCCTACGTCCACGCACACCACACACAGAATAAACTGCTTATGAGTGAGTTCGGTGACTACAACTCACACACACACGTGTTTTCTGATGTGCACCCACGATCAGAATAACACACACACGTGATCTCAAGCATAAGAGACGCTTGAATCACACAAACACACACACGATGGATAAGAATTGTGAAACAGGAAGAGTTCAGAGTATAGGAGTAAATCCTGATGTGGAACTCTTCTGAGAGCGTCTGGATGGAGTTCAAACTTCGACTTGACTGCTTTGGATTGATGGAGAAGGTTGAATCCACGACGATCTATCTTCAGTACTGCAGGATCAACAGATCTTCCGGTCTCTGCACTGCAGACATGAAGCAGAGCAGTAGCAACTCTTTTCTCTTGGACTTGGCTTTAGGGTTTTTTGGTTGTGGCTGCTTCTGTACGAGATTCTCTTCAAAAGGATGCTTATATAGTTGTGTTTTCATGTGGAGAGTCGTGGGACTTGAAAACACAATCTCGGTTATGAAGGAAGGTTTCCGTATTTGAAGATTCTCTGCGTCTGTCGACAGGTGTTGAGTGTCTGTCGACAGATTGCAATAGATTTGCAATAGACAGATTTAGGTAGTTCTGGCCTGTGGCATCTGTCGATAGGAGACATCCATCTGTCGACAGACAAAGTCAGTTTTGCCAAAACACAGAACTCTGGCATTTCTGTCTGTGACATCTGTCGACAGGTCTCTGAGCATTTGTCGACATGTGCTCTTTTTCTGAACTTAGTACTTTTCTGTCTGATCACAACTGTGGCATCTGTCGACATATGCCTTTGGGTCTGTCGACAGGTACATGTATAATAAATGTACCTGTGATCATTTTCTCATGATTTGTGAAGGCTTGGTTATATGCACTTGTACCTACATGATAAAACATGTATAGTTAGGTATAATGAAGACATAGATAACCAATATTGTATCATGTTAATTGACATGTATGAAACCTCAATTCAACTTATTCATCATTCAAAAACATTGTTTGATTAACATTTATCATTTAGAATGTGAATTCACTTAGTTTCCAGAATATGAACCCAACATTCTCCCCCTTTTTGATGATGACAAAATTATTCAATTAATGCTCATGCAATTGATTAATGCTCATACAATTGAGGTTTCTTCTCCCCCTTTTGACAACATCATAAATAGAGACAACAATCACACTTTGAGATATGCACAGAACATGTGATTTCATTCATAGGAAAGTGAAGCATTCACATGACAAAAGTGTGACTGAGATAACATGAAGTGAAGGAGAAAATACATGAAATAACATAAGAGAGAAACGACATTGCTCAGACTGAAATGAAAATACATGACATGACCCACTCCTAGACATTAAATCTATCTATGCAGCATCATCTTCAGGAGCTTGATGGGTGGCATGACGCTCAGTGGCAAGTCTGTCAATGCGTGTGTCCAAGGTATCCATTCTTGCATTCAGCCTCTCAAAGCCATGTGTCATCTGCACTTGTAGCTGTGCTATCAAATCCCGAATGGAGGGCTGAGCAGCTACATCAACACCAGCATCTCCCGGAGCCTCTAGTGGCTCTGATTGGGAGTCTTCATCAGCAGTATCTGCATCGCCATCCAACGGAGTCTTCATCCTCGGCAGCAGTAGGTGCCTTGCCCTTGAGTTCCTGGGTCACGACCCCATCCACTAGCTTGTATCCCATGCGTGTTGCGGCAGTGATATCAAAACTGTTGCGGGAGTTGAGTGAGACACACTCACTGTCTGGAATGGGAATGCCAATAAACTTCAAAAGAGAAGTAATTGGGCAAGCGAAGGGCATGGATCTCCTGGGTTGGTAGAAGCACTGGGTGATCAATGAAATCATCAGGAGAGGAAGATTGATGGGTTCACAATTAAGGAAGAAGGTAAACAATGATTCGTGAACATTGGTGACGAGTTCACGACTGCCATGCTTCGGCGCAATGCAAGTGGTGAAGATTTGGTGGATCATGCGGTTGAGGGGAGGGAAAGTGTTGGCATTGAGCTTAGCAATCTTCTTGGTGTATCATAGGGTTGAAGAGTAAGAAGGGATAGTAAACAGAGGCGTCGGGGTGATGATCAAGAATATCAGCCCCGGTGTTCGGAATCTGGAGGGCAGTGCTAAAAAGGTTAGCAGTGAGTTTAAAGGGAGTGCCCTTCACAGAGGTGTAGAACGCCTGACCGAGGAAGCTAGGTTGTTGAAGAACTTAGTTACGGCAGTGGGAGAGTATGCCGTATGAGCGTAGAAAGACTGTCCAATCCTGGGTATCGAATAGGGGTTGAAGGTTGGGGAAGAGATCGGCCAATGAATGGAAATCCAGATAACGTGGAGGAACGAACTTTGTGAATGTACCGTGAACCCGTGTGAGATGGAGATGGGGAGGTACGACCAACTCTGGAAGGCGATCATCCCGGTGTTTGGTCCGACGTTCATCGTGAACCCTGGGTCCTTCGCCAGCCGAGGAGGAGCAGGACGACGACGTGAAACCAACTTCTTCGCCTTGGGAGCCATGGAGGGGATGAGGCAAAGATGGAGGAATAGGAAGAGGCCTGGAGAAAGAAGGAACAAGGAGATCAAGTAGGAGGTAGGGTTTCCCGTCCAGAAAGGGGAAGGAGGTGTGTGAGAGAGGAAGGAGGAAGATTGATGGGTGAGTTGGGTAGAAAGGGTTTGGGTTGCCTTTTGAAAGAGGTGGGGGGAAGTTTAAAAGGCAATGGCCCACAAATCAGCCCCAAACGGCGTGCCCGTTGGGCTTCCAAGCAGAGCAGCCGCCGTCTGTCGACAGACAGATTTGCATCTGTCGACAGATGCTCCCAGAATGTCATCTTGTTGGATTTTTGTGTGTGATTTGAAAGGGAACTCTTGAGCAATGGTTTTGAACTGTGTACGTAAGGTGTATAGAAGGTGAATACAGATAAAAAAACATATCATATACATGTAGATGAAAAGCCACTTCAATTATCTCAATGGTTCAAACATAATACTTAGTTAGTCTTAAGTGGAAGCATTAAGAAAACACTCACTTAGATCAAAATAGGAACACTTTTACTCTTCTTTTGATTGATTAGAGTGTAGGACAACAAAACCCTCATAGTTGAGGTTCAAAGGATCAATGAGAGAAATATCGAATGTCAAGACATTCAAAAACATCAATGACCCAAGGGAATTATCACTCAGTGGAGGCTTCACACTATTCTATTTTTCTTTATTTGCCATTCTTAATGCAATGGGAAAAAGTGGTAGTTAAGAGAACTTCACACTTTGAACATGAGGGTAGACATTATACGTGCCCGTACCCCCAGTTACTCAGTGAAAGTGTCCATCATACCGTTGTACAGAGTTGATGAATTAGCCTTTTGACGCGAGGGCAAACATTTGTGATGCCCACTCCCCGGTTACTTAGCAAAAAACTCATCATTGCTCTGTATTTTTCCAATTTTATTAAGCTAATGGAATGAAATTGTTTAGAAATAGGTAGCTTTTCTCCAAGTATTGTTTTAATAACCCAAGATCAATGTAGTGATTGATTATCCATCAATTGTAGACATTAAACTCATTGATCATAATACTTTTCAAAAAGAGAACCATGTTTGCCTACTAGTTAATTATGTAGAAGAGTTAGGTGTTAGTTTTTGAAAATAGTGAAATTTTCCAGAATGATGGAACCTAGACTCAACATGAGTATTATGTAAAAATCACAAGATTGTTGAAATTGCTTAATATATCTTACGCACATGATGTGATCATATATGTTATTAACACCATATAGACACCTTAGACATTTTAGAGATACCAGCTCAAGGAATTTTTGATTGAATAGGCTTGAAATTCCAAGTTGAAGAGTGTCTGTCGACAGGCAAGATTGTGTCTCTCGACAGCTACACACAGACTGGATATTGGCTTGCTGGGAGGACAGTGACTGTGCATGTCTGTCGACAGATCCATTGTCGACTATCGACAGCTGCACACAGAAATCAGAACCGGGTTCTGTGAAGGCTGTTTTGTCGACAAAGGAATAGGGGCTGTCGACAGATACCTATTGAAGACCAGTTTAGAGATAGAAGGGAATGTGAAAAAATCATCCTATGTGAAGGAGTCAGTGAACAGCAAGGAAAAGTGATTTCCTTCACAATAACACCCATCTAATCTAAACTAGCTCCCCCATAATGTGTGCTCATGAAAAGACTCAAAATTTAAGCAATGCATTCAATTCAAGCAAGATATGCACACATGTATTCAGCAGACCATTCATGGAATTGAAACTGTTTTTGGTATTTTTCGATTTATGATTTTTTTGTTTGTTTTCAGAGTAATTTGGCTAATGAAATGAAACTTACCCCTTACCCAACATGGATGTCCCTTAATGGGCTGCAACTACGTGTACTTGGCGGAGAATATTTTCTCACGCATAATGAAAGTTTCTAAACAAGCCGAATTTGTTTTTCTACAATCACCATTTGATATGCCCCATAGTTGTTGCTTACAAGGAACATACATCAAGGACTTGGGATTTGTGTCACTGAATTTTACATAAGCCTAATTCTCTTCTAAGGGATGTGAACCTATCCTCAGCAAATGGTTTTGTAAAGATATCAGCTAGTTGTTGTTCTGTTGGTATGAAGCTAATTTCCAAATTTTTATTGGCTACGTCATCTCTCAAGAAGTGATGACGAATTTCTATGTGTTTTGTCCTAGAGTGTTGAATGAGATTTTTTGATAGATTGATTGCACTAGTGTTGTCACATAGGATTGGTGTGCATCCAAGGTCAATGTCGTAGTCGCACAACTGACTTTTTATCCACAACACTTGTGTTGCACAGCTCCCTGCAGCAACATATTCTACCTCTGTAGTGGAGAGTGCAACCGAATGTTGCTTCTTTGATGCCCACGAAACCATGCAACCACCAAGCATCTGGCAATAGCCACTAGTGCTCTTCCTGTCAATTTTACATCCAGCATAGTCAGCATCAGAATATGAGATTAGGTTAAAGCTACTACCTGCTGGATACCAAAGACCCAGGTCATGTGTACCTGAGAGATACCTGAATATTCTCTTAACTGCAATTAGGTGGCTTTCCTTTGGACTAGATTGATATCTAGCACAGAGGCAAACACTGAATTGTATGTCAGGTCTACTTGCAGTAAGATAGAGGAGTGAGCCGATCATACCTCGGAAGTGTTTAGCATCTACCGGTTTACCTTTTTCATCACTTTCTAGCTTAATGCTTGTGCTCATTGGTGTTGAGGCAGGTTTTGCAGTTTCAAACTGAAATCTCTTGAGAAGCTCTTTGACATATTTTTCTTGGTTTATGAAGAAGCCATCTTCCATTTGCTTGACCTGCAGACCAAGAAAGAATTGAAGCTCCCCCATTAAACTCATCTCAAATTCACTGTGCATGTGATGTGAGAATTCTTCACACAGTGAAGGGTTAGTAGAGCCAAAGATTATGTCGTCACATACACTTGAACAACAATGATGTGTGTGTGAACTTTCTTTGTAAAGAGAGTTTGGTCTACTTTACCTCGTGAGTAGTTTTTGCTTACCAGAAATTGGCTTAGCCTTCATACCAAGCTCGGGGTGCCTGTTTCAAACCATAGAGAGCCTTGTGCAATTTATATACATGGTTTGGTTTGTCATGAAGTTCAAAGCCAAGTGGTTGAGAGACATAAACTTCCTCTTTAATGTAGCCATTTAAGAAAGCAGTTTTATATCCAATATATTTGAGTTGAACTTGTTTGAAGCGAACAGCTAACAAGATTCTGTGCTTGCAAGGGTGCAGATTCAAAAATCCACACCAAATTCCTGATTATACCCAACCAGTTAGCTAGCCTTCTCACCACCTTTCCCTCTTCATTTAGCTTATTCCTAAAGACCCATCTTGTCCAATTACAGAAATTTCGGGGGTTCTAGGAACTAAACTCCAGACATTGTTTCTTTGAAATTGGCCTAGCTCCTCATGCATAGCATCAATCCATGAGTTTTCTTTCAAGGCTTCTTCAACATTTTTAGGCTCCACTGAGAGACAAAGGCTAAATGATCCTGTTCAACTATTTGATTAACTTGAGACCTAGTTTGAACTGAATCATTTATGTTACCTATGACATTCTCAAGTGGATGTGCTTTAGAGTACCTCACATTAGTGATTGTTGAAGGACCGGTTGATCTTGCACTTGAGGAGACTGTTCTGGAGGAGGGGTGGCTGGAGGACTTTCATGTTGTTGTTCATCCTCTTGTTGTGGATCTTGTGCAGGTACTTCATCTTCATTTCTGAACAGAAGTCCGTCATCTTCATCATTGTACCTGCGTAGATATCCACTGTTTATTTTTGAAACTGACTTAGAGATTGTATTTGGTTGCTTTGCAGTTCTTCATGTGTTGTATCTTCAGTTTCATCTTGAAACCTGTAAAGATTAGAACTGTCAGATTTGGTTTCAGATTCATCAAATACAACATGTGGAGTTTCTTCCACTTTTCTGGTTTTAAGATTAACACTCTATAAGCTCTAGAGTGTTCTGAGTATCCAAGAAAAATACCTTTGTCGCTTTGGCTTGGCTTCAAATTTGTCCAAATCAGTTTTATCATGTATTATGTATGAACACCTTTGGACCAAAAACTCTGAAGTATCTAAGGAATGGTTTCTTACATTTCAGAAGCTCATGGGAGTTTTCTTGAATACCGGTCTTACCATGGCTCGATTAAGAATGTAGCATGACGTGTTTACCGCTTCCCCCAAAAGGTTCTTGCAAGTTGATTTTCGACCAGAAGCGTACGAGCCATCTCCACCAAGGTTCTATTCTTCCTCTCCACAACCCCGTTTTGTTCTGGAGTTCTTGGGGAGGAGAACAAGTGTTCTATTCCTTGGTTCCTGCAGAAATCAGTGAAGGAGTTGTTGTCAAATTCTCCCCCGTGATCAGTGCGGATGGAGCATATCTTGTGGACATTTCCATGCTCAATTTTATTGAAGAATTCTTCAAAAACATTAATTGCATCATTCTTATGAGCCAGAAATTTCACCCAAGTGAACCTAGAAAAATCATCTACAATGACAAAGCCATACCGTTTGCCATTGAGACTCAGTGTTCTAGTAGGTCCAAATAGGTCCATGTGCAACAGTTCATAAGCTTTGGAAGTACTTACTGGTGCTTTCGATTTGAAGGCTTTTCGGGTCTGTTTTCCCTGTGCACATGCATCACAGAATTTTCATTTTTATTGAATGGGATTTCAGGAAGTCCACTTACCAGTTTGAGCCTCATGATCTTGTGCAAAACATTGTAACTCGCATGACCAAGCCTACGATGCCACAATGTAAGCTCATCCTGTTTATTTGCTACAAGACATAAATCATTATTTTCTGGATCATCTAATCAACCATGTAGATGTTATTTATTCTTTTTCCAGAAAATTGAGACTTCCTGTTCCCTTATCAAAGATTTGACATGAATCTGATTCAAAAACAATTTTATGGCCCTTGTCACACAATTGACTTATACTAAGTAAATTGTGATGAAGACCATCAACTAATAGTACATTATCTATTGAGTTGGAGGCAAACTTACCAACCTTACCTGAGCCGATGATCTGGCCTTTGTTGTTACCTCCAAAGACAACGTGACCTCCGTCTTTTTCCACGAGCAAACTGAATTTTTCTTTATCGCCCGTCATATGCCTCGAGCAGCCACTATCCAGGTACCATTTGTTTTGATTGTGAGCTGCTAGGCATTCCTGCACATGTGGATTAGACAAGAGGTTTTGGTACCCAATTACTTTGGGTGCCGTTTTATCATTCATGCCAAACAATAAATGCTTTGGAATCCAAACTTGTTTGATTTTCTGTTTGATTGGATTGTTCCAGCATTGTTTTTCATTGTGCCCAATCTTTTTACAGATTTTACATGATGATGGCTTATGAACAACAGTGGGCTTTGGATTCTTAGGAGCATGCATAGGCATCTTACCCTTTTGTTGCCTAGTGAACTTAGCTTTAGGGACTTGCTGTTTTTCCTTGGGACATCCCTGTTTGGGGTTAGTAGCAAACTCCTTAAGCTTAGTTGGAACAAATTTGGTAGCCTTAGGTTCCTGGTTTTTACCCTTGGATTGATTTTTCCTTTTCTTTGAGGGATTTTGATTGCTAGAGCTTGGGGTAGGATCAATGAAATCAGTCAACAGATTTTTGCCAATTTCCTTTGGCTTAGGATTTTGAAACCCAATCCCATGTCTAGCAACAAACACATTGGATCCTAGGATTGCATCTAGATTTTGTTTGCTCTTAACAAAACTAGATAGATCCTTTGATTTGCCTTTTAACTCCTTTTCAGCTTTTTCCAATTTCTCTTTTAGATTAGCATGCTCACTGTTTAGAGTTTCAAGAGAATTCATTAGATCATCTTTCTCTTTTTGAACTTCTTGAAGCTTAATTTTCATGCTATCCATCTCTTCACTGTGTGTTTGTTCATCTATTTTCATCATGTCAATTACCTTATTCAGAGATTCAATTTCATCATTATTATCGATTTCATGAACAAGGGAATTAACTCTCTTCTTGAGTGCTTTATTTTCTGATTTGAATTGACAGAATTTTTCAAAAAGGACAGTGTAAGCTTCTTCCCTTTCAGTAGTAGAAAATGATTCAAAGGAAGAGTTTACCTCAGAGGAGTCATCACTCCTTGCCATGAGACAGTGAATCTCGTCATCTCTTGAAGTAGCTTGACTCTTTTCGTCATCGTCTTCATCACTCCATGTAGCCAGCATTGCTTTGGCTTTCTTGAAGATGAACTTGTCCTTTTTCAGTTTCTTCTTGAGCTCGGGGCACTCTCCTCTCATGTGTCCCTGCTTCTTGCACTCATAGCACACAACATCAGATTTTTTATTGGACGAATCAAACATGTTGGTGCCCTTTTGGAAAGGTTTGGAGTTTCCTGAACCTCTTCTTTTGAATTTTAGGAACTTCTTAAACTGTCTAGTGAGCATGGCCATTTCGTCATTCTCACTATCAGTGGAGGTTTCAGAGTCAGAACCTTCCTGTTGGGCACTCTTTTTTGAATCTGAAGAGACTTTCTGGAAGCCTTCAAGGCAATAGACTTCCTTGGATTCTCTTCAGTTTCTTTTCTTTTTACGTTTAGTTCATAAGTCATGAGAGATCCAATCAATTCATCCACTTTCATTGTTGAAAGATTCTTGGAATCCTCGATGACAGTGACTTTGGTGTTCCAAGAGGATGGAAGAGACCGAAGTATCTTCCTCACCAAATCACTCTCTGAGTATTCCTTTTTAAGACCTTTCAATCCATTTATAAGTACCATGAATCTAGCAAACATGTCAGAAATTGTCTCATCATGGTTCATCTTAACATTTCATATTCTGAGACTAGCATGCTTACCTTGGATTCTCTCACCTCAGACGTACCTTCATATATCAGCTCAAGCTTGTCCCACATCTCTTTTGCTGAGGTGCATGTGGAGACTCTCGAGTATTCCTTCGGATGGACCGCGCACTGCATCATGTTCAGGGCGCTCCAGTTGAGTGTCCCCTTAGAGATTTGGTCCTTCGTCTAGGTATCCTCGTTCTCTGCAGTTCGTATGCTCCCTTTTTGACTATTTTCCATAGTTCGAAATTCTGTGCACGGAGAAACACCTGCATTCGATTTTTCCAATACGGATAGTCAGTGCCATCAAAGAAGGGTGGCCTGGTCACTGAGTGTCCCTCGGCCATATACCCCTTGTTAGATTCCATTTGACCGTGAATCTCCTGATCGTTAGATCAACCAGATAAAGCAGTAAATCGGAGAAACTCTGGCTCTGATACCAATTGAAGGGTTGCGGAATTCCCAATATAGTAATCTAGAAGGGGGGTTGAATAGATTACTGTCTCTTAAAAACTATTATGACGTTCTTTTTCTTAAAACACAGATTAACAAGACAGTATCAAGATCTAAACTAGTGTAGATGAAGTAGAAACCTATCTAGCGTGTGAATATGCAACGTGCCTATCAAACATCTATCGTAGAAACGATCAAACCAAGAGACATGCAGATTTACGTGGTTCGGAGTACACAACAGTGTATCCTACGTCCACGGCACACACACACACACAGAATAAACTGCTTATGAGCGAGTTCGGTGACTACAACTCACACACACACGTGCTTTCTGATGTGCACCCACGATCAGAATAACACACACACGTGATCTCAAGCATAAGAGACGCTTGAATCACACAAACACACACACGATGGATAAGAATTGTGAAACAGGAAGAGTTCAGAGTATAGGAGTAAATCCTGATGTGGAACTCTTCTGAGAGCGTCTGGATGGAGTTCAAACTTCGACTTGACTGCTTTGGATTGATGGAGAAGGTTGAATCCACGACGATCTATCTTCAGTACTGCAGGATCAACAGATCTTCCGGTCTCTGCACTGCAGACTTGAAGCAGAGCAGCAACAACTCTTTTCTCTTGGGCTTGGCTTTAGGGTTTTTGGTTGTGGCTGCTTCTGTACGAGATTCTCTTCAAAAGGATGCTTATATAGTTGTGTTTTCATGTGGAGAGTCGTGGGACTTGAAAACACAATCTCGGTTATGAAGGAAGGTTTCCGTATTTGAAGATTCTCTGCGTCTGTCGACAGGTGTTGAGTGTCTGTCGACAGATAGCAATAGATTTGCAATAGACAGATTTCAGGTAGTTCTGGCCTGTGGCATCTCTCGACAGGCGACATCCATCTGTCGACAGACAAAGTCAGTCTTGCCAAAACATAGAACTCTGGCATTTCTGTCTGTGACATCTGTCGACAGGTCTCTGAGCATCTGTCGACAGGTGCTCTTTTTCTGAACTTAGTACTTTTCTGTCTGATCACAACTGTGGCATCTGTCGACATATGCCTTTGGGTCTGTCGACAGGTACATGTATATAATGTACTTGTGATCATTTTCTCATGATTTGTGAAGGCTTGGTTATATGCACTTGTACCTACATGATAAAACATGTATAGTTAGGTATAATGAAGACATAGATAACCAAATATTGTATCATGTTAATTGACATGTATGAAACCTCAATTCAACTTATTAATCATTCAAAAACATTGTTTGATTAACATTTATCATTTAGAATGTGAATTCACTTAGTTTCCAGAATATGAACCCAACATCAACTAGACATTTCTGATAATCTAATAAGTGGAAAATCCACAGAAATTCATAACAATCCACAACATGCTTCCACACAAATATTTACATATCATATAAAGTTTATCTTATATCCTCATGCGCAGAAAATTTGAGAAAATAGTTTTTATAGGGCAGCAGACACATTGTTTCTGCTTGAAGAACTAAACGGCAAGGGTGGCCGCCTACAAAGTTAATGGAAACAAAGTCTGCCCCACATCAGATCTTAACGACAAAAGATCCTACCATATGTTCCTGTCTGTGTAGAACACAGACTGAACGCAAAAGATCGACTGAATGGGGGGTTCCAGGATTCGAATTAAAATCCTAAAATTTCTGGGACATACTAGACACATGTAAGGATTACGTGGATGGGTTACTTGCCTTGGATAAAATCCCCAATCGATGTTTTTAGTTGAAGAAGCTCTCCTCGGCTCGAGCCAAAGAGCCTTCAAATCCTTCTTTACCCGGGTTCCCTGTTGATCTTCACTGCACACCAGCATGGGGAAGTCGTTCCCGGATGTTCAGAGTCCTCTCCAGTCGATGCAGATCGCCGGATGAAGCGTCCAGTAGCCAGATCGAAGAGTTCCAAAACAGGTTTTCACACAGAAAGTCTAGGTTTTTGACCCAAGAGTCAAAAGGACAGACTTGGCCGAAAATTGGACAATATAAAGGGTTGGGGGTCGGATACGCATAAGGGTTAGGCTAGGTTACCGTTGGTGAATAGTTTCCAAATCAGAGGGCGACATTTTCGGGGGCGTTTCTGGATCTGAGATCACAACAGATCTGGAAAATAAACGTCAACATCTCTGGCCGCCAATACAGAGTTGGCGTCCATCGATGTGGCCGCTGACTCCCAATAAACGTCAACTCATGTTGACGCCTACTGGTCGACAGAACATACTTAAGAATGTAGAAATTATATACACCACACACATATAGATATATACATATATACCATGCATACATTACATCAGCACTAATTCATGCAATTCACACAAATAAATACTATGCATAGTAGTCCATACATCAATAGTATACTCGTATACACATATATACATAAGCAAACACTCAAGATAAAAATCAAGGGCTTTACACCCTCTCCCCCTTAAAGAAAACTTCGTCCCCGAAGTTAGACTGGCACTACTCAATCAACTGAGGATACTTCTTCTTCATTGCATCCTCAAGCTCCCATGTAGCCTCCTCTTGCGAGAAGTTGCGCCATAAAACTTTCACCGACGCAATGCTCTTGTTCCCGAGATGTTGAACCTTCCGATCAAGAATAGCTAATGGTTGCTCCACATAAGAAAGATCTAGCTGGATCTCTACTGGCTCGTGACTAATAATATAAGATGGATCTCTAACATACCTTCTGAGCATAGGTACGTGGAAAACAGGATGAACACTAGCTAATGCCGGGGGTAAAGCTAGCTCATATGCCACGTTGCCCAATCGTCTGAGAATCTCATACGGGCCAATGAATCTAGGACTTAACTTACCATGCCTGCCAAATCTAACTATACCACGAGTAGGCGAAATCTTTAAAAAGACATGCTCACCTACCTCGAACTCCAAATCCTTCCTCCTGTTGTCGGTATAACTCTTCTGCCTATCCTGTACCGCAACAAGCCTCTTCCTAATCAGCTGGACCTTATCCGAAGTCTCCTGAACTAACTCCGGACCAATCAGCTGCCTATCACCAGTCTCCTCCAAACGTAAAGGAGATCTACAAGGCCTACCATACAACGCCTCAAATGGAGCCATACCAATACTCGCATCAAAACTGTTGTTATATGCGAACTCCACAAGAGGTAAATGGCGCTCCCAATCATCCTTCCAATCCAGCACACACGCCCTCACATATCCTCGAGCGTCTGGATAGTCCTCTCGGACTGTCCATCTATCTGGGGATGAAAGGCCGAACTAAGCTTCACTCCGAACCTAACGCATCCTGAAGACCCTTCCATAATCTCGAAGTAAATAGTGGATCTCGATCCGAAATGATCGACTTCGGGACACCATGCAATCTAATAATGCTACTAATATACAATCTAGCTAATCTCTACTGACTGCTTCTTCTTCATGGGCAAGAAATGCGCAGTCTTCGAGAATCTATCTACTACTACCCAAATCGAGTCGTTACCCTGTCTGGATCGAGGCAAACCCGTAACAAAATCCATGGTGACTATAGCACCCCAGAATTTTAGCTATATAAAATTCAAATAATGGAAATAAATAATTTTCATGATATCCAAGTATGTAAAACATACGCATCATTATCGTACGTGCTATAACAAGTCTGAAAACCGTTAACACGGAAAAACGACGCAATCAAAAATTAAATACAAGTGTTGGAGAGACTTCCAACAATATATATTAATGACCCAATATCATAACTGGGCCAGGACATCATTTGGCCCAAAAATCAAATAAAGCTAGAAAATGTAGGGAAATTCGTAACTTTAATTAGGATGAAATTAGGAAGAGGCATTTGAGTTAGATTGGGATGCAATCATGCATTCCTGGCAACCCCAATTCGTGCTTATCTATGGTGGGAGGTTTCGTAAATCCTCACACCTCAAAGAGAGGAAGAAATCCTCAAAAAATAGGAAACTAACAAGCCAAAATCGCAACCCAGCTTTCCTAGTTACAATAGGACTCCTAAAACACCATGGTTGCTTAAAAACTCTCGACAAACCTTAGGGACGAGTTTTAGAACTTGCTGGGGTCGTGTGGCGGAGCGCTTGGGGCTTAGGAGTTGTGGAACGACAACAAGAAACTCATCTTCTTCCCCGTTGAGTCTGCTGCGACCTGCGCAGACGGTCGTCGTGAAGTCGACCATAGGTGGGCCAAACCTAAACCAAACCTTGCAAGGCTTATACCCTTGGAAATAGGGTCAAGTCTATGTTCTACCCCAAGTGGAATGCCCAAATTCCATGTAGTATACTCGGAGCAGTAAGCGTTTTCCTCCAAGTGGTCTGAACACGGGTTTTCTGGAAAACCAATGGGACTTATTCAACCAAAAGGTAGGTTTTCTTGGGCCAAACCTTAATATATCCTATTGAAAAGTGTAGAGCATCAAGTTAATTTTCGATTCCCACTGGTTTCATTGAATTCTAATGAGTATATTTTGAGTTATAAGTGTTTTCCCAAAGTCGCGCACTGTCAGGGCTTTTCCCGTTCTTCTTATAATGCACGTAATTTGGTACCGAATTAGACTAAACTTCCTTCATGAAAGTTCTTCTATTTGTAGTCACGATCATCTTTTATGTTGGACGTTTTCTCTAAAAGTCTTTCTTTAGAGATTTATAAACGTGTTAAGAGAGTCACTGCATAATACTGCGATTTTGGGCTGCACCTTACTTTATGTTCATCATAGTTTCTCATGATTCAAGATCGAATTAGATCAAACCCCCAACATCAAAGTTCTTCTACTAGTTATCATAGTCATCTTTTGTGTTGAATGTTTTATCTAAATGTCATTAGTTAGTGAGTTATAAGATGGGTAAGTGAATCACTGCATGAGACATGTTTTGGGTTACACTTGACCTATAGGTTTTGTTCTGGAAGGGCCTCTAGTGTCGTCACTACCTGATCTAGTGTAGACACACTGTCCCAAACCAGCCCAGAAGGTGTTCTGGGAAGGTCTCTAGTGTCGACACTACCTGATTTAGTGTCGACACAATGTCCCAGATTGGCCCAGAAGGTGTTCTAGGAAGGGTCTCTAGTGTCGACACTACCTGATCTAGTGTCGACACTACTTGACCTTTTTGCCTTGTATTTGAAGCACTGTGTCGACACTACCTGATCTTGTGTCGACACCAGTTGATCATTTTGCCTTGTATTTGAAGCATTGTGTCGACACTACTTGAACTAGTGTCGATACTACCTGACCAGTTCTGCATTATTTTGTCTTGTGTTTGAAGCATGGTGTCGACACCGGTAAGGGGTGTGTCGACACTACCTTTGCAAAATATTGCATGTCTTGGGTCAAATCATTACATGATGTCTACTTAACGGCTTAAAAGTGTTTAACCCATTGAAAAATTCTTAATTACAAGAATATTAATTCTAATTGCTTTCTTAATGATATGATCATACATGAAACTTGTGATTTACTCTTGTTACCATTCTAGCTTGCTTTAAATGATAATTTTATATTAAAATCTTGTAAACTCATATGTAGTTAAATGCATTGTTCATTGCATGCCATCATGTTAAGTGTTTTTCCGAGAGTTAGAGACCGACGGATTGTGAATTGACACGCGTACATCACTACACACTTATACCTCTAGGGCGTGCACTTCCTTTCTCTTCTTGTTCTCATGAGCGTGATTTACAATCTACACTAAAGCCATTAATGTAAAGATTGAACTAAATTGTAAATCGTTCAGATCTACTGCCGAACTTATCTCTGACCATTGTTCTCATGAAATCATGTTCAATTTAATTATTTACTTCTTCTCATCATCATCATGAACATGACATTACACATGCTTACTTATTGAAACTCTCATTGGCCATTATTAATGACTGTGGGTATCTACATTTAAAAATTTACATGAGATGCTGACAGGCACGGCGTGTGTCCAAGGGCTCCAGTCTAGCCCCAATGACGGCGAGTCATAAATATACTGTTAACCATGGGTATAATGATTACTGGCGTTGCATCTGTGCTGGGAGTACTTTCTTGCTTGTTGACTGTTAGATACAGAACCACATACACGTGACCTGTGTGCACTCTTAGTGGATCTTTCCTTGGTGTACATTAGTGTTTACGTGCCTGATTAGTGTTACTTGATCGTGCTTGTGCAATCTTGCTTACTTACTTGTTTGCGTGATATGGCCATCCTGCATTTATTGCAACTAGTGATATCTTGCGTTCTTGTAAACTATTGACATCAAGTGAAATCTTGCGTGCTTGTACAAAGTGATCTATTGCTAGTTCTATCTTGTTTTATCGTTCCAGATCTTATTCTATCATGATCACTCTATCTAGCTTGTTTCATGTATCATGTTTTAACGAGTTTTATTCGCACATACACATCATGACATACATCGTGCTTACCTAGTTCTAAATTGTTAATCACTTAAATCATTGCCCGCACATTGAGATATAAATCCTACTGGGCTAGTTTGCTCATCCCCTACTTTTACCCAATATAGGTGACTATGACATTCAAGAGGAAGAGCAAGTCGAGGATGGGAATGCGTCCGAGTGATGAGCGTCCCAATTATGAGTCTAGTTATAGTAGTTTATTTTGAGAGTTAGAACATGTAGTAGGAAGTGAGGGGTAAATGTAGTTTCCTTTTTATTGAGTCTCAGTCCTATACTAGTTTCCAATTTTGATAAAATGAGGTGAGATCTGAATACAATTTTTATTGAGTTCAACAGTTGGGCCCTATTATGATGTATGTATTATACATTTAGTGCGTGCTAGCTAGAGGCTTATCTGCTGACTGTTCACGTCTCGAGATATCGACTCGAATTCTTCGAACTAACATCTGCTGCGTAATTCTTAGGACGTGACAGTTAAGTGGTATCAGAGCCTAGAAATACCAAATAGGATATGTCTCAGGAATAGGAGATACCTATGGAACCTAGGTCATGAAAAATTAAATACAGTTCCTGGTGAGAATGGGTAGAGACGGGAATATGTAAGAAAGAATTAAACACTCCTACCCATTAACTCTATAATGTATCTGGGGACATTAATTGGTTTCCATAATTTTCTCAGGAATCCTCATAACACTCTCACACAACTGCAATGGCTCGCAACCAGTGGCAAGCTATGCAAGACACTGTGGCTGGACTTACGCAGGCCCTGCAAAATGTAGTTCAGGCTGGAAATCAGGCTGCAGCTGCAAGGAACGGAGCCGGTGATCTGCACCAAATTTTAGGAGTTTGAACCCTCCTCGTTTCTCTGGATCCCCTGACCCAGATGAGGCAGAAAATTGGTGAGAGGAGATAGAAAGGATTTTCCAAGTAATGCAATGCACTAATAGAGAGAAAGTGGTACTGGCCACTTTCCAATTACTAAAGATGCTCGAGCATGGTGGAAGGCCACCTCGGCCCACCTGCCAAACGTAGCTGAACTGGAGTGGGCCGGATTCCTGGAGATATTTTGAGGAAACTATTTCTCTGAGAGAGTCAAGGAGAAGAAGGCAGCAGAGTTTGCCGCACTAAAATAGAAAGGGATGTCTGTGCGAGTATGAGGCTCAGTTCGCTCGACTTGCTGTGTATGCCCCACATTTGGTGGGAACAGAAAGATTAAAGGCTAACTATTTCATGGACGGGCTTAGGCCCATGTTCATTGAAAGGCTCGGACCACACAATATTCAAACTTACACTGAGATGGTCCAAAGAGCTCAGCTGGTAGAAGACACCATGGCCAAAGTGGAGGGCATGAGGGGCAAGGACAACTCCAAGCCGGTCTTCATCAAGAAGGGAGCACCTAATATTGCCCCAACATTTCGTAACAACAACGTCAACAACAACAACAAGAGGCCAATGCCGGAAGAGATACTGCGGGGACAATAGAGTTAAAATAAAAGGTAGGCAGTTGGCTGAGAACTGCAAATTTTGTGATAAACCAGGACACCGAGCTGAGGATGCTGGAAGAAGCTCGGGGCATGCTGAGATGTGGTGGTCGTGACCACCGTATTCCTGACTGTCCAATGATGAAGGACCAACCAGGTAGAGCTCAGAATGCACCACGGCGTCAGGGACGCCTTAATGCTGTCATAGAAGCTGACCTACCCGAGGAAGGGGGTATGGTGGAAGGTACCATTTCCATACACTCTCAACCTGCATTTGTACTTATGATACTGGAGCTTTTATTCATTTTTCCACCACATTGCTGCAACTCTACCTGTCAACCTGTACCCTTGAAATCCAAGATCACTGTAGCCTCTCCACTAGGCTCAGAATCTGAACTCACTCACTACTTGCCAAATGTTAAACTTAATTGGAGGACACAATCTCCCTGCGACCTTATCTGCTTAGACATGAAGGGTTATGATGCCATTTTGGGTGTCGATTGGCTAATTGAATATGATGTCGATATAAATTATTGCCATAGGATGGTCACTTTTAAGAGACCAAACCTTCCAACTCTATCACTACTTGGCACCCGTTATCACAAACACCCTATTTTGATATCCTCCCTAAAGGCTTCTAAGCTGATCAAACCAGGGTTGTGATGCTTTCCTAGTTTCCGTCTTGGCAACTAAAAAGAAGAAAACCACCCTAGAAGACATTCCAATAGCCAGAGACTATCCTGATGTATTTCCGGAGGAATACCTGGTATACCACTGAGCGGGAGGTAAACTTCACCATTGAGTTACTCCCTGGGTAGCCCCTGTTTCAAAGGCTCCGTATCATATGTCCCCTGTTGAATTGCAGGAGTTGAAGAGCAGATTCAAGAATTGCTAGATCAGGGTTTTATCAGGCCTAGCACATCCCCGTGGGGAGCGCTAGTGCTATTTGTCAGGAAGAAGGATAGACAATGAGGCTATGCATTGATTACCGTCAGTTGAACCAGTTGACAATAAAGAATAAGTATCCACTGCCCCGCATCGACGAGCTATTTGACCAGATCTCCAGGGCACAATATTTCTCTAAGATAGATCTAAGATCAGGCTACCATCAACTATGAATAAAGGAGGAGGATATTCACAAGTCTGCATTCCAGAGTAGATATGGTCACTATGAGTTCGTGGTCATGCCGTTTGGTTTAACAAATGCTCCAGCGGCTTTCATGCAACTTGTGAACAATATCTATAGGCCATACTTGGACCAGTTTATAGTGGTGTTCATTGATGACATCCTTATTAACTCCAATCCAAAGAAGAACATGAAGAAACTTGAAGGTTGCTCTGCAAGTGCTCCGAGGTAATCAACTCTATGCCAAACTTAGTAAGTGTGAATTCTGGATGGAGGAAGTGTCCTTCCTTGGTCACATCATATCCAAGGAGGAATCTCTGTGGATCCATCTAAGGTGGAGGCGGTAAAGAGCTGGGAAAGGCCGACAACTATGTCGGAGATTAGAAGCTTTCTGGGTTTAGCCGGGTATTATCGCCGCTTCATTAAAGATTTCTCAAAGATAGTTGTACCATTGACCAGGCTTACCAGGAAGGAGAATCCATTTGCATCGACTGATGAATGTGAAGAAAGTTTCAGGGCATTGAAAGAGCACCTTACCTCAGCACCCGTACTGACCCTGCAGTTGCTGGGGGCAGTTTTGAAGTATACACCGATGCATCCGGGATCGGCCTTGGCTGTGTGCTGATGGAAAACGGAAAGTTATATGCTACGCGTCCAGACAATTGAAGAAGCACGAGGAAAATTACCCTGTACATGATCTGGAGCTAGCTGCTATAGTCTTCGCCTTGAAGATATGGCGTCATTATCTATATGGAGAAATTCATTGTTTTCTGACCATAAAAGCTTGAAGTATCTGTTTTCTCAGCAGGACTTGAATATGAGACAGCGGAGGTGGTTGGGTATCTCAAAGACTTCGACTTCACGATCCAATATCATCCAGGAAAAGCAAATGATGTGGCAGATGCTCTAAGTAGAAAGCCAATGATCACATTGTCAAGTTTAATGGTGGACGAATGGAAGTATTAGAAGACTTCGCCAAGTTAAATATTGATGCTGACATCAAAGAGAAGGGATGATTGTTCGAGTGTTAGAGCACAACCTACACTATTGGAGGACATCACAACACTCCAAGATAATGACCCTCTACTTGTGGAGATTAAGGCTAATCTAGACCAGAGGGCGGATTTCTCATAACTGAAGATGGAAGACTATTGTTCCGGGATCGAGTCTGTGTACCCGACCATGCGGAGACAAAGAAAATGATCATGGATGAGGCTCACAAGACCAGGTATACCATCATCCTGGAACCACCAAAATGTATCAAGATTTGAAAAGAAGCTTTGGTGGCCTAATATGAAGAGAGAGGTGGCGGAATATGTCACCCGATGCTTAACATGGCAAAGGGTCAAGGCGGAACACTTGCGACAGGTAAACTCAAACCCCTAGAAATCCCGGCATGGAAATGGGAAGGTATAGGGATGGACTTTATCTTCGGACTACCCAAATCAAGAGGTGGATTCGATGGTATCTGGGTTATAGTCGACCGTTAACTAAGTCAGCTCACTTCTTGCCAGTGAAGAACAAGTGGTCAGTAGACGTTCTGGCTGCATGTATGTGAAGGAAATAGTCAGACTACATGGAGTACCGGTGTCTATCGTGTCTGATAGAGACCCTAGGTTTACATCCCACTTTTGGAAAGGACTGCATACTCCTTGAGATCTAAACTAAACTTTAGCACGGCTTTCCATCACAAACAGATGGACAGACGGAGAGAACCAACTAGGTCATGAAGATATGCTTAGAGCATGTGTCCTAGATTTTGGAGGTAGCTGGCATGAACACTTATCTCTGGTGGAGTTCGCTTACAATAATAGCTATCAAGCTAGCATTCAAATGGCACCATTTGAAGAACTCTATGGCAGGACTTGCCGATCTCCAATATGCTGGTATGAAGTCGGCGAAAGACAAATGCTGGGACCTGAGATGATAAGGGAAACACAGAGAAGGTAAGCTTATTAAAGTTAGAATGGCAGTGGCGCAGCAAGACAAAAGGCATATGCAAACAACAGAAGGAGAGACCTGGAGTTTCAGTTGGTGGGAACATGTATTCTAAAGGTGTCTCCAGGCCGTGGGATCAGGCGTTTTGGCATTAAAGGCAAGTTGTCACCAAGGTTTGTCGGGCCTTTCGAAATCCTTGAAAGAGTCGGCGAGGTGGCATATCGTCTCGTTTACCCCACAAATGGATGGAATACACAATGTGTTCCCATATCCATGTTGAAAAAGTATGTACGAGATCCATGGCATGTCATAGAATACAAGCTTCTGGAGTTCAACAAAGACGGAACATATCAAGAGAAGCCATTAAGATCGTGGACCGGGAACTACGCCAACTAAGGAAAAAGGTTATTCCACTAGTAAGGGTTAGATGGAATCAACGCATGAATGAGGACGACACGTGGGAAACCAAGGAAGCAATGCGCAAAAGATACCCGGAGCTATTCACAAGTAAGTACACCTCACTTGTATAATAATTTTCTATACATGAATTTGGGGACCAATTCTCTTAAGTGGGGGAGGGTGTAGCACCCCGAAATTTTAGCTATACAAAAATTCAATAATGGAAATAAATAATTTCCATGATATCCAAGTATGTAAAATACGCATCATTATCGTACGTGCTATAACAAGTCGGAAAACCGTTAACACGGAATACGACGCAATCAAAAATTAAATACAAGTGTTGGAGAGACTTACAACATTATATATTAAGGACCCAATATCATAACTGGGCCAATGGACATCATTTGGCCCGAAAATCAAAAAAGCTAGAAAATGCAGGGAAATTCGTAACTTTAATTAGGCTGAAATTAGGAAGAGGCAATTTGAGTTGGATTGGGATGCAATCATGCATTCTTGGCAACCCAAATTTGTGCTTATCTATGGTGGGAGGTTTCCTAAAGCCTCACAAACTCATAGAGAGGAAGAAATCCTCAAAAAATAGGAAACTAACAAGCCAAAACCGCAACCCAGCTTTCCTAGTTACAATAGACTCCTAACACACCACGGTTGCTTAAAAAATCTTCGCCAAACCTTAGGGATGAGTTTTAGAACTTGCTGGGGTCGTGTGGGGGAGCTCTTGGTGGCTTAGGAGTTGTGGAACGACAACAAGAAACTCATCTTCTTCCCCGTTGAGTCTACTGCGACCTGCGCAGACGGTCGTCGTGAAGTCGACCAAAGGTGGGTAAAACCTAAACCAAACCTTGCAAGCTTATACCCTTGGAAAGAGGGTTAATTCTACGTTCTAACCCAGTGGAATGCCCAAATTCCATGCAGTATACTCGGAGCAGTAAGCGTTTTCCTCCAAGTGGTCTGAACACGGGTTTTTTGGAAAAACAACGGGACTTCTTCAACCCAAGGTAGGTTTTCTCGGGCCAAACCTTAATATATCCTATCCAAGGTGTAGAGCATCAAGTTCGTTCGATTCCCACTGGTTTCATCGAATTCTAATGAGTATATTTTGAGTTATAAGTGTTTTCCCAAGTCATGCACTATTAGGGCTTTTCCCGTTCTTCTTATAATGCACGTGATTTGGTACCGAATTAGACTAAACTTCATCATGAAAGTTCTTCTATTTGTAGTCACTATCATCTTTTATGTTGAACATTTTATCTAAAAGTCTTTCTTTAGAGATTTATAAATGTGTTAAGAGAGTCACTACATAATACTGCGATTTCGGGCTGCACCTTACTGTTATGCTTCATATGTTTCTCACGATTAGAGACCGAATCAGATTAAACCCCCAACATCAAAGTTCTTCTAATAGTTAATCCTCATCATCTTTTGTGTTGTTGAACATTTTGTCTAAATGTCATTAGTTAGAGAGGTATAAGATGGGTAAGTGAATCACTGCATGAGACATGTTTTGGGTTACACTTGACCTATAGGTTTTGTTCTGGAAGGGCCTCTAGTGTCGACATACCTGATCTAGTGTCGACACACTGTCCCAAACCAGCCCAGAAGGTGTTCTGGGAAGGTCTCTAGTGTCGACACTACCTGATCTAGTGTCGACACACTGTCCCAGATTGGTCCAGAAGGTGTTCTAGGAAGGGTCTCTAGTGTCGACACTACTTGATCTATTGTCGCATTACTTGACCTTTTTGCCTTGTATTTGAAGCACTGTGTCGACACTACCTGATCCTGTGTCAACACCACTTGATCATTTTACCTTGTATTTGAAGCATTGTGTCGACACTACTTGAACTAGTGTCGATACTACCTGACCAGTTCTGCATTATTTTGCCTTGTGTTTGAAGCATGGTGTCGACACCGGTAAGGGGTGTGTCGACACTACCTTTGCAAAATATTGCATGTTTGGGTCAAATCATTACATGATGTCTACTTAACGGCTTAAAAGTGTTTAACCCATTGAAAAATTCTTAATTACAAGAATATTAATTCTAATTGCTTTCTTAATGTTATGATCATACATGAAACTTGTGATTTACTCTTGTTACCATTCTAGCTTGCTTTAAATGATAAATTTTATCTTAAAATCTTGTAAACTCATATGTAGTTAAATGCATTGTTCATTGCATGCCATCATGTTAAGTATTTTTCCGAGAGTTTGAGACCGACGGATTGTGAATTTACACGCGTACATCACTACACACTATACCTCTAGGGCGTGCACTTCCTTTCTCTTCTTGTTCTCGTGAGCGTGATATACAATCTACACTAAAGCCATTAATGTAAAGATTGAACTAAATTGTAAATCGTACAGATCTACTGTCGAACTTATCTCTTGACCATTGTTCTCATGAAATCATGTTCAATTTAATTATTTACTTCTTCTCATCATCATCATGAACATGACATTACACATGCTTACTTATTGAAACTCTCATTGGCCATTATTAATGACTGTGGGTATCTACATTTAAAAATTTACATGAGATGCTGACAGGGCACGGCGTGTGTCCAAGGGCTCCAGTCTAGCCCCAATGACGGCGAGTCATAAATATACTGTTAACCATGGGGTATAATGATTACTGGCGTTGCATCTGCGCTGGGAGTACTTTCTTGCTTGTTGAATGTTAGATACAGAACCACATACACGTGACCTGTGTGCACTCTTGGTGGATCTTTCCTTGGTGTACATTAGTGTTTACGTGCCTGATTAGTGTTACTTGATCGTGCTTGTGCAATCTTGCTTGCTTGCTTGTTTGCGTGATATGGCCATCCTGCATTTATTGCAACTAGTGATATCTTGCGTTCTTGTAAACTATTGACATCAAGTGAAATCTTGCGTGCTTGTACAAAGCGATCTATTGCTAGTTCTATCTTATTGTATCGTTCCAGATCTTATTCTATCATGATCACTCTATCTAGTTTGTTTCATGTATCCTGTTTTAACAAGTTTTATTCGCACATGCACATCATGACATACATCGTGCTTACCTAGTTCTAAATTGTTAATCACTTAAATCATTGCCCCACATCTATACTATAATACTAAAACAGTCCCTATTTCCCGCAAAAACCTATCTACGGACAGGTGTCAGCACTAGATTAATTTTCCTCCACCTTTCTCTGAATTTAAATTTGAATTCAAATTGTTTTTACTACCTTTCAATGCCTCTGCGCAGCATTCTTTTTTTTTTTCAAAGTTTACGTAGGGACGCTACAGTAATTACTGTAGATCCGCTACAGTTACGCTACATAATTACTGTAGCTCCGCTGTTCGCTTTGCACCTTTGAACTACCGAAATAGGAAGTCGAAACGCCATCGTCATTCCTTCTCCCGAGACGGCGGAATAAGGTGCATTGGAAATAAACGACGATAAAGGACGCTGTCTGAGCCGTCTGAGCTGCTCCAGTCTCTCTCCTGCTCAAATCGCTGCCAGCCGCAGCAGCAACGACAGATCCTACGTCGCCAGCAACGGTGCAGCTCCTCCAGTGGAGGCAACGACACTACTACCTACTGCAGCTCCCTCCGGAGGCAACGGCGACAAGCGGAAGCTCCTCCTCCATGAGCACAAGCGGCGGCAACCACAGCATTTGCTCCCTGACAGTGGCCTGCAACGGAGGCGGCAGCAACAATAGGCAGAGGCGGCGACTCTAGCAGACCCCGGCGGCGGTGAGATGACGCCTCACGACACGAGGGCGGCAGGCCGGCAACTCCCTCTCTCCCCGGTGTAACCTGGAGTAGGGAAGAAAGGAGTCGGCGGCGACAGCTGCACCTCCACGACCCCCAGGCGACGATGGCGCGCCTCCCTCTCCTCTCGGTGGTGCAGGCTCGGCATAGCAACGGTGGTGCAGGCTCGGCACTGCAACGGCGGTGCAGGCTCCGGTCTCGCACCGGTAGAAGGTGACGATGTCCATGGAGTTGCTTCGTCTTCACGAGCTATTCCACCCCTTGGTGAACATGAAGCTCTGGCTGCTCTTCCAGTAGCAGTACCGAACTCCCACGCCCGGCCCTGCAGGTCCCTAAACTGTACCATGATACCCTCCGTCGCCCCCTCCTCGCCGTCCCTGCAGCCGCCGCCTCGGTCCGTGTCGATCGTGGGTATCTGCGGGAAGTGATTCACCGCGTACTTCTTGGGATGACCAGCCGGTTGAGCTTGCCCACGTCGCTCACGAACGCTTGGTTCCCCACTGACGCCGCCGCGGCCCTCGATGCTCCACCCCCGCCCCGTCCACACCGCCGCGTCCCTCGACGCTCCACCCCGCCCAGTCCACGCCGCCGTGGCCCTCGACGCTCCACCCCCGCCCCGTCCACGCCACCGCGTCCCTCGACGCTCCACCCTGTCCATACGTCCCGGAGACCTACACCGCGTCCGCCCTCTCTTCTCTTTGCCCTGATGCCGACTCTTCGTCTCTCTTCCATGTCCTCTCCCTGTCAGTTTCTACTACCTCTTCTGCTACCTGCAACTGCCCCAGCGGAGGATGATGGCACCCGGTGGAGCGGCCAGTCGGGGTTGTGTGGGCACACCTAAGGCTGGCCGACGGCGTTGCCCATGGAGAGGAGAGTGTCCATGGTGTTAGAGAAGCAAGAAAGGGAAAAATACAGTATCGTAGATAGAGAGAGAACTTGGTTAGAGAGAGAATTAAATTGGGTTTCATGCATGCAGCATGACCATCAACAGGGATGTCAACTTCTTCTTCGTCTACGCATTTGAGGCCTTCTATGTCGCAGTCCTACATCAGCCTCTGCCTCCACGCCGGGCATGCGCTGCCAACCCTGGCATGGGAGCCACCTTCTCTGCCGCTAAATGGGCCAGCACAAGTTAACCTGCCAAGCCCCAACTCCTTGGTATGCCACGCAGCATCATCCTCCAAGGCCGCCAACACAATTGTCCATAGATTCATACCATCCTGTCCAAAATAAACGTGAAGTTCTTTGCCATGTATATAGTGGGAGAGTAGGTGCTTTATCTATAACCATTTTCTTATGGTATGTTCAATATATATATATATATATATATATATATATATATATATATATACACACTCCAATACGTATGCTACCTCTAGTCCTCCCTGCACATCCTTTGAACCCGACCGTGTCCGTCTTCCCCACCACGACATGCTCCTGCTCGCCCCACGTCCGTGCGCTGCTACCATTGCTACGTGCTGCCGCACTCTGTCTTCCTAGGCAGCAAGCACCCTGTCGGCGTGTTGGTGTGGGCGGGGCAAGGCGGCGTGGTGATCAACCCCGACAGCGTGGGGTCTAAGATCGGTGGGATCACGTAGCCTTTCATCGTGGCGCTGGAGCTGGGAACGCATGGCATCTAGGTGAACCACATCTCGCCATTCATCGCGGTTGTGAACACATGCAAAGTCCCGTAACCCAGCCGGCTCCCATGTAGTTACGTAATGGCATGCGTATATATCTGGTCTCTATGCTTATCATGATACCTCCTACTGTGGGACTCCTGTACCGTTGTACACATAATATAAATATATATACAGGCGTTGGCCAGAAAGATGGTCAGCCAGACTTTCTCCTACTATGTCGTCTCCTCCAAATCTTTCTCCTCTTTCTTAACATGGTATCAAATCCCCTGCTCAACAGCACCACTCGATCCATGGCCACCGACAAGCAAACCACCTCACCACCGTCACCCAATGTATTGCCCTTTCTCCCTCTAAAACTCACCCGTGACAATTACCTGCTGTGGGCACACTTCACATAACTGCATGGGAGACGGCTAGTTTACGTTGCATGCGTTCACAGCAGGAGCTGCTCTGAGGGCGTCAGCAACCTGTGCGTAAGTCGTCACTGACGGTGAAGATGTCCTCGCTTGTGCCGTGATGGGCTTCTCCGTGGTCGCCTTCAACTGTGTCGGCGCATCCAGTTGTCTGTGAATTCGAATTGCTACTCCGCCTGGTGGTCGACGGCCCTCCCGCTGACCGCGTCAACAACGCCGCCGGAGAAGAGGACGTCATCGGTTGACATGCATGCGTCGGGAACCTGTTGGTTCCCCACTTTTCTGGGGACCTCATCGCCATGGACTTCCAGTTCGTATCGGCGGATGCCATCGCCAAGGCTGCAACCGTGCTCGCGCTGGCGGCCTACGGCACTGTCCGCAGTAGTGAAGACGTCCTCGCCTGCGCCATGAAGGGCTTCTTCTCCCATCTACTGTGCGTTGTCGGTCCCACCGTCATCGTCTACCACGCCATCACATCTACCGTGAAGGGCTTCTCCCATCTATTATGTGTTCTTGGCTTGATGAAAAATAAGTTAGAAATTGACGTTAGGTGTATTCGTTGGGAAGCTCTACCAGTCATTTATATAAATGGTTTTCCATATCATTAGTTTCTGCGGCAAGTCATACGGGAAACTATTGTTTGGTGCATTTATAACTGGGAGGTTTGATATAAATTTTTTTAGATTTTTGGGATTACTGTTGCGAAACAGTACACAACGGTTTGTTTTTTTTTTTTCTTCTCAGTTTTAATTTTTATTTTAAAGTCGGATTGTGAAAGATGACAATTTTCATTTTATACTTTTTTAAAATATAAAAAAATATCATTAAAAAATATACATACTAATGTCGTCAGGAACACAATATTGTGCTGTTGACCATCGTAGAGAGATGTGATGTAGATGTGATGTAGTGGTATCTCAAATATCCTCATTATTACTGCAATATCTCTGCCACCTTCTTTCTTCACCTTCATCTTCCCCCACCCTATGCACTTCATGCTCTTTATAGTGCTAAATAATTAATCTATTTTCTTTATGTATTATGTAGTTTAGATTATCAAATTATATGTCTTTTTTTAAACACATCTGCCATGTCATCAACTTGACCATTCATATTTTTTGTCTTAATATCGTGCATACTAACATACATATTAAGATGTTACTAATATAATTCATATTCATTTATTGGATTTATAGTTTTTTATCTATCTACATATTTATAGATTTAATGTTAATATCTATATGTTTACGTAGATATATATGTGAGTAAGAAGTGCTATAATAAGGGATCTATGAGTTTTATTTTACACTTTTTAATGTTATTTTATGGACCAAGAAAACTTGCATAAGGAAGATAGAATTACTTTGTATAATCTCTTCTACTGGACTGGATGGTTTAAGTTGTTTCCTTCTTCTGCACCAATTATTTGATTAGATACATACTTTAATAAACATATTAGACATGTTTAGTTTTATGCTTTAAGATTTTAACGTGCATAGTAACATGCATTATATCTTTTAGTTGATCTCAGTGGAGTCCATCATGGTAAATGTTTTGATTAAATTTATTATTTAATTGTTCTCAGCTATCTCAAAGTCACTATGTCTTTAGTCTCCTAAGTTTTGCAGTGAACATTAGATTGCAAGTGATGTTATGGTAAATGAGAATGCACTACATTGATCAACGCCACTTAAGACGATGGAATGAAACAAAGTACTCATGGCAGACACAAACAATTGTTGGGTTTTCCATATATTTATTCTTAGGTATAGTAATGCTAGCTACCTGCATATGCAGAGTAGTGAAAAGTCTATTTTGGATGCTGCATATCCAGAACAGTAGTGAAAGTCCATCTAGATAAAATTAATTATTTAATTATTCTATTCATCTTTATATTTTTACAATATTTTATCCTAACAAAATTATTTACAAAAAAATTACACGTCTTTGTAAATATTATTTTTATTAACTGTAATATTGTATAAATATTACCGTGCATGGCAAGGGTGCTCAACTAATTTGATTTTTTTTTCTGCGGATGAATTTTACTTGGTTTTACAGGAGATTGAAACTTAGATAAATGAACTTACTTTGGTGGAATGCTTCTAACCTAGATAAAGTATGTAATTAGTGCTAAAATCCATCTCATTATGGTCTTAGGTTTTAATGTACATATTGACATATTAAAACAGTTAAAGTTGTTTCCTATGAATAATGGTTTAATGTCGATAAATTTTAATGTGCATGTTAATTAATTTATATTTATATTTATATTCTTGACAAGATTAATTTACTTATGTATATTTTATAAACAATCGCCGTGCATCGCACGGGTGTCCAACTAGTTGAGATATAAATCCTACTGGGCTAGTTTGCTCATCCCCTACTTTTACCCAACATAGGTGACTATGACATTCAAGAGGAAGAGCAAGTCGAGGATGGGAATGCGTCCGAGTGATGAGCGTCCCAATTATGAGTCTAGTTATAGTAGTTTATTTTGAGAGTTAGAACTGTAGTAGGAAGGAGGGTAAATGTACTTTCCTTTTTATTGAGTCTCAGTCCTGTACTAGTTTCCAATTTTGATAAAATGAGTGAGATCTGAATACAATTTTTATTGAGTTCAACAGTTGGCCCTATTATGATGTATGTTATTATACATTTAGTGCGTGCTAGCTAGAGGCTTATCTGCCGACTGTTCACGTCTCGGGATATCTACTCAAATTCTTCGAACTAACATCCCTGCGTAATTCTCGGGACGTGACAGTGAGAGCCTCCCACTTCCATACTGGGATCTCCATCTTCTGCATAAGACCAGATGGTCGCTGCCGCTCGGCCTTCACTTGCTGGCAAACTAGACATCCAGACACAAATTCTACTACATCTCTCTTCATGCCAGACCACCAAAAAGATCTCTTCAAATCCTAGTACATCTTAGTGTTACCCGGATGAATAGAGAATCTAGACCTATGAGCTTCTGCTAAAATATGCTCACGGACAACCACGATGTCTGGAACACAAACACGGTGATGGAATCTAATCACGTCATCCTCATCACGAGCAATGCCTGCCTTACCCACTAACTCTTGGAGTTTAGGGTCACTTTCTGTTGCTCGATCACTACATCCAACATCGAAGACCTAATGGACAACTGAGCTACAAAAGCCTGGTACAATGATGGCTCTAACTCAGTCATCGCACACGCCGCATCCTCCAACATCTTCCAATCCCACTAGAGAGATGACCTCTTTCTGCTAAGGGCATCCACTAAGACATTCGTCTTTCCAGGATGATACTGGAGGTCGAAGTCATAGTCCTTCAAGAACTCAATCCATCTTCTCTTCCTAAGGTTTAATTCCTTTGGGAGAAAAGATACTTTATGCTCTTGTGGTCAGTGAACACCTCAAATCTGACACCATAAAGATAGTGCCTCCAGATCATCAGTGCATGAACCACCGCCGCAAGCTCAAGATTATGAGTTGGATAATTTCGCTCATGCTCCTTCAATTGACGAGAAGCATACGCTACTACCCTTCCTTACTGCATCAATACACAGCCAAGGCCAATCCGAGATGTCTGTGTAGATAGCAAACCCTCTACACCGCTCGGCAAAACTAACATAGGAGCCGAAGTGAGATTAGTCTTCAATAACTGAAAACTACTCTCACACTCCTCGGACCAAACAAACTTCACTCCCTTCCTGGTCAGCTGTGTCAATGGGGCGGCGATGGATGAAAATCCCTCAATAAATTGCCGATAATAAACCATCAACCCAAGAAAACTCCGAATCTCCGAAGGAGTCTTGGGAATCTCTCAATCCATAATAGCCTGGACTTTCACTGGATCCACTACTACACCAGCACCGGAGATAACATGCCCAAGAAATGAACCGCGCGCAACCAAAAATCGCACTTACTGAATTTTGCATACAGCTTGTGCTCATGGAGAACCTCTAACACTACCTCAATGCTGACGATGTGGGCTCATCCGGGAGAGTAGACCAACATGTCATCAATAAAAACTACGACGAAACTATCTAGGTATGGTCTAAACACCCTGTTCATGAGATCCATGAACGCTGCAGGGGCGTGGTCAAACCAAAAGGAAGGACAAAAACTCATAATGTCCATAACGGGTTCTAAAAGCCGTCTTGGACACATCCTCACTCCTAATCCTCAACTGATGATAACCAGACCGCAAATCAATCTTAGAAAAGACTGATGCATCTTCTTGCAGCTGATCAAACAGATCATCAATCCGAGGTAAGGGGATACGTGTTCTTCACCGTCACTGGTTTAGCTTTCTATAATCAATGCATAACCTATGTGATCCATCCTTCTTCTTCACGAATAAGACAAGTGCGCCCAAGGGGAAACGCTAGGACGAATAAACCCTTATCTAACAAATCCTGCAAACTGCTTCCTTAGACTCAGCTAATTCCGCAGGTGCCATCTGATAAGGTGCTTCGAGATAGGAGAGGTTCCTGGAAGCAACTCTAAGGTGAACTCTATCTCTCTAGCCAGCGGAAATCCAGATAAATCATCAGGAAAGATATCTGGAAATTCCCGCAATACATCAATCTCTGCAAGAGTAGGTGACTCATCAGCCTTGGGTACTAATACCACCTGAAAGAAAAGAGTCACAACCCTTGTTGACATTCTCATCCCCCTCATGGCAGAGATGACAAACTTCCTGCCAAGTTCCTTGGCAAAGGATGAGGAAATTCATCTTCACCAGGAATGCGGAAAACGATCTTCTTCCCACGACAATCTACTAACGCATAGTGCTCCTCTAGCCAATCCAAACCAACAATAGCATCGTAGTCTTCATATTTAGCAAGAAGAAACACCCTTCTAGGACTCTATCCTCAATGCACACCGGTAAAGACGGAATATACTTCCTAGTCGATACCGTACCTGCAGGTGTGTGCACAGACAAAGGGACTTCTAATCCTGAGATCTATTCTAACTCTAAGGTCAACTGTCTAGCAAAATGCTTGGAAATGAACGAGTGGGTAGCACCCGTATCGAACAAAACTCGAGCATGCACACCTAAGAACAAAACCGTACCTTCGGTGACATGATCCACTTGCTCGGCGTCCTCATGAGCTAACGCAAACACTCGAGCTGGGACTCGAGGTCTCCCTGGTTGTCCTGTCGCTGGCGCTGTGCTGCTGCTTGCTACTGGGGCTGGTGCCGTTCCACGCTGACCTCCCTACTGTAGTCTGGGGCAACTTAATCCTATGCTCTCTGCTTCCGCACTTCAAGCACTTCCCCGCCAACTTCCAACATTCCGTAACCACCAGTGCCTCCCCAATGAGGACACTCCTTCTTACTATTAGGGGATGTTGAGAAGGTACCTGACCACTGGCCCGATGCCACAAGACGCTGCGGTGAATGAAAAGTCGCCTTCTTCCTATCCTGGCCTCTAGAAAGGAGCCGCAGGCCTCTTCTGAGAAGCCTTTCTCCTCCAGGTAATGCTCCATCTCTCCTCCTGCCGACACACCGCCGCTGAGCGCCTGCTCGAGGGTTACGATGGTCGAAAGCCACCACCTCGTCCTCAGCGATGGCCTCAGACCCATCACGAATTTCTTCACCTTCCTGCGTTCATCAGCTACAATATGAGGGGCATTCTTCGATAGCTCAGCAAACCTGGCCTCGTACTCTAGTACGGTCATGGAGCTTGAGTCAACGAGAGGAACTCCTGCTCCATCTTGTCCTGGATGTGCTCCGGAACAAACTTGGCTCGAAAGAGCCTTACGAATCATCCCAACCAACCTCCACAGCACCATCCTCGAACCGAGTACGTAACAATGAGGTCCACCACACGTCGGCTCGCCCTGCCAAAACCACCCCATAAGGACTAACCAACATAACTATAATTAAAGAAATAACCACCAAATTAAATTACACATACCTGTAGAATATAGGTGACTAAAGTGACCTTGTCATCCCCAGCGCATCTAATAGTCAGGAAGATCTTTTTGATCTCCCTCATCTAGCTCTCAGCGAGTAAGGGTCGCTATCCCCCTTAAAGAGGGTGGCGCCATCCTTTTGAACCGTTCCATGATGGAGGGTCCACCATGGTCCTGGGCCTGGGGAGGACTGGCACTTGAGCCTGCCACAGCAACATCATAAGCAACACATATAGCATAACAACATAGCAAAACATATCATCAAGTAAAAAAGACTACCCTTTTTATCATTCTAACCTGAGCCTCCAGCTGAGCCTAGAGTGCAGCTGAGTGGGGCCTGTGTCTGCATGGCCTGCACTAAACCCTGCATGAACACTCCATAGTCTACTGATGGCGGTGGGGGAAAGCACATGACCCTAGGGTGCTTGGGCCTGCTGCTCACCCTAATCCTCACGTCGATGCTCATCTCTCTCTGCTCCCCTTCACAAGCAGGAACACCCATGCCTACCATGCGAAGCCATATCCTCCTGCAAATGATTTAATCACAATTTAGAACTAGACTATCTAATTTCTAACTATTTACTTATCTATGTGGACAATCTACACAAACTTAGCATACAATGAAGATGATGGTATGTACATATTTATGTACAATTTCAGCCTGTAGCTCTGATACCAATCTCTGTAACGACCTCCTTATACCGGTATGGTTACACCAACCCACATCGGTAAATGAACACCGCTACAGTGGGACATTTACCAACAATGTACAATTAGGCTGAAACATACACAAATATATATATAACACATGACAGCGGAAATGAAATGACTGGAAGTAATCTTATCCATCATCCACATTCTATTCACAGTCCATATAGAGGAAAAGAGAACTAAACATTTCATAACTAGAGAGAATTTAATACATTGTCCATATAAGACTACGCAGAGCCTTTTATTACATACTTATGAAATTAAAGTACAACACTGAATCTAAACGAGGTCTCCTACTCCCGCTCCGAGTCGCTCCTAACGATCTCCTCGAAGAATAGAAACGTTTGCACCTCTATGCCGAGGCAAGGATGAGTTCAAAAGAACTCACAAATAACTCTAAACACATTAAACTTCATGCATCACCTAACATTCACATTCTCATACTACACATCACATATAAGCATGGATTTAGCTATTTATGCAAATAGAACCTAAACATGATTTCCACACATGTTACACATGGAAATTGTTTAGTACAAAGTTTTTCAATAACTTAAAGCCTATCACATGCTCTCTACATATTATCAATATGTTAAACTAAGTTTCATTAATTATACTTATATATTCACATGTTAACATTTGTCATCATAAACCTGGAGTTTGTACACCATAAAGAAAGAGACAATTTAGCCTGGATTATAAATCATATTCACATGAATAACACATTTATACACATGAAAAGCTTGTTGTTTTGCTATGTACATAACATATTCATTTAGAAGTTACATTTCACATGCTATCACAAGAGTTCATATTAAATATAAAATTTACACAATTTCACGGTTTCATGCATATTCCCTTAAACACAATTTCACATTATTTAATGCCGTGACACAATAGCCCAAACAACCATTAGAAGGACCACACTAATCACAACACATATCTATCACCTGGGCATTCCAGTGATAAATCTTAGTTACTGCGCAGAAACCGGAGAAGCACTCTCCACCCCTAACCACGATACTTGTTCGCCTCCAGGATTAATCCCAATGCCGTGGGACATCACACACTCTGAACATTCCCGTGGGGACTTTACCATAGTCAGTTCCACAGCCCTCTAAGGTAGCAGTGTCACCCATTGGCACATTTACACATTTTCCATTTAAACAACACACAATTTCACACATTTTAACCTGTTATTCTCATTTTCACATTCATGCACATGGTTCAGGTTCCCTATCATGGTTATACTGTTAATAGAACTAAATCAGTCACAACTACTAATTGATTCATATCATGCTGTAATTACATTAATCATTTTTAATTACACTAAACCATACCATTTTCATGATGAAAATATTGTATCAGTACCTACTGTTATCCAATGAATGTAAAAATTTAACCATAGGTCGTTACTGTTCACATATGACATATACGAAGGTTCATAAATTTTTGAAATATCCACTATTTAATAAAATCAAATAGTGATATTATCTCAGGTTAAAATAGCCCAATTTACATAGTTGTTATTATTCAACCTATAGTTCATGCTACACATGATACTGATAGTACTGAACATATGCTAATTTTCAAGAATTATCTACTTTCATACCATTTTTGAATTTCTATACTAAATCAGCATGCTCCTTATTTTACCATTCAGAAATTTTAATAATTTACACAGATATCATAAAATTTCAAATTTTGCATAGCGTGAACTAAACCCTTAACTGATATACAAAAATTTCAAGACTATTAAATTCCACACAAATTACATAATCGAGATTTTACAAGATTAAAACCTGTCAACTAGACATTTCTGATAATTCTAATAATGTGGGAAATCCACAGAATTCATAACAATCCACAACCTGCTTCCACATAGATATTTACTATTCATATAAAGTTTATCTTATATCCTCAAGTGCAGAAAATTTCGAGAAAATATTATATAGGGCCCAGACACATTGTTCTGCCTGAAGACTAAACGGCAAGGGGTGGCCGCCTATAAAGTTAACGGCAACAAAGACTGCCCGCCAAGTTCAGATCTTAACGGCAATAGATCATGCCGTTAAGTTCCTGTCTATGCAGAACACAGACTGAACGCAAAGATCGACTGAATGGGGGGTTCTAGGACTCGAATTAAAAATCCTAAAATTTCTGGGAATACTAGACACATGTAGGGATGATGTGGATGGGTTACTTGCCTTGGATAAAACCAATTGATTTTTGAGTTGAAGAAGCTCTCCTCGGCTTGAGCGAAAGGAGCCTTCAAATCCTCTTTATCGGGTTCCCTGTTGATCTTCATTGCAAACCAGTGGGGGAAGTCGTTCCCGGATGTTCAGAGTCCTCTCCAGTCGATGCAGATCGCCGGATGAAGCCTCCAGTAGCCGGATCAAAGAGTTACAAAATAGGTTTTCGCAAAGAAAGTCTAGGTTTTTTACCCAAGAGTCAAAAGGACAGACTTGGCCGAAAACTGGACAATATAACGGGTTGGGGGTCGGATACGCATAAGGGTTAGGCTAGGTTACCGTTGGGGAACCGTTTCCAAATCAGAGGATGACATTTTTCGGGGGCATTTCCGGATCTGAGATCGCAACAGATCTGGAAATTAACGTCAACATCTCTGGCCGCCAATACAGAGTTGGCGTCATCGATGTGGCCGCTGACTCCCAATAAACGTCAACTCATTTGACGCCTACTGGTCGACAGAACAGACATAAGACTGCAGAAACCATATACACCCACACACATATAGATATATACATACTACCATACATACATACATTAGCACTAATTCATGCAATCACACAAATAAATACTATGCATAATAGTCCATACATCAATAGTATATACTCATATACACATATATACATAAGCAAAACAATCAAGATAAAAATCAGGGCTTACACTTACACTTGATTTCATATAGTTTTCACTTTTCACGATCACATATCACAACACTTGCACATACCTTGTGCCACGTTCACATGTCGCTTTACACTTTATTCACATATTCACTTTTACACTTGCCGAGACACAGCCCAAACCACCACTAGAAGGACCACACAATCACATACACATACTTAATCGCTAGGCAAAAAGATCAAGTCTTGGTTGCTGCGTAGAACCGAGAGAAGCCCTCCATACCATTACTAGTGGAACTTGTTCACCTCTAGGATTTCACACGACCGGTTGCCCTGGGTAAACATAACACAATTGAGCCTTCCCGTAGGGGCACTACTAATCGTACGGCTCCACGCAATCTATGGTGGCAGTGTCTCATTGGCACAACTTTTACCTTTCACATTAGCACATTATTTATGCCCACCATATCCCATATTCTCTCTCTTGCCATGCACATGCACACATATAACATGAAACATATATTAATCATCTAGATACTAAGATTAATCATGAACCAAAATTAATAGAACCTAATCATGATGCTAATCACACTTCAAAAATATTGGGACTTATTATTAAAACATGGTGCAGAAAGCTTCAGAAACTCATAACTAATGCACAATGCTCAGAACATGCTCAAATTTAAACCACGGGGTACATATGTATGATGAACACATTAGTAACTTTTCATAAATTTTGGAACAATACATTTACTTTTCTAATTAAAGTCAGAAATCAGGTTATTATTCATAAAAGTTTAATTATTCATGAATAGAAATAAAAAAGATTAACAAGCCCTAAATCATACTTAAAGTATTCTAACACACTAAAATACAGAGTTTATAATTTTTATAATGTGCACACAAAAAAGAAAATCAAATTTATCAAATGTTCACATGTTTTTTTCATATAAACAGAAATTCAAATAATTACCATAATTAACAAAATTAATCTAGGGTTACCCAAACTCATCTTGAGGATTAATAGGTCAAGACAAAATGAAAAGAACTCAAAAACTATCACAGAATTTCACAAAACCATCATATATGGTGAAATTGTAATTTCTGGACAAGATGAACTTGACATCAACATATGTGCCGTTAAGTTCAGGTTAACGACACACTCCTTTCCATCAACCTCTCAGACTGCATAAAGTAAAGATCGAGGGCAAGAAACATGGAAACATGTCGAAACAATTTTCTAAAATCTAGAAAAATAGGAAAACCTTAAGGGACAAGTCCCAGAGAGAAACCCTAAGTTACTTGCCTCAAGACAATTCTACAAGAAGAGAATTTAGACGATTAAGCCCTCTTTCGCACCCAAAGAGGTATCCACTCAAGCACGATTATAAATCTCCATCTTTAGCATGATCTAGCCACGATCTCCTCGTTCAGAGACTTCCTCTCAGGTCGTGGAAACTTTCTCTTCACAGCAACAACCTGAACAGCAGCAATATGGCCGATCTACCCTGGGATTTGCCCTCTCCTCTCTCTCCTCTCTAATAACCCCAAACCCAAGCAAGAGAACAAAAGTTCTCTCCCCCAAATGACCTTCTCTATATATAGAGAGCCAATGGTTGTGATTGGGGTAAGATCCTTGCCCTAACACGAATCTACTCCTTCAAACCTATCCCAAGAAAACCACTAGTCTCAGAGAAAAAGTCAGACTGGAACACACAGAACTTGACATCAACCTACGTTCCGTCAACAGAAATCTTGACGTCAATCCACATTGATGTCAACATTCCAAGAAATCGTGACGTCAAAACACATTGACGTCAACACAAAATAGCGGCAATCGAAATTACCGTCAAAACAAGTAGCAGGTTGACGTCAAATCATGTTGACATCAACAACTAATTGTTGACGTCACACACACTTGTCGTCAAGAGCCCATTGTAGAAAACCCCTGATTCATCCGAAACACGTCGTCTGGGGTTCGAACGCCGACCGAATGATCTCTTGAAAGTGTGAACTTGTAGAAAACTGTTGGGCCTTACATCGTGCATGTTTCGTAATTTTGAAAATCATCTAAACACGTCGACATCCCCATCGCGATTCTGTGGTCACCAATCGGTATCCTATGATTACCCTTGAAGCAACAACTAAGACCGTCATGATTCCGTGTCATCTATCGATACCCTGTTCCGATTGTCGTTAATGCAACCGTGGACCTCTTCGTGTTCAGTAGTCACCAATTGATACACTCCTACCGATTACCTTTGATGCGTCAGACCAGTCCATCGTGTTTCTGTTCAGTAATCGATTGTCTTAAACACGACTGTTACTCGTCGAGATTTACTGGTTTTACCAGAAACCTTAAATTCAATTAAATCTTATTATCTATGCTATATAATCATGTTTAAACACCTGTAATGTTGTATGACGAACGTAACATCATGTTAATCAACTTTCAATAATATTCACATGATTTTCTTATTTAAAAGATATTTTCATGACTATCATATTCTCTCTTGATTTCTCTCTCACATGCACCACAACAAATATTGATTTTGCCATGAGACTTACAAAAATTACCTCCATAATATATCTGATAATTTACTTAATAATTGTATATCATTACCCAATTTTAATAATGGACTTGTCTTTGTTTGTCACATTGTATTGGAATACCATTATAGACGCTCCACTATTCTAGAATTCCTCTAGGACGTTGAGCAACTGTTTCCTTACACACTTCTCTCTTGACAAGTTGGAACCTCTCTATTGGACATTCCATTCTGGTAGACTAGGAACCTTTTGTTAAGACCTTCGTAAGCCTCCATACTGTGGATTCCCTCATGGAGACTGAGCTGGTTGTACCATCAATACCTATAACACCCTTAGGGATCAGCATGATCCAAATGGCTTTAGATTTCTCTCTTACATTGAGATCACGATGGACCTCTGCAATGTGTTCATAGCACGGCCAATGGGCAGTTAGTGAATTCTACCTGACTGACAGCACCAATCATGCATGTTATGCAACTGTTACTATCGCTGTTTTAACGTTGCGTTATGTGCATTGACCTTTAGTTCTCACCTATACTCTATTCACTCATCTATTCACATTCTCTTACACTCTCGTGTATTCTTCAATTACTCTCATCTATTCTTGGTACTCTCTATGGCCATTTGACTGATTGTCTAAAGATAAAAACATGACTAATGCTTGGCAATATAAAGGGGCCTGGTTTGGTCTTTAGAGGAGCACCCAAAAGTGCTATTTGCCCGCGGGAGTTAATGACCAGAGTGTTTAGCATTACACTAAAGTGCTATCTATCTCGACTATCTATTGACAATCAAAGTGCCATACTATACTCGCTCATTATGCTATCATGAACTATATTATGCTATTTGTGCTATGGCCATCTTGCTCTCTATGCTATACTTGACAGTTGTTCTATTTTGAATCATGCTACTATGCTATCACTTGCTCGACATTACTTGTGTCACGCCCAGACGTGGAATATCAGAACGTAAGGCAGTTGCAAGTAAACGGGTACAGAGCAAGTATTAGACATCAAACCATGCACAATAAATATTACTAAAGATAATTCTTCTCATTAATAACTTTCGAATGTCTAGTTACAACCACTAATATCAGAGCCATTCTATAGGGCCCAATTACATTGAAATAAAAGTAAATGACTAAACTAAGACTCTAACATAACTCTAGAACACTAGAGTACTCATGACTTCACTCCTGGTCGTTCCCATCCTCTTCAGTGTATGGGTCATCCTCGGATTCACCTAAGAACACAACGACAAATAATGCAGGGTAAGCGATAACGCCAGAAGGACTTATATCTCAGGCTCAAGCAGGCTTTAAATAATTAATGTATTAAAGGTAGAGTAATTAATGATAGAGCGGGAGAGTCAAGTAATTTGAGAGATAACATGATAGTACGTGAGCAAAATAGCATAGGTTTCCAAATATAGCACAAACGTCAATTATAGCACAAATAGCAAGATGGCCATAGCACAACGAGTATAGCATAGCACTTTGTTGTCAACAGACAACGAGAGAATATAGCACTTTGATTGTCATTAGATTAATCTAGATAGTATGGCACTGGATGTAATGCCGACATCCTGATCATTTAACTCCCATGGGCAAATGACACTTTCGGGCGCTCTCCCTAGGACCAGATCGGGCCCCATTGCGCTGGCATTGGTTATATGTTTATCTTTAGACAATCAGTCAATGACCAATATTGAGTACTAAGGAAATAGATGAGAGCATTAGATGAATAGACGAGATAGTAGAGTGAACGTGAAAAGATGAGCGAGTAGATCATAGATGAGAGCTAGTAGACATTGTACGTAACATGTCGAGTAATCAGGCGATAGTAACAGTTGCACAACACGCTCACTTGGTGTTGGCAGTCAGGTGGAACTCACGACTCTACCACTGGCCTTGTTAGCACAGGTCCAGAGGTCCAGCGTAATTCAAGATAAGAGCGAACTTCTAATAGCCATTGGGATCATATCGATCCCTAAAGCGGGTATATGTGTTAGGGTACAACCAGCTTGTCGACCATGTGGGAATCCATGGACAGAGGAGACTTCGGAGGCCTTGAACAAAGACTCACTAGTCTGGCAGAAGGAATATCCGATGGAGAGTTCGTCCAAGTCAAGAGAGTGTGTATTGAAACAAGTGCTCGAAACATCGCAAGAGTCGTAAACAAGTTCTTTTTAAAATAAGGCAATTAATTGCAATAATTACGATATATTTTATGTATCATATTCATGCCAATTAAGCCAATTTTATGCTTTCAAAGTGTGTGCATGTGTCATGAAATCATGGATGTAAATTAGTCATGTGTATGTATTTTAAATTACATATAAATGTTCAATTTATATTAAGTGAAATTACTGCGGTTATAACTAGAAAAAGGGTATATGCACAATAGGAAATTAGAGCATTGCAAATCACAGGGTTTTCTGAAAAATCCTATGAATGCGACACATCACAGTAAGGGTCGCGACGGGTTCAGGGTAGATCGCGACAAGGGCTTGCACTGATCGCGACAGGCTGTTCGGGACAGGCGCTGAGATCGCGACAGAGGCAAGAAGGGAACGCGACGGGTCGGTCAGGTCAGGCACATAGATCGCGAAGGCACGGCTTGTTGCGTTCAGAACGCGACGTGCCTGTCTGTCATGACCAGACCCCAGAATAATGCGACCAATCGGGCTGTTGCGTTCTCAGGGTCTGCGCCTGAGTCTGACAGGAATCAGACAGGACTTTGGATTACAAGCCAAACTTAACATATTTGACACAGGAGTCTTTAGAAAATAAGAACAAATAGCACAATCGATGAAAAATAATGAAACTAGTTGGATATTTATCTAGACATGCATGAGTACTTACAGTAAATAAGACTTTGACAATAGTTAGGGTTTCGACATGCTTTATTCACATCAAACATGAAGTATATGATACAGTGAACAGTAGAGATGAGCGATTTAATTCGCAAGATAGGATGGACTAAATTAGGGCTTTCAGGGGAGAAAGAAAGCTAACAACCCTCAGAACCTCCAATAAAAATTTCGAGGCTTGAGGTTTAGGGACATGGAGATCGAGAGGTATGAAGGGGGTTCGAGGTCATGTAAGTTGCAGAACTTTGAAAATCCAGAACACATGATTGTGTTGCAGGAAAAATACGAAATTTTAGGGCTCTGTTCATGATGATGGGAAAAACCTACAGTTAAATTTCATAGTTTATGCTCGTGAGAATGCCTACCTTTCATGTATTTCTTCTTCTAGGGTTTGAAGGTGAAGAACACAGGAAGAAGCTTGAAAGATCCTTTCTCCCCACGATTTCTCCTCCTCATGGCCTCTCCTCCTGGTCCAGCAACCTCTTGCACGAGCTAGGGGCGGCCATGAGGGTTTTAGAGAAGTATTTAAGCTTCTCCCCATTCCTTTTCCTAGTTTAAGTCTAGTCCCATTTAATTCTGAGTTTCTTATTTTCCTCTCCCTTTAAGCAAGAGATCTCCTAATTGGGTTGAGAGAGAGGGGATGTCATGGCCAAGCAATTGGGGTAGGTTTAGGATTCCAAATCCAATCAAATCACTATTTTAATGCATTAAATACCCTCTTTTTATTTAAGTAATATTTTAGTTACGAATTTTGGATATGTTTTCTATTATTCCCTTTTTAAACTCTCTATTTTAGCCACTAATTTCTAATGTGTCCATTAACAAAGCCCATTACTTATTTTCATTTAATGGGTTTTATCTATTCTCTTTTATTTGATTTTCTAATTAATTTAATTAGTTTCCTTTTTATATTATTAAATTTTATTTTTCAAAAAATCCAAGTTGCTACATCCTCCCCCTCTTAAAAAGAATTTGGTCCCCAAATTCATATGATCGTAAGGGAGGAAATGTCTTACCGAAAAGATCGGGGTAGTTTCGTCTGATGATTCCTTCCGGTTCCATGTGGCTTCTTCCACTCCGCAGTTATTCCATAAGACTCTAACCACGGGATGAGACGGTTCCTGAGCTCTTGAACCTTGTTCCAATATCTTGACTGGCTTCTCTTCGTATGTCACATCTTGTTTAACACAACTTCTCGTGGCGAATGGTGTGGGTAGGGTCATAGACATATTTCCTGAGCATGGAGACATGGAACACATTGTGTACAAATGCCAGATCCGGTGGCAACGCCAGTCAGTATGCAACCTCACCAATCCTTTCGAGTACTTCAAAAGGACAATGAATCTAGGACTGAGCTTTCCTTTCACTCCAAATCTTTGGATGCCACGAGTAGGTGACACCTTCAAGAACATGATCACTGACTTGAAATTCTAAGTCTCGCCTTCTTTTGTCAGCATTGCTCTTTTGTCTGGACTGAACAGTGTTAAGCCGATCTCTAAACCTGAATGTCCTTTGTGGTACATTGCACCATGTCCGGGCCTACTGTTCTCCAACTCATTCCAGCATGCAGAAGATCTACAATTCCTTCCGTAGAGTGCTTCGAACGGGGCCATCTTGATGCTCGCCTGGTAACTGTTGTTGTAGGCGAACTCAATAAGGGATAGAGCTCGTCTATATCCTTGGAAGTCTATAGTGCAAGCTCTCAACGTGTCTTCCACTATTTGGTTGGTCCTTTCAGTTTGCCCATCAGTTTGTGGATGGAATGCGGTACTAAAGTGAGTTTAGTACCCAGTGCACCTTGCAGTATTTTCCAAAAATGAGATGTGAATCTCGGATCTCGATCTGAGACTATGGATGATGGAACTCCGTGCAGTCTCACTATCTCCTTGACATATAGGGTAGCTAGTACCTCTACCGACCACTTATCTTTTTGGCTAGGAAGTGGGCAGATTTGGTTAGTGGTCTACAATAATCCATATGGCGTCGAGTCCACCACGAGTCGGGTAAACCCATGATGAAGTCCAAGCCAATGCTTTCTCATTTCCATTCCATAATATCTAGCAGTCTGAGTACACCAGTAGGGCACAGTGTTCCGCTTTTACTGTTGGCAAGTAAGGCAGTGTGCGGCATGTTTAGCTACCTCTCTTTTCATGTTCGGCCACCAGAACGTTCTTTTCATGTCTTGATACATTTGGTACCTCCTGGATGAATAGTATACTTTGTCTTGTGAGCTTCATCTTACTTCCTCTTCAGTTCTTCATTGTCAGGGACACATGTCCTCCCTTGAAAGACAAGCCTTCCATCCTTGTCATAGCGAAGTTCGGTCTTTCAGTTAGAGTTTCTTTGACACGAACTAAGAATGGATCATCATCTTGTTGAGCTTTGATCTCTTCCAACAAGTCGGAATGAATCTTGATATTGGCAATCAAGACTCGATCATCCCCATGTTCAATATTTAAGTCTAACCTTGCAAATTGTTCTAGTAATTGCATCTCGCCAAGGACTAGACTTGAAACAGATGCCATCGGCTTTCTACTAAGAGCATCGGCCACGACATTTCCCTTGCCTGGATGGTATTGAATGTGAAGTCAAAATCTTTTAGGTATTCTACCATCTTCTCTGTCTCATGTTGAGTTCCTTCTGGGAGAATAAGTACTTCAGACTTTTATGGTCTGAGTAGACAGTGAATTTCTCTCCATACAAATAGTGTCTTCAGATCATCAAGGCGAAGACCACGACCGCCAAATCCAGATCATGCACAGGGTAGTTGACTTCATGCATCTTCAGTTGTGTCTAAAGAATATGCAATGACCTTCTCCTTTGCATTAGCACACACCCTAGCCCAATCACTGAGGCACGGTAGGTGTAGATAGAGAAACCCTCTCCCCTATTAGCAGAGTGAGAAACATGTGCTGACGTCAGGCAATTTAAGAGTTTGAAAACTTTTCTCACGCTCTTTACTCTAGGAGTATGGATTCTCCTTTCGTGTCAGTCATGTGAGAGGAACGGTGATCTTGGAGAAGTCCTTGATAAATCGCCTGTAGTAGCCAGCCAGTCCTAAGAAGCTTCTTATCTCGGTGATGTTGGTTGGTCTCTCCCAATAGAGTACAGCTTTGACTTTGGAGGGATCAACGGAGATGCCATCCTTTGAGATGACATGGCTCAAGAAGGACACTTCTTCGAGCCAGAATTCACACTTGCTAAGCTTTGCGTATAGTCGTTGTCTAGCAAGACTTGCAGTGCTATCTTTAGATGTTCTTCATGCTCTTCTTTAGTCTTTGAATATATGAGGATATCGTTGATGAAGACGACCACTAACTTGTCAAGGTATGGCCGATATATGCTGTTCATGAGTTGCATAAAGGCTGCAGGAGCATGGTTAGCCCAAAAGGCATAACAACGAATTCATAGTGCCCGTACCTACTCCTGAAAGCCATCTTGAAGATCGTCTTCCTTGATCCTCATTTGGTGATAGCGAGATGAGATCGATCTTGGAGAAATATGAGCTCCAGATATTTTAGTCGAACAGTTCATTGACTCTGGGCAAAGGGTACTTGTTCTTGATGGTGAGTTGATTGAGTTGTCGATAGTCGATGTAGAGCCTCATCGATCCATCCTTCTTCTTGACGAACAGCACAGGCGCTCCCCAGGGGGAAGTACTCGGTCTAATGAACCCCTTCTCTAATAGCTCCATCAGCTATGTCTTCAACTCCTTTAGCTCGGCAGGTGACATCCGGTACAGTTGACGTGATACCGGGGCAGCTCCAGGGATCAACTTATGGTGAAGTTGACATGACGTTTTGGGGTAATCCCTGGAAGATCTTCAGGAAAACATCGGGGTAATCCTGGATTATGTGGATGTCTTCTATCTTAGAAACCTTCTTTTCCACGACTACGGCTGCTAGAAAGCAATACACCTTTCCTTATCATGTTATGGGCTTTTATGGTGGAGATTAGAGACATCCGTCTCTTATGTCTAATCCCGAAGAATGCCAATTTAGGAAAGTCACTAAAGGTCACCCTTCCATTCTTACAATCGACACTTGCCCCATAAGTGGACAACCAGTCAGCTCCCAAAATTACATCATAGCCTTCCATGGGCATACACACCAGGTCGACTTTTAGGTTATGGTCTCCGATCATTACATCGGCAGAGGGAAAGTATTTGTTCAATTTCTCCTTTCTCCTAGTGGTGTTGTGACAGAGAACTCACAACCCATGGATACAGGTTTTGCGGTCAGGGTATCAGCAAAGTTTTGAGATATAAAAGAATGAGTTGCTCCAGTATCAAATAAGACAAATGTTGATAAGGAGAAAACTTGTAGAGTACCTTCTACCACGCCACCGTCCGTAGCGGGTTCCTCATCATGCAGGGCTTGCAGTCGGCCCTGTTTCTTAGGCGCATTAAGGCTCGCTCATTCTCCTTTAGTAGTGGGCATTGGGAATGTGGTGCTCGCGACTCCCGCAGTGCAGACACGCACGACTTTCCTCCAACACTCGTCAGCGGTGTGACTGGCTTATCACAATGCTTGCAGCTGCTCTTGCTGGAGTGTTGGGTACGAAGACCTTCAATTTCCTTCTTGGCGGATCCCTCGTGATGTTGAAGGGACACTTCTTGCCATTGGTAGGCTAGCAGATGATTGACCGAGGTCAATTCCTTTTTCAAGAACTTCCCTTTTATATGGTCAGTGAAGTCTATAGCATCTTCCAGCAGCTGTGCTTTCTTCACCATCTCGGCGCAGGTCTAGATGTCGAGAGGTGTGAGTTGAGTAATGTATTAAGGCTTGAGGGCGTTGAGAAAATGCTTAGCCTTCATCTTCTTAGTGTTCACCAGGTGTTCAGCATATAGTGCTAGTCTTGAAAACGGGCTTCATACTCGGCCACAATCGAGCTCCGCTGTTTAAGAGCAGGGAATTCCGCAGCCTTCCTTTCTTGGACACGCTCGGAGAAGTACTTGGAGTTGAAAGCTTCTTTAAACTCGTCCAGATGAATTGCTCGTTCTCTCTAGTAGCTTCCACTGACTCCACCAAGCGCGGGCGTCCTTTTCGAGTTGAAACATGGCCAACAACAGCTTATCCCCCGCTGCACATTGCATGTCATGGAAGATTCTTTCCGTCTCTTTGAGCCAGTGCTCAGCTTCATACGGATCCGTGGATCCATTGAACCTAGGTGGGTTCAGACTCCTGAAGTTGCGATGCAGGTAGCTGCACACGATTGCCACCTCCTTGGGTAGCTTGCACAATCACGTGCGTCAGTTCTTGGATGGTTTGTGGCATGCCCTCATTTGAGCACATTCAGCAGTCATCTTTGTTGCTTAGTTCCTACAAAAATAGCTTACTGTTATGATACTGATGTGAAATTTAATTCACGCGCGTGTGTGAGTTTATTTTAGCTAGTTACCCTTGGCTCTAACCACAACTCACATAGGTAGGATAATTCACTCTAGTCGAGGCTGGTCAACCAAGATCATCCTATACTTAAGAATAACCTAGGCTCTGATACACAAAACTGTCACGCCCCGACGCGAAATATCGGAACGCGAGGCAGAGTTGCAAGTAAACGAGTACAAAGCAAGTACTAGACATCAAACCATTGCACAATGAATATTACTAAAGATATTCTTCTCATTAATAACTTTCGAATGTCTAGTTACAACCACTAATAACAAAGCCATTCTATAGGGCCCAATTACATTGAATAAAAGTAAATGATGACTAAACTAAGACTCTAACATAACTCTAGGACACTAGGGTACTCGTGACTTCACTCCTGGTCGTTCCCGTCCTCTTGAGTGTATGGGTCATCCTCGGTTTCACCTGAGAACACAACGACAAATAACGCAGGATGAGTGATAACACCCAGTAGGACTTAAATCTCAGGCTCAAGTAGGCTTTAAATAATTAATGTATTAAAGGTAGAGTAATTAATGATAGAGCGAGAGAGTCAAGTAAAGTGAGAGATAACATGATAGCACGTGAGCAAAATAGCACAGGTTTCCAAATATAGCACAAACGTCAATTATAGCACAATAGCAAGATGGCCATAGCACAATAGCACAAAGTATAGTAATAGCACAACGAGTATAGCATAACACTTTGTTGTCAACAGACAATGAGAGAATATATCACTTTGATTGTCACTAGATTAATCTAGATAGTATGGCACTTGGATGTAATGCCGAAATCTTGATCATTTAACTCCCATGGGCAAATAGCACTTTCGAGCGCTCTCCCTAGGACCAGATCGGGCCCCATTGCGCTAGCATGGGTTATATTGTTTATCTTTGGACAATCAGTCAATGGCCAATATAGAGTACCCAGGAAATAGATGAGAACACTATATGAAAAGATGAGATAGTAGAGTGAACGTGAAAAGATGAGCGAGTAGAGCATAGATGAGAGCTAGTAGACATTGTACGTAACACATCGAGTAATCAGGCGATAGTAACAGTTGCACAACATGCGAACTTGGTGTTGGCAGTCAAGTGGAACCACGACTCTACCACTGGCCATGTTAAGCACAGGTCCAGAGGTCCGACATGATTCAAGATAAGAGCGAACTTCTAATAGCCGTTTGGATCATATCGATCCCTAAGGGGGGGTAATAGGTGTTAGGGTACAACCAGCTCATCGACCATGTGGGAATCCATGGACAGAGGAGACTGATGAGGGTGAATATAGACTCACTAGTCTGGCAGAAGGAATATCCGACGGAGAGTTCGTCTAAGTCAAGAGAGTCTGTACAGAAACAAGTGCTCGATGTTCTAGAGGATTCTAGGACAGGGAGCGTCGGTATCGGTGTTCCAAAACATCGCAAGAGTCATAAACAAGTTCTTTTTAAAATAAGGCAATTAACTACAATAATTACCAGATATGTTATGTATCATATTCATGCCAATTAAGCCATATTTGGATGGTTTTAAAGTGTGTGCATGTGTCATGAAATCATGGATGGAATTAGTCATGTGTATGTATTTTAAATCACATATAAATGATCAATTTATATTAAGTGAAATTACTGCGGTTATAACTGGAAATAAAGGCTATATGCACTATAGGCAATTAGAGCATTGCAAATAAGAGGGTTTTTCTGAAAAATCCTGTGAACGCGACGCACCCCAGTAAGGGTCGCGATGGGTTCAGAGCAGATCATGACAAGGGCTTGCACTGATCACGACAGGCACTGAGATCGCGACAGAGGCAGAAGGGAATGCGACAGATCGGTTAGGTTAGGCACATAGATCGCGACGGCACGGCCTATCGCGTTCAGAATGTGACGTGCCTATCTGTCACGACCAGACCCTAGAATGTGGCCTATCGGGCCGTCGCGTTCTCAGGGCCTGCGCCTGAGTACGACAAAAATCAAACAGGACTTTGGATTACGGGCCAAACTTAACATATTTGACATAGGAGTATTTATAAAATAAGAACAAATAGCACAATCGATGAAAAATAATGAAACTAGTTGCATATTGATCTAGACATGCATGAGTAGATATAGTAAATTGGAATTTGACAATAGAAGGGTTTCGACATGCTTTATTCACATCAAACATGAAGTACATGATACAGTGAACAGTAGAGATGAGTGATTTAAATTGCAAGATAGGATGGACTAAATTAGGGCTTTCAGGGGTGAAAGAAAGCTAACTACCCTCAGAACCTCCAATAAATTTTCGAGGCTTGAGGTTTAGGGAACATGGAGATCAATAGGTATGAAGGGGGTTCGGGGTCATGTAAGTTGCAGAACATTGAATTCCATAACACAGGATTGGGTTGCAGAAAAAATATGAAATTTTAGGGCTTTGTTCATGATGATGGGAAAAACCTACAGTTAAATTCTCATAGTTTATGCTCGTGAGAATGCCTACCTTTCACGTTTTTCTTCTTCTAGGGTTTGAAGATGAAGAACTCGGGAAGAAGCTTGAAAGATCCTTTCTCCCCACGATTTCTCCTCCTCTTGGCCTCTCCTCCTAGTCCAGCAACCTCTTGGCATGAGCTAGGGCCGTCCATGAGGGTTGTATAGAAGTATTTAAGCTTCTCCCCATTCCCTTTCCTAGTTTAAGTCTAATTCTCATTTAATTCTGAGTTTCTTATTTTCCTCTCCCATTTTTTAGCAAGAGATCTCCTAATTGGGTTGAGAGAGAGGGGATTTCGTGGCCAAGCAATTGGGGTAGGTTTAGGATTCCAAATCCAACTCAAATCACTCATTTTAATGCATTAAATATCCTCTTTTTTTTTAGTAATATTTTAGTTACGAATTTTGGATATTTTTTCTATTATTCCCGTTTCTAAACTCTCTATTTTAGCCCACAATTTCTAATGGGTCCATTTAACAAAGCCAATTACTTATTTTCATTTAATGGGTTTTATCTAATTCTCTTTTATTTGATTTTCTAATTAATTAATTAGTTTTCTTTTTATATTATTAATTTTTTATTTTTAAAAAATTCCTGTTGCTACAACTTGACTCTCTCGATATCATTAGTTACTCTGCTCTTTAATACATTAATCAGTTAAGCATGCCTGACTATGAGATGTAAGTCCTATTGGGCGTTATCGCTCATCCTGTGAGATTTGACATGTGTTCTTAGGTGAGACCAGGAAGATATCGACACTCATGAGGATGGGGATGACCATGAGTGATCCAAGAGTGCCCTGGCATACTAGTGACATATTAGAGTCTTAGTTTAGTCCTTATTTCTATTCAATGTAATGATGTCAATTGGGCCCTAAATAATGGCTCTGAATTAGTGGTGGTAATAGACGTTAGTGGAATTATCAAAGAAGTACATTTGATTTAGTGTTATTCAATTGCCCAATGGTTTGATGTCTATTATATGCTATGTACTCGCTTACTTGCAACTGCTTCACGTTCCGATATTCTGCGTTGGGCATGACATTTTTGTGATATCGTAGCCTAGGACATCTTGATGGATCTCTTAGGTGTAGGATGTTCTAGGATGGACTACCTTGACTATATGTTGACTATCTTGCCTATGTGAGAATTGGGTAGAATTAGGGTTAGGATTTAAAATATTCACATATGCACTAAATAAATTACACATCAATTCCTTAATGCTAAGTTATTTTTGTAGGAATTAAGCATTAAGAATGCTATTGAATGTGCTCAAATGAGGGGCGCAACAAACTCTCCAGGAGCTCACTCGTGCACTTCTGCAAGCTACACAAGGTGGGGGAAATCTTGGGGTAGGTGAACTGCATCGCAACATCAGGTGCATGAATCCACCTAAATTCAGCGATACTACTGATCTGGATGAAGCCGAGCACTGGCTTAAGGAGATAGAAAGAGTTTTCTGTGTTATGCAATGTTGGCAGGAGATAAGCTGCTTCTAGCTACTTTTCAACTAGAAAGAGACGCTCGCACTTGGTGGAGTCTGTTGAAGCAACCAAAGATAATGGTCAATTTACTTGGAATGAGTTCAAAGAAGCATTCACTCCAAGTACTTATCTAAATGTGTCCACGAAAGGAAGGCCACAGAATTTGCTGCTCTTAAACAGAGGAGCCTTTCTGTGGTTGAATATGAAGCTCAATTCTCTAGGATGGCAAGCTATGCCGATCATCTTGTTAACACTGAAAGAATGAAGGCTAAGTGTTTTCTTAATGGCCTCAAGCCACAATACATCACACAACTGGCCCCTCCACATCCAAACTTATGTCGAGATGGTCAAAGAAGTTCAACTCTTGAAAGATGCTACTGACTTCACCGATTGCATTAAAGTGAAGTTTGTAAAGAAGGAGCTAACACCTGGCTCTTCAAGTGCTAAATCGACCAATGGCAAGAAGAGACCTTTCAACCCCCTGATAGGTTGAGTCAAAGGAAGAAGACGAGGGTGAATGTCCCTACTATTCCAGCCAAAGGCAACTCCAAACACTGTGACAAGCTAGGTCACACCGTCGACGAGTGCTGGAGGAAGGTAGGTGCATATCTACACTGTGGTAGTCGCGAGCATCGCATCCCCGAATGCCCTGTACTCAAATAACATGAGAAACACACTAATGTGCAAAGAAACAAGGTAGACTGCAAGCCCTGCAAGATGAAGAAACCACTGAAGAAGGTAGGGTGGTTGAAGGTACATTACAAGTTTTCACTCAATCAGCATTTGTTTTGTTTGAAACTGGCGCTACACATTCGTTCACATCTCAAAACTTTGTTGATACTCTGAATGTTAAACCTGCATCCATGGGTTCCGAATTCTCTGTCGCAACATCATTGGGAGAAAAAGACAAACTTAACAAATACTACCCATAAATTAGTGTCATGATAGGAGACCATAACTTGAAAGCTGATCTAGTATGTATGCCTATGGACTACTCTATGATGTGATTTTGGGAGCCGACTGGTTATCTACCTATGGAGCTAGTGTTGATTGTAGAAAATGGATGGTTACCTTTAGTGAATACCCTACGTATCATTCATGGGGATTAGACATAAGAGACGAATGTCTGTAGCCTCTGCCATACAAGCCCACAACATGATAAGGAAAGGTTGTATTGCTTTCCTAGCGGCCGTGGTGATTGTAAAGAAAGGATCCAATATAGAAGACAAACACATAATCCAAGATTACCTTTATGTTTTCCCCGAAGAGCTGCCAGGAATCCCCCAAAACAAGATGTAATTTCTCTATCGACTTAATCCCTGGAGCTACTCCGGTGTCACATCAACCCTATAGGATGTCACCTATCAAGTTGAAAGAATTAAAGGCACAACTGATGGAGCTATTAGAGAAAGTGTTCATTAGACCATGTACTTTCCCATGGGGAGCACATATCTATTTGTGAAGAAGAATGATGGATCTATGAGATTATGCATCGACTACAGACAACGGAACTAGTCGATGAACTCTTTCACCAGATAACTGGAGCTCAATACTTCTCCAGGATTGATCTCAGATCTGGCTATCATCAAATGAGATTCAAGGATGACGACATCTGCAGGTGTACTCAGGCCCTTAGAAATCCCAGAGTGGAAGTGGGAAAGCATTGGCATGGACTTCATCATGGGTTTACCTAGGACTCGTGGTGGACTCGACGCCATATGGGTTACTATAGATCGACTAACTAAGTCTGCACACTTTCTGACAATTAAAAGTAAGTGAGCTGTGGATGTGTTAGCTGCTCTTTTTGTGAAGGAGATAATGAGACTGCATGGAGTTCCATCATCAATAGTCTTAGACCGTGACCCAAGATTTATCTCTCATTTTTAGAAAGGACTGCAATTTGCACTTGGTACTAAACTCAACTTTAGTACTGCTTTTCATCCACAAATAGATAGACAGACTTAGAGGATAGATCAAATTGTGGAAGACATGTTAAGAGCCTGCACTATAGACTTTGAAGGCTACTGGAATGAGCAATTGTCTTTAATTGAGTTCGCCTATAACAATAGTTATCAGGCGAGTATAAAGATGGCTCCATTTGAAGCACTTTATGGTAGAAGCTGTAGATCCCCAGTATGCTGAATGAAGTTGATGAACAGCAATGGTTAGGTCCTGACATTGTACAACTACAACCAAGGACATTCAGGTGATTCACGATTGGATCAAGATCGCTCAATCTATACAAAAGAGCTATGCCGATAAGAGAAGGAGAGACTTAGAATATCAAGTGGGAGATCATGTACTTCTGAAGGTATCTCCTACCCACGGAATTCAAAGGTTTGGAGTCAATGGGAAGGCAAGTCCAAAATTCATTGGCCCTTTCGAAGTGCATGCAAGGGTTGGTGAAGTCGCATATCGTCTTGCGTTGCCTCCACATCTAGTGTTCGTACACAATGTATTTCATGTTTCTATGCTCAAGAAGTATGTGTAAGATCTTACCCATATCATACGCTATGAGTAATTTGAAATGCACATCTTTAAAAAACAATTTGAAAGATATTGTGTGCCACACAACAAGATTTGTTCATAATATAGATTTTTCATAAAGATAGTCAATAGTTTAATTACAACCACAATCAATAAGGTTATTGAATAGATAATTATTAAGGTATTGAAAATAATATATCTGAAATAGCAATAGATAATATGACACCAATCGATGTTTAAAAGATAGTTGATGTCTAATAGCAATTGATGTTCAAAAGCAATCGATGTTCAAGAATAATCGATGTCTAAATAGCAATCGATGTCTAGATAATAATAGTTTTTTATTTGAAACAATTCTTTGTATGTTTTCCTTTAGCACATGTTTCACAGACTTTATCACTATGTATGTTGATTCTCGGCAATCCTTCCACTAGCTCATGCTGATTAATTTTCTAATGACATCCAAACTATCATGACCCATCATTATGTGCCACAATTTTGCATTTGTGCTTTTGGTTGCTACTAGACATACATCTTGATTCCTCAGATCTTTGAGATGCAGGACATATAGATTCTTCTCCCTATGCCCTTCAAAAATCACTTCTCCATTCGTGATTATTTGACTTTTGATTCTATAAATTTCACTTGATGTCCTCTGTCATAGAGCTGGCTGATGCTTATCAAGTTGTGCTTCAGTCCTTTGACACATAACATGTCTTCTATTAAATCCTTGTTAAGTTGCCTACTATTCCACATCCGATAACGGTCCCATTGCCATTATCTCCATAGGTGACTGATCCTTCTTCAGACTTGATTGACTTGAATTAGCTTTTATCACCTGTCATGTGTCTAGAGCATCCACTATCAAGATACCACATGGATTGTTTTATACTTACCTGCAAATAGATCACTGAGTTTTAGGTACCTAAATTCTTTTGGGTTTTGAGTGGTTAGTTCCAATTAATTTTCTTTTGGGAATCCATTTTAAATGTTTTGTTGGGCAGGTGTTCTTTGTATGACCAAGTCTATTGCAGTTTGTACAACAAGTAATATTAATTGAACATACTTTATTATATTTTTCTCTTTTTGTTTTGTTTATACAATTCTTTTCAGCTACGAATCTTGGCAATGAATAATTTTCAGGATATATAGTGGTTTCTTCATTTTCTAGAGGTTTATAACGTACTCCATATTTTTTCTTACCGTATGCTCCTTTTAATATTAAGGATGATTTTCCACTTGTTAATTTTTCAATAGTAGATCTTAAGTACTCATTTTCTATTTTTAGAGTCTCTATTTCTTTCTTAGTATTATCCCTAATGTTTTTTTTTCTAGGCTTAATAATTTTCTATTTTTCTCTTTTAGATCTTGACACAACAAATTATTTTCATGCTTTAGTGATTCAACCTTTTTCTCAATTTGTTTAGTTTTAGATGTTATGTCTGAGTTAGTGTTTTCAAGGTATGCATAATTTTTCTTAATGGTTTTTATGTGTTTAAGCACATCTTTATATTTTTCATACAATTCATTAAAAGCATCTTCTAAATCATCATCAGAATCTAAAAAGGAATCAAAGGAGATGTGAGAATTTACCTTATCATCCAAATTTCCCATGAAGGTAAGATGTGCTTTTTCTTCATTTTGATCATCTAAACTTGATTCTTATGATGAGTTGTCTTCATTATTCCACACAGCAGCCATAGCTTTCTTCTTGTATCTTTTATATTTTCTGGATGGCTCCGTTGAGTTGTGTGTTTTGATGATGACATATTGTACACAACATGAAAATGACATGTTGCACATATCTCACATTGTATATATAATGATCATGACAACTAACATGATTTGATAAAGAACATATGTGCTTTAATGATGACAACCTGATAATGATAATTACTGATGATATGTGTTTTAATAATGACATTAGATATATTTTTTTCCATACAAGTACAAGCACAAAGACAAGCTTCAAGTGCTGTCAGTCAAAGCACTTCAACTAAACAGTCGAAGTACTTTAACTGATCAGTCGAAGTCCATTCAGGCATCAGTCGAAGCTAAATAAGGCAATAGTTGAAGTTGACGTTATTGTACAAAGCAGTCGAAGTTGCAAGGCAACAGTCGAAGTTGTCATTGTACAAGGCAGAGAAATTGCAAGGTAACAGTTGAAGTTAAGCTTCGGCCGATCTACTAGTCGAAGTGTCAGTCGAAGCTGAATGAGGCATTAGCTAAAGTGTCAGTTGAAATTTGACATCAACTGTCTGCATATCGATGATGACTAAATGCACGAAAATCGAAGTATCAGTCAAAGTTCTGACAGTCGACTCTTTGGTAGTTGAAGTTTTGACAGTCAACTCTTTATCAATCGAAGTTCTGATGGTCGACTCTTTGACAGTCAATGTTCTAAAAGTCGACTCTTTGACAGTCGAAGTTTGGTCAATTGATTGTTCATGTGCTTGTTCATCAATCGATTGTTGATTCAATTCACATCGATTGATGACTAATTCACATCGATTGTCCAATCATTTAAATATCAATTGCCTTAAATTTTATATCGATTGCCCTGAGCCTCACATCGATTGCTATTATAAATTAATGCATATAATTGCCTTTTCTTCTAAATACTTAAAGATTCCATCTATGCAGGATATCACATGACTGGCACGTGTCTCACTTAGTGTAATTAGGGTACACGAACCCCAGGTATGAGGTTTGGACATCAGGCTATGAATAGACATTTGTCTCATCTGGAGAAGACAACACATAATGAGAAGATCCCGAGCATTGCCATGAGAAGCAAAGCAGCAGAGAGAGAGAGTAGGAGCAGAAAATGTGAGGAGTAGAAGAAGAAGATGAAGAGCAGCAGAAGCGAAGGAAGAAGAAAAGAAGGAGCAGTGCGAGGCAGAGGAAGCTCCAGATCTGTGATCTTCAATAAGAGTCTTGAAGACCGATCATTCTAGGAGAATTGATCCATCCTTATTATCTACACATCTTGTTCTTCTAAAGTATTTGTTGTGTGTGGATGTGTGATCTTGTAGGTCACAACATTTCTTTATTTGTGTGAATTTTTCACACAACTGTGCTGAACCTTGCTTAGGTTTGTGTTTGAGCCATCGTGCTCAGGTGTGTGTTTGAGCTGTCGTGCTCATGTGTGTGTCGGAGCCATCGTGCTCTATTGTGTGTGCTTGAGCCATCATGCTCTAGTGTGTGTGATTGAGTCGTCGTGCTGTAGTGTGTGTGTTTGAGCCGTCGAGCTCAAGTGTGTGTATTGTACTCAAGGTTTTGAGTAGTTCGGCCTCACTGTGTGAGGGGCGTATGTAGGAGTCACTGGAGGTGATTTTCGAACCACCTAAAAGTCCCTTGTTGCCACTTCCCTGATTTTTAGCAACGAAATAAATCGGGAACGCGATGAACAAACATGCATTTAGAAGTCATAGACAAATGACTAATACCAGTAGGGCCCATAATTCAATAATCAAAGCTCTATTCATTATAATAAATGAATAATACAATCTCCAATGTCAAAATAAGAACAACTCTCTACTTACTAGTCTTAGTTATCTCTCAAAGAAAGATAAAATTATAATGATGACCAAACTCTTACTGCTCAAACAAAATAAAAACTCTCTAAGGTGTACTTCATGCTATGCACACAATCACATCATTAAGCCTTATTCTTCATCCTCGCTTCTTGAAAATGTTAGGAAAGTAGGTATGAGGACACTCACCCAATAGGATTTACATCTCGATGAGCGAGCAATGATATAAGTGATTAACATTTTACTTCGGCAAGTACGAGTATAAACAAGATGTTCTAACATGCATGATAAATCAAGTGAAAACATAATTAGCAATGCGTTCAAGAGATGTCCAATGAATTCGAGATATTATGTGAGAAGGACGATCAAGTAAGAGAGATTATCACGCTAGAAAGTATATCGCATGTACATAACAGTATTCACATTTGGAAGTAATAAACATGGTCAATAGTTCAAGAAGGTTAGGGTAACTCATGTGTCAATATCAATGAAGAGGGAACAGTCAGGATTATACAAGAAAGTTCTTTCACGCAAGAAAATCACTAGAGTATCTTTCAAGAGATCAATATAGCAATGGGAAGTGAAAGCACGCAGGACAATTCAATAGCAAGCATTTTGAATAACCCATTGTGAGCACTCCACAAGAATGTACTTTTCATATCATGCAAGGTCTACTAATGCCTCTAACAAGTACATCCCTTTACCACTCAGGTTAAAGACCAGTAAGCAGTAGTGAGTAACAAGTCAAGCAAGTGTATTACATGTAACAAGTACGTGACATGCCAAGCACCAATCATGGTTCCACACCACGCCAGGCAACACGACGTTGTTAGGGGATCAACCTAACAATCAACACCTGGGGTAACAACATATTTGGAAAACTAGGCAATCAACACCTTCGGGTAAACATGACTTTATCTGGAGCAAATCCGACAATCACACCCATAGGCAACACGACTTTTCTATAATCTCAAGGACTAGATACGAGCCCACAATCAGGTTTGTATTGTGCAATACTGGCATATGTCCCAATGAGCCCATCAACTCATGGTTAACAATAACATATTTTGAGTCCATGACTCCAATCCTAATAATATCATTAGAATGCACTTCAAGATTGTATCACAAGAAGGTATGTTAATAAGGATGGACTGGTCAAGAAAGTTTAAGATTATAACATCAAGGATAAGGATTCTGGATCACAATTGTCAAGAGAGTAATCAGGCGTAATTTTAGTTTAGTTTAACAATCCATTAATGTCTAGGCATTCAATTTAGACTAAGAGTAAGATGAGAAAGAAAAGTGCACGTTATCTCTAGGGAACTTCAATGGTACAAACAGCTCGGTCTCCATGAGGGAATCCATAGAGTACGGAGACTTACAAAAGTCTTAACAAAAATATTCCTAGTCTACTAGAATGGAATGTCCAACAGGGAGGTTCTAATTTTTCAAGAAAGAGTTGCCTAACTTGGGAAGTGTACAAGTGTAATGTGTATCGAAAACTTGCCAAATCAAGTGTGCTATAGAATAGCAAGGGAATTATGACAAATATGGGATGTAACTAATAAGACAAGTTTAAACTCAAGAAAGTCCAAATAAAGCATGATCATTATGTAACATGTAGAATAATTTAAAAGCTATGCATGGTTAATTAAGGTAAGCTTCTCTACATGCCATTGTCACCAAGACAATTTTCATTCATGTTTAAGTTATCATTTTAACCATAAACTGAGCATAAGATGATGAATAAGATCAAACATATGGTAATAGAGACATGATCATATCATTAAGAATATTAGAATTAGATTTCAAGTTATTAACGTCTATGCAATCATTACACGCTATCTCGTTATATGGCCAATCTTTTATCATGCTAGTTTTGCAATATTCTTATGAATGTATTATTGCTCTCTTTCTATCGTGTGACATTACTCTCTTTTCTATACTTGATTGTTCTCTCAAGTTATCCTACTTTACAAGACATTAATAACTTAAAGCATGCCTATTTACATGAGATATTAAGTCTTACTGAGCGTTATCGCTCACCCTGCGCTATTGTTGTATGTGTTTCAGGTAGGTCGGATGATGACCCTACACACACCAATGGGAACAGACTGGAGTGATGAGCGACCTGGAGTCATAGCGACGGAATGACCTTAGTATCATAGAGTTTAGTTAGATATTTTTTAGTTATCTTTTCCAATGTAATGATGTTATTGAGCCCTATGTTTGGCTCAGAATTAATGGTTGTAATAGTTTAGGAGATTTATCAATAAAATAAAGAGTTTATTGTAATTATTGTTCATTAGCTGCTCTAATGTTTGCGACTGCATGCACAATTTACATTACCATATACTTTGCTTACATCTCCCTGATTTATTCTGCTGCTAAATTGGAGGGGCGTGACAATTGGTATTAGAGCCTAGGATCTCCTTATTAGGACATTTTAAGTCTAGGATGTTCTAAGTGAACTGCCATGACACGTGTCTAAGTCAACCACCATACCTATGTGAGAATTGGGTAGAACCATGGTTAAGATCTAAATACATGTATCAGCTTAATGCTACTATAGTATCCTAATACAAAACTTATTCTTGAAGGAACTCTTAATGGACGCCGAATGTATGCCACTGCAAGACAAAATGAGGTCAACTCAAAAGCTAGTTCGGGCGTGTCGGAAAGCCATCCAACTACTAGAAGAAGCCTTAGGGACGACCAAGAAGATTAGAAAAGCAACAAAAAAAAATTGGGAAGAGAAGACACAACCATGGCAAGGAGGCAAACACATAGAAGGAATGTAGAGAGAACTTTTATGAGATCATCTGCCTTCATTGTAGTAAGCCAGGTCATGTTTCTAAGGAATGTTGGCGAAGAGTGGGTGCATATCTACGTTGTGGCAGTTTGGCGCATCGGATATAAGACTGCCCTCTGCTAAAGGAACCATCCACTAACACCAAAGATCTCAACTCTATGACAATAGAGAATCAGCCAAATGGTGATAAGAGAAAAATAAAGAAGAATAAGAAGAACGACATACAATTAGACTTATTCGCAGCGAGCGATGCAAGTGCTGCAATAGGAGGGGCCACACGTCGGAGGATTGCTGGTGGAAACAAGGAAAATGTTTGCGATGTGGTAGCTCATGCCACAAGATTAGAGACTGCCCACAATTTAAGGACCAACGTCATGAGGAATCAACTAGCAAGATACACCGGAAGTACCGGCACAACACTCTCCAAATCAAGAAGTGGGAACCATGGAAGGTACCTATGAACTGACAATGATTAATACCTTTTATAATAATGATTCATATGTAACCAAAGGAGTCATGGAATTTGGGGACAAAATTATTTTAAGTGGGGGAGGATGTAGTAGCCCGAAAAATCATTAATTTGAAAGCTATGTGCATGATTAATCATACTCTCATGATTTCTTTACACTTGCACACACTAAACATTAATGTTTGCAATGAGACCTTATTAATTTACTCAATAATATATCTGGTAATTAAGTGTAATTAATCACTAAATTTCCCCATTATTTAAATAAACTATTTCATTTTATTCGTGTACTTTGTACACCGTTATCGCATCCCTCTGCCTTCGAGCACTCGAGGTAAGACAGACACTTGTTTTTACACACTTCTTCTTGGCTTGTACGACCTCTCCTTTGGGAATACTCCTAATAGGATTAGGGACTCCTTGTCAAGGCCTCCGTAAGTCTCCTTAGCTTTGGCGGACGTCCGTTGCCGACGAGCGGGTTGTACCATTAAAACCCCTTACACCACTAGGGATCAGCATGATCCAATGGCCTTAGTTTGTTCTCTCTTACCTAGTCACACTGTGAGCATTGTGACAAACCTGGTCACACTGCCACTGAATGCTGGAGGAAAGCAGGCGCTTGCCTACGCTGTAGAAATCACAATCATCGCATTTCCTAGTGCCATGTTGTGAAGGAGCAGGAGAAAGAGAAATGCCCGATTGGGCAAAAGAAGCCTGGCCGACTTCAAGCTGTGCAGGAAGTGGAGACCACCGAGGAGGGTTGAGGTCGTGGAAGGTACATTGCAAGTTTTTTCTCAATCAGCATTTGTTGTTTGATACTGGCACTACACATTCGTTCATATCACAAGCATTTACTAATACCTTAAATGTAAACCCACATCCATGGGTTTTGAATTGCCTGTCACAACACCACTGGGGGAGAAAGCCCACTTGAACAAATATTTTCCATTAGCTGATGTTTTGATTGGTGAACTAAATTTAAGAGCCGACCTGATCTGTATGCCCATGAAGGGCTACGATGTCATACTAGGAGCCGATTGGCTATCTACTTATGGGGCTTGTGTAGAGTAGAAGAGGGAAGATAACATTTAGTGAATTCCCTAAGTTGACTTTCATGAGACGTAGACACAAGAGACACTTGTCTCTCGTCTCTGCTATTCGGGCACATAGCATGATAAGAAAGGGCTGTGTGGCATTTCTTGCCGCCATAGTAGTTGAAAAGAAGGCATCCAAGATATCAGACATACACATAGTGCAAGAGTATTCCTACGTGTTCTTCAATGAGCTGCCAGGCATTCCACCTGAACGAGATGTGAACTTCTCAATTGATCTAACACCTGGAGCTGCACGGTGTCACGTCAGCCATATAGAATGTCTCCTTCTGAATTGAAGGAATTGAAGGAGCAATTAATAGAGTTTCTAGAGAAGGGCTTTATCAGACCAAGTACTTCTCCTTGGAGAGCACCTATGTTGTTTGTCAAGAAGAAGGACGGATCTATGTGATTGTGCATCAACTACAGGCAGTTGAATCATCTCTCTATCAAGAACAAATACCCTCTGCCTCGTGTTGATGAATTATTTGATCAAATATCAGGGGCTAAATACTTTTCTTAGATTGACCTTAGATCGGGATATCATCAGATGAGAATTAATGATGCGGATATTTACAAGACAACTTCAGGAGCAGGTACGGTCATTATGAATTTGTAGTCATGCCTTTTAGACTAACAAATGCTCCTACAGTTTTTATGCAATTGATGAACAACATCTATCAGCCTTACCTCGATAAATTCTTTGTGATATTATCGATGATATTCTCATATACTGCAAGACCAAGGAAGAGCATGAGGAGCATCTGAAGATCGCTCTACAAATACTGCACAACAACAAGCTCTACGCCAAATTGAGCAAGTGTGAATTCTGGCTTGAGGAGGTGTCATTTCTAGGCCATGTCATATCAAAGGACGGTATAGTTGTTGATCCTTCAAAGGTTGAAGCTGTACTCAACTGGGAGAGACTGACCAATGTCACTTAGATCAGAAGCTTTCTTGGACTGGCTGGCTACTACAGGGTTCATAAAATACTTCTCCAAGATAGCTATACCGCTTACTCTCCTTACGTGAAAATAGAACCTTATGTCTGGAGCAACGAATGCTAGAAGAGCTTTCAGACACTGAAGCAATGTTTGACATCTGCACCTGACCTCGTGTTACAGTCGAGGGCGAAGGATTCTCAGTCTACACTGATGCATCTGGAATCGGTCTAGGCTGCGTGTTAATGCAGAATGAGAAGGTGATAGCCTCTTCATCAAGATAGTTGAAGCCACATGAGGTCAACTATCCTGTCCATGACTTAGAACTAGCTGCAGTGGTATTTGCACTCAAGATTTGGAGGCATTGTCTTTATGGAGAGCAATTCATTGTCTACTCCGACCACAAAAGTTTAAAGTATATGTTCTCTCGGAAGGAGCTCAATATGACACAGAGAAGATGGCTGGAGTATTTGAAAGACTTTGATTTCAATATCCAATACCACCCAGTCAGGGTAATGCAGTAGCTGATGAACTCAGTAGGAAGCCAATAGCGTCCTTATCTTGTTTACTCATGGGTGAGATGCAACTATTAGAGCAATTTGCCAGTCTGGATTTAAATATTGAGCAGAGAAATGATAAAGTGTTAGTGGCCAACCTTAGAGCTCAACCCGACATCTTTGTTGAGATCAGGGAGCAACAAGCTAATGATCTATTTCTAATCCGAGTCAGGGAAACCCTAGCGACTGACCATATTTCTCCATCACGGATGATGGGAGGTTGCTATTTCAAGAAGGACATGTGTGCCTAATAATGAAGAGTGAAAGAGGAAGCTGATGGATGAAGCCCATAAGGCAAAGTATACAATTCACCCAGACGCAACCAAGATTTACCAAGACATGAAAAGGACATTTTGGTGGCCCAACATGAAGCGTGAGGTGGCTGAGCATGCCACGCACTGCCTCACATGTCAACAGGTTAAAGCAGAACTCCGACGTCCTACGAGTGCACTCAGACCCGGACATACCAGAATGGAATAGGAAAGCATCGGAATGGATTTCATCATGGTTTACCCCGAACTCGTGGTGGACTCGATGATATTTTGGTTATAGTGGACCGATTGACTAAGTCCGCACACTTCCTAGCAATTAAGAGTACCTGGAGTTGATGTGTTAGCTGTTCTTTATGTAAAAGAGATTGTGAGATTACATGGAGTACCTGTATCCATAATCTCAGACTGTGACCCTATATTCACCTCTAGATTCTGGAAGGGACTTCAGACTGCTTTAGGCAAAACTTAATTTTAGCATTGCATTCCACCCACAGATAGATGACAAACGGAGAGAACCAATCAAATTGTGGAAGACATGTTGCAAGCCTATGCTATGGACTTTGAAGGGTACTGAATGAACAATTGTCACTAATGGAATTCGCCTACAATAACAGCTACTAGGCCACATCAAGATGGCTCCATTTGAAGCACTGCACGGAAGAAGCTGTAGATCGCCAATCTGCTAGAATGAAGTGGGCGAACATAATGGTTGGGACCTGATATGGTGCAGAATACTAGTAGAGACATACAGATCATCAGAGATAGAATCAAGATAGCTCAATCTAGGAAAAGAGCTATGTAGACAAAAGAAGAAGGGATCTGAATTTCAAACTGGAGTTCATGTACTGCTGAAGGTATCCCCGACCAGAGGATTTCAAAGGTTTGGGATGAAAGGCAAGTTAAGGCCAAAATTCATAGGTCCATTTGAGGTATTGGACAGAATTGGCAAAGTGGCGTATCGTCTAGCGCTACCTCCATAATTTTCAACCATACACAATGTTTTTCATGTATCTATACTGAGGAAGTATGTGTACGACCCATCACATGTAATCAGCTATGACGATATATTTTAAACAAGATATGACCTATGAAGAGAAGCCTGTTAGGATACTGGCAAAAACATACAACAGCTCCAGAACCGACCCATATTTGTGGTAAAGGTGTTTTGGTGAAATCACGAAGTCGAAGAACTATGTGGGAACCCGAAGCAACAATGCGATGAAATTACCCAGAACTATCAGTAAGTCATCTTCCACTTATGATCTTATGAATTTAGGGACCAAAATTTTTAGGAGGAGGATGGTTAGCAACTCTGATTTTAATATATCGATAAATGATAAATGAGAAAATTATTGAATGAATGTGATAAATAGATTTAATTAGAATAAAGAGGAATAAATTGAATTAAATGGAATTAAGCTAAAACCTTAAGCTAAATTAAGAATGGGTTGTACAAGTGGTCCAAGCAAGAATAGATGGTTTCAATTGTGAAGAGCCCATCTTTAGATGAGAGTTAATTAAGCTAAATTTGTACCAAAAATAGAGATAATTAGGAAATAGTTAAGATAATCATTAATTAACCATAATTATCCTAAAAAGGATCCTCATCCCATCCTATCCCATTACCCATGAAATTAGACCTCTCATTTATCCTAATAGGTGGATAAAGGCCAGGGAAAGGGAGATAAACATGGAAATTCGGAGTTTGGAGGGAAGAGAAGAGTTTTATGTAAGTAGGACTCTTAAACTAGCTAATACACCCCCAATTCGTCCTTACGAACCCATAGTTCATTGTTGGAGCTTTGGAGGATGAAAAGAGGAGCTGTGGACGAGAGGAGCAAGGAGAAGGAGCTTGGAGAAGAAGGGATTTCATCATCTTCCTCGTCCTTAACCCTAGGATTTCTTTACAGTGTGAAAAGGTAGGCAATCTCTCAAGCCAAATATAATTAAACTCGACCCTAGGTAGACCTTGATCCCCTCTATCAAAGTCCCATGTTTGCCCTAATTTTCGTTGCTCCATGAGAAAGTATTGAATGCTCTAATCTCTATTATCATCATGTACCCGAACCAACTTGTTTGCTTCCAATCCATGTGTATACTTTATCCCATGCCTTGCAAATATTGTCATAACTACTCGCATGAAATTAGCTTCGAATGATTCTATTTCCCCCAATTTTCATCATGCATCCTTTGCGAATTAAATCAAAATCTATGACTGTGCGTGTTTTAGGTCACCGAAAAGTAACCTAATTAAAGTATGCCCATTACTTGTCTATTTTCTAAAACTAGTTTCATGATTTTTAGACATTCCTATGATTTTTATACGGATTTTTGAATGGCCTTGTATCATGCCATGGAAGGAAGGACCGATCCTGAAAAGGGATGTTTTCCCCTTTCTGGGTTTGGGCCGCCCTTCTGAAATTGCGACGGCCCAACCCGTCGCTATCTCAGAAGGGTTGTGACCAGCCAGACTGCCGCATCATGAATGCAACGGTTTGAGCCGTCGCAGTTTTCCCTCGGCTCACACAGAACAGCCCGGTTCAGCAGATGCGACCGACCTCTATGTCGCGACTTGAAACATGACGGGTACCCCGTCGCGATTTCAAAATGTCAGCCAGAATCCTAAATTGCTCATATACCTCTATTATTTATGCCATATAACTCCTGTTTAACCTTAATTATGCACTATTATGAACAGTATTGTTCTGATTATTAATATTTGGTAATAATTACATGGAATTCCTTAATTAAAAGCCATGTGCACGATTATTCATGCTCTCATGATTTCTTTACACTTGCACACGCTAAACATTAATTGTTTGCCATCAGACCTTATTAAAGTACTCATAATATTATGGTAATTAAGTGTAATTATTCACTTAATCTCCCAATTATTTAAATAACACTTGTCTTCATTTTATCGCGCGTATTGCATACCGTTATTGCTTCCCTCTGCCTTTGAGCACTCAAGGCACGACGGACACTTGTTTTGTACACACTTCTTCTTGACATGGACCACCTCTCTATCGAGAATACTCTTGACCAGACTATAGACTCCTTTTCAAGGCCTTTGTAAGTCTCCTTGTCCATTGCCGACGAGCTGGTTGTACCCTTAAAACCCTTTACCACCTTAGGGATCAGCATGATCCAACGCCTTAGTGTGTTCCCTCTTACCTTTGGATCACATCGGACCTCTGGTCTATGTTATGGCATGACTAGTGGGTGTTGTGACTTCTACCAGACTGCCGCACACAGCCATGTGCTGTGCAATTGTTACTATCGTCTGTTTATCATTTTTTACCGATTACGTCCCTGTTCTCATCTACTATCTCTATACTCACATCTGTTCACGTTCTCTCTAGACTCTCGTCTATTCGTTGCTTACTCTCATCTATTCTTGGTACTCTATCGGCCATCTTGTGATTTTCTAAGATAAACACATGACTATGCTAGGCAACATATAAATGGCCCGGTCTGGTCCTGGGATGTGCGCCTGAAAGGCTATAACTCGGTGGGGTTTAATGATCTGGGTGTTTGGCATGCACCTAGTGCATGACTCTCAAGATTTAATCTAAGGCAATCATTCATGATATATATATATATATTATTACTTACTTGAACTCGTGGTTGAAAGAATATCGACCAATACATGCTATCGTGACTAGTGCACTATTGTGCAACTTTACTTGCTATCTCGTTATATGGCCAATCCATTATCATACTTGTTGTGCTATACCTCGTGCAATGTGCTATTCTTTCTCATTATCATGCGGCATTACTCTCTAGACTGTACTCGTCATTCTCTCTAGTTATCCTGCTTGATAAGACATTAATCACTTAAAACATGCCTATTTATATGAGATATTAAGTCCTACCGAGCGTTATCGCTCACCCTGCGCTATTTATTTCATGTTTTCAGGTGAGTCTGATGGAGACTACCACACTCACGAGGAAGGGAATGAGGAAGAGCAGGAGTGACCAGCATTTCGACAACCCGATGCTTTTAGTTAGTAGTTATGAGTTAGTCCATATGTATTAGTTTCGATTTTGAATGAAGTACTCTGGGCCCTAGTATTGGCTCTGATTAGTGGATGTAATAGTTAGTTGATGAATTATTAATGATGTTGGATTTTATTGGGCTTTCTTCCATTGTGTAATGGTGGATGTTTATTTATTGCTCGATACTATTTAAATAACTGTAATATCACTCCGATATTCTGCGTCGGGCGTTATAATTTTGTGGTATCAGAGCCTAGGTTATTCTTAAGTATCAGATGATCTAGGTTGGATCTACCTCGACTTAGAGTCTTGTCCATACCTATGTGAGATATGGGTAGAACCAAGGGTAATAAGGTAAAACTCACACACGCACAAACTTAGTGCAACCTCAATATCTTACATTAAAAATTTTCTTTTGAAGGAACTTAAGACATTAGCAATGGCAGCAGAGATTTTTAGGTTTGGTCCCTAATTCCATGTCATGATATAGGGCCATTCTAAATCCGTATAATATCACAAGAAGCTCCAAAATCATGAAAGTAGTTTTAAACAATAGACGTGTAGATGTATCAATAGGCATGAGTAATTAGAAAATAGACAAGTATTAGACATGCTTTATTATGTTACTTTTCGGTGACCTAAAACATGCACTGTCATGGAATCCGAATTAATTTGCATAGATGCATGATGAAAATTGGGGAAAATAGGATCATTCAAAGCCTAGCATCATGTAGTATTTATCATAAAATTTGCAAGGCGTGGGATCAAGTATATTCATGATTAAAGGCAAACAAGTTGCTTTGGGTACATGATGATGATAGAGATTGGAGCATTAAATACTCTTCCATGGAGCACGAAAATTAGGGCAAGCATGGGGTTTTGATAGAGGGGATCAAGGTCTACTTAGGGTCGAGTTTAATTAGACTTAGCTTGAGAGATGCCTACCTTTTCACACTATAAAGAATCCTAGGGTTTAAGACGAAGAGATGAGGAAATCCCTTCCCTCCAAGCTCCTTCTCCTTGCTCCTCTCGTTCACAGCTCCTCTCTTCGTCCTCCAAGCTCAACAATGTACTATGGGTTGGTAGGAACGAATTGGGGGGTGTATTTAGCTATTTTAAGAGTCCTATTTGGTTAAAATTCTTCCATCTCCTCTTAGCTATGAAATTCCATATTATCTCCCTATTTCTAACCTTTATCCACCTATAGACTTGGGGAGAGATCCAATTTCGTGGCTAAGGGATTGAGATAAGTCTAGGTCTTTTTCTAGATATATATGAGTCTTATTAATACCTTAATTACCTTTTTTAATTAGGGTATATAGTTACGAATTTCCCTATTTTATATCAGTCTCCTATATTTAACGCAATTGTTTCTTATCTAAGTCTCCTTTTTAGATTATGATAGAGTCGTATTTCATTACTATTAAGTTAGAATAGGGTTAGGACCTTTTTTAAGGTAATTAAGAGTTAAAATAGTCATTATCTTAACCTTTTCTATTTATTAATGTTTTAGGTACGAATTAATATCTCCCATCCAACAACGGGCTTTATCTTTTGGGCCCTTACATCATGTATGGACCATTTAGGGAAACCCATTACTTATTTTACTTAATGAGTTTTTAATTATCTCGTTATTAGAGAATTTATTCATGGGCCAAAATTGTCCATTGGCCCAATATCATAATGGGCTATCAACCCATATTGTTTAAAGTCTACTCATATGTTATTTTGATTTTTAATCCCCTTTGGCTCATATAATAATGGGTTCTCCAACTTATTCCTTCATTATGACAATCAGTCGCATAAATTCTTAAACTTGGTCTAAATGATTTTTCTATGCCCAAATTTCATGAGGGGTCATTAGAGGATATTATTTAAAGTATAACTACTATTTTTACAAAGTTTTTATATAGGTTTATATGCATGCAATAATGATGCGTACCTTTTTAACTAGTTTAAATTTATTTTTGATAAAATTTCAATTTATCTATGTGCACGATTAATCATACTCTCATGATTTCTTTACACTTGCACACCTAAACATTAATGTTTGCCATGAGACCTTATTAATTACTTGATAATATATATGGTACTGAAGTGTAATTAATCACTTAATTTCCCCATTATTTAAATGAACCTTGTCTTCTTTTATTGACGTGCTTTGTACACCGTTATCGCGTCCCTCTGCCTTCGAGCACTCGAGGTAAGACATACACTTGTTTTTACACACTTCATTCTTGGTTTGGACCACCTCTCCATTGGGAATACTCCTAGCAGGATCAGAGATTCATTGTCAAGGCCTCCGAAAGTCCCTTGGCTTTGGCGGACGTCCATTGCCGACGAGCGGTTGTACCATTAAAACCCCTTACACCACTAGGGATCAGCATGATCCAACGGCCTTAGTTTGTTCTCTCTCTACCTTTTCGATCTCGCCGGAACTCTGGCCTATGTTCATAAGCATGGCTATGGGCGGTTCTGACTTCCACCAATTGCCAGCACACCGACTGTACCGTGCAACTATTACTATCATCTGTTTATCGTTGTTTTACGTATATGACCCTGTTCTCATATACTATCCCTATACTCTTATCTTTTCACGTTCTCTCTGTACTCTCATCTATTTGTCTATTACTTTCATCTATTCTTAGTACTCTATTTGGCCATCAAATTGATTATCAATAACAAACATGACTATGCTAGGCAACTTATAAGGGGTCCGATCTGGTCTTGGTGAGAGCGCCCGAAAGGTTGTTAACTCGTAGGGGTTAAATGATCAAGGTGTTTGGCATGCACCTAATGCAGACTATCAATATTTAATCTATGACAATCAATTAATCAAAGTACTATATTCTCTCGGTTGATAAAATGATCGAACACAACAACATTTACGCTATCGCGACTAGTGCGCTTTTGTGCAATCATTACATGCTATCTCGTTATATTGCTAATCTTTTATCATGCTATTTTTGCAATATTTCTTTTGAATGTATTATTGCTCTCTTGCTATCGTGTGACATTGCTCTCTTGTCTATACTTGATCGTTTTCTCTAGTTATCCTACTTTACAAGACATTAATCACTTAAAGCGTGCCTATTTACACGAGATATTAAGTCCTACTACTGAGTGTTATCTCTCACCCTGCGCTCTTGTTGTATGTGCTTTAGGTAAGTCGGATGATGACCCTACACACACCAATTGAATGGACTGAGTGATGAGCGACCTGGAGTCTAGCGACGGAATGACCTTAGTATCATAGAGTTTTAGTTAGATATTTGCTTAGTTTATCTTTCTAATGTAATGATGTTATTGAGCCATATTTTTTGGCTCAAAATTTAGTGTTGTAATAGTTTAGGTGATTTATCATAAAATAAGAGTTTATTGCAATTATTGTTCATTAGCTGCTCTGATGTTTGCGACTGCATGCGCACTTTACGTTACCATATCCTTTGCTTACGTCTCTCCGATTTATTCTGCTGCTAAATTAGAGGGTCGTGACATCAATTCTCTAGGTAGTTCTTCATGTGCTTCTTCTTCTTGTTGTAGTTCTTCTAGTGGAGGATCTTTTTGTCTTCACCTTTTCTTCAAGAGAAGCTTGATCTAAATCCCTGCATAATCCTCAAGAACATCTTCTTCTTCTTCTATTCTCTCATAGAAGGTTAGTTTTCATCAAAAACATGGACTAACTGTTCTACAGTTAAGGTTCTTCTGTTTGAACACTTTGTAACTTCTAGTTTTTGAAATATATCTTAGTAGAAAGCCTTCATCACTTTTAGCATCTAATTTCCTAAATTATCTTTACCATTATTCAAAATGAAACACTTACAACCAAGGGTCAAAGGTATTGACGTTTGACTTTTTCTCCTTGTGTAGCTCATAAGGTGTCTCTTCAGAATTGGCCTGATCATGCACCTATTAATGATGTAGCAAGCTGTGTTGACTGCTTCTGCCTAGAAGTACTTGGGTAAATTACATTTTATAAGCATTGTTCTGGCCATATCCAGTAGTGTTCTGTTTCTTTCTTTCTGCTACTGTCACCATTTGTCCATTTTGTTAGTGTTTTCTTGGTGCGAGAAGTAGTGTTCTATGCCATTTTCCTCACAGTGTAAGGCCCTCGAATTTTGCTACATTATTGCATGTAATAATTCGTGTCGTATATGTACGTATGTATGTATCTACGTATGTATTAGTGGTATACTTATGTGTGTATGTGTATAGCTTAGGTATAAATAATGTATGTAAGCTTGATGGTAGTGTGTGCACAAAACTATATAGATTTACATGTAAATATACATGATGTGCATGGGTTTCTGCATGTTTTAGACTTCTGGCCGAAGGCCATATTGGCGTCAATAGGATGACGTCGATGTGGTGTCAGCGTCCACCTATGGACGCCAACACTAATCCCAACGTCCAACTATGTGGACGCCAACTTCTCTGACCTGCATGCATTGCAGAGCCCGGAATTCCGGGAACAAGCTACCCCAACCATTGGGGAGCTGTCTCCAACGGTCTGAATGGGGTTCACATCAGCATTTCGGGTCAGGAGAAGCCTCTCCCATATATCTAAATCCGAAATTTGCTCCCCCAACCCTTGTCCTTGCCTTTTTACAAGAGAGGAAGAGGAGAGAAAACCCTAGCTCGGAGCTGTGCAAAGACTGGACTTTGGAGGCACCAATCCGGCGATCCAAGGCTTCATCTGGTGTTCTATTGCAACTGGAGGCTAGAGGGAACCAAGGAGAAGGCTTCCCCACCACTGGCTGAGCACCTGCATCGACCAAGAACCCAAAGGAGTGGCGTTTTGGAGGCTTCTTGGGACAGCCCAAGGAGAGCTTCACCAAGCTTTTGATCCCTTTGGAGTGTACCTAAAAGGCAAGTACCCTACTCATAACGTCCCTATATGTGTCTAGGTTGGTTTTACAAATTTTATGTATTTTCCCTCGTGTCCTAGACCCCCAAATTCACCCCATCTTTGGAGCTCGGGTCTGTGTTCTGCACAGACTTGACATTAACGGCAATCCCCATTGCCGCTAAGATCATGCTTAGCGTCCATCGATGATGCCGCTAACATGAAATTAACGGCCATAGCTTGCCGCCAAGTTCATCTGAGCAGAACAACAAGCTGTTCTGCCCTTCTATACGACTATTTTCGATATGTTTCACGATGAGGATATACTGTAAATCATTTATATGCTATGTATATTGTTGATGTGATGGATATGGTGTGTGGATGGATTATCACGAATGATAGGACTTAATTATTTCATTAAGATCATGTGTGATGAGTTTTAATCTTGTTAAACCATGTTTACATGATTTAGGACAAGTCTAAATGCCCTAATTTGTGAGGGTTATGCATGTGAGGTTCAATCCCCCTTTTCTAAATTCTGAGATTATTCCTATGCTTGTGTGAATTATGGCAAAATTTGTTTAGGAAAAATAGAGATCATGCTAGGTCATGATAAATCTTCCATAAATTAATAGATTGTCCAATAAATTCGGGAATGAATTCCGTATTTCCATGCATGCTAGGGTTTAGACAGTAAGCTGCTAAGATGGTGATTTGTGTACAATTCCATGTTAAGTTGAATGGTGGATGGCATGAGAAATGGATGTTTGAATTTCTAAAATTTTGTTTTAGTTCAGAAAAATTTGAAAATTTGCATGAGGAATCCTAAACCTGAAATTAACATGTGGTTAAAGTTTTAGGTCATTTGGACCAGTATTTAATGTAAAGGAATTTTCCATGTAAATGTGAATTATGCATACCAATGTGAAACAATTCGATTTAGGTGTAATCCGACCTGATCGGTGACATTTACCTGAATATAGATTTTGAAATCTGTAGTGTCATGTTAGGAAAAACAGAGAAATGTGAATGTGAGCGAGAAAGTGATAGAATGAGAGTGACATGTGTAAACCCATGTGTAAAATCGGTAAAAATGTGTAATGTGAAAATTGTGCTAAATGTGACACTGCTTCCGTAGAGGGCAGTGGAACCGTATCAGGGAAAAGTCCCCCTGAGAAGGTTCAATGTGTAAGTGACCCTAAGGGCATTAGGGGGAAATCCTAGAGGTGGACAAGTACACTGGTTAGGGTGGAGACTTGTTCTCCCGGTCTGCGCAGTCCAAGAGTCGCCATTGTATTGCCTAGATGGCGTCTATGTGATGTGATGTGTTTGTCCTTCTTTGTGGTTTGGACTATGTGTCACGACACTAAATGTGAAAGTGTAAATGTGAATGGTAAACGTGCATGTGTTCATGTGTTATGTGAAAGTGAACCATGTGTAATGTTATGTAAAGTGCAATTTATGTGAATTGAAATTTGTGTAAGAAAATGTGAGACCAAAATGTGAGGATATGATATTGTAATCCATGTTGTGACAAATCTGAAACCATGTTAAATCAGTAGCTTCATTATGTTAGGATCATGTTTATATGTGTAAAATGCCAAGAATCCATGCTAGGGACAATTACAAGTATGTGCACAAAATTCTATGTTTGGTTGTTCACATGTTGTATTTTAAATAACATTGTAGCTCTCATGTGTAGGTTATGGTTGCTAAATCATGTGAAAAATAGCAAGTTAAAGTATGTAGCATGTTCTTGTACATGCACAAGAATGTGTAGATTCCATGCTAGGTGTGTTTTGTTTCATGTACGTAGGATAATCATGCTAAGTGCTTCATGTTTTAGTTAAAATGCAAAGTAGAATTTCATGAGTAGGAATGATTAGAGAACACGTGTTAGGAATTTATCTTGATAAGGAAATCTGAAAGCATGCAATCTGTGCTTACTTATAGAATTATCATGGTTGATTGTGCAGCTTCAGCACTGCCCCCTTAAGTAACCTCAGCTCGCTTAAGCGTAAGCTTTTAACCTCTAATCCTAGACACCAGACTTTAAAGAGAAGTTTTGAATTCAAGAAAGATAAATCTAATTATGAACCCTAGGGCCAAGTCTACTGATTTTTATTAAAAGTTTGGGCAAATGCAAAGATGTGAAAATTTTTGTGATTTTTGGGCAAAGGAAAGGGTGATGAAATCCCTCACCTTATCTTTTTATCTAATGGGTTAAGCCCTTAGGCAGTCCCAATTACAAATGAAATGCAAAGATCAATTCAAACATGGATTTTCTAATGCTAAGTCTAATGCATGAAACGAGAGAGAGAAATCTTACCTTTCCCCCGCTCTCTTCAATGCAAGAAAAAAATAAAATGACAATTAAAATGATGAATGTCCTAAAACATGTGATTCTAATCTTGAGAGATGAAATTTTATTTACAAACAAACGGCTAACATGAAGAGCGATTTGATTTTTTTTTTTAAATTTAGATTTTTTAAATTTTTATTTAGTTTTTGAACTAAATGAAATGAAGGTAAAAAAATATAAAGTGGTACTATAAGCTAAATCAAGCAAACCACCAGAGGCCATTATTACATGCCAACGTGAAGAAATCTCTGTACATGCACAGAGAATACAAGAAGTCCTCACTACAAGCTTCACTCACACTCTTCTATCTACAATGACTGAATTAAAAGAAATTAGGAAATGAAATCAGCGAGCTCCCTCCAATGGGCTTCAAGTGCCAAGCCCAATCTCCATGGTCCTCCTTATGGCAAATCTGAAATATAAGCCCAATAACAAGTCAATGTAAAGTCCAAAGCAAATGAAATCAAATCAAAACATAATTAAATCATGTCATTTTAAGCAAGGATCTTATTTCACAATTCTTTTCTTCTCCCTCGAATTAATCTAATCTCATTACTAGCTGAGGCAGAGGAGCTTCAGAAGGGCTGATGTGAACTCTTAAGTGAGCTATCACTTGTGCACTAATTGCTTGCCATAAGCCTTTACAATTAGGAAAGACATGTCTTTACATTAATCTTTTACATGATGGCTGGTTAGCATGAGATATTACATCTTCTAGTCCTATATTTGGAGTAATTTTCATTGCTAAGGGACTAGCAATGTTCAAGTAGGGGGGAGTGATAATTACATATTTTTTGAGTTAAATTTCACACATTTAGTAAGTTTAGACATCAGTTGTCCATAAATGTGTGAAATTTAACTCAAAAAATTATGTAATTATCACTCCCCCCTACTTGAACATTGCTAGTCCCTTAGTAATGAAAATTACTCCGAATATAGGACTAGAGATGTAATATCTCATGCTAACCAGCCATCATGTAAAAGATTAATGTAAAGACATGTCTTTCCTAATTGTAAAGGCTTATGGCAAGCAATTAGTGCACAAGTGATAGCTCACTTAAGAGTTCACATCAGCCCTTCTGAAGCTCCTCTGCTCAGCTAGTAATTGAGATTAGATTAATTCGAGGGAGAAGAAAGAATTGTGAAATAAGATCCTTGCTTAGTCAGATCGGATTGTTCCTCTCAGTTCCATTCTGTCCATCTTCCTTGAGGATTATTTTGTTCTGAGCTGAGGACTTTGCCTCTTTATTTGCACTTTGTGCACTCAGAATTTCTTTCTTTCTATTTCATCCATAATGCTGCACAACCCATCACTTTTCAAGAGTAGCGAGTCCAACTTTACTCAGATCCGGGAATTTTTCCATGGATTTTTCTTTTGCTTTTGCTTTTTGCTTTTGATTTTTCTTTTATTTTCCTCTTTACGAAGGATAACAATCAGGTTCCTTGATCACATGCCTTCACTTCCTCACAATTCACTTAAGGGGAAGGGAGAAAATCAATCACCTCTCTCCTACTAGCCTTGACAAATTTGCTACATTTGGGTTCAGCTAGTCTAAGTGGCTGTGTAGTGTGTCTATGAAACTTCCTGCCATATTAGTGTGTGTAGTGTGTGTATGAAACTTCCCCGGCAACGGCGCCAAGATGATACGCGCGCATTGTTGATTGTGCAATTCCGTTGTCTAGAGTTCCTTACACATATCAACAAGCTCACCTCCTCTAAACTGTCTCACAGAATTAAAATCACAAAAAGGAACTAGCACAATGTGAGAACAGGTCTATCCACGGAGAGGCAGAATAGAGCTCGAATTAACTACCTTGACTTGAAATCTCTATCGACGATGTATTCAAAGTGAATGTGTGTAAAGAATACCGATCAAATCCCTCACACTTGACAGATCAAATTTAATGAAAGAACCAGCTTAATTGGAATGGAAAGATACTTGGTATCAATGTACCCTCACAGCTCGAGGGATGAACAAGCAAACTAAAAGAAATGTAAATTGCAACTTCAACTCGTGGTCTTTCCAGAACAAAGATTAAAACACCAATGAAATAGAAATCTAAAGAGCAGAAACACTGCCCTCACAACTCAAGGATCGAACCGGAAATAAGAAACAAGAATTATCATTACGAAATCAGATTCCTCATGCTGAAGACAAGGATAAAAATAAAGGTTAACACTAAGAACTCCGAAGTGAATTAAAATCTAATCTCCTGTCGTAGCAGAAATATATAGGATTCATAACTCAATCTTTCGATTTGGACTGTGTAGATGCCCAGAATCCATCTGGAAACCTTCTGGACACCGTCAACCTCACAGACACCACCACAGCTCCACACAACTCTAATCTCTCAACCAAACGCAGAAGAAGAAAAGAAATTAGCACTCGAACCTTTCAGATGCTGAAAATCCTCAATCTCCATGAGCTCTACCACAACAACTGAATCACTCAGTTCCAAATGCTGAACAAAACCAGATGACAGAGAGAGAAAAATAATCCAACACAAATTGCAATCGCCTTCTGCTTGCAGTCGAACAGTAGAAATGGAAGAAAAGCAAATTAACAATTATATTTCTCTCCTCTCCTTCAATTCACAATAGCCACTCAAATCCTTCACAAAGCAGAGAAGAACTAATCATAGAAGGAAAATGGAAGAACAACAACGATCCCCCTCCCAACTCTCACAGTTGAACAGTCAAATGCTCAAAAGTTTACAGAAGAAAGAACAATTCTGAAAAATAAAAACACCGAACAATCCACAGGATCACCCTCACTGTTCTCCTCAAGAACAAAGGAAGAAGCCGTCCATCTCTAGAATCTCCACAGAACAGAAAAGGAAATAAAACCCAAACTCTTAGTAGTAGAAAGGGAGAAACACATAAGAACATGAAATTAAACTTTCCCCCGATCCATCTCCCTTGGACCAAGGTTTACAGAAGACAAAAATCCAAAAAATGCTCAACTCTCCGATCTGAACCAAGAACATATGCTGAAAAATAAAGAACGAAAGTGGCAGAAGAAATTTCTCACAACTCTCACTGGAAAGAACAACAAAGAAGAATTCAAATGTCTACTACTACTATTCCACTATCCGAATCTTACAGAAGAAAATGGCAAGGAAAACTCCAATCTAACCTCTCAATCCCCTCCACTGCCCTGCTCAAACGAAAATACAGGAAATAGAAACTAAAAATAAAAGAAAAAATCCTACTTGCGAACCAGGGACCCCGGGAATTATGGACCTGGGTCCTTTTATAGGCCACATGGCCTTCTTCTCCCTGCCTTCCACCAGGATCGCCGGCTTCAGCACACCCGATCGCCAGTGCAGCAGTCCGCCAGACCACAGCCCGCCACCTCAGCTGGTAGCGCCAGCCTCCATCGCACACAAACTGCCCCATCGTATCTGCGCACGGCCTCAGCCCCAGCTGGTTCACCTGGGCGCTGGCCGCCCAGGCCCTGCACCTGCTCGCGCCATCTGCATCCGGGGCCACATCAGCACCGATCCGCCAGACGCCGTTCACGCCATCCTCTGCTTCGCATGGCTGCTGCACACGAACCGCCTTCACATCTGACCCAATTCCGCACCGGATCGACCGCCTCAACAGCTTCACACTGCCGCCATCGCACCCAGCCGCTTCCAGAGCTCCATCCAGCAGGATCGCCAGGTCAGCGCTCCACACGCCCAGCCCTGGCCTGGCGCCATCCGCTTCCTCCCTGCACACCGGGCCTCCCAGCCGCCTTCATCGCCTGCACAAGCCGCATGCCCCAGCCAAGCTCCATCCCGCCATCTGCATCTGCTGTAGCACCTGCCGCCCACGCCTTCGCCCATCTCTCACCTGGTAGCACCACACCGAGCCGCCATGCCCAGACCTGGGCGCCCGAGCTCCTGCTGCTTCGGCCCAGCACCAGCAAGACTCCTCCACCTCAGCTCCCAGCCGCACCAGCCCTGGCCTTCACAAGCCCCAAATCGCCAAACACCAGAGGCTTCCAAGCGACCTGTTAAGAAGAAGAACAATTAAAAAATTGTTCATGACCTATTCTAATGAAGAAAGCATAAGGGACCTATGGGGCATGTGCGTGTTGGAATTGGGTAGGTGAGGTATTATTTATTTAATGAGATGGGAGGTATTAAAATTGATTTAATGAGATTGGGTGAGTATTAAAATGTGGTGAAATGTTTAAAAATGTTTATTTATTTAATGGTTTTTGGGTGGGGGTGTGTGGTATGATGGTGAGATGAGATTAAAAAATATGTAATGGTCATATGAGGGAGGGGGTATGTGTCATGATTACATTGGGTGAATCAAATTTTTTATTTTTTTATTTTTATATACTATATTTACAAGAATTAAAAGATATTTAAAGTGATAAAAAAATTATTTTATACAGTGTAAGAAACATAAACTATTCAAAATTTATTGATTTTTATTAAATGAGACTTTAACCATGTGTTCAACTCGAGAATTTAACTAATATGTTTTAAATTTTATTTTTGGACGAAATAAAATTAAAATCAACATACACTTTATTTACAGACAAAGACTGTCTAAACTTAACTATATGCATGAATTTTAACACTAAAAATTTTGTAATTATCAGTTATGCATTTCAAACGTTAAGCATGATACATGTTGAGTTTTTTCAATGGTGTGTGTAGAGCTTACTATGACAAGTACGTGTATGTATGAGTGGTGTTACTTGCTGAGTCTTTAAACTCACTACTTGCTTCAGCGTACAGGTGTAGTTGGTGACGTGGCACCATTGGAGAGACTGTGGAGATGGACTCCGAGCGCGGAGATTAGTCTTTAGAGTACTTTGTGACTTTTGCGTTTCATAGTATGTAATGGAACGTTGTATTAGCGTTATCATGGAAGAATGTATAATGGTGGACATCTATTATTAAATTTTCAGCAATTTAAATTATGTGAACTTTTAAGTTCTTTAATGTTATTGCAATTTCATGTATGCTAAATGTGGATGATGAATGAATGAAGACAGTAGTTCTTTTTACTTCCGCTACTCTGTTCTTATATTCACGTGTATCTTAGCTGAATGTATTGTTGGGTAACTGTCCCACTGTGGCAACGCTCGCTATACCGACCTGGGTTGGTATAACCGTACCGGTATAATGAGGGCCATCACACACAGAATCTGACAAATTCTTCATTATTGAATTCTCCACCATGATCAGATCTAATATTGATTATTTGATATTTCTAGTTCTTCTATACTAATTTACTGAATTTCATAAAAACTAAAAGCGTTTCTGATTTGGCCTCCAAAATATATACCCAAGTATATCTTGAATAATCATCCATAATTACATAGCCATATACCTTTCCTCTAAGACTAACTGTTCTTATAGGTCCAAACAAATCCACATGAATAAGTTTCAATGGTTATGGAGGTTGTCACCAATGTCTTGACTGAAATGATGTCTTGGTTTGCTTTCCTTTTGCACAAGCTGTACAGATTCCAGATTTCTTCAATTTCAGCTTTGAAAGACCCTCAACTAGATCATGCTTGATTAATTTCTTAATGACTGAGGTGCTTGCATGTCCTAGTCTTCTATGTCATAAATCAGTCTCTTTATTCTTAGTAGTTGCAAGGCATAAATTGACTTCTTTCAATTCTGTCAGTTGTAAGGTATCCAAGTTTTTAACTGTTTGAGCTTCAAACTATTTTCCCATATTTTTGAATAATATATTTCATTTTGAAACCTTACCAAGTGACCTTTGTCATAGAGTTGACTGATGCTAATGAGATTGTGCTTTAATCCTTCAACATACATAACATCTTCTATTAAATCATTTTTGTTTGTTCCTACTATTCTACAACCTAACACTTTTCCTTTTCCATTATCACCATAAGTAACTTGACCAATTTCATCTCTGAAACATGTAAATAATTTTTTGTCACCTGTCATATGCCTTGAGCGCCCACTATCCAAATACCATTTGGATGCTCTCAGGCGTCCCTGTAAATAGAATAAAGTTGAGATTTTTGGTACCCAATTTTCTTGGGTCCTTGATGGTTAGTTTTTGGAATCCAACGAAGGTATCTAGTTGTGTATGTGCTAATTGTGTGTCCTATTTGATTACAATGACTACAACATAGATCATATGCATTATTTAAATGTGTAGTGTTATTAGTTTTCTGTTTCTGGTTGTAAACATATTGATTAACCCTTTTCGGATTTTTTTATTATCTTTTCTTTTACAAACCTCGGGGTTAGGGTAATTTTCAAGATACACAATTTCTTCTACAATTTTGGAGGTGTATACCCTACTCCATATTTCTTTCTACCTGTTCTAGCACCTTTCAATTTTACAACTAAGAATGTTTTACAATTTGTGATTCTATTTATGATAGCTCTTAGATAGTTATTTTTCTCTCTTAATTTTCTTCATCCTTAATTTCATTTACATTTGATTCAAGTTCCATAATTTTACTATTTTTAGCCTTTAAGTCTTCACATAATAGTTCATTTGATCTTTTAGCTTCAGGTAAATTTTGTTCTAATATCTCTACTTCATTTTTTAGAAAAGTGTTTGATTTTTCTTGATTCAGTAAATTTAACTTAACAATTTTCATTTGTTTGACTATTTTTTATATTTATCATACAATTCATTAAATGCATCTTATAGACTGTCGGAATTAGATTCTGAACATGAAGTGAAGGTAGTTTCATAATTTACCTGATCTAGTCCTGCCATGAGGACTAGATTCACTTGTTCTTCTTCTTTTGATTCTGAGCTTGAAGAGTCTGAACTTGTAGCTTCCTCACTGTCCCATGCTGCTGCCATTGCTTTCTTTTTGTATTTTCTGAACTTTTTCTCTTTGCCTTTCTTTTTCTCATATTTTTTAGCTGGATCTTTCTTTTTGAGCTTAGAACATTCTGATTTGAAGTGTCCTGGATGATTGCATTCATAACATATTGTCTCCTTCTTCTTATCCTTTTGAAATATCTTTTTGAGCCGAACTTCTTCTTCTTGGAAAGAATTCTCTGAAGTTTCCTTGACAGCATGGCTTCATTATCATGGTCTTCAGATTTTTCTTTTGAATCTTTAGAGGAAGAAGAATCTACAACTTCAAAGCATTTGACATTTTCTTTTTTGAGGAACTTTTAGAAATCTTTCCATATTAATTTCATGAGCCATGAGAGAGCCAATTAGTTTATCAAAAGGAAGTTCAGTAAGATCATGTGCCTCTTCAATAGCAGTGACTTTAGGAGTCCAAGAGTGAGTTAAAGATCTAAGAATTTTTTTTTATTATTTCTTCGTTTGTGAGATTTTTACCTAGTGAACTCAAACCAACTGTTATATTGGTGAGTCTATTGTACATTTGAGTAATATTTTCATTGGGTAACATTTTGAACTGTTCATACTGAGATACAAGAATATCTATTATGTTGACTAGGTTGCAAGCCCAGAGAGGGGGTGAATGGATTGCTAAAATATTCTTTTAAGAATATTCCTATTAATAAAAACACTTTGACAAAAGACACTAAATTCGATGGTTAGAGTTAGTAAGTAACGAAGAGAGAATAAGATCAATCACAAGAATAACATAAATTTTATCTTGGTTCAGATCTCCTATCACAGGAAGTCCTACGTCTAGTCCCCAAGCAAAGACTTAGGTTTTCACTAACCAAGGGTACTGTCCCCCTCAAGGACACTTACACATCTAGCTGCAGCTGGCCTTCTCTTCACTACACGAAGAGGCACTACACCACCTGATACAACAGGTCTTCCTTCTTACCAAAGGAAAACAAACACCCACTCCAGAGTAGGTCCTCTCTTCACAGATGAAGAGAAGCACTCAAGAAGAGTAAGGAGATGATGGCCCCTAGACCAAGCTTATAGAAGATGCTTGATTTGAGGCAGAATCTGAGAGACAAAAGAATCACACAGGAAGAAGGTCTCTCAGATCTACAACATGCTCTCAAAATCTAGAAGAGAGTTGCTTTCAGGAGAGCTAAGAGAAGGAGGCTTTTAATGAAGGATTGAGCACTTATTTCTTCTGTTCCTTGATTGTTAGAAAGATATACTTCATGGAGTCCACAGACTTCTATTTATCTTCTCTTGAAGGAGTATCCGTTGTCTCTAATCTTCAGATACGTTAGCTGTGTCTGGTCCAATTGTAGGAATCAAGAAACACTTGCAGTCATTTAATGTTGGGATATACAAACAAAGAGAAAGATTATCTAGATATCTTCTTTGCTTCTGTCATGTGACAAGTCCAATCGTTGTAGCGTGTGTGACTTGTTGGATCGAATGGCTGAGAAACAGTCCTAGAGGGGGGTGAATAGGACTTTTATCTTTTAAGATTTCTTCTAAAAAAAAAACAGCACTAAATAGATATGTTAGTACTAAGTGTGATGTGTGTGATTCAAGTGTAAACTTGGCGGAAACACACACAAAATAAATGCACAAGGGATTTATCCTGGTTTGGCCCTTCCCACATGGAAGTCCTACATCCAGTCCTCAAGCCAACCACTTGATATTTCACTAAACTGCCACAACATGGCCTTCTCTCACCCTTGAGAGGAATACAAAACCACTTGCTCCCAAGCAAGTCTTCCCTAAACAGGGGTATAAACACTGCCTTTCACAAGGCCTTCCCTTCACAGGAGGGTAAAGCTGAACAAAACTTCTGCAAGATTACAACAGAAATAGAAAATTAAACACTTGTGTGTTTGCCTCAAAACTAAGCACAAAACACACACAAACTCCAATAGGATTGAAGGATGAATAAGTTAAGCAAAACCCCATTGAAACAACTTGGGTGGACTTGAAGACAGTAGCAAATTACAACTGCCACCCAATACACAGAACTTCAGAAAAGACTATCTGAAGTGAGGCTCTCAGACTGTAGCTTAGCAGAAGGCTTCTGAGAGAGGGAGAGCTTGAAGGATTCGATGAACTCTCAAAAGAATTGACTTGAATGAATGTGGTCTCTGTGTATTTCTTCTACTGTTTTTCTCTCTTCTTCTTCTTTTATAATCTTTAAAAATATAGCCGTTTGAAGGAGATAGCCGTTTGAAGCTTGGTGCTGTTTGCAAGTTAGCCATTGGAAGAGAGTTTCTGGGATCCTTTGGATCTTGAAGGCTTTGTCAAGAAGGTCTTGAAATTTGCATCTTTCCAAGGTCTTCAAAATAGGAGCAGTTGTCACAGCTAGAAGATAAGCTCTTGTTGTGACGGCCCTCATTATACCGGTACGGTCATACCAACCCACGTCGATATAGCGAGAGTCCTCACAGTGGGACATTTACCCAACGATACAAACAGCTGAGATACACGCGAATATAAATAACAGAGTAGCGGATGTAAAAGAGAACTATCTCCTTCATTCATCATCCACATTAAACACATGCAGTTTACAATTTGCAAAGGAACTAAAATTCACATGATTTAATTGCTGAAATAGAATACAAATGTCCACATATTACATTCTTTTAATGATAGTTCTAATACAATGTCCAAGTACATACTAAGAAGTACACACAATCACAAGGATCTCAAAAGCTGGCTAGTCTCCACGCTCGGAGTCCGTCTCTGCTGCCTCCTCTGAGGGTACGGTGTCACCAACTAACCTGTACGCCGAAGCAAGGAGTGAGTCCAGGACTCAGCAAGTAACACTATGCATGATATACACGTACAAGTCCTAGTGGTTCTACAAGCACATATACAATTAGCAACACATAGCATGCTAGTCCATTTAAGTTTTCAACCTATCATGATGGTTCTACAATTTTATACATAACGCATGCTTTCAGATTTCAAAAAATAACATTCACCTATCACATGGTCTCTAATCCATTCACTTATGAACTTTAACCTTATAAGAACCAACATGAGAGTTATCAACATGGACAATTTACATACATGAACGGGGAACGTAGTTAGCATGGATTCCACATGTTCTTAAGTACCTACATAACTTTTTCACATGCATTAGGTTGCTGATTTCACATTTCAAAGACTATAAACCTACACATGAAAGCTACAATGTGGCTTAGAACATAACATATGAACAATCCATCATGCCACTTTGCACACATACTCATTAATTGTTCCAAATCATGGATTCTAAACACTTTGCACACATAAACATGGAATTGCTAACATGCATTTGCTGAATTCATACGGTTTCAGATTTAGCCTCACATGATTTCAATACACATTTTACACATCTAGAATTTCACATTTTCTTTTTACACAATTTCCTCTTTTCACATGGTTACACTTTACACATGCACATTCACATATCACTTACACATTACACACGTCACATACACTTTACACATTACACTTTACACATATTTTAGGTGCCGTGACACATAGTCCAAACCACCAAAGAAGGACACATTCACATCACATAACACATAGACACCATCTAGGCAATTCAATGGTGACTCTTGGACTGCGCAGCCGGGAGAACAAGTCTCCACCCTAACCAGTGGTACTTGTCCACCTCCAGGATTTCCCCCTAATGCCCTTAGGGTCACTTAACACAATGAACTTTCTCAGGGGGACTTTTCCCTGATACAGCTCCACTGCCTTCTCGGAAGCAGTATCACATTGGCACAGTTTACATTTTTACACATTTAACGTTTTACACATGGTTTTACACTTGGCACTCTTCATTTCATTCACACTTTCTTACTCACATGAACACCTCTGTTTTTCCTAACATGGTACTACAGAGTTTTCAAGATTCACACATAGTAACACACCAATCATGCTGGTTTAACACAATAAAATCACATTACTATCATATGTACGAATTATTCACAATTCACATGAAACACATAACTTTTTATTTACTGTTTCAATTAACCTGAAATTTTAACCACATGCTGTTTTCTGGTTCAAAATCATACCCTCAATTTTTCAGATTTTTCTGAGCTAAATAGGATTTACAGAAAATCAAACACCTAATTAGCATATTATTCACAACTTATGCTAACATGGGTCTAACACATTTGAAATTCACCCACTTACTGTTCACAGAAAGCACTAATGCATGATTTCAGAATACAACATCATCCTAATCATACATCTATAAATCCGTTACCACAAACCATTTCTTTCATGCTTTCATTTTACCGAATCGAACTTTCTAGCAATTCCACAAGTATGCATGAATTCAAAAAATTCAGAACATACATACATGTCCCACAATATTTCATGAATAGACTGAAAACAAGACATTTAGCTAATCCTAATCATGGAACATTAATTTGCAAAAATTATCTACAAGTTATGCTCACAAGTTTAAAGACATAATTTTTCCACATTCACCATCACACCACATTCATTCACAACCACAATGCACAAAATACATAGCTTATAGGAATACCATATATCCTCATCACGAAAATCATAACGAAATTAATGTATATGAGGGACAGAACAGCTCACTGTTCTGTCCTGAAGAACTAGACGACGGTCTCTGGCCGCTGACTCAGAGTCAGCGGCAGGGTCGATGGACGCCAAGCTCATCACAGGCGTCCAGGGACCTTGCCGTTTACTCAGGTCTGTGCAAAACACAGACCCGAGCTCTGAAATTTGGGTGAAATGGAGGGTCTAGGACTCGAGAAATTCCATAAAAATCATAAAAACCTCCTAGACTCATACGGGGATACCATAGATAGGTCACTTGCCTCTCTAAAAATCCTCCAAGAGTTTTATGGCTCGAAGAACCTCCTTGGGCAGTTCCAAGAAGTTGCAGAAGCACCTCCAAGATCGCCTTCCTCCGAGCTTCTGGTTGATCTCCACGCCGAGGGGATGATGGGGAGGCCTTCCCCTATGCTTCAGCTCCTCCTTGATGCAGAAGATCTCCAAAACCAGCTTCAAGGGGTCGGATTTTAGGGGTTCTAAGTGGGGCTTTCTCACAGAAGCTCTAGGGTTTCTCTCTCCTCTTCTCTCCTCTTGCAAGGGTGAAAGTGAGAAGTGGGGAGAGGCCATTTCGGTTACAGTAGGAGAGGCCTCACCCACTCACCATGCCGATTAGACAGCCCAGAGCCATTGGGGGACATCCCCCCAATGGTTGCCATGCCTTGTTTCAGAAGATAGCAGCTCTGCTGCGCATGCAGGCCAGAGAAGTTGACGTCCATATCGCTGGACGCCGGATGAGTGTTGGCGTCCAGGGCTGGACGCTGACACCACCTCAGCGGCCAGGGGTTGACGCCAATAGGGTCTTCGGCCAGAACCCTAATTTATGCAGAAAACCATGCATACCAAGCTTCTATACATGCAATGTACATGGTATTATATTCACACTATCATCATGCAATACATACATTATTTACATTTAATATAAACACACGTACACGTATTTATACTATTTTAATATCCCATAAATACGTACATACATACTCAACACAATACACACATAATACGAAAAATACGACGGAAATTCGAGGGTCTTACACCCTCTCCCCCTTAAAGAAACTTCGTCCTCGAAGTTAGAACGACACTACTCAAACAAAGGGGATACTTCTTCTTCATCGCATCCTCAAGCTCCCACGTAGCCTCCTCACACGAGAAGTTCCGCCATAGAACTTTCACCGACGCGATACTCTTGTTCCGGAGATGCTGAACCTTCCTGTCAAGAATGGCTACTGGCTGCTCGACATACGAAAGATCTGGCTAGATCTCCACTGGCTCATGACTAATCACATGAGACGGATCTCGGACATACTTCCTGAGCATAGATACGTGGAATACCGGGTGAACGCTAGCCAAACCTGGGGGTAAAGCTAGCTCGTACGCCACGTTGCCCAAACGTCTGAGAATCTCATATGTGCCAATGAACCTAGGGCTTAGCTTGCTATGCCTGCCAAATCTGACAACTCCACGAGTAGGCGATACCTTCAAGAAGACATGATCGCCAACCTCGAACTCCAAATCCTTTCTCCTGTTGTCGGCATAACTCTTCTGCCTATCCTGTGCCGCAACAAGCCTTTTCCTGATAAGCTGAATCTTATCCGAAGTTTCCTGAACCAACTCCGGTCCGATCAACTGCCTATCACCAGTCTCCTCCCAACATAAAGGAGATCTGCAGGGCCTACCATACAACGCTCGAATGGAGCCATTCCAATACTAGCATGAAAGTTGTTGTTGTATGCGAACTCCACAAGAGGTAAATGACGCTCCCAATCATCTTTCCAATCCAGAACACACGCTCTCAACATATCCTCGAGCGTCTGGATAGTCCTCTCGGACTGTCCATCGGTCTGGGGATGAAACGCCAAACTGAGCTTAAGCTCCGAACCTAACGCATCCTGAAGACCCTTCCACAATCTCGAAGTGAATCTCGGATCTCGATCCGAAATGATAGACTTCGGCACACCATGCAATCTAACGATACCGCTAACATACAATCTAGCTAAGCTCTCTACTGACTGCTTCTTCTTCATAGGTAAGAAATGAGCAGTCTTCGAGAATCTATCTACAACTACCCAAATCGAGTCATTGCCCCTTCTAGATCGAGGCAAACCCGATACGAAATCCATAGTGACAGCTTCCCACTTCCATACGGGGATATCCATCCTCTGCATAAGGCCGGATGGTCACTGCCGCTCGGCTTTCACCTACTGACATACTAGACATCTAGACACATAATCCGCAACATCCTTCTTCATGCCGGACCACCAAAATGATCTCTTCAGGTCTTGATACATCTTAGTGTTACCGGATGAATAGAGAATCGCGATCTATGAGCCTCCGCTAACACATGCTCACGACATCTACTACATCGGGGACACAAACGCGGTGCTGAAATCTAATCACACCATCCTCATCACGAGAAATGCCCGCCTTAACCCACTAACTCTAACAATCTAGGATCGGCTTTCTGCTGCTCAATCACCTCATCCAAGACTGAGGATCTAAGGGATAGCTGAGCTACAAAAGCCTGACACAACGATGGCTCTAACTCGGTCATAGAGCACGCTGCATCCTCCAACATCTTCCAATCCTGCTGGAGCGAAGACCTCTTCCTACTAAGAGCATCCGCTACGACGTTCGCCTTTCCAGGATGATACTGAAGGTCGAAGTCATAGTCCTTCATCTTTAGCAAGAGAAACACCCTCTAGGAATCTATCCTTATGCACACAGGTACGACGGAATGCACTTCCTAGTCGATACCGTGCCCGCAGGGGTGTGCACAGATAAGGGACCTCTAACTCCTCAGACTCTATGCCTGACTCTAGGGCTAACTGCCTAGCAAACCGCTCGGAAATGAACGAGTGAGTAGCACCCGTATCAAACAAAACCCGAGCGTGCACACCGAAAAGTAAATTGTACCTTCGGTGACATGCTCCGTCTGCTCGGCGTCCTCACGAGCTAAAGCAAACCTCGAGCTGGGGCTCGAGGCCTTCCTGGTCGTCCTGTAGCTGGCGCGGCTGCCGCTACTGCTGGTACTGGCGCTCCTCGCTGAGCTTCCTGCTGAAGACTCGGGCAATCCTTGATCTTGTGTCGCTGCTCCCACACTTTAGGCATCTACCCGCTATTAACCAACACTCCGAACCTCCATGGGTCTTCCCACAATGGGGACACTCCTTCTTCGCACCGGGGGAACGTACAGAGGGTACCTGATAGTTGCTACTGCCACTTGTTTCTGCGGTGTCTGGTACACCGTCTTCCTCTTGTCTTGCCGCTGGAAAGTCGCTGCCGGCCTCTTCTGCGAAGCCTTCTTCTCCTCTAGATACTGCTCCATTTCTCCCTTGTCTGCAAGCTGCGCTGAGGGCCTCGTCTAGCGTGCGGTGGTCGAACGCCACGAGCCTCGTCCTCAGTGATGGTTTGAGACCCATCACGAACTTCTTGGTCTTCCTGCGCTCATCCTCTACTATGTGCGGGCATATTTAGAGAGTTCAGAAAACCTTGCCTCGTATTCCAGGACGGTCATTGATCCTTGCGTCAGGGAAAAAAGGAATTCTTGCTCCATCTTGTCCTGGACGTGCTCTGGGACGAACTTGGCTCGGAAGAGCCTCACGAACGCGTCCCACGCCACATCTACTGCTCCGTCCTCAAAGCGCGTACGCAGTAGGGGGACCACCATACATCAGCTCTCTCCTGCAACACACCTTCATAAGCTCTAACTAACAAATAACAAACCAACATTCAAGCATAAACGAAAGCATACCGGTAGCATGTAGGTGGCTAAGGTCACTTGTCCCGTCAGGACACCTGATAGCTCGGAAGATTTTCTCGATCTCCCTCATCCAGCTTTCTGCCAAAAGCGGATCAGTCTCCCCTTAAAAGAGGGTGGGGTCATCCTCTTGAATCGCTCCATGATGGAAGGTCCACCATGGTCCTGAGCTGGGGCCTGAGCCTGCTACATTAAACAACAAGCAATATACAATAACACAATATCATACAATTCAAATAGCAGACTACTTAGTTGTTTTTATTTTTTACCTGGGCCTCCAACTGAGCCTGGAGTGCTGCCTGAGTGTGTGCCTGGGTCTGCATGGCTTGCACCAGACCTTGCATGAACACTCCATATCCACTGGCGGTGGTGGGGGAAGCACAGGACCCTGTGGGGCCGGGGCCTGCTGCTCCGCCCGCTCCTCACGCCTCTGCTCGTCGTCGCGAGCTGGCGCACCTCCACGTCGTCCACGGGAAGCCATGGCTGTAATAAAATTTCAGCCACCATTAGAGCTAGGTTACTAGGTTTTCTAACCATTTCTTATCTATTTTTCACTTCTTATTAGTGTTTTCTAAGCATGTGGACACACTTAGCATGCAATGGGGATGATGACTTAGTATATTCATGTGTAATCTCAACCGGTCGCTCTGATACCAATCTCTGTGACGGCCCTCATTATACCGGTACGGTCATACCGACCCACGTCGATATAGCGAGAGTCCTCACAGTGGGACATTTACCAACGATACAAACAGCTGAGATACACGCGAATATAAATAACAGAGTAGCGGAAGTAAAAGAGAACTATCTCCATTCATTCATCCACATTAAACATACATGCAGTTTACAATTTGCAAAAAGGAACTAAAATTCACATGATTTAATTTGCTGAAATAGAAATACAAATGTCCACATATTACATTCTTTTAATGATAGTTTTAATACAATGTCCAAGTACATACTAAGAAGTACACACAATCACAAGGATCTCAAAAGCTGGCTAGTCTCCACGCTCGGAGTCCGTCTCTGCTGCCTCCTCTAAGGGTACGGTGTCACCAACTAGACCTGTACGCCGAAGCAAGGAGTGAGTCCAGGGACTCAGAAAGTAACACTATGCATGATATACACGTACAAGTCCTAGTGGTTTCTACAAGCACATATACAATTAGCACCACATAGCATGCTAGTCCATTTAAGTTTTCAACATATCATGAAGGTTCTACAATTTTATACATAACACATGCTTTCAGATTTCAAAATATAACCTTCACCTATCACATGGTCTCTAATCCATTCACTTATGAACTTAACCTTATAAGAACCAAACATGAGAGTTATCAACATGGACAATTTACATACATGAACGGGGAACGTAGTTAGCATGGATTCACATGTTTTAAGTACCTACATAACTTTTTCACATGCTTAGGTTGCTGATTTCACATGGTTCAAAGACTATAAACTACACATGAAAGCTACAATGTGGCTTAGAACATAACATATGAACAATCCATCATGCCACTTTGCACACATACTCATTAATTGTCCAAATCATGGATTCTAAACACTTTGCACACATAAACATGGAATTGCTAACATGCATTTTCTGAATTCATACGGTTTCAGATTTAGCCTCACATGATTTCAATACACATTTTACACATCTAGAATTCACATTTCTTTTTACACAATTTCCTCTTTCACATGGTTACACTTTACACATGCACATTCACATATCACTTCACATTTACACACGGTCACATACACTTTACACATTACACTTTACACATATTTTAGGTGCCGTGACACATAGTCCAAACCACCAAAGAAGGAAACATTCACATAAAACATAGACACCATCTAGGCAATTCAATGGTGACTCTTAGACTGCGCAGACCGGGAGAACAAGTCTCCACCCTAACCAGTGGTACTTGTCCACCTCCAGGATTTCCCCTAATGCCCTTAGGGTCACTTAACACAATGAACTTTCTCAGGGGGACTTTTCCCTGATACAGCTCCACTGCCTTCTCGGAAGCAGTATCACATTGGCACAGTTTACATTTTTACACATTTAACGTTTTACACATGGTTTTACACTTGGCACTCTTCATTTCATTCACACTTTCTTACTCACATGAACACCTCTGTTTTCCTAACATGGTACTACAGAGTTTTCAAGATTCAACACATAGTAAACACACCAATCATGCTGGTTTAAAAAAAATAAAATCACATTACTATCATATGTACGAATTATTCACAATTCACATGAAACACATAACTTTTTATTTACTGTTCCAATTAACCTGAAATTTTAACCACATGCTGTTTTCGGGTTCAAAATCATACCCTCAATTTTTCAGATTTTTCTGAGCTAAATAGGATTTACAGAAAATCAAACACCTAATTAGCATATTATTCACAACTTATGCTAACATGGGTCTAACACATTTGAAATTCACCCACTTACTGTTTTGCACAGAAAGCACTAATGCATGATTTCAGAATACAACATCATCCTAATTCATACATCTAAATCCGTTACCACAAACCATTTCTTTCATGCTTTCATTTTACCGAATCGAACTTTAGCAATTCACAAGTATGCATGAATTTCAAAAAAATTCAGAACATACATACATGTCCACAATATTTCATGAATAGACTGAAAACAAGACATTTAGCTAATCCTAATCATGGAACATTAATTTGCAAAAATTATCTACAAGTTATGCTCACAAGTTTAAAGACATAATTTTTCCACATTCACCATCACACCACATCATTCACAACCACAATGCACAAAATACATAGCTTATAAGAATACCATATATCCTCATCACGAAAATCATAACGAAATTAATGTATAAGAGGGACAGAACAGCTCACTGTTCTGTCTTGAAGAACTAGACGGCGGTCTCTGGCCGCTGACTCAGAGTCAGCGGCAGGGTCGATGGACGCCAAGCTCATCACAGGCGTCCAGGGACCTTGCCGTTTACTCAGGTCTGTGCAGAAACACAGACCCGAGCTCTGAATTTGGGTGAAATGGAGGGTCTAGGACTCGAGGGAAATTCCATGAAAATCATAAAAACCTCCTAGAATCATACGGGGATACCATAGATAGGTCACTTGCCTCTCTAAAAATCCTCCAAGAGTTTTATGGCTCGAAGAAGACCTCCTTGGGCAGTTCCAAGAAGTTGCAGAAGAACTCGAAGATCGCCTTCCTCCGAGCTTCTGGTTGATCTCCACGCCGAGGGGATGATGGGGAGGCCTCCCCTATGCTTCAGCTTCCTCCTTGATGCAGAAGATCTCCAAAACCAGCTTCAAGGGTTGGATTTTTAGGGGTTCTAAAGTGGGGCTTTCTCACAGAAAGCTCTAGGGTTTTCTCTCCTCTTCTCTCCTCTTGCAAGGGTGAAAGTGAGAAGTGGGGGAGGCCATTTCGGGTTCAGCATGTAGGAGAGGCCCTCACCCACTCACCATGCCGATTAGACAGCCCTAGAGCCATTGGGGGACATCCCCCCATGGTTGCCATGCCTTGTTTCAGAAGATAGCAGCTCTGCTGCGCATGCAGGCCAGAGAAGTTGGCGTCCATATCGCTGGATGCCGGAGTGAGTGTGTGGCGTCCAGGGCTGGACGCTGACAGCACCTCAGCGGCCAGGGTTGACGCCAATAGGGTCTTCGGCCAAACCCTAATTTATGCAGAAAACCATGCATACCAAGCTTCTATACATGCATATGTCCATGGGATTATATTCACACTATCATCATGCAATACATACATTATTTACGTTTAATATAAACACATGTACACGTATTTATACTATTTAATATCCACGTAATACGTACATACATACTCAACACAATATACACACATAAATACGAAAAATACGACGGAAATTCGAGTCTTACACTTGTACTGAGCTAGGAACAACCCATGCTAGACATGTGCTCCAATTAATGCCTGTTGCAAAGACAAGACAAGGACAAGCATATTTCCATACCTTTATGGTAGGGGGTCAGTTTGAGTACAACAACAGTATGGAACCTAGTATTCTCAATCTTTTCAGAAAATAGAGCAGATAGACAAAAAAGTTAAAGTATTGGTCTGTCAGTGGTAGGTGAGATGGTCAGATGCCAAGCGTCTGAGATTTTTCATAAATGCTTTGTGTCTCATGAAGGATAAAGGACATCAAGACTGTAAAACTCAAAAAAAAGATATTCAGAGAAATGTTTTACAGAGATGATAATTTGAATATACTATGTTCTGTCAGAGAACTATATTAAAAATATTAATCTTCTAAGATTTAGTAAGATATGTTAGGCAATAGGCAATTTGCCATAAATTATGTCTAAGATGTTTAAGAATCAAAAAAGGATTTTATAAACTTAAGACATATATATTCAAACGATAGAACTGACAAGGTATAAGTACAAAACTAACAGTGAAGTAGAATGCAATAGAACAGGTGATTCGACTCAAGAAATAGGCATGATTCGAATTCAAGAAGATAAGGTAATTAGCAGTATAGCATGAAGACATCAATTAAATGTAGTGTTAAAAGGCAACATTCGGCTGTATGAGTCGAAGTCGTGAGTCGAATACATTGTAAAGCACATTCGACTGTATGAGTCGAATATTATGAATCGAATACACTGTAAAGGACATTCGACTATGTGAGTCGAAGTCATTAATCGAATACAGTGTAAAGGACATTCGACTGTGTGAGTTGAAGTCATGAATCGAATACAGTGTAAAGGACATTCGACAGTGTGAGTCGAAGTCAGAATCGAATACAGTGTAAAGGACATTCGACTATGTGAGTCGAAGTCATGAATCGAATACAGTGTAAAGGACATTCGACTGTGTGAGTCGAATGTTATGTAAAATTGTGGACTTAGAAAAAAATTCGCAAGACTTGTGACTGAGTTTCTGAAGGAGTCGGATACAGTGTAGTCAAAGACATCAGTCGGATTCAGTAGGCTATAGATTCGGATTCTGTGGCCTTAGAAACTTTTGAGTGTTCATGAATTTTTCTGTATAAATTTTGTGATACATTTGGTATAAAACACATATTTAAGATTTGTCATAGCAAAAATAAATTCATAGAAATTTATAAAATTCTTTAAATTTCTTAGAGGTAGTTGCTTAACAATTCTCCCCTTTTTTTAATGACAAAAATCTTTAAATGATTAGGCAAACTATGCTTTTATACCTTTTCTCAAATAAATTTCTTCTATACCTATACTTCAATCTTTAGATAGAGGCTACCTTTCTCCCCCTTTGTGGCATTAATATAAAGGATAGCAGAACAGGAAAATGCTGTCACAGATAAAGAGATTACAATTGTATAAAAACAAGCAACATACTATATTCATAGGGCATAAAAAAAAGAAAATTTAATGTTCAGGGCTTAACAAAACTGGGTAGATAGAGGGAACGGGGAATCATAGCCAAAAATGGCTGGATGAGTTCCCAAAGCTTCAACTCATTTTTGATAAAGGAGTTGTCAAACAGTTCACCATCAACATGTAAGTTGGATTGTGGAGGTTAATTTCTTGATAGACTTGATGTGGCGCCTCCTGAACCAAGCAACTCTGTGATGAAATTTGTCTAAGTCGAATCACCTTTGAGGGGAACAACTGTTTGGTAGCGGCCAGAGTGAGAAACTCATGAAGAGTGATATTCCAGTATAGACCATTGAGATAGCTGCATCTTGGCTTGATAATAGTACATGTACCTCTGAGCCCATCTGAGACCTATATGCTTTCTCAAATCCATGAGACTCTCTAGAGTGAAATTCATTGAGGGATAGTCTCTCCTCTGGCACTGAGAACTGTAGGAAGGATAGCTGCTTCCCATTGTTCAGGAGTGAACCTCTCAGATTCAGCAAAGCTTATTGAAGATCAAGGAGATGCTTATGGAGCTTGGACATCTGGAGGAAAATAAACCTCTGGAAACTGAGCTTGGACTTATACTTGATCTTGAATCTGGTGGCAATCCGGATGAATCTATTGAAGAGGGTTTCTGCAAATGCACCTCTATAGGAGACTACTCCTACAAGGGGAGGATGGAGTCCTGAAGCACTGCCAGAGACATGGAGGGAACAACTTCCCTTTGGCCTCTTAGAAAATTTTCATATTGGCCCTTGGACACATCATGCAGGCCTAACTTGAACCTTTCATAGTTGAAGGCTCTCATAGTTTGTACTTGGCCTGAGACTCCCGAGATGAGTGGCAAAAAGAGCATGAAATCAAGGGAGAGGTGGTGTTCAACTGTCAGGTAGTGGCTCCTGGATTGGGCGTCTTGAAATCTACTTGCCTCCTCGGATAGAGATCAACAAATTCATGAGGAGTGAGGCAGTGACTCTTTTGGGAAATAAATTGGAGATCTGAAGTAGAGAGTTGGGAGGTTTTGATCAACACAGGAAGCCAGTGTTCAAAAGTAAAACCTGGAAGGTCATGGATTTCAAGAAATGCTCTTATTGACAAATATTCTCTGAACAAATTCATAGTTTGAGCAGAGTGATGAACAAAAGCATAATCAGAATGGGGGAAGTAACAAGGAGGTTTATCTCCTATTCTGGGTCCATGAGAGGTTGGTAGTTGGATACTGGGAAGTATTTCAACTAGCTAAGGAGGATGTTTGGGAACTAGGTTTGGAAGCAGTGGGTAGAGAGGAGAAAAAATGGGTGGTTGGGTGGAAGATTGATTGTTATTTCCTTGAGGGATTTGGGTTGGTGTTTCATTGGATAAATGGAAAACTTTACATTTTGAAGAAATGGATCTACTGGAATGATTATTGAAGGGAGATCAGGCGAAGATACTTCAGGAACTGAAGTTGAAGGAGCAGTAGATTGTGGTGCAGATGAAATAGTCTCAGTAGGAAGGGTAACTGGTGGAGCAGGTGGAGAGGGAGGCATGGATGGAGGAACAGGAAGGACAGGTTACCATTTTTGACTAACCTTCTCTTTACTTTCCTCTTGAAAGGTGGAGCTCTCGGGAGGACTCAAGAGGTCTCTTGGCCTGGGGAACTTCTTCAACTACTGCCACTCCTAATGGCTGCTGTCAGCCACAGACTCTTGTTGTGCACAACTGGAGGTTCAAAACTACTACTGCTAACTGAGCCTGCTGCTCAGTAGGCTACTCATCTTTCTGCTGCTGGGAGTCACTGACATAGGTTGCTGCTCAACCTGGATTTCTGACCTTCTTGTACAACATCTGATTGCTTACTAACAGGGTCCTCAGGGTGTTGTGGGTCTTGAGCGGTGCTTCTTCTTCTTCTTGCTGCTGTGAGGAAGCTGGCCCTGATGGCCTGGAGGTGCCCCTTTGGCACACAACTGAAGCATAAGAACCTTGATCTGCTTAACCTCATCAGCCAAACTATCAAACTTCACATCAATTAACTCCCTTGCATCTGAAGAACAGATAAGTTCTCATGCTGCTTTCTAACAAGCTCTAAGAGGGTGCTAAGGCTATTACTCTGCTCCCTCCCCCTGAGACCTTGGCCGGGTCTCAAACTGAGAAGGGGAGAAGGAAGGCTCTCTTTCCTCAAAAGTATGCTCCATGGAGAGACTGGAACATCTTCAGAGACACTCCTTTGCCTCTGAGGTCTCTTAAGACTACATTTATTGTATCTGATGGAGCATCTGGTTTGGAAGAGAAGAGGAAGCAATATTCTGAACTTCTGGCTAAACATCTTGATGAGAAACTTGCTGGGCTTCTTGCTGAACTACTTGCTCAGTCAACTGTACTGGAACCTCAGGGATCACTGGTACTACAGGGACTTCAATTCTGACATTTGGTGTTGGAACAACTTGTGTGAGTAGAGATACATGGGGTTCATTAGGGAAAATCTCATGCTCACACTCAAGCACAGAGTCATTAAACCACAGATTTTGCTTCTTACCTACCAAGGAGTAGTGACTCCTTCTGAGAGTAAAGATGCCAATTTTCTCTTTTGTGCCAACAAACAATTCACCAGACAGATCTACTGAAATTTTCTGGAAAATAAAAGTAAGCAGGGATCCATAAGGGAGGGATTCCTGCAAATCCTTGAAGCAATCATCTTTTCCAAAATACTGCTGGCAGATTCACCTTGTGCCTCTGAACTGCCCAAAACAAGAGGTTCCCATCTCTTGCAGTAATGGAGAAGTGAGTACCTGCTCTAGGGTGATGATGTTGGTGATTATTGAATGGATCAATCTCTTCTCAGTAGATAACTCATTGACCTGAAGTCCTCTTTTGCAAAGGGTCCCCAAACTTCTAATAATCCCCACTTTTACTTTTCAAGGGGAATAAACTCACTGAGACAATGACCAAAATTTGGGCAATCCAACAATTCTACCAAAAGTTCTTCAGATATGGTAATCTTGGTGCCCTTCACATATCCAACTATAGTATTGCCCGATGACACTTGGAGAGAAGCATAAAAAGATCTAATAGCACTGGCTACAAAGGGCTCGGAAATTTGACAGAGTTTGGTCCAACCCATGGCATTAAGGGTCTCTTCTACCCAAAAAGACTGCCATTCAAATGAGAGAACTCTACTGATTTTCCAGAACAGATGGGGATCTTAGCCCAACGCTGGAGTTGGTCAGGGGTTAGCTGAACGGACTCTTGAACCCTAGGAGATGCCTTCTAGAAGATAGAAGTAGAAAATGTTCAGGGAACCACCAAAGGAGAGGAAGATATCACAGAGGAGATGAAAGATCCTACCTTTTTCTTGAAGAGAGGAGTTTGCAGATGGTTCCTGGGAGGTCCTTCGCCGGAAAACAGTGAAGGCACGAAAAACCGATGAAGATAGGAGAGTCGAAAAGGGATTTTAAAAGGGTGTCTTCTAAAGGAAGAAGGGGTTTGTTTAAATAAAGGCTGGAAAGAAATTGTCCCTTGAACTCAGGCTGAATGGACGCGATTGAATGATGTGACCGTTGAGTTATGAAGGGGGCGCCTAATGAGTGTCAGTTACAAAATTTTTTAAGTGTCGTTTCAGGAAGTCTTAATGATTTGAATTAAGTATTCGACTGCATCAGTCGAATGCAAGGCTTTAGTCGAATGCATCGATTCTTCATGAATCGAATGCATGAGTCGAATGTTTGGGACTTAGAAAATTTTCAGGATGAGTTTTCACAGTCAATTCAACACCATATTCAAGCAAGATTTTAATTGGGTAATTTTTTAATCAGGGTTGCACATACCTATTTCTCTTCTAATAGATGTAAATCTATCTTCAGGTAGAGGTTTTGTGAAAATATCTACAAGTTGATTTTCTGTAGAAACAAATTCAAGAGAAATATTTCCATTACTTACATGGTCCCTGATGAAGTGTTGTCTTACCTCAATATGCTTTGTTCTTGAGTGCTGGATTGGATTCTTGGTCAAATTGATTGCACTTATGTTCACAAAGCATGGAATTTCTTGGAGCTGATGACCTAGTCTTCGAATTGATATTTGATCCATAGGAGTTGAGTACAACAACTTCCAGCTGCAATGTATTCAGCTTCTGTAGTGGATAAAGCTACTGAGTTCTGCTTTCTGGAAGACCAAGATATTAAACACCCTGCAAGAATTTGACAAGTGCCACTGGTGCTTTTTCTATCTAATTTGCATCCAGCATAGTCACATCACTATATCCAATTAATTTAAATTCTGAACATCTAGGATACCATAGACCTAAATTACTGGTATTTATAAGATATCTAAAAATTCTTTTAACTGCATGAACGTGAGATTCTTTTGGATCAGCTTGGAATCTGCACATAACAAACACTGAACATTATATCTGGTCTACTTGCAGTAAGATAGAGCAAGATCCTATCATTCCTCTATAGATCTTTTGATCTACCTTTTTACCAAGGGGATCACTATCTAACTTAATTCCTGAGCTCATGGGTGTTCTTAAAGGCTTACATTTGTCAAAACCAAATTTAGTGAGCAAATCTAAAATGTATTTGGTTTGATAGATGTGAGTCCCTTCCTTGGTCTGCTTGATTTGCAAGCCAAGAAAATAATTTAGTTCACCCATTATACTCATTTCAAATTCATTTTGCATCAAATTTTCAAAGAATTTGCAGAGTGATTCATTAGTAGAACCAAAAATAATATCATCAGCATAAATTTGTACAATTAGGATTCCATCTAAAAATTTCTTTATAAATAAAGTACTATCTACTTTTCCTCTTATAAAATCATGTGATAGAAGATAAGCACTTAGTCTTTCATACCAAGCTCTTGGAGCTTGTTTCAAGCCATATAGTGCTTTCTTTAAACGGAAAACATGATCAGGATGCTTAGGTCTTCAAATCCAAGAGGTTGCTCACATATATTTTTCTTTAATAAAACCATTTAGAAAAGCACTTTTAACATCCTGAAATAGATTATATTAAGAGAGAAAGCATATGCTAATAGATTCTAATTGCCTCTAATCTAGCCACTGGAGCATAGGTTTCATCAAAATCTAAGCCTTCCTCTTGGCAGTATCCTTGAGCTACAGTCTGGCTTTGTCCTAGTGATTACCCCTGATTCATCCATTTTGTTTCTGAAAACCCATCTGGTTTCAATAACTGGATGATCAGTAGGTCTAGGTACAAGGGTCCAAACTTCACTGCGTTGGAACTGATTAAGTTCCTCTTGCATAGCAGGGATCCAAGATTCATCACCCAGTGCATCATTGATTGTCTTAGGCTCAATTTGTGAAACTAAGGCAGAGAATCACAAGGATTTGCATACCTGTTGTTCATACCCTATCATGGAGATCACCTATTATGTTTTCTCTAGGATGGTCCCAGTGGTACCTCAATTCTCTAGGTAGCCCTTCTTGTGGTTCTTCTTGTTGTTGAAGATCTTCTAATGGAGGATCTTCCACTTCTTCATCTTTTTCTTCTTTAAGAGAAGACTTTTCAAGATTCCTACAGAGATCATCAACACATTTTTCTTCTTCTATCCTTTTGATAGAAGGGTTAGTTTCATCAAATAGTATATGAACTGATTGTTCTATGGTTAATGTTCTTCTATTGAACACTTTATAACCTCTTGGTTTTGAAATATACCCTACTAGAAAACCTTCATCACTTTTATCATCTAATTTCTCTAATTATCTTACCATTATTTAAGATAAAACACTTACAGCCAAAAGGTCTGAGATGACTGATTTGGGCTTTTTATCTTTGTACAATTCATATGGTGTCTTCTTCAGAATGGGTCTGATCATGCATCGATTGATGACGTAGCATGCTGTATTTACTACCTCTGCCTAGAAGTACTTTAGTAGATTATACTCATTCAACATTGTTCTGGCCATATCCAGCAGTGTTCTATTCTTTCTTTCTGCTACTCCATTCTGCTGAGGTGTTCTTAGCTGAGAAGTTGTGTTCAATTCCATTTTCTTCACAGTACTCCAGGAAATCTTCATTTTTGAATTCACCACCATGATCAGATCTGATACTGGTAATCTGAATTTTTTATTTTTCTGAACTATCTTGCTGAATTTCAGAAAAGCTTGAAATGCTTCAGATTTGGCTTCTAGAAAAGACACCCAAGTGTACCTTGAGTAGTCATCAACTAATACATAGCCATAGATCTTTCCTCCAAGACTGATTGTCCTCATAAGTCCAAATAAATCCATGTGAATCAATTCTAAGGCTTAGAAGTTGTAACAATTGTTTTGGACTGAAATGAGGTTTTGGTCTATTTTTCTTTTGCACAGGCTGAGCAATTCCAGACTTCTTGATTTTCATCTTGGAAGACCTTCAACCAGGTCATGCTTTATTAATTTCTTGATTACTGAAGTGCTTGCATGACCAAGTCTTCTGTGCCACAAATCAGATTCTTTACTTTTGGTAGTAGCCAAACATAGTTTACTTCTTTTAATTCTGCTAGTTGCAATGTATACAATTCTTCATTCTTTGTGCTTCAAAACTATCTTGTTATCCTTCAGAATTATACACTTATCATTCTGAAAACTTACTAAATGCCCTTTATCACATAACTGACTAATACTTTCAGATTGTGCTTGAGACCTTCTACATACATGACATCTTCAATCAGGTTCTTTTCTTTAGTACCAATTGTTCCACATCCTAGCACTTTTCCTTTTCCATTATCACCATAAGTACCTTGACCAGATTCTTCTCTAAAACTTGTGAATAGCTTCTGATCTCTTGTCATGTGCCTTGAGCATCCACTATCCAAATACCTTTTGATGCCCTCAGCCGACCCTGCAAATAAAGCTAAACTGTAACTTTTGGTACCAAATTTTTCTTGGGTCCTTGATGGTTAGTTTTAGGAATCCATCTCAAGTGTCTAGTAGTACATGTGCTAACGGTGTGTCCTAGTTGGTTACAATGAGTACAAAACAAATCAAAAGTATTTTTCTTGTGTGTATTGTTACTGACTTTCTGTTTTTGTCTGTAGTCATGTTGATTTACCTTTTTGGTATTTTTTATGTCTTTTTCTGCTACAAATTTGGGAGTTGGATAGACTTTAGGATGAATAATGTGTTCCTCATTTTGTAGGGGTGGTATCCTACTCCATATTTCTCTTTCCCTTTTCTAGCACCTTTGAGATTTACAAATAGAGATGTTTTGCATGTAGAAATCTTTTCCAGGGTAGCTCTTAGATAACATTTCCTCTTGTATTTTTCTTCATTCTTGAGTTCTTTCAAGTTTGATTCTAATTCTATATTTTGCTGTTTTATTTATTAAATCTTCACACAGCAATTCATTAGCTCTTTTGGTTTCATTTAAACTTTTGCTTAACCTTTCTGTTTCAATTTTAGAAAGGTGTTAGCTTTTTCTTGGTTCAGTAGATTTAGCTTAACTACTTTTATTTGTCTTACCACAGATTTATACTTTTCATAAAGTTCATTAAAAGCATCCTCAAGACTATCTGAATCGTATTCTGAACAGGAGTAAAAGTGGTTTCTGAATTTACCTGTTCCAGTCCTGCCATGAGGCAAGATTAGCCTTCTCTTCTTCTTCAGATTCTGAGCTGGAGGAGTCTGAGCTGGTAGCATCTTCATTGTCCCAAGTTGCTGCCATAGCCTTCTTTTTGAACTTTCTAAACTTTTTTTCTTTGCCCTCTTCTTATCTGATTTTTTTGCTTGATCCTTCTTCTTGAGTCTAGAACATTCAGACTTGTAATGTCCTGGCTGATTGCACTCATAACAAGTTGGCTCCTTCTTCTTATCTTTCTTGAAGAATTTCCTTGAGCCAAACTTTTTCTTCTTGGCCAAAATTCTTAGTATTTTTCTTGAGAGCATAGCCTCATCATCACTGTCATCTGATTTCTCTTGGAGTCTTCATGTGACGACCCTCATTATACCGTTACGGTTATACTAACCCACTCGGTATAGTGAACGTATCACAGTGGGGCATTTACCCAAACGCTATCACATGATTGAGATACACACAAATATAGATACAGAGTAGCGGAAGTAAAGAACAAGGTCTTTCTTTCATTTCATCTCCACATTTAACATACATGATCCCATAATAATTTAAAAGAAATAAAGTCCACATAATGAAGTACTAAATTCAATACATAGTTGTCCACAATTATACATAGTGTTTCTATTTAGGACTGTAAACGGGTTGGGTTTGGACTGGCCCAGCCCAAGTCCATCTTAACCCGTAACTAATTTGGCCCAGCCCAACCCAGTCCAAATGTAGTGGGCCTACACTATCTTAGCCCATGCAAGCCCACCAGTTGGTCCATGGACGACGACCCCAACTCTGATCGCGGGCTATGGAACGAGTCATTTCGACGGCATTCGCTGGCCCTTCGATCGTCCATAGAGTTCTAATGGGATTGGAGGTGGGAGGAATAGCCGCTCACCCCATTTGCCGGAACTCTTCCCCGAGGACGGAGGTGAAGTACTGCACGACGTGGGGGTCAGCGCCGGCGGCGTCGGAGTGCTGGTACTCCACCGAGAGGGTCTCCTTCCATGCAGGTTCGAGGTGAAGCGGTCGGCATGGGCCCCGGCGTAGCCCCACGTGCTCCCGGCTTCCGCTGGGCTTTGAGCTTCTGTGGGTGCGGCAGTTGGAAGAGAACCTCCAAGCAGCCGAGCGCGCACGGAGGAGGCGCCCGTCCACCCCCGTGGTGAGTCCACCTGGAAGAAACCATGGTCCGGCTTGCCTCTCCTACGACCTCGGCCGCGCGTAGAGTGTCGCGCTTGTCGCCCTGGAAGAAGCCGGCAAGGTCGATGACGGGACCGCCAGCTCCTCTAGGGACCCCTCCGGCCTCTCCCAGCGGGGCCAGACGAATCTCGCTGGGATCTTATAAGCCTGGTTCTCATGGGGAAGACTCGAAGGCCACGCCGCAGCTGACGTCGAAGTCGGAGCTGGAGCAGGGGCAGCCGCTGATGAAGGAGATGGAGGACGATACCCGATCGAGGGCTCGAAGAAGCAGTCGGCGGCGGCGGCGCCATCGTCCTCCACCCTCACACTCTCGCCCACGCCCCCGCCTGTCCGTCCGGACGAGGAGCGGCATCCATCGTCATCGCCATGGTAACGGGAGCCATCCACCACCGTCTCCTCTTCCTTCCCCGCAGAGAGAAGGGGCTTCTCATGGGACCAGGTCGGAGGTGATATGATCTCCGAAACTTTTACCCCCAATGCCAGTGCCTGGTCCGACGGGCCAGCCCATCTAAGCCCGGTTAAAAATGGGTATATTTGCGGGCCATGTCATGGGCTCGGGCTGAAACATCATATTTCAGATGGGTTTTTTTACCGGTCAGCCCAATGGGTTTATGGGTTGGCCCAACCCATTGACACCCCTATTTCTATTACAATGCCTCAATTACATACGATGGAAGTCAAATGCCACAACTACAACTTCGCCAAGCTACTCCCCGCGCTCGGAGTTGCTCTCATACGGTCTCTTCCAAGGGTGTATCACCTACTAAACCTGTACGCCGAAGCAAGGAATGAGTCTCAAGACTTAGCAAATAACACCACACACATCATACATGCATATATCCAGTAGTTTTTCATTCTAATTCACAATAAAACATATAACATGCTTGAACATTTATAAGAGACGACCTATCATGAAATTTCTACAAAATTTTAACATTGTACATGGTTTAAGACATTCCAAAATAAATATCCTATCACATGCTTTCTACTCATGTAATCACATGAAAGCTACATTTCAAATGAGGCTATAACATGGAAGCAACCAAACATGGGATTCTTGCATGCATAAAAGGAAACATTTCTATCATGGTTCTCTACACATTCTTACACATGCACATTATCATTTTATACACTTTAGGGTTGCTGTTTTGACATGGATTTAGCAATTCACATCCTATCACATGAGAGCTACATTCTCGATTAAAATACAACGTGATAGCACTTAAACATGGAAACGTTTACACATAAGCAAGAATTGTTCCTAACATGGATTCTACGCATTGTTACATATATAAAATTCTTATAAACACAACTAGGTTGCTGTTATAACATAATTTCACATTAATGTATCATGGATCACAATTTCACGATCTAACTTATTGGTTTTACATGTTTGCACAATCACTCATTCACATGGTTCTCTTTTTACACATTGCACATTTACACATATTCACACTACACAATTTACACATAGTCACATTCACATTTCACAATTTAGTGCCGTGACACATAGTCCAAACCACCATTAGAAGGACACATCACATAACACACACATAGACGTCACCTTGGCAATATAGTGACGACTCTTGGACTGCGCAGACCGGGAGAAGAACTCTCCACCCTAACCAGTGGTACTTGTCCACCTCCAGGATTTCATCCTAATGCCCTAGGATCTTAACACATTGAACATTCCCATGGAGACTTTTCCAGGTACGGTTCCACGGCCGTCTATGGAAGCAGTGTCACACATGGCACACACATTTACACATTACACATTCCGATTTTTAACACACATGTTACACATGAATTACACATGGTACACATTCTCTCTTTATACACATGACTCTGTTCTTTCTAACACGATACTATTGATGACAGAATCAGACATCCAATAGTTTACATTAACCAGGTTGAGAGACACATATCAAACCATTTCATAATAGCATGCGTAAATTACTTGTTTTCATATGGAAAATTCATAATACACCCTACAGTCATCCAAATAACATGAGAATTTAACCACACACTGTTTGCAGTTAGGACCCGCGCATGCAAATTTCCTTATTTTTCTGAGTTATCATGCATTTACAGAAAATAAAACGTTCAATCTCATGCTATTCATAATTCAATTAAACATGGAGCATAACATGAATATCAGATTTGGCTGCTCAGAACCCTGAACCTAACATACACATTATCACAAAAAATTTCCCCGGATTTATAGCACATCACATGATTTACTGTAATTTTTACAAATCCTACGCAGGTTTTCGATTTTCAAAACAGAATTTCAGCAAATCACATGCTCTTAGAAAAATTCCGAAATTTGCAGGGCATAGACTGACACATACATACATGGTTTATAAAAATAGGGCACTCAAATTCTTCACGGATCATGTGAACAGTAGATAGATATGTACAACCATTTCTTCCAACATGCATTTTAATAAAACTAATAACTCCTATCATCCACAAATGCACAAGAAATTTCCCCACACATCACTGTATCTATTTCACATAACATACAACAATTACTCTCTATATCCTCATGCGAAAACACTTTGGAAAATTAATCGTATACAAGGGAGAACAGCTCCCTGTTCTGCCCTGAAGAACTTAACGGCACAGTCTGTCTGTTAATGGAGCTTAACATCAACATCGTTGGCCGTTAATTGAAGATCTTAATGGCAAGGGGTCTTGCCGTCAAGTTCGGGTCTGTGCAAAACACAGACCCGAGCTCCAAAGAAGGAGAATTGTGAGGATCCAACACGAGGAAAATCTGTAAAAATGGTAAAACCTTACTAGACCCTACATGGACGAAGTGAATGGGTTACTTGCCTCTTAATAAGTCTCCAGAGGGATCAAAGTTCTTGTTGAATCTCCTTGGGCAGTCCCAAGAAGCCTCCAAACTCCCCTTGCTCCGGGTTCTTGGTCGATGTAGACGACAAACCAACGTCGGGGAAGCCTTCCCCTATGTCCCAGCTATCCTCCAGTCGGTGTAGATCACCGGAGAAGCCTTCAGTCACTGGATCAAAGCCTCCAGAGTTCAGGTTTCCTTCAGTCCAGAGCTAGGGTTTCTCTCCACTTTTCAAAGAGTCAAGAGAGTTCTTCTGGTGCAGAAGGGGTTTGGTTAAAGGAGAATGGGTTTGGGATATCCCGGAGGGGTGATGGGATGTCTGATAGCCGTTGGGACTTCTCCCTAATGGTTGGGCTTGCTGCCCCCGGAATTCGGGGTCTGCAACGCATGCAGGTCAGAGATATTAATGTCCACATCCATGGCCGTTTATTTAAGTATTAGCGTCCAACGATATAGACGTTTACCACCATGGACGTCCACCCTGTTGACGCCAATTGGCCCTTCAGCCAGAACTTAAAAACATGCATAAACCACGCGTACGATGTATATATATATATACATATACATGCAATATATGTGTATAGTATACACACCATCACACATGCAAACATACAATATTTATAACCTATTTACACACATGCACACATAAGTATCACTAGCTAATATTGTACATAGATATCTACATATGCATATACAAGTTACACACAAACATGAATTCGCATATAATAGAATAAAATGACAAACAAATTCGAGGGTCTTACACTTCAGATGAAGAAGAATCTGCAATCTTTAAAGCATTTGAAATTTTCTTTTTCGAAGAGCTTTCAAAAATCTTTCCATGTTTATTTCATGTGCCATGAGGGATCCTATTAACTTGTCAATGGTAATTGTGTTAAATCATGGGCTTCCTCTATGGTGGTAACTTTAGGAGTCTAGACATTTGTTAGAGATCTTAAGATTTTTCTTACTGTGTCTTCATTGGTTAGGACTTTCACTAAAGCACTTAATCCTACAATTATATTTGAAAATCTATTGTACATTTGAGTTATATTTTCATTGGGGAGCATTTAAACTGATCAAATGAGATACAAGTATGTCTATTCTAGTTTGTTTAACCCTATCTGTTTCTTCATATGTTACTTGTATTTATCCTACATTTCTTTTGTTGTTTTACATGCTGAAAGTCTATTAAACTCTCTTTTCGATAAGCACCGCAAAGATAATTTTTTGCCTTGAAGTTTAAAGACATATTTCTTTTGTCTGCAATTGAAAGAGCACCTGTAGAGGATTCTGCAAGGACTTGAAAATCACCTTGTTCAATTACCTGCCATAGGTCGAAGTCAGTACCTTGATGAAGCATTCCATCCTCATATTCCAATATTGATAATCTTCACCATCAAAGAAGGGTGGCCTTGTGACTGATTGCCTTCATAGTTGTGAGCTTCAGATGCCATTTCTTCTCAATATCTTAGATTCTTCTGAGAAGACCTCGCTTTGATACCCTTGTTGGATCGAAATGGCTGAGAAACAGTCTAGAGGGGGTGAATAGGACTGTTTATCTTTTGAGATTTCTTCTAAAAAAAAAAACAGCACTAATAGATATGTTAGTACTAAGTGTGATGTGTGTGATTCAAGTGTAAACTTGGCGAAACAACACACAAATAAATGCACAAGGGATTTATCCTGGTTCGGCCCTTCCCACATGGAAGTCCTACATCTAGTCCTCAAGCCAACCACTTGAGATTTCACTAAACTGTCAACAACTTGGCCTTCTGTCACCCTGAGAGGAATTACAAAACCCACTTGCTCCAAGCAAGTCTTCCCTAAATAGGGGTATAAACACTACTTTCACAAGGCCTTCCCTTCACAGGAGGGGTAAAGCAGAACAAAACTTCTGCAAGAATTACAACAAAAATAGAGAATTAAACACGTGTGTTTGCCTTAAAACTGAGCACAAAACACACACAAACTCCACAGGATTGAAGGATCAAGAAGTTAGCAAAAACCCAATTGAAGCAACTTGGGTGGACTTGAAGACAGTAGCAAATTACAAACTGCCCCCAATACACAAAACATCAGAAGAAGATTTCTGAAGTGAGGCTCTCAGACTGTAGCTTAGCAGGAAGGCTTTGAGAGAGGGAGAGCTTGAAGGATTCAGATGAAGCTTTCAAGAGAATTGACTTGATGAATGTGGTCTCTGTATATTTCTTCTGCTGCTGTTGTTCTCACTTCTTCTTCTTTATAATCTTTAAAATATAGCCGTTTGAAGGAGATAGCCGTTTTGAAGCTTGGTGGCTGTTTGCAAGTTAGCCATTGGAGAGAGTTTCTGGGATCCTTTGATTCTTGAAGGCTTTGTCAAGAAGGTCTTGAAATTTGAATCTTTCCAAGGTCTTCAAAATGGAGCAGTTGTCGCAGCTAGAAGAAAAGCTCTTGTAGACTGAGCTAGGAACAACCCATGCTAGACATGTGCTCCATTAATGCCCTGTGCAAAGACAACAAGGACAAGCATATCTCCATACCTTTATGGTAGGGGGTCAGTTTGAGTACAACAGATAGTATGGACCTAGTATTCTCAATCCTTTCAGAAAATAGACAGACAGACAAAAAGTTAAAGTATGGGTCTGTCAGTGGTAGGTGAGATGGTCAGATGCCAAGCGTCTGAGATTTTTCATAAATCCTTTGTGTCTCATGAAGGATAAGGACATCAAGACTGTAAAACCAAAAAAGATATTTCAGAGAAAGGTTTTACAGAGATGAATAATTTAAATAACTATGTTCTGTCAGAGAACTATATTAAATATTAATCTTCTATGATTTTAGTAAGATATGTTAGGCAATAGGCAATAGGCAATAGGCAATGGCAATTTGCCAGTAATTATGTCTAAGATGTTTATGAATCAAAAAGGATTTATAAACATAAAACAGATATATTCCAAGACAGATAGACTGACAAGGTATAAGTACAAAACTGACAGTGAAGTCGAATGCAATAGAACAGGTGATTCGACTATAGTAGTGAAGACATCAATTGAATGTAGTGTTAAAAGGCAACATTCGGCTGTATTAGTCGAAGTCGTGAGTCGAATACAGTGTAAAGCACATTCGACTGTATGAGTCGAATGTTATGAATTGAATACAGTGTAAAGGACATTCGACTGTGTGTGTCGAAGTCATGAATCGAATACAGTGTAAAGGACATTCGACTGTGTGAGTCAAAGTCATGAATCAAATATAGTGTAAGGACATTCGATTGTGTGAGTCTAAGTCATGAATCGAATACAGTGTAAAGGACATTCGACTGTGTGAGTCGAAGTCATGAATCGAATACAATGTAAAGGACATTCGACTGTGTGAGTCAAAGTTATGAATCGAATACAGTGTAAAGGACATTCGACTGTATGAGTCGAATGTTATGTAAAATTGTGGACTTAGAAAAAAATTCGCAAGACTTGTGACTTTGTTTCTGAAGGAGTCGGATATAGTATAGTCAAAGACATCAGTCGGATTCAGTAAGCTATATATTCAGATTCTGTGGCCTTAGAAACTTTTGAGTGTTCATGAATTTTTATGTATAGAATTTTGTGATACATTGGTATAAAACACATATTTAAGATTTGTCATAGCAAAAATAATATTCATAGAAATTTATAAAATCTTTTTAAATTTCTTAGAGGTAGTTGCTCAACATGACTACTAGAAACCTGCACACAATAAATGCTGAAGCATAGACAACCTAACTGTATCTAAATTGTCAGTCAACGTTACTGCCCATGCTGAGAGTTTATATTAGAGAGGAAACTTCTTTCTGTCAGCCATTGAAGTTTTCCATTATGAGACAAGAATATGGAATTCATAATGGATGACATGTAAAGATAATGTACCTGAGAAAATAAATATTTGAGTGCATTGATATCCCATAGTTCGCCGAAATTTGAAATGCACAGTGATTCGAAATATATTTGAATGACATATGAGATAAAGTATAAGCAAGACTGTTTAGGGTAATTATAGATAACATTATCAATATTATCCATTAACTGTCCAAAAACATAATCATTGTTAAAAGAAGTCGATGTTTAGAGACAGTCTATGACAATCGATGTCTTAATCATAACTGATGTTCTGGAGAAGTCATTGTGAGTGGAGTCGATGAATCGATGTTGAGATATAACCATAATCTGTGTGAAAATGTAATCGATGTTGAAATGAAGCGATGTGAACATAATCCATGTATAAATGTAAATGAGTGTTAAGCATAATCGATGTTGGAATGAAATCGATGTTCTGGATGAGATCGTTGTTGAACCAAAATCGACGTTTAACTAAAGTCGATGTTCAAGTGAAATCGTTGTTAAACTGAAATCGATGTTTAACTGAAGTCGATGTTCAAGTGAAATCGATGTTTTAAGTCAATCGTTGTTTGAACTAAAATCGATGTTTAACTGAAGTCCATGTTCAAGTGAAATCGTTGTTAAACTGAAATCGATGTAGAACCGAATCGATGTTTAAGTGAAATCGATGTTCTAATACAGTAGTCATTGTTTAAGTGAAATTGATGTAGTAACAAAACAATATCATTGTGAACTTTCAATAGTAGTCGATGTAGACATAAACTAATCTTGCAATTTGGCTTCAAATAAAGATGAGTGTACATAACTTACTGAATTGTTTTTATGATACCTGTTGACAAGCTTTAGAAAATAATGTTAGTCAATAATTTCCAAGTTTTGTTAATCACCAAAAATACATATAATATATAAAAATTTATATGGAGATGGACTGATCATCAATCTCCCCCTTTTTGGTAATGATAAAACATAAAAAAATTTATATATGAAAGAGCTAAAATAAATTTGCTGGAAATTTCTAAAGTATGTATTTCAGAGTGTTTTTCTCCCCCTTTTTGTTATTAAGCAATTAGAGAAATGGAAGCCAGAGACATTATTCATTAGTGAGGGTCTGAGATGTAGAAGGCAAGGAGATAGAAGGAAGCAAGGTGGGTGATAATCTGCCAAGCTTTAACTTTCTGCTCTTCAGAAAGATTTTTAAATACACCACCAGCTAATGTTATATGAGGGCCCCATCTCCGGATTGAGTCTCTGAATGTGAGCTGTCTCTGATCCTCAATGAACTTGTAGTATTCAGAAGCACTGAGAGACAGTCTGTAGATCCAGCAGTACCAACGCTAGCATGTTGAAGGAACTTATCTATAGAGATAGGATAATGCAGATTGTGAGCTAGCATTCCTTCTTCAAAGCTTCAAAAATCTTGAATCTCTCAACCCAATAGAGTAAGGGTCGAAACTAGGTTGATGGAGTTGAGATCCATGAGTAGCTCTGGAGACAAGTCGGTTGATTTGACTGGGAGAGAGATGAGTTGAGCTGATACAATTGGAGAGCAGCCTGGATAAAAATTTGCACTAGTCAATGGGAAAAATCTTTCAGACTCTATCAGTAAGGGAGCTAAAACTGATGATTTAATGAATCCCTTGTGATATTCTCTGAACAGAATCGATGGAAGGCTAAGGAGATTCATTCTGAACAAAAATTCTAGCTTTACTCTAGTAAATATCTCAAAATGATTGGACCAACATCAGAGTCCATGAGCAGAAAGTGCAACTAAGGGAGAAGCTGAATTCAGGCTCTTAAAAGTGGCAAAATTAACCTGAAGAGCTGTGTTGAGAGGGTGCTCAGTCCAAAGATCATTTATTGCAAACCGAAACTGACCAAGCTGAACTTCAGGAAGGCCATTAACATGGCAGTAGTCGTTGCACATCTGAAATTGCCTGATTACTTTGATCGCCTTCTGATGAATGGACCCCAAGAAGAAGTATGCTGGCTGACAACCCCTCTGATAGGGTAAGAGTATGATCTGAAGGAGGGAATCTACGATCCCTTGAAATCTCAAACTTTTTGTAGAGAGTTTAATTGGACTTGGCCCACTGATCCTTAGTCTTGGACTCAGTCGAAGAAAGGATTTTAGATTGGTCAGGCTTGGGCACAGGAGAAACATGAAGAATGAGAGTGAGATATTCTATTAGATTGAGATAGAGGAGGCCAAAAAATGCAGCAAATGTGCATTTTTGAATATATTCAGTATAGAGGGATTTTCTTGTGTGGACTACTGAGAGAGAGTACCATAGAGGGGGAAATAGAGCTTGAGAGGATTGGGGTATAAGCTCTTTGGAGAGTTTTCTTTTCTTTAAGGCAGGACTGGGAGAAGACTGAGAATCAATCCTGTGGATGTGAGAAGAGATAGATAGAATTGTTTTGATAATGGCCTCCTCAATTCATCTTTGATATGGGTGACAGTAACACCATTGGTGCTAGCATCCTCGTGATGAGAGTGATGAAAGATGGTGGAGTAGGAGGATGAAGAGAGGAGAAAGATGAATTGGGATGAGTTTGAGTAGGGTCCAGTAGAGGAGGGACCAGAAGATGGAGGACAGAGGAAGAGGCTGGAGTGCCTCAGAAGAGGGAGGAGGAATAGAGGATGAAGATAGGTGATGATGAGGGTTCATGAATGAAGGGAGTAGGAGAGAGACATGTTGGGAAGCGGTTCTTGAAGGGTTCAAAAGCATGGGGAAATGAAAGGAGCAAAAGGTGAGGAAGGAGCTGAAGTCTGTAAGATTGGGGGAGGATCAGAAGGCCCAGAGTCCCCCATGGGATCAGAAGGCCCTGGTGGCATAACAGCTTCCTCTACTTGCTCTTGGGACCCAGATGGCTCAACAACTGCTCTTCTTGCTCAGATGGACCTGATGGCCCAGCCACTACTTCTCCTTGCTCAGATGGCCATGTAACTTGTTCAGATGGCACTGACTGGTCTGTCTGTCTGACTATTCTCGTTGAGGAGGCCGGATGGCCCTGCAGTAGTTTCAGGTACTGGATCAGATGGCCCTGAAGGCCCTGGTTTAGACATAGTAGGAGGGACAGGAGCTGAGGAGGGAGCTGCAGAAGTGAAATGAAGTAAGTGCTCCCTTACAAACTGTGTAAGATCAGTCACCATGCTCTTTAAACTACCCAAATCATTTCGTGTATCATGGAGCTCAGATCTAACTGCACAAATATCTTTTGCTTGAGAGCTTTGGCTAAGAAAAATTGATGAAACATCTGACTAAAGTGAACACAAAAGCTCTCCAAGAGCATCCAATAGAGCTGTAACAGGATCCAGATGAACACATAATTTCATTTTCTTGGATCTATTATGAGCCCTTCTAGTAAGCATAGGAATACTACTGGTTGCACCCTTTCCTTTTCCTACAGAACCAGCAACTGGCTCATCCTGCATTGCTATAAAACTTGTGTGCTGGTGAGCACAATCATCATCATCTTCATCAGAGGTATCTTACACTAATCCTTCTTGAAATGGATCTACAGAAACACCAACAGCAGTAGGCTCCCCGTAAGCAGTAGGCTCCCCGTGAGCATCAAGCGCTTCCACAAGATTTCTTGTTGACCAGGTTGACCTTGAGCCACAACATCTGGATTACCTTCTACATGATCTCCTTCAACAACAGTTTCTTCAACTGGATCACTAGGAGTTTCTTCAGTAGGGGTTTCTATGTGCTCCCCCTCAGTGCGAGCATCTTCCTCAATAGGATCATCAACGGTTCTAGGACAATAGGAATTTCAAGTACTAGAGGAGGAATCACATTTCAGATGATTGCCAAAGGGCTCAATGAGTTCATGTGCTATATCTTTAATCCTCCGTTCTGTAGATGCCATAGGTTCATCATTTCTGACTGCAATCTCATCCTCTGGAACATATAGAGCTACAGTTGTAGATGTTTGTCAATAATAGCTTCTCCTTCAGCCACAGAAGTTTTAGTCCAAACATTTACTATCAAGGAAAAACCTCTTTTCTTTAAGTTTTTGGTGTGAATGGGTTGTCCTATTTTCTCCAATAATTCTCCTTCCAAATCAATTTCAAAATGTCTGAAAATCCTGGTAAGCAAATGAGCATAGGGAAGGGAGATTGCTAGCTTGCTCTTCTTGTCCCAAATAAGCTCAGTGGCAGATTTCATCTTCTCAATCATAATCTGTGCCATATTAATGCTCTGATTCTGCACAACCCAAAACAAGACATCAGCATCCCCCTTGGTGCATGTTGAAAAGTGGCACTATGAGGTACTATTATTTGACAAACAATAAAGTGCAGAAGCCTATTGAAAGCATTAAGCTGATTTATGTCGATTTTTCCATCTCTTAGCTTATACTCTGTTCCGATAATTCCAAGCCCTTGGCATGAATGTCTACAATGTTCATAAAACTGTGGCCTACTTTAGAGACACCAAACAAAGTCTCAACAATTCATGAGTGATACGAATAACCTTACCTTTGACAAATGAGGAGAGTGACCCATCTTCTTTAGATTTAAGACATGTATAGAAAGCCTTGGCCAAATGCGGATAACTGGGCTCAGAAACTGTACAAACCTCTGTCCATTTCATCCTCTGTAGGGATTCAATCACACTTACCGTACCATGCTTCTCTAAATCAGCCACATCCATGCCTTGTTCCCAAAAATCTTGATCTTCACTGCTTGAAATCTCTCGAGCTGTTCTACTGTGAGGAAGGCGGCACTGTAGCATCCCAAGCTACTAGAACTACTAGAAGTGGCCATGGAAAATGCAAGGAATGGTTCTGAAGAATCGAGGATGGGAGAGGAGTAAAACCCCTCAAGAAATTTTACTAGAAGACTCAAATCCTTTGAAAATGGGGAGAAGGATTCTGGAGTCGATGGAGGGTTTTGCAGACCTCAGAGTCGAAAGGACGAGATAAGAGAGAGAGAGAGAATCGTTGAGGGATGAGTTGACTTCGTAGCAGAGAAAGATAAAGTGACTGTCGAAAAGGTAGAGCATTTATTGCATAAGACGACAAAATAGATAATGATGATAGCGCAATGGTGAAAATAGTATACTTATTTAAATAAGGGAGAGAGAGAGTTAACACAAGTTCTAAAATATATTATTTTATTTCAGTTGTACGCAGATAAGTCTATTACAAATGTACATGCCTAATTCTCGTCTCAGAGAAGTAAATCTCTCTTCAGGTAAGGCTTTCGTAAAGATGTCTGCTAACTGATATTAAGTATCTACGAATGAAATATTAATATTACCATTTGCTACATGATCTCGAATAAAATGATATCTAACCTCAATAAGCTTTGTCTTCGAGTGTTGCACATGATTTTTAGTGAGATTTATAGCATTAGTGTTGTCACATAATAATGGAGTAGTCTTGATGTGTAGTCCATAATCTTCAAGTTGTTGTTTGATCTAAAGGAGTTGTGTACAACAGCTCCCAGCGCCTACATATTCAGCTTCAGCTGTTGATAGAGCTATTGAGTTTTGTTTCTTTGAGGACCATGAAATCAAGCATCCTGTAAAAAATTGACAACACCATGGTGCTTTTCTATCCAGTTTGCATCCAGCATAGTTAGCATCTGAATATCCAACCAAATTCATTTCACAGGTTTTGGGATACCATAGACCTAAGTTTTTAGTATGAGCTAGATATCTAAAGATTCTGTTTACTGAGATTAAATGAGATTCCTTAGGATAGATTGATATCTTTCAGACACGCATACACTGAATAAAATATCAGGTCTACTTGCAGTTAAATAGAGTAATGACTAATCACACCTCTATAGAGTTTCTGATCTACCTTCTTATCTTCTGGATCACTATCTATCCTTGTTGATGTGCTCATAGGAGTAGACAGTGGTTTGACATTCTCAAACCCAAATTTCTTCAACAGTTTCTTGGTGTATTTAATTTGACTGATATGAGTTCCTTTTTTACTTTGCTTAATTTGAAGTCCAAAGAAGTAGTTGAGTTCTCCCATCATGCTCATTTCAAATTCTCCGTTCATAAGCTTTTCAAAATATTTGCACAGAGATTCATCAGTGGATCCGAAGATAATGTCATCTACATAAATTTATACAATTAATATACTTTTGGCACTACATTTAATAAATAGGGTGCTATCTACTTTTCTTATATTAAAATCATGGTTTAATAAAAATGCACTAAGTCTTTCCTACCATGCTCTGGGTGCTTGTTTTAAACCATATAGCCTCATGTCTAGCAATTGGTGCATGTTCATCAAAGTCTATGCCTTCCTCTTGAGAATAGCCTTGAGCGACAAGTCTAGCCTTATTTCTAGTGATAACACAAGCCTCATCCAATTGTTTCTGAACACCCATTGGGTGCCAATCAAAGGATGATCTGTGGTCTAAGAACAAGGGACCAGACCTGATTTCTCTTAAGCTAATTTAGTTATCTTGCATGGCTAAAATCCAGGATTCATCAGTTAGTGCTTCATTGACTGTCTTCAGCGCTATTTGAGAAACAAATGCTAGGTAATCACAAGAAATGATATCACCTCTAGTTCTTACCCCAACAGATAGATCTCCAATTATATTATCTTTTGGATGATCCTTTTGTATCTCCATTCCTTAGGAAGATCATCATGAATGATATCTTTTTGTTGCAATTCTTCCAATCATCATCTTTGATGGATGCTTCCTTCAGTTTCTTGAAAGATTTTATGTATCTTCATCATCACTAATAATTTCCTTTCTAAGGAAGGGTTAGTGTGACACCCTCTTCCAACCACACACACAATCATAACACATAACATTAGATCAGAAGAGGGGTTATGTTGACAAACATCATTATGGGCAGACAAATCTGGTGTAATGCACAAGACTAGCAAACCATTCACAAAGTCATCCTTACAAGTGTTATACTTAACAAAGTAACTTAGAGTCAACGTTCACCTTTTAATAAAACCAAGCATCCTCTCTCTAGACTTTTATATTACAACAAAATTTCTAGGGAATAAAAAAAAAACTAAACTCTTCTCTTGATCAGCAGCGGAACTGTAAGTGATTGTAGCTGAAATTTGCATCCACCTTCAATCTGAAAGGGTGTATGAAACAAAGGGATGAGTTGGAGGACTCAGGAGGTGGGAGTAAGCGTAATTCTTCCAATAAATTCCAAAATGAGGGCTTTCCTGAAGACAATATCTTTAATTCGAATGTCTAAACTTCAAAAGTTAAATGTATGGGAATTGGCTAGGTACAGAATAAATATGGGGTTAAAAACAGAAATTCTAATACAAATCTATAATTCTAATAAAACTTGAGCATGTAAAGATAGAAATTTCAATTGTACAACTAAATGAATATATAGTAAAATGCATATATGGATCAAAAATATATTTGCTAATGAACTTCATACTTAGCATTACGTATAGCCCAATTTGATTTCATAATGGCCTCAAACGAATTTCGGAACAAAAGTCATATATGTCATTCGAGTTCAGATCATAACTTAATTGGAAGTGAATTCGACAGGCATCATACTGCTCTCTAGAGGTTAATACTATAATGTAAATACATCCTCAGTGCCTAGGCGATTCCAGCACCTTAGATCTTGTTCGTGCGCAAGAATGGGGTTTATTACCGACCATCATCAGACCACTGACTTGGATTACTTTATAAATTGTCGCCCACAACTGACCACAAGTGATGGGTGTTACCACAAGCGATCCTAATTACCCCTTTGAAGAGAGCACTGTCTTCAGATCATAAATTCCATCTCATGAGCATAGTAGAATGGAAATTCAAGGATGGTTTGGTTGATGAATAATTAAGTCATCTTGGTGGTAAAAGTAGTTAAGAGTCTGAGAAAATAAAGAAGACAACTTGTTTGGACAATATAAGAATGTACAACCACTGACTGGGGAATGGTTGGTTCATATTAGAGGATCCAGACTGATGGATGTCGATAGCCAGAAGGTGGCTGTCACAGCTACTGGTTTATCTAGAACCAAATTCTGGAATCTGCCTTAAGTTGTCGACAGGCTATAGCTGTCTGACGATAGATGGTTGTCATCTGTCGACAGATGGGATTTTCTCTATCGATAGATACTGATGGTTCTAATTTTCTGGGTTCTAGAACTAGGGTGCTTGTTGACAGATATAATCTGTCTGTCGACAGCCACAACACTTTCTTTCAGAAATGGTTAAAAACTGACTAGTTATATGAACTTCAACTAAAAAACTTGAACAACGGAAAAGATGGAGGATAATTTCATACTTCTAATAGCCTTGCTAATTATGAGTCAAAGATAATATCAAGGAAAAGGTTATTCTCAAGGAATCTAATAGAATGCGGAAACAAAAGAGAGAAAAATTATTCAAAACATGGGTCGATCAGGAATACATGAGTTCTCACGAATGAAGAAGACTATAGGCATGAAATTAAGAGACTGGAAAGGAAACATAGGAAAGAACCTACCTGACTTAAGAATTAGATGGAAGCCTTCACCACTCCTTAATGAAGGAGCCCGCAACCAGAAGAAGGAAGGGTTCCACAAGGTTGCAGACATAGCAATAGCAGAAGTAGAAGCAAAAGAAGGAGTAGAAGAAATAGCAGGGGCCACGTCATTAGCTACCCCCCATAGTAAGATCAGTAGATGCAGTAGCTCTAGCAGCAACAGCCTAACTACAGGAGCAGGAGCAAGGGCAGGGACAAGAATAGAAGTGGAAAAACTCCCACGAAGGTTTGAAGGAGAGGTTTTATAACCCTCAGCTCACATGCATGCACGCCACGTTGGCTCACAGTTGTTGAGGTAAAAACCTCATTTTCCCACCCACAGCCACGTTCACCATACAATCTTCAGGGGTTACATGTAAGGTAAGAACGTGTAGGGTGTTTACCCCACTAACATGAGCTTACGTAGCCCATATTACGTAAGCAAGAAAATTCCGAAAAATAGTTACCGTAATTGGGCTATAAATCAACTGACCTAATTGTCCTAGATTTTTTATACCGAAATGATATCCATTCAAGTTGAAATTTCAATCATAAACTAATAAGAGGTTTTTACAAATATGGTAATTTTAGTTTAATTTTTAGAATATATTTTCACCCAAAAAAAATTGCCCGGAAAAATAGCTTAATCTTAAAACCCGCACGTCAACAATTCTGGACATCTACATTTCTGATATCGGCAAATTTTTTTAAGAATTATGGTGGTCTCAGAATTAAATTCTGTTATCAAAATCCGGTGTCGCCCTGTCGGGGTACGTACGACCGAAAGTGGTATTGGGGTCCTAAATACACTCCTAATCATGAATATCTCAATTTAGGACTAATTGGTTCATATAAACAAAAAATTCTAAGTAAATCTTGATGTTTAAAATTTGAGGATATTACATTTCTTCCCCTGTTAAAATAAAATTTGTCCTCGAAATTAACAAAATTTACTTACCAAATAGTTATGGATACTTCTCTTTCATCTCTTGCTCTAAATCCCATGTTTCTTCTTCGATAACTGCATTTTTCCATAAGATCTTCACCATAGAAAGTACTTTGTTTCTGAGAACTCGTTCTTTCCTATCTAATATTTTCACGGGTTTCTCTTGTACGGTTAAATCTGACTGTACCTCCACATCTTCATAGCTGATTATATGAGAGGGATCCATTATGTATTTTCTCACATGGATATGTGAAACACATATGAATGTGGGACCAAGAGGGAGGTAGGGCTAATTGATATGCTACTTCCCTTATTCTTTGCAATATTTCAAAAGGTCTTACATATCTTGGACTGAGCTTTCATTTCTTACTAAATCTCATGACACCTTTGGTTGGAGAGACCTTAGAAATACATGCTCTCCTACGTTAAACTCCAATGGCCTCCCTTATCAGCATACTTTTTCTGTCTGTCGTGAGCTATTAGCAATCTCTTCCTAATTAATTTAATTTTCTCTGAACAGTTCTGAATTATTTCTAGCCCAATGAGATTCTTTTCTCCCACTTCTGCCCATCAGAGGGGTGATATACAGAGTCTACCATATAATGCCTCATATGGTGCCATCCCAATACTCGTATGATAACTATTATTGTATGCAAACTCAATTAAGGGTAGGTAATCATCCTAGCTGCCACGCCAATCTAAACTACAGGCTCTTAGCATGTTTTCTAGTGTTCTGATCGTTCTTTCTGATTGGCCATCAGTTTGTGGATGATATGCTGAACTAAATTTTAATTGTGTACCTATGGCTGCTTGCAGACCTTCCAAAATCTAGCAGTGAACCTTGGATCTCTATCTGAAATAATTGACAAGGGAATTCCATGAAGTCTCATTATTTCTTTTATATATAATCTAGCAAATCTTCCAATGATTGAGTCTTTATAATTGCTAGAAAATGAGCTAATTTAGTTAGTCTATCCACAATTACCCATATAGCATCATGCTTCTTCCTTGTCTTTGGCAAACCCATTACAAAGTCCATAGTTATCTACTCCCATTTCCACACTGGGATTTCAATTAGTTACATAAGCTCTGCTGGCTTCTAGTGCTCAGCATTTATTTGTTGACATGTTAAACATTTATTCACAAATTCTGCTATGTCCTTTTTCATTCCATGCAACCAAAATTGCTTTTTCATATTTTGATACATTTTGGAGCTACCAGGGTGGATTGAATACTGAGATTTATGTCCTCCTTTCAATAATTCTTTTTTTATTGCTTCATTTTCTGGTATACATATTCTATTTTTAAATCTGATTATCCCTTGACTATCTCTGATGTATCCTAGTTTGTACACCATCTCTTTTAGTTTTCGATCTTGGTTCTGAACCTCACCAATTTTACCCACTAGTACTGACCTTACTGTCAATTGTGCCAGTTTCAAATTTTCCTCACCACACCTTGGTGAGTAATCAACCACATCTGTCATTTCATTCCATTGTTGGTGTAATTGTAGTGCTCTTGATTTCTTTCTGCTCAACGCATCAGCTACCACATTAGCTTTACCTGGTGGTAATTCACTGTAAATTATAATCCTTCAAAAATTCTAACCATCTCCTTTGTCTTAAATTCAGTTCTTTCTGAGAAAATATGTACTTTAAACTCTTATGGTTAGTATAAACTACAAATGTTCGCCATATAAATAGTGGCGCAAATCTTCAAGCATGTATAACTGCTGCCAACTCGGTCATGGCTAGATAATTCCTTTCATGATCTTTTAACTGTTAGAGGCATATGCTACCACTTTCCATGTTGCATAAGAACACATCCAATTCCTCTTTGAGATGCATCTGTATACACTATAGATCCTCCTGATCCTTGAGGTAAGGTAAAACTGGTGCAGTGGAAAGCTTCCTTTTTAATTCCTGAAAACTAGCCTCACACTTTTCATCCATATAAATGGTATCTCTTTTCTAGTTAACGGAGTCAATAGCATAGCTATAGAAGAAAAACCTTCAATACATCTTCTGTCTTAGCCCACTAATCCCAAAAAACTTTGAATTTCTGATGGTTTTTTTGGTCTTTCCCAATTCAGAATTGCTTCAACTTTACTCGGGTCTGCCGACACACCTTTTCCAGAAATCACATGGCCCAAAAATTTCACTTCTTTGAGCCAAAACTCACATTTACTTAATTTAGCATACAATTGATGATTCCTTAAGGTTTGTAGTATAATTCTCAAATGTGCTTGTGTTCTTCTTCATTAGATGAATATATCAGCACATCATCTATAAATACGACCACGAAATTGTACAAATATGGCTGGAATACTGTAAGGTCTCGGGTTCTTATTGGATCCTTATTGGGTCTGTAGTGGTTCTGTGTGGTCGACGACAAGACCATTGTCGTTGACTTGGGGTTGACGGCCAGGGCTTGCCGTTGAGTCTGAGTCAGCGTCCAGCGATGTGGACGTCTGATGTTGAACTTAACGGCAGGGGATCTGGACGTTAATCTGTAGGCGGTTCAGTTGGCGGCCATAGATGTTGACGTCGACTAACCAGTCCTGTTGAAATAGGGCAGCTCGAGAGCAGAGCTTCTCTTCTCCTTTCTCTCCTTTCTTCCACCTTAGCCTTTCTTGATTCCTGTAGCTTCTGTTGGTGATTTGAGCTCGTCGGGGAAGCCCCTGCATCGTGTGGCGTTGCTAGATCGGGCGGGGAAGTGCAAGGTTTTGGCGTGATTCGCACGGAGTCTTCGGGGAGATCCGGCGCGATTAGTGGTTGTTTGGGGATTCTTAAGGCGTTCTGAGGTAGGGACTTAACACCTATAACCTTCCCCAGCAAACCAGCATGTCCGATTAACTGAATTGATATGCAATTAATGGTTTAGGGTTTGGGTATATCATGCCGGAATTGAGGGTGGTTGGATAATCTAGGTGTTAGATTGTCAATTTATGATGTTCTGGTAGTGTGATTGATGAGAGGAAAGAGTGTTTCCTCCATCAGTCGGAGTCTGGTTAAGTGTTTCTGCCCATAGGGACTGATTCGGTTCAGTTCTGGGTATGGGGGACTGAAGATTCAACGTCAACATCTGTTGACGTTGAGATCTTCAGGATGAATTAAACAACAAGGTCGATTGCCGTTTAGTTATTGTGGCGGCATAGGGGTTGCCGTTATCTCTGATTGGCGGCAATCGATGTGGCCGTTATATCCTGTCCAGCAGACTTGAGTTGTGTGATTAGAGGCGATTGACATGTGATGTCTGCCCTAATAGCACAAGTGGGCCAGGCTTAGAGTGTGACTCCGCCTGTGCATAAGAGTAGTTGTTTGTGGCACGAGGTGTTTACTACTGTACGGGGTTTCAGACGTTGAGTGTGTTCCGTCTGTGTACGCGCGTGCGTTACCGTGTACCCGTTTCTGTTGTGTTACCTAGGCGTGGGTGCGACTCCGTCTAGACGACTAGAGTGTGGTTGTCCTCCGCTAGTGAGCCGGGACATCGAGTGCGACTCTGTCCTGTGCGTACTCCTTTTGGTGGTTTTGAGCCGGTCTCCGTGGAGCCCCTTCTCAACCGCTAGAGTCAAGCGTAGGGGAAAAAACGGTCGTGGACCAGACGCGAGAGAGAGAGCGTTGTAGTGTGCACACGTGGCTGGGGTTGAGAGCCTCTGTGGTGAGGGACGCGAGCCACAGACCCTAGCTGAGTCCTACTTGCTGTGTGGTGAGTGTGTGTTACTGAGCCGCGTGGTTTACAGTTTTGTGTTGTGGTGCGACGTGTACTACTTTCAGTTTTTACTTTTCGCACGTTAGTTAGTTGCCGGTGGGGTACTTTTCCCTACTGGGTCTCTTTTCTTGAGACTCACTCCCTTCCTTTCAGGTGGGTCTTCGTCGACTCCCGTTTCCAGTGAGTCTAGCCACTCCGGTGTGGTGCTCCCTAGCTGCAGTAGTAGTACCTTTTGTTGTACTTCTGTACTCTGTACCTTGTCTCAGACTCTGAGGTTGTATATTTATGTTCATATAGTGGAATATTACTGCTTGCATGGTGTGTATCTTCTTACATATAGTCTCCTCGGACTCTTAAATCCTACCCTTCCGAGCTTGTCTCGTGGGTTAGCGGGTCAGAATTCGGGTTACTGGTTGTTATGGTAAGGATTCTGGGTCGTTACAAATACCCTGTTCATTAAGTCCATAAATACCGCAGGTGCATTAGTCAATCCAAAAGGTAGTACTAATGTTTTGGGAATGTCATCTTCTGTAACTCTCAATTGATGATACCCAGATCTTAGATCTATCTTAGAGAATATTGTGGCAGACCGAAGTTGATCAAATAAGTCATCAATTCTACGTAGTGGATTTTTATTTTTGATTGTGACCTGATTCAACTTCCTATAATCAATACATAATCTGAGGGATCCATCTTTCTTTCTTACAAGCAATACGGGAGCTCGCATGGTAACACACCAGGTCTAATAAAACCTTTGTCTAATAAGTCTTGCAACTACTTCTTTAATTCTGTCAACTCAGCTGGTGCCATTCTATAAGGGGCTATAGAATAGGTAAAGTCCCAGGCAAAAGTTCAATAGTAAACTCAATTTCCCTACTGGAGGTAATCGAGATATCATTTGGAAAAACATCTGGAAATTCCTTCACAACATCAATATCTTGGACTATATTTGATTATGCTCATTTGATATGGCCATTACACTTGCTAGATAGCCCTGATAACCATTTCTCAACACTTAATGGCTTTAAGTGCTGATATAGTTTTCTTGTTTTCATTAATCTTGGACATCTATAGCTGAAATCTTCTAACCCCGGCCTTTTAAATGTTAAAACTTTCTTATGGCAATCTAGTAATGCATGATTTTATGCCAACTAATCCATTCCCAGTATTATATCAAAATCTTGCATGTTGTCCAGTACATATTGTAGCGACCCTCATTATATCGGTACGGTTATACCAACCCACGTCGATATAGTGAACGTTGCCACAGTGGACATTTACCCAACAAACATTCAGCTGAGATACACGTGAATATAAGAACAGAGTAGCGGAAGTAAAAGAACCACTATCTTCATTTCATTCATCATCCACATTTAACATACATGTTTCGATAACATTTAAAGAGCTAAAAGTCCACATAATTTAAATTGCTGAAAATCAAATACATAGATGTCCATACTATACATTCTTCCATGATAATGCTAGTACAATGTCAATTTACATACTATGAAAATCACAAAATGTCACAAGTACTCCAACACTCTAATCTTCGCACTCGTAGTCGGTCTCCAACGTCTCCTCCACAAGTGTCTCGTCACCGACTACACCTGTACGCCGAAGCAAGTAGTGAGTCTAAAAGACTCCGCAAGTAATTCTACACATACCGTGCATGCACATATCATAGTAGGTTCTACATGCACGTTCACAAGACACAACATGTAGCATGCTTGACATTAAATTTTACAACCTATCATGGTGATCTACAATTTAAACACAGGGACTATGCTTTCAGATTTCCTAAAATAGAATCACCTATCACATGCTTTCTATTCATTTCTCACATAAAAATCTATCTTCCACCAACCAGACATGAAAGCCATTACATGAATTCCGAGCATGCACGAAAGGAACCATACCTAACATGGAATCTACACATTCCTACGCATATACGTAACCATTTTACATGCTTTAAGCTTGCTGGTTTTACATGCTTTAGCACCCATAATCTAACACATGAGAGCTACAACAATGATTAAATCACAACATGTGAACAACCAAGTATGGAAGTTGTTTATATATGCTTAACAATTATCCCTAGCATGGATTCTAGGCATTTGCATACATAAACATGATCATAACAAAGTAAAGCTACTGTTTAAGCATGATTTCAGATTTTCATAACATGGATTGCAAACTCACATCCTCACATTTTGGTTTCACATTTTTATACAATTTCAAATTTGCATATTTCACCACTTTACACATGCACTTTTACACATTGTTCCCATTCACATTTTTCACATGAACACATACACATTTACACATTCACATTTAGTGCCGTGACACTAGTCCAACCACAAATAAGGACACAACACATCACATCACATAGACGCCATCTAGGCAATACAATGGCGACTCTTGGACTGCGCAGACCGGGAGAACAAGTCTCCACCCTAACCAGTGGTACTTATCCCCTCCAGGATTTCCCCTAATGCCCTTAGGGTCACACACATTGAACCTTCTCAGGGGGACTTTTCCTTGATACGGTTCCACTGCCCTCTGTGGAAGCAGTGTCACACTTGGCACAATTTACACATTTCACGTTTTCCGATTAAGCACTTAGTTTAGCACATGACACTCACATCTCACTCATTCACTCATTCACAAACATGGGGCTCCGTTTTCCTGACATGACACTTCAATTACAGAAATTTACACTCAGGAATTTCACCCTTCAGGTTGAAATAAACAGAATAATCATTTTTGCAACGGCATGCATTAATTCGCATTTCTACATAGAAAATTCATATTGCATCATATACTTGTCCAAATGACCTGAAATTTTAACCACTAGCTGATTTCGGGTTTAGGATCCCACATGCAAATTTTCAGATTTTTCTAACCTAAAACATAGTTACAGAAAATCTAACATCGAATTCACATGCTATCCACAATTCAAGTTAGCATGGAGTTGAACACCAATCACAAATTTAACAACTCACTATCTGAACCCTAGCATGCATAGAGCCACATGATTTATTCCCGAATTTATTGGCCTACACACTTTACAGAAGATTTATCATGACCTACGCATGATTTCTATTTCCCAAAACAGAAAATTTAGTAAATCATACAAGCATGGAAAATTCTAGAAACTCATAGCACAGACAGTGTTGTACATACATGGTCTAACAAAATTAGGGCAACATGATTTTACCACGGATTATCAGGATAATGATGAGAACATACACATGAACATTCTTCCACATGCTTTCAAATATGTAAATAAGCTCTACCATCCACAAAATAAGTGTACATTCACATTCCCATCCATCACATTAGCTAGTACACATAGCATATAAGAGATTACATTATATCTCATCGTGAAACATATCAAAATTAATCATATAGAAGGGCAGAACAGCTTGCTGTTCTGCTCAGATGAACCTAACAGATGTTGCCGTTATGTTCAGGTCTGTGCAAAACACAGACTTGAGCTCCAAAGATAGGGTGAATTTGGGAATCTAGGACACGAGGGAAAATGCACAAAAATGATAAAACCAACCTAGACACATACAGGGACGATATGGGTAGGGTACTTGCCTCTAGAAAATACACCAAACGGATCTAGGGCTCGGTGAAGCTCTCCTTGGGCTGTCCCAAGAAGCTCCTAGAAAAGCTTCACTCCGGGTTCTAGGATGAAGATGGCTCCAAGATAAGGTCGGGAAGCCTCCTCCTCCACTCCAGCTAGCTCCTTACTGCAGTAGATGGCCGGTGCAAGCTTCAGGTAGTCGGATTAGGATTGCAAGCTGAGCTCTTCACACAGATTTTAGGGTTTTCTCTTTTTTTTCCTTCTTCCTCTCTTGCAAAGGGGCAAAGAGAAGGGTGTGAGTTGCAAAAATGGCTTTGTATATAGCCAAAGACCTCTCACCCACGCAGGAGATGATGTGATACCCCTTCAGACCGTTGGGGACAGCTCCCCAAGGTTGGGGTAGCTTGCTCCGGGATTTCCGGCTCTACTATGCATGCAGGTCAAGATCTTGACGTCAACATCAGTGGACGCCTAAGTGAGTTCTTATGTCACACGATATTGACGTTGACAACCCTTAGCGTCCAATAGGTGGATGCCAACTGGCCCTTCGGCCAGAAGTCAAAATCATGCAGAAACCCATGCACATCATGTGTATATACATGTAATATCTATATGGTATTGTGCACACACTACCATCAAGCAATATATACATTATTTATACCTAAATTATACACATACATGCAATAATATACTAACTAGTACATACGTAGACATTTGCTACATACATACACAAACATGAAGCATTCACATGCAATACCAATAATGCAACAATTCGAGGGTCTTACACCTCTCCCCCTTAAAAGAAACTTCGTCCTCGAAGTTAGAACGACACTACTCAAACAAAAGGGATACTTCTTCTTCATCGCATCCTCACTCAGCTCCAGTAGCCTCCTCTCGCGAGAAGTTCCACCAGAGAACTTTCATCGACGCAATACTCTTGTTCCGGAGATGTTGAACCTTCCGGTCATGAATAGCTACTGGTTGCTCGACATACGACAGATCTGGCTGAATCTCCACTGGCTCATGACTAATCACATGAGACGGATCTCGAACATACTTCCTGAGCATCGAAACGTGAAAACGGGATGAACACTAGCCAAGATGGGGGTAATGCTAGCTCATATGCCACGCTGCCCAAACGTCTGAGAATCTCATATGGGCTAATGAACCTAGGGCTCAACTTACTATGCCTTCCAAATCTGACAACACCTCGAGTAGGCGATATCTTCAAGAAGACATGATCGCCGACCTCGAACTCAAGATCCTTCGTCCTGTTGTCGGCATAGCTCTTCTGCCTATCCTGTGCCGCAACAAGCCTCTTCCTGATCAGCTGGATCTTATCCGAAGTCTCCTGATGTAGGACCCCAGATTTTATTCTCTTTATAAATATACGTATGTATATGAATGGCGTGTTGAGTATTTGCTTACTGTGTGCTTAGTGTGCGTAGTTCATTGTGCCTACTATAAATTTTATCCTTTCCTTGAACATGAGCATGTGCGTATATCTGTATATATATATATGTATAGATACGGGTATACGATATTAATGTGGAACTGAACAACTAGACAATTAGAGGTGTGTTATGATACCAAGAATCTCTGACTTAGGATACTTGAATAATACTATGCTTGTGCTATCTTAATATTGAAGAATATCCTATACTACCTATTTCATGGAATTTTGTATGGGAGTGTATGAAGTACATATGTGTATGTACGTATATATGTTATCTCGTGCGTGTGACAATTGTATACCTAATTCTACATACATAACACCTTGGTGTACTTGTGTATGCATGTATGATTAGTTGTAAGCGTTGCTCATTGCACGGTTTAGTTAATGTGTACATTGTACTTCGTACATTGCATATGCATAAGAGTTCCAGCATGGTAGGTGTAATTAGTGGTGTATATTGAAATTCTATACTCCTCATGAATAACATGCATATATCTTTATGATGATTAGGTGAGAATAGTCAATTGGATGAATTATGCATATAGTATATATTAAGAAATCCTATACATGTAATACTTAAGCAATGTTAGGTAAAGTTGTGTAAGTTAATCAAATTACCGGTGCGCAGATTGTACCCATCCATTTCAATCATAATGTACCTAAATAGGCTACACCAGTGTGCGTATACTATATATGTGTCAAATCAAGTGTGTGCATGCAAGGACTATTTTATCGAATGGATTATTCCTAGCTAGCATAAATCATATCACCTCCTAATGACTTGCGAAGCCCTCATAATTCTCGTCATTTAATTTGCCGTGTGTTGAGTCACACTTATGTAAAACATCATGTACGCATAGGTAGATATCTACGTACATCTATCTTAGTGTATGTATGTATGCTTGTGTATGCCTAGGTATAAATGATGTTGATGCCTGGTATGGTAATATACATGTTACACCTTATACATTGTATGTATATATATAGAGTAAGCATAATTTCTACATGTTTCAAGTTCTGGCCGAAGGGCCAATTAGCGTCAATATGTTTACATTAAATATCAATAAGGTATGTATTGCATGATGACAGTATGGATATAAAACCGTATACATATTGCATGTATATAAGCTTGGTATGCATAGTTTCTGCATAAAATTAGGGTTCTGGCCAAAGGTCACCTTGGCGTCAACCTCTGGCCGCCGAGGTGGAGTCAACGTCCATACCTGGACGCCAAGCCTGACCCAGGCGTCCAGCGATGTGGACGCCAACTTTTCTGACCTGCATGCGTTGCAGAGCCAGAAAATCTGGGAGCAAGGTATGGCCACCATTGGGGGATGTCCCCCAATGGCTCTAAGGTTGTCAAATCAGTATGGTGAGTGGGTGAGGGGCTCTCCTTAGGTCTGAACCCGGATTTGGCCTCTCCCACTTCTCATTTCACCCTTGCAAGAGGAGAGAAGAAGAGAGAAAAACCCTAGGTGAGCTGTGAGAAAAACCCCATTTTAGAACCCCCAAATCCGACCCCTTGGAGCTGGATCTGGAGATCTTCTGCAACAAGGAGGAAGCTGAAGCAAAGGGGAAGGCTTCCCCATCATCCCCTCGGCGTGGAGATCACCCAGGAGCCCGGAGGAAGGCGATCTAGAGGGAGGTTCTGCAACTTCTTGGGACTGCCCAAGGAGGTCTTCACCAAGCCTTTAAATCCCTTAGAAGAATTTTTGAAAGGCAAGTGACCTATCTATGATGTCCCGTATGAGTCTAGGTGGGTTTTGCTATTTTTATGGATTTTTCCTCGAGTCCTAGACCCTCCCATTCACCCAAGTTTCAGAGCTCGGTTCTGTGTTTCTGCACAGACCTGATTCGACGGCAAGGTCCCTGGACGCCTGTGATGAGCTTGGCGTCCATCGACCCTGCCGCTGACTCTGAGTCAGCGGCCAGAGACCGCCGTCTAGTTCTTCTGGACAGAACAGTGAGCTGTTCTGTCCCTCTTGTACGTTAATTTCGTTATGATTTCCGTGATGAGGATATATGGTATTCCTATAAGCTATGTATGTTATCATTTGTGGTGTGTGGATGAATGTGGTTAATGGTGTCTTTTAAACTTATGAGCATGACTTGTAGACCATTTTGTAAAATCCATGATTCATGATTTAGATTAATGTGAATGCCTTCGTTTCGGTTTGATCATGAAGAATAGTGGGTCAGCATATGTGTTTGCAAATTTTAGAAATTTATCCATGCTTGAGAAATTGTAAATAAGTTCGGTTTGGTAAAATAAAAACATGCAAAATGGTTTGTGGTAATTGACTTATAAATGTATGAATTAGGGTGATGTTGTATTCAAAATCATGCATATATGTAGTCTCTGTGCAAATCAGTAAGCGGATAATTGCAAAATGTGTTAGACCCATGTTAGCTTAAGTTGTGAATAATATGCTAATTCGGTGTTTGATTTTCTGTAAATCCTATTTAGCTCGAAAAATCTGAAAAATTGAGGGTATGATTTTGAACCCGAAAACAGCATGTGGTTAAAATTTCAGGTCATTTGGAACAGAAATAAAAGTTAGGTTTTTCCATGTGAAAGGTGATAATTCGTGCATATGATCGTAATGTGATTTGTTATGGTCTAAACCAACCATGACATGTGTTTACTGTGTTTAACTCTTGAAATTCTGTAGTGCCATGATTAGGAAAAAAAAACGGAGATATTAATGTGAGTGAGAAAGTGAATGAAATGAGATGAGTCATGTGTAAAACCATGTGTAAAACGGTAAATGTATAAAAGTGTAAAAGCTGTGCCTATGTGACACTGCTACCCTACAGGCATCGGAGCCGTATATAGAAAAGTCCCTATAGAAGGCTCCATGTGATATAAGTTTGTCCAAAGGCATTGGAAAACCCCGGAGTGGACAAGTACCACTGGATAGGGTGGAGAGGGCTTCTCCGGTCTGCGCAGTTACCAAGATTCACCGCTGTATTGCCTAGGTGGTGAGTATGTGTATGAGTTGTGTAAGTGTTGTGTCATGTGTTGTGTTATGAGTTGTGTTGAGAGCTGTGCTAAGGAATGAGCACGAGCTATGAGATATTGTTAGTGTCCTCTACTGGTGGTTAGGACTATGTGTCATGGCAAATCGTTTAAGTAATGAAAAATGAATAAAATGTGAAATATGTGAATATGGCACGTGGTAAGTGCCCAAGATGCACGTGGTAAGTGCAATCGATGTGATATGTGGTAAGTGAAAGTGAAAGAGAAAATGATGTGGAAATGAGTAAATTGTGTAAGTGTGAACATGTGTATATGCTAAATGTGTAAAAGTGAACAATGTGAATGAGTAAGTATGAAATCATGTGAAACCGAAAACGTGAGAATGTGTTATTGGAAGCCATGTGAAATCTGTAAACTCATGTTGTCATTATCATGCTTATTGTGCATAAATGCCTAGAATCCATGTTAGGGATAATTAGTGAAAATGAGTGCAATAGCTTGATTACTTTTCACATGATGTATTTTATGTATTATTGTAGCTCTCAGGTGTAGATTTATAGCCATTGAATAATATGAAATCAGCAATCTAAAGCATGTGAAAAGGTTCGTGTATGTGTTTAAAACTATGTGAAATCCATGCTAGTTGTGTTTCCTTTCATGTATGTAAATTGTTCATGTTGATAGCTTTCATGTTTTAGCTCCTTAAAAGATTAAAGTTCCCAAGTAATTGAATAGAGATCATGTGATAGGTGAATTCATTTTACAAATCTGAAAGCACGAGTTATGTATAAAATTGTAGAACTTTCATGATAGGTTGAAAACTTGAATTGACTAGCATGCTATGTGTTGTTAATTGTAAAAGTGCATGTAGAAACCACTAAGACTTGTATGTGTATATCATGAGTAGTGTCGCTTGCTGAGTCTTTGGACTCACTCTTGCTTCGGCGTACAGGTTGACAGGTATCGTGCACTAGAAGGTAGCGTGGCGAGGATCATCATTAGAAGACTATTTTGTGGAGCTGTTACCAGTTGTACTTTTCTTTTGCACAAAAGGATTATTGTATGGACAATATTTAGACATTGTAGTTCTCTTTATTTTGTATTAATGTGGACATTTTCTTTCCATTTCGCTATTTGATTGGATGTTTGTTGGTGACGGATTAAGAGTTGAGTTGTTTACTTTATTCCGCTGTACTCTATTGCTATCCAGGTACATATCAACCTATCGACCAGTGTTGGGTAATGTCCCACTGTGACGACGCCCTTTATACCGATGGGGATTGGTATAATCGTACCGGTATGAAGAGGGTCGTTACACCTGAACTAACTTCGGACCGATCAACTGCCTATCACCAGTCTCCTCCCACATAACGGAGATCTGCAGTGCCGACCACAACGCCTCGAATGGAGCCATACCAATACTCGCATGAAAGTTGTTCTTGTATGCGAACTCCACAAGAGGTAAATAGCGCTCCCAATCATCCTTCCAATCCAGAACACACGCCCTCAACATATCCTCGAGCGTCTGGATAGTCCTCTCGACTGTCCATCAGTCTGGGGATGGAACGCCGAACTGAGCTTCAGCTCCGAACCTAAAGCATCCTGAAGACCCTTCCATAACCTCGAAGTGAATCTCGGATCTCGATCCGAAATGATCGACTTCGGCACACCATGCAGTCTAATGACACTACTAACGTACAATCTAGCTAAACTCTCTACTGACTGATTCTTCTTCATAGGCAAGAAATGAGCATCTTCGAGAATCTATCTACAACTACCCAAATCGAGTCATTGCCTCTTCTAGATCGAGGCAAACCCAAACAAAATCCATAGTGACAGCTTCCCACTTCCAAACTGGGATCTCCATCCTCTGCATAAGGCCGGATGGTCGCTGCCGCTCGGCTTTCCTTGCTGACACACCAAACACCTAGACACATAATCCGCTACATCCTTCTTCATGCCGGACCACCAAAATGATCTCTTCAGATCCTGATACATCTTAGTGTTACGGATGAATATAGATCGCGATCTATGAGCCCCGCTAACACATGCTCACGGACATCTACCAATCGGGGACACAAACACGGTGATGGAATCTAATCACACCGTCCTCGTCACGAGCAATGCCTGCCTTGCCTACTAACTCTAAGAGTCTAGGATCGGCTTCCTGTTGCTCGATCACCTCATCCAAAATCGAGGACCTAAGGGATAACTGAGCTACAAAGCCTGGCATAGCGATGGCTCTAACTCAGTCAATGCGCAAGCCGCATCCTCCAACATCTTCCAATCCTGCTGGAGAGATGGCCTCCTTCTACTCAGAGCATCCGCTACGACATTCGCCTACCCAGGGTGATACTGAAGGTCGAAGTCATAGTCCTTCAAGAACTCAATCCATCTCCTCTGCCTCAGGTTTAATTCCTTTTGGGAGAAAAGATACTTCAAGCTCTTGTGGTCGGAAAACACCTCAAATCTGACACCAGATAGTGCCTCCAGATCTTTAGTGCATGACCCACTGCTGCGAGCTCCAAGTCATGAGTCAGATAGTTCTTCTCATGCTCCTTCAACTGACGAGAAGCATAAGCCACTACCCTTTCTTGCTGCATGAGCACACAGCCTAAACCAATCCGAGACGCATCTGTGTAGATAGCAAAACCTTCTACACCGCTCGGTAAGACTAACACCGGGGCTGACGTGAGCTTAGTCTTCAATTGAAAACTACTCTCACACTTCTAGGACCAAACAAATTTCACCCCCTTCTTGTAAGCTGAGTCAAAGGGGCGGCGATGGATGAAAATCCCTCAATAAATCGCCGATAGTAACCAGCTAAACCAAGAAAACTACGAATCTCCGAAGGGGTCTGGGAATCTCCCAATCCATAACTGCCTGGACCTTTGCTGGATCAACTGCTACACCAGCACCATAGATAACATGCCCGAGGAAATGAACCTCGCGCAACCAGAAATCGCACTTGCTGAACTTAGCTTACAGCTTGTGCTCACGGAGAACCTCTAACACTAACCTTAGATGCTGACGGTGTGTGGCCTCGTCCGGAGAGTAGACCAACACATCATCAATAAACACTACGACAAAGCTATCTAAATAAGGCCTAAACACCCTATTCATGAGATCCATGAATGCTGCAGGGTCATTGGTCAATCCAAAAGGAAGGTCCAAAAACTCATAATGTCCATAACGGGTTCTAAACGCCGTCTTGGACACATCCTCACTCCGAATCCTCAACTGATGATAACCAGATCGTAAATCAATCTTAGAAAAGACTGATGCCTCTCGCAACTGGTCAAACAAATCATCAATACGAGGTAAGGGATATCTGTTCTTCACAGTCACTTGGTTCAACTTCCTATAGTCAATGCATAACCTAAGTGACCCATCTTTCTTCTTGACGAATAATACAGGTGCGCCCCAAGGGGAAACACTAGGGCGAATAAATCACTTATCAAGCAACTCCTGCAACTACCTCCTTAACTCGGCTAACTCCGCAGGTGCCATCCGATATGGAGCCTTCAGATAGGAGAGGTGCCCGGAAGCAACTCTATGGTAAACTCTATCTCTCTATCCGGTGGCAATCCAACAAGTCATCAGGAAAGACATCTGGAAAATCCTGCACTACCTTAATCTCTGCAAGGGTAGTGACCCTTCAGCCTCTGGTACTATACCACGCTGGCAAGAAATGCATCACAACCCTTGTTCACCATGCGCATCGCCTTCATGGCAGTGATGACCATCTTTCCCCCCGCCAGTTCCTTGGGAAGGGGTGAGAGAACTCATCCTCACCAGGAATGCGGAAAACAATCCTCTTCCGACGACAATCCACTAACGCATAGTGCTCCTCTAGCCAATCCAGACCAAGAATTGCATCATAGTCCTTCATCTTTATCAAGAAGAACACCCATCTAGGACTCTATCCTCAATGCACACAGGTAACGACGGAATACACTTCCTAGTCGATATCGTACCCGCAGGGTGTGCACAGACAAGGGACCTCTAAATCCTCAGACTCTATGCCTGACTCTAGGGCTAACTTCCTAGCGAACCGCTCGGAAATGATTGAGTGAGGAGCACCCGTATGAAACAAAACCCGAGCGTTCACACCTAAAAGCAAAACCGTACCTTCGTGACATGCTCCGCCTGCTCGTCGTCCTCGCGTGCTAAAGCAAACACTCGAGCTAGGGCTCGAGGCCTTCCTGGTCTTCCGCGTAGCTGGCGCTGCTGCCGGCTACCGCTGGGGTGGAGCTCCGCGCTGGACTCCCTGCTGAAGTCTTGGGCAATCTTTGATCTTGTGGTTGCTGCTCCCGCACTTCAAGCATCTACCCGCTACCAACCAACACTCATCCACCGTGTGTTTTCCCACAGTGGGGACACTCCTTTCTTCACACCAGGGGAACGTACAGAAGGTACCTGAGTACTGCCGACTGCTACTCGTCGCTGCTGTGTCGGGTACACCGCTTTCTTTTTGTCCTGCCGTTGGAATGTCGTTGTTGGCCTCTTCTGCGAAGCTTTCTTTCTTTTCCAGGTATTGCTCCATTTCTCCTTCCTGCCTACAAGCAGCGCTGAGGGCCTCGTCCAAGTCCGGTGGTCAAATGCCATGAGTCTCGTTCGCAGTGATGGCTTGAGTCCCATCACGAACGTCTTTATCTTCCTGCGCTCATCTGCCACGATATGAGGTGCATACTTAGAGAGTTCAGAGAATCTTGCCTCATATTCCAGCACGGTCATGGAGCCTTGAGCCAAGGTAGAAATTCTTTCTCCATCCGATCTTGCACATGCTCGGGGACGAACTTGGCCCGAAAGAGCCTTACGAACTCGTCCCAAGCAACATCGATAGCTCCGTCCTCAACCGGGTACGCAGCAATGACGCCCACCATACATCAGCTCTTTCCTGCAGTACACCGCTCATAAGACCATCTAACAAATCTAGCTTAGCAAAACATACAATCATACAAAATTAACACATACCTGTAGCATGTGGTGGCTAATGTGACCTTATCCTCATCTGCACACCTGATGGCTTGGAATATCTTTTCTATCTCCCTCATCTAGCTTTCAGCCATAATGGATCGCTCTCCCCCTTAAAAGAGGGTGGCAGCATCCTCTTGAATCTTTCCATGGTAGAAGGCCCACCATGGTCCTGAGCTGGTACTTGAGCCTGCTACAGTACACAACAAGCAATTTACAATCAACACAATATTGCATAATTAATAGAACATACTATATTCGTTTTATTAGTCTAACCTGAGCCTCCAACTGTGCCTGAGTGCTGCCTGAGTGTGAGCCGGTGTCTGCATGGCTTGCACCAGACCTTGCATGAATACTCCATAATCCACAGGCGGCGGTGGGGGAAGTACAGGACCTGGCGGTGCCGAGGCCTGCTGCTCCGCCCGCTCGTCACGTCTCAGCTCGTCCTCACGGGCCGGCGCTCCACCACGCCTACCTCTCGAAGCCATGGCTGTAATAAATTTCAGCCACCATTAGAGCTAGGTTACAGGTTTTCTAACCATTTCCTTATCTACTTTTCATTCATTGTTATCAATTTTACACATGTGGACATTCCTATGTAGACTTAGCATGTATGGGGATGATGACTTAGGTATATTCATGTGCAATCTCAACCGGTTCGCTCTGATACCAATCTCTGTAGCAACCCTGATTATATCGGTACGGTTATACCAACCCACGTCGATATAGTGACCTTGCCACAGTGGGACATTTACCCAACAATAACATTCAGCTGAGATACACGTGAATATAAGAACAGAGTAGCAGAAGTAAAAGAACCACTATCTTCATTTCACTCATCATCCGCATTTAACATACATGTTTCGATAACATTTAAAGAGCTAAAAGTCCACATAATTTAAATTGCTGAAAATCAAATACATAGATGTCCATACTTATACATTCTTCCATGATAATGCTAGTACAATGTTCAATTTACATACTATGAAAATCACAAAATGTCACATACTCCAACACTCTAATCTCCGCGCTCGGAGTCGGTCTCCACGTCTCCTCCACAAGTGTCTCGTCAACGACTACACCTGTACGCCGAAGCACGTAGTGAGTCTAAAAGACTCCGCAAGTAATTCTACACATACCATACATGCACATATCATAGTAGGTTCTACATACACGTTCACAAGACACAACATGTAGCATGCTTGACATTAATTTTACAACCTATCATGGTGAATCTACAATTTAAACACAGGGACTATGCTTTCAGATTTCCTAAAATAGAATCACCTATCACATGCTTTCTATTCATTTCTCACATAAAAATCTATCTTCAACCAACCAAGACATGAAAGCCATTAACATGAATTTCCGAGCATGCACGAAAGGACCATACCTAACATGGAATCTACACATTCCTACGCATATACGTAACCATTTTACATGCTTT
>CM024756.1:46661858-46770470 GCA_014218235.1 Colocasia esculenta
GGCACGGCGAGTGTCCAAGGGCTCCAGTCTAACCCTAATGACGGCGAGTCCTAAATATACTGTTAACCATGGGGTATAATGATTGTTGGCATTGCATCTGCGCTGGGAAATAGTGTCGTGTTGAATGCTAGATACAATATCCACATACACGTGTCCTAGTGTGCTTTCAAGGTGGCGTAGATCCTTAGTGCACATTAGTGTTTTGGTGCCAGATTAAGTGTTATGTGTTAAAAGTTCGTGCTCATGCGTGCTTGCTTGCTTGCGTGAGATGGCCATCCTGCGTTCTTGCAATCTATTGGCATCATGCGTTCATACAATTATGTGATATCTTGCATGCTTGTACAAAGTGTTCTGCTACTATATCTTGTTACCTCAATCTATCTTGTTCATGTATCGTGTTTGTATAGATTTATCGTTTATGTATTTCTAGTTAATCGTGTCTGCCTAGTTCTAAAATGTTAATCACTTACAGTATTGCCCGCACATTGAGATATAAATCCTACTATGCTAATTTGCTCATCCCCTACTTTTCAACATCATAGGTGACTTTGATGAGGAAGCTGAAGGACATGACATGGAAGGGAATGCATCAGAGTGATGAGCGTGTTCCAATATAGTGTCTATCATTAGTACTATGAGAGTAGATTGATGTAGTAGGAACTAAGGTTGGATGTAATTTTCCCTTTTCATTGAGTCTTAGTCCTGTAGTTCAACATTTAAAGAGTATGTATTAGTTCTATTTTGACATGAAATGAAGAGTTTGAGATTTGAATAAAAGCTTAGTTATGTTCATTATACGAGCCCTATTCTTTCGCATGTGTTGATACACATCTAATGCTCGCTAGCTAGAGGCTTATTTTCCGACTGCTCACGTCTCAAAATATCGACTCTAATCCAAATATTTCTGCTGCATAATTCTCGGGACGTGACACTTTGACTGGCCCTTATGCCAACTTCAACTGGCCCTTCTGGCCACTTCGATTGTTCCTTCTTGTACACTTCGACTGTCAATTCGATTAGCTCTTCCGGCCACTGTGATCTATCCTATAGAAGAGTAACCAGCATGACAGTAACATACGTACCTTGTACATGTTAAAATGGTAAGAATGTGAAGATTATTCTAATGACTTCTAATTTGTCTTGGATCTGTCCCCTTGTGATTAACTAAAACTCCACCTTTGAAATCTGCTCACCTTGAATCTGAATGCAAAAGAAACGTATAGGAACCCTCTTGATCTTGCTAACATGACTTGATCCATCATGACTACTTGAATCCTTGCTAATCTGTACTCTTGAAGTTCCTTGATCTGAACTTATGTTATTGGCTTCTATGATATCTTACAAGTCTGTCCTTCTTAACTCTGAATGGCCATCTTGTTCTTGAATTTGGCACTACTGTTGGGATGATATCCCTGATCAAATGTCTGTGCAATGAGGCCTGATCCGGTCCTAGGGCGGAGCACCCCGACGTACTTGATAACCTGGGGAGTATGGATCAAATAAATTTGAGCGGTGCTTGGCATTGGCATCCATATCTATGCAAGAATGGAAAGTTCCTTTTGTTATATGATATGAATGAAGCACGATGTGCTTATTTGATATGATATGTTCGATTCGTTCGTTTGACTCGATAAGTAATTTGAATCATTTGAAATGGCCAATCTCCTATTCTTGTTACGTGCTTGATTTGGATCGTTGTTCCAATGACAAGATAAATAACATGATTTGCCTTCAATTCTTCCAATATGCAACTCTTGTCTGTTATAATCATGCTTCCTGCTTTCCTTGACTCTTTCTTGTTATCCTTGAATTTTAGCATGTAAAAATGTTAATTACTTATAATTTGGCCGCACCATGAAATATAAATCTTACTGGGCTAGTTTGCTCATAAAATTATTAACATTTCAGGTGAATTGAAGCATGATTGGCATGTAGTCTATTCCCTTGTGTGATGAGCTTGGAGCACTGTGGAGGAGTTTATTTTCAATTGTTAGATGTGTGAGCAAACCATGTATCATGCTTGTAAACCACCATGGATGGATCTGTCACGAGGAGTGTTTTCTTTTGGAATTAGTGATTGTACAAACCATGTAATGAATGAATGAAATAGGTGATGATTTGTCTAAGTGTGGATCATGGATCAAGCATATTGTGTTTTATATGTTGGGATTATATGATTATTGTAGCAAATCTTATTGCAATAGAGTGTGTCAATTTCTGAAATATAAAAGTGAATCTTGTTTTGGAAGAACCTAATTGAACCAGAGAAAATTATTTTTGTGGGCCCATATTAGGGTTAAGGCTCGGCCTTTCATCATCATTTGATTTGAGTGTCGCGCCCCAGTGTGATTTGAGGTGTCTGGTTAAGCTTCATGTTGATGGATGAAATTGGATTCCATTTCAGATAATCGACTTTTGAATTTCTGCTGCAATTATGATACCCAAATTTTGGGGGCGTGACATATCAACTCCTCAACCACCCTTCACAGCCCCTAAGTCCTCTTTCCCACTACCCAAGCCACCCTTTGGAAAACCCAAGACCCACCATTAATCCATCTCCCAACCCCCAACACACCCTCTTCTACATCTGTCCCAGTAGTAGAATAGGTCACCCCTCTCACTACCTCTCTCTCTCTCTTTCACGCAAGATACATATCTCCTCTTCCCCCTCACCCATTCTCCAGCTCCCTCAGCCACGACTTTAGTCTTCTTTCACTCTACAGATCACCCTATGCTCCTTCCCCTTGTTGCTACTGACTGCAACAATGAGCTCATCATCGTCGTTATCTTCCCAGAGTTACTGCTTCTACATCACCATTCATTGCCATTGTTGCCACTGTAGAACTCCTGCTCATACCACTATTGTCCGCTCCTCTGTGCTACTACTGTGATCGTTCTCTTCCTCCTTCAGTCATACCGCTTCCAAGCTGGATGTTGCTTCCCCAACCTCGCTGATGTCTTCACTACTACGGCTATGTTCACATCGACATTACAGCAGCTCTCACTGACATCATCATTGGCATCACCCCACCACCACAAATCTGTCTTCTTCGACGTCATCCTGCATCACACTACATCGTTTCAAAAGCAACATAGAGTGAGGCCGTGAGAAACTAGACTAACTAGGCTGCACCGAAAAGAACCACACCATAACTACCTGGGTGTCCGTCCTAGCCAAGAGAGCTCTATGAACAACTTAGTGCTACTCTCCAACTGTCATTTTCCCCTCAGCTTAAAGAAAGCAACTCGAGCACACTTGTAGCCTAGAGAACTCCCTCAACGGGCTCACATGGACGGGTGTCCCGAGAAACAGCATCAACCCAACACACGGGAGAAGTCGTCAAGTGTAGAGCATTGGGTGAACAGAGAACAGGCAGGGCAACCATTAGCAAGCAGATAGCACAGCTGGCTTGCAACCCACATCAAGCTTAGTAGGCACAAGGTACACATAGGCACACCTTCCAAAACTCCCAGAAGGGCCGACAGCTGACATAGGAACACATGCCATAGTCAGAAACTTAGTAAGTTGGAAAGAAGGGGCTACAACTTAGGCAAATTGAACGTGACACACCGACCTATCACAACCAGGTAGCGACCACGGGTGAGACACCTGCAGAGAGAAAAATGCGACGGACCCCCAGTCTCAACCTCAATGCGACAAAAAGGGCATTGCCACCTAGAAACAGAAGGTGATGATAGGGGTGTCACCTTCAGATGATGAACACGACATATCGACCCATCACATTCCTCATCTGAAGGTGGAGCCTTTTAGCAGAATAGCCCCAAGGCTCACACCACACCCCAAGCTAAATCGAAGGAACCACCACAAGGACCAGTTTAAGACTGAGCGGGGAAATGAGACTAACCAGAAGCAATGGGTCGCGACACGGACCCCATTGCGACCAGGTAACCAAGGTTCAACCGTCACAATCACACTAGTAATGCGACAATGACCTTGTCGCAGTACCAGTCCGACGACCAAACCCTGGGATGGAGCCACCCCAAGGGTCCCCACACTAGAACCAAGCCACAAATCAACGGAAATAAAACAAGGACCAAGGGAACACCTCAACCCGCACATGCACGCCCCTCTTGGTGCACAAAGCACAAGAAATCAATCTACACAAAGAGGGGAGCACCACTGGCAAGCGTCCATCTGTGCAAAACACCAAGGAACGCACAAGCACGGGATGAACAACCCAAAACCAAGCTCCATCTCCTCAAAATAGGAAAGAGAGGAGGAAATCCCTACCTTCAAACAAATAGTCAACCTGTTGGGGTCTTCACGTGAGCATGGCCACCTCCTCCTCGCTCTGTCTCATTCCAACGCCACCAAGATTTGCAATATTACCTATAGGATCACACTGGAGAAGGGAAGGGGTGCTCTCCCATCATGGAGGGGAGGAAGAAAGGAGAAAAAGAAAGGTGTCGTCCAGCCTCAAGCCCTCGGATCTAACAACAGGATATGTTGGGCGTCACATTCACAAAAGAATGCGACAACCATCTTGTCACCTTCTTAAAAGTCCGACAGGACTTTCTTACAGACCGTCAGCCACCAGAACACGTGTCACCCTACATACGATCCTAGGAGAACACGACACCTGCCATGTTACCTTCTCATACATGTAGTCAAATATGTGGCACGCAAGTCATAGGCAAACTAGAACGTGACAGAGGGATCGTCACCATCTCGATCAAAAGGCCACAGAGATCTCGTCGCATTCAGAACACGACTCTTCCATCCATCGGGATCCTAAAACTATCGCCAAGAGAGGTAAAACTAGACTCAAGAAACTCGGATTGTTACATATGGAGTCTGAAATTTTGGCATGCTGAGCAAAATGGCTATGATAAGTTGCTTATGAAGCTCTGTACCTGAGCAAAATGGCTATGATGAACGTCAAGGAAGCGATTGTATTGACCATGGAAGTGGCGGAGGTTGGGGAGGTACATCTCAGGCTCGTAAAGCACATATTTAGGGTGAGACTGACCTTGTTAAGCATCAGAAAATAATTTGTCAGCTTAATCCCATTTAAATAAATGTTGGTTGTTCATATGCCAGGGAGTTTATGTAATCCATACATATGTGTTTGTTTGTGTGGGCGCACACAACTCATCCCAGAAGAGAAAGCACATTTATCATTGGGAATAATACCGACGTCATTTTTGGTCTTATTTTCCTGCAAAGGTTTCGTAGAAGTACCACAACATATTAGTAGGCTAAGACAACACCAAGAAGTAAGTTTTACCGAAACAGAGGTTTCATATTTGATGTAATAAAACTCATCAACCAGGAGCATATAATATATATTAAGCATAGGTATATGCATGTCAATAAATTTACCTGTTGAGGAAATAAGCGAAGGGCCGCATGAATAGCGTTGTAACGACGTGCCAGCAGGTAACATAGACGTGAGGATTCATGCCGTGGTTGAAGGTGGCCACTGTGATGACATACAGAAACTTATACCCTACCTGGGCGAGCACCATGAGAATGTGAGGCCTACCTACTGTTCTATCGACTGTGAAGGAGGCCAGCCCCATTCTTCCTGCTTCACCTCCAATTGTCGTGACTGATTTGCATGGGGATGTCACTCCTAAGGCTGATTCTTTTGTGCATGGCCCTCATGCGCTAGCTGCTGTGGTCACATTTAATGATCCTATTATCTCTAATAAGTCTTCGAAGCCAGTGAATGACTCTTTTGTGGCTGCCTTGGTGTCACAGCATTTGGGTGGCTATTATTAAGCTTATAATTGATGCATCTTTTATAGATCGATACATGAGGAAGCTTAATATGGAATGCTGTCTTGCAAATTCCTCGCGCAGAGTTCAGATGTGGCTTCTCTAGCGCAAGCCCTTTGATTGTTAGTTCTTGTCTAGTTCTGATCAGTTTATTACTATCGCATCGCCTTCTATATCTATTATTCTCATGATAGTTCATGCTAGTTGTGTTGTGAGGGACAGGCAAGTTCTTTGGAGAGTAGGGATCATCTCGGCCCCCCGCAGGAGGGGGGTCGGTCAGTACACTGGGGGGTTGGGGTTGTCCGGATTTTTTTTTACACATGAGTTTAACCTGAAAACATCCACCCATATGTATGTTAAACCCTTGGATAATAAAAAAAAATTCAGGGGTTAGAAAAAAAACTCGGACAACCCTAACCCGGTCGTGTACTGACTGGCCCCCCTCCTGCGGGGGACTGAGACGATCTCAATTCTTCTTTCGGAAGTTCTGACAGATTTTTCAACTTCTTCCTCAGTCTCTTTGACTGGTAGGGAGGGACTTTATAATAGTATTGTTGTTCTTGTGGGAAAACGTGGAGATAGGCATGAGTTCCAGAGAACAGAATTTTGTCTTCAGTGCTGCAGGAATTGAAGACGCTAGTTTCTTGAGATGCAAGTTTACTTGGGCATGCTTAGATCGAGTATTATTTAACTCGTTATGGGCTTTGTTGCAAGTTGAACATTTGTCATGCTCCGGGTCGAATCACTATCATATTCTCTTGCGGGTTTTTTCCACATCAGCCAGCTAGATTTTATTTTCAGCACATGTAGACCTCCCATGATTTATTTTTCCATGATGCTTCTGTTGCTTGGCTAAGCACGCCTGTTAACTCTTGCACCTTGGATACCTTGGCCATCAAGCTAAAGCCTATGAAAGTTATGTTAAAGAATTAGAAGAAATATGCTTTTGAAAAAATATTTACTAACATTCAGCAGGCAGAGGATTCATTTCTTGATGCTTAGATTATGTTTCAAGCGGATCACACTCCCCGGCCAAAACAGATGCTTTGAACACGTACGACAAAGAACATTCTTGAAAAAAGAAAAACACTTGCAGGAGGCCAGTCTTCTTGGATCAAAAGCTAGAGTGAAATGGTTGAAAGAGGGAGATAAAAATACTAAAAATTTTCATTCTTGTGTTCTCTCTAGCAAGAGATGGGCTATTGAAGGATGAGAATGGTGTTTTTGTTGATAAGTAGGACGTTCTTTCAAATTTGTTTATCGACCATTACCTCAAGGCTTTTATTTTTGTAGCCCGTACCATTGACTATGCTTTATTGGATTATATTTCTTCTCTTATAAGGGTGTTAATAGGTGGATTTGGATTGGTCCAATTTAAACCTAATTCAGTTCAGAATCTGTAACGACCTCCTTTATACCGATACGATTATGTCAATTTACGTCGATATAAAGCGTGTCGTCATAGTGGGACATGTACCCAACACAACATAGTAGGCAGAGATATACATAAATAATGAAGGAAACTACAACGGAAATAAAAGTAATTCTTATTTCATCATCATTACACACATTCCACAGTCTATATAGTAGCAATGTAAATAGACAAAGTCCACAAATAAACAAGTCCATAACATAACGTTGTTTCACATACTAGCAAAAGAAAAGTACAAGCTAAATGTATAGCCCTCTAAAACTCAACTACTCCGTTCGCTTGGAGTCGCTCCTCGCTATGTCCTCCTCGATCTCAGGAAGGCATGCCTCACTTGTATGTTAAGCACGGATGAGTCTTCACAAAAGACTCAGAAAGCAACCTATACATCCAAACACTTGTCACATTCATTCTACACAAACTTAACATATGAAACAATTTATCACATGATTCATGTCACATTAAGCAAGTACTAAATGAACAATAAATAACATGCTATCTACACATGGATTTAACTTAGATCATGGTATCAATCACAACTCATTCATAGCACATTTCAAGTTTCTTGATCATGAAACTAAACACATGTCTACTAGTAATACTAGTATGATATCTATCACATTCAATATTCTTAGATATCACATTTTCTCACATTTTACTTGGTGTTTTAACATAAAAGTAGCTTAATCACATTATTCACATTGAAGCACTTTAGCGCATCACTTTCATATGTTCACTTGGCACATTCACACATAATTCACATCTTTACACATCTTTTTGTCGTGACACATAGTCCGAACCACCATAAAGAAGGACACATCACACACATAACACATACCCATCACATAGGAAATATAGTGACGAATCTTGGTAACTACGCAGAATTGGGAGAAGTCCTCTCCACCCTAACCAATGGTACTTGTCCACCTCCAGGATTTCATCATGATGTCCACAGGATATCATATACATAATAAGCCTTCCCATAGGGACTTTTCTAAAGTACGGATCCACAACCTTCTATGGTAGCAGTGTCAATTTCGGCACAATATTCACTTAATCACATTATTCACATTAATCACATGTTTAACACATATTATCTTGCACTTAATGACTGATTTATATACTCATGGTTCAAACACATATAACTAAGGTTACAGAAATAATCATGACTATCTAATAATGTTAAAACATGCTTAACAGAACCTAAACATGATACTAATCATAAGAAAATATAACTTTTTGACTAATCATGTTTAATATGATCCTTAATGATCTACAACTGAAATTAATAATAGTCACAGGTGTCAGAACATGCTCAAATTTTAATGTGCATGGAGTATATTAGATGTCTAATTTTTCAGAAATTTCACAATAGTACATCTATTTTTAACATTTAACATAAATCTCAAGTAATTTAACAAGATAATTTAATTAAGCATGTTGGACAGTAACCTAACAGCTCTATCAGTTTTGAAACATGCACACAGTAACCCTAACTTCATGGAAAAATACTATGACAGTAATACACATTATATATATTTATCTCGAATTAAAATCTAACTTGACATACTCATCTACTCATAACAGAAATTCTACAATTTACAATTACGATTGAAAAATTATCAGAAATTTATGGCTCAATCTACTAACATACATGACAAAACAAATTTTCCCAAACATATGCCTAGATTCAAACTCTCCGAAAAGTTTTCATCACATGTGTTAAAACATTGTTCTAGAAAATTAGAAGAACTTAACGAAAAGGAGTTTGCCATCAAGATAGGTTAATGGCATGATTAATTGCGGTTAACACAGGAACTTAATGGCAAGGATGTTGCTGTTAACTTCTTGTGTGCAGAAAGTGTAGATCGAAAGCAAAAAGACAGAGAATTTTGGGGTCCAAGACATGAGATAAAAATCCACAAATTATCCTAGAACTCTAGGTGATAGGTATAGGGATGAAAATTATAAGTTACTTGCCTCTAGAAAACTCTCCGAAGATCGAATTTGGGTGATGAAGCCCTCCTCGGCCAAGCCAAAGAGGTAGCCTTCCTTGTTTGATTCGATCTCCACGCTCTAGCAGATGATCTCCTGGAGTTAGGAGAGCTTCTCCACGTTCAGAAGAACCTCCCCCTTGCAGTAGAACGTCGGTGCAACCTCCAGTTCGCCGGATTCACCCTCTCAAACTCTCTCATTTCCTCTGCCCGAAACCCCAAAAGCCCTAGCTGAGCCAAAGCCCTCCCTTTTGCAGAGATGACCTAATTATATAGGGGTTGGGTCGTAGGCATCCTAGGAAAGAGGAATCTCAACCAACGTGGTGTAACATCATCCCTCTTGTGGTCAGCCACCTTCTGCTGAGGGTCACGACATAGCGGGCCGTCGCCTTTTGAAGGTGACAGAGGTGACCGCGATTCTGGATACGGACATGACGGCTGCCCCTGTCGCGACTCTGCTCTGACCGCAACATGCAATTTTTGTCGTCTTGCTGTCGGGACGGTTGAGACACCTGATGTGGCGCATGCATGAATGTGACATGCCAGTCCGTCGCGTTCATGATGTCAGGTCTGCATGCGCGACACGTGGTAGGTTTGACCGTCAGGTCGGACAGTCTTTCCAGATCGCAACATAGGTAACCATCATGTTAGCGATGCTAACGCAACGGCCAGCTCCGTCGCATTCTGAAGACCGAGGTTTATTTAAGTCAGGCCTGAGAGCAGTTGTCTCCTTTCTTCCTTCTAGCGATTTCTGCACTTCTCCGACCCCTCTATGTGTGCTTCCCTACGGGAGAGCTTGAGAGGTGTTGAGTGTGTGTGTGCTTGGTCGTTTTTCCTTCCTGGTGTAGTGATCTTCTCGGCGTGCTCTCCTCGTGGTGGTGATGCTCTTCTCCGACTTGTAGGAGGTCATGGCTTGCTCGTGGACGGCGTCCCCATGGAGTCTGGAGCGAGGAGGAGGGGTGCATGCCTACGAGAAGACCCCATTGGGATGGTTCTTCATTTTGAAGTAGGGATGCCTTAACTTTCCCCTAGTTCTATCATGCTAGGGATCCAAACCCTTCTCCAAGCCTTAGAGATCATGCTAGGTCGGGCATGTGTGGTTTGTGCTCTTGTGGTGCTTGATATGGGGGTTTGGGTGTTGAGGGTTCCATGATGTGCATGTCAAGTTTTGAGTGTAGATCACTTACATGGACATGCATGGGTGTGAATGAGGGTGGTTTGAGTTTCTTACATGCATTTTCATCGTCCTACATGCTCCCCTCCCCTTGTGCACACCACAATTGTGGTTTTGGGCATTTTTAGAGGTCTCGGGTGGCCTCTGTCTGTGGTCGCGACAGGGGTCCCTGTTGCGACTATGTCGTGACGTGTCACCCCGTCGCGTCCTTAGTGAACGCGTAGCCTTTTTCCCGTCACGTTCATGAGGTGTCTGTGTGGTTATGAATGCATCTCCAGTACCTGTCGTGTTTCTAATCGCGACAGGTATGTGCGTCGAGTTCATAAGGTTTCTGTGGTGGCGACTATGCAACCCGTCGCATTGGTAACATGATAGGGGTGTGGGTCTCCTTATTCCTCTAGGTCGCGTCGGGCAAGGTCGTCGCTTTAAGGTCGCAACAGACCATTGCGTAGCCTCTTTGACAGAGAGCTGACTTGTGACTTGTTTGGAGTTCTATTCCATTGCGATTCTGTTTTCTTGGCACTTGTGCTGTTACCTAGCCTAGTCCTACTCTAGTCTTTCGCCCGGTGCTAGGCACTTGAGGGCTTGTCCGCGAGAGAGGTTTTTACCGTTACTAGACCATCGGTCCACGGTCGCCTATTTGAGGGAGTTCATTGGGCGGCGGGCGAGCTCGAGTCACAGACTGTGGTAGTAGGGGGGAAAATGGTGGGGACAGCGGCGTAGAGTCGTTTGTAGAGCTCTCTTAGCTGAGTCTGGGACGCCGAGGTGGTTTGGTGCTCTTCCGGTGCAGATTAGCTAGTCTTTTTTCTCACTGCCTCACTCTTTGTGATTCTGGTACCATTTAGAGGGGTCAGGCGTGGCATTGTAGTCCAGCCAGACTACGGCAGTTGTGGTTATTTTAGTTCCACGTCTCACTCCGACGGGAGATGCTAGACATGGACTGGCGGTCGAGGGCAAGGTATGTGGCACACTTGACTAGTTGACTAGTGTAGTGGTTCTGTGGCTAGTGCTTTTGTCCAGACAGTTGTTTACTATTTGTGTTTACATCCTTGGGTTCTTCCCAGTGCCGTAGTTTACACGAGTTTTCAAGTCCTGACGTTTAGATTAGACCATTGACCGTGTAGTTACTTTATGCTTCCGCACTTACTTTGTTAGTAGAATAGATTTACTCGCTTTATTTAAGTTATACACATATAGATCTATTCTGCTGTTAGAACCAGTAAGAGATTGGTAGTCCCTACTGAGCTTCTTCGTGAAGCTCATTCCCTTCTTTCACTACTAGAAAAACCATTATTAGCGATGAAAATGTGCGACGAAAAATTTTTGTCGCTAATCCGTCGCTGCGCAGCGATAGAATTGTTGCGCACACATTTGCTCGCAAACCAACGATGCATTAGCGAGGAAAACATTTCCGTCGCTAATCTGTCGCTAATCACTGAATCACAAAATTCGGCAGCCTCTTGGTGGGCCAATTAGCTGTGATATTTTGCGACAGAAAGTTTCGGTCGCTAATGCGTCGCTGATTGGCGGCAAAAGGTCGACGACAAGTTAGCGACAAAATTTGTTCGTCCCTAATTGGCGACAAAATTTTCCGTCGCTGTTCAGAGATACAAATCTTCCTCCCAACTTATACTTAACTAACCGATGTTGCAAACTATTAATTATATTATTTATTAGTAGTTTAGTTATATTATAGATATAGTTATCTATATTTATTATATATATAATATAAATTATTTTAAAAATTAAATAATATAAATTATAGTTTATTGAATATATGTGTACATTATATGTTATTTTACTTAATTTTCATTAACTATTGTTGCTAACTATTACCTATTTTATTTATATTATGGTAGTTTAGCTATATTATAAATATAATTATTTGAATTATTCAAATAAATATACTATATATTATATATAATTATTATATAAAATAAGACAAAGACAAATATATATATATATATATAATATAAATATATAAGTTACATTTTTTGTCTAGTTGATATATATATATATATTATACACATTGCATTTGCATATTTGTAAATGTATTATATTTGTTTAGTGAATATAATTATATGATAAAACATTATGATTAAAAATATTATATTTTATTTATTATATATTCAAAATAGTAATATTTAACTTTTATATTTTATATGATGATATATTATATTATACTCATTTAATATTATGTAGCTCATCGATTAGATTTTAGATTGAGATCGAATCTGACTGCAGGTAGATTTTTTATTATGATGAAATCTAATGGTTGGATTTTGATTGACAATGTGTTCAATTGTTAGATCTTGATCAAATTTAGATCGGGAGCAAATTCGACTGTCAAACTCTGATCAAACTTAAATCTAACAATCAGGATTTAGATCTGTAACAAATCCAATCTGTGAATCGTGATTAGATTGTTATAGATTGACAACAAATCTAATTGATTAGATATATATAGATCGGAAGTGAATTCAAAGGTTGGATCTATGATCAAATAAATGTCGATAGTGAATCCAACTGTCACATTTTTTTCAAACTTAAATCCAGCGATTAGGATTTGGACCTAGAGCAAATCTAATGTTGGGATCTTGATCATATTATTTTAGGTTGGTAAAAAACCCAACTGATCAAGTATACATAGATCTGTAGATTTAGCTTTTCGTCCTTTTAGGAGAACTCCAAGCGTTCCACAAAGAAAAATAAGAAGAAAATAAAGGAAAGTAAAAGGACGGAGCACAACTTCTTAAATGAAAAGAACCGTGATCGCCAGACACACGTGGTTGTCGAAGGAGGTGCAACACGTGGGTGCAAAGGGAAGAGTGATGGCGTACGTACCTTAGAGCGGAGGGAGATTGCGCGGGGATGTGGGTTCCTCTTCTTCTACGAGCACGGCCGGCCATGGTAGAAGGCGCTTTTTTCGTTGATTACCCTTGCAAAATAAACACAAAAATAAGGATGAGCCACGTGTGTAGTATGCAATTCTCAAAATAGATGAAATGACATGAGTAAAAAGGAGAATGGCTGACCGCGTGGTGGTTTTTAAACCCCTAGGGAAAAGTAGGTGTGTGTGTGTTATGCATGCATGTGTATGATTTAAAAAAAAGGAGAATAAAAGGGAAGAGCCACGTGGGGCTTGGAGGAGGTTGATATAGACAAAGAAAGGGAGAAAATAGGGGGTGCTTCCCCAAAATTGATGGACGGCGCAGAGGCGCTGCTGATTGGAAGAATTGAATGGACGGAGAGCGCGCTTCCACCTCGCTCCGATGCACGTGGATGACGGAGGGGATGCCAACTCCAAACACCAAGGAAGGAGGACGTAGAAGAGCTTGGAATGGTAGATTCTCCTCCTTGGCTCGGAAGTCGAGTCTCTGATCTGGCAGGGCTTCATCGTAGTGGTTGGGGATGCTCAAAAGGCTGGCCTCGGGTCTGTATTTATAGGGAAAAAAGGTCTAAATTGCGTCTGGTACAGTGGACGCGTTTAAGGTTGCATAGCAGTTGGAATAATGGACGCATTTCAGAATTGCCATTTTCGGCCAACAGTACGGCTCTAAATCGCATCCAGGTAAGTGGACGCATTTCAAAGTTGCCAAAAAATGCTTTTGGAAAGCTTCCAAAAAAAATTTAGAAATGAGAATTGCGTCCACATAGGTGGACACATATCAGAAAACGACAATTTCGCATTAAGAAACCTTCCAAAATCAATTTTGGAAGTTAGAATCGCGTCTGGAAAGGTGGACGCGATTCAAACAAGGTATTTTATGCAAATTTGGAAATTTTGAATCGCGGCAGCCACAAAAAGGGCGAGCAGCAAAAATAGGCAATGTATGAATCGCATCTAGGGTCCTCGATGCGTTTCAAGATGCTTCTGAATTGCGACAGGTTACCCCATCCGATTCAAGGCAGGCCACGCCGCAATTTGCATTTTTTACCATAACTCCAAAAAACCCATGGGGAAGCCCCAGAAAAATTGGGAAAAATTAAAAATAATAGGAAAAAGTCTTGGAAGGCAAAAGAGGGTCATTTTATGGTATTATGGTGCAATTTGATATTTGTTCACGGTGGAGTCAAATTCGCATGTCTATAATTGCCACGCCTTGGCGTCTGCTTTGCAGGGGAGCGAAGCGGAAGGGATACGAAGTGGAGTGTAATGGAGTGAAGTGGAATGGAAGAAATGAACCGTAGCGAATGGGAATGAAGTGGGAGCGGACTGATAAGTAGACGCCAAGGTGAAAAATAGACACATGCAGCAATGGGGTGAACACCACCTGAGGAGAGTCTTTCACCAAAACATAAGGATGATATCTCCAAAGAAGAAGACCTAAAAAACAAATGTTTGGATAGAGGAAGTGTGCACGAAGGGAGGTGTGTACGTGGTACATGAAGGAAAGGTGCCATGTGGGGTATGAAGAAGAGATCAACTTCCAGCGAAGGGGAAGTACCTAAGGACACAATCCGTTAGGTTGCACCATTGGAGGCGTCTGCCACTGCCAAGGTGGATCTACGGTATTACAGACGAATGTAGAGGGATAAATCCAAACAAAAGTTCTTAAAGAAATCAACTCGGAGACGACATCAATGAGAATTAGGTACTTGACCCAAATTGGAATATTTTAAATTGATTTGAAGTTGAAGCGAGAATAGCTCTAAAATTGCATTGGAAGAGTGTTTTCCACAGTGATTTCAATAAGCATGTATGTTGGGCTAAAAGAAAAATAAGGATAAAAGGAGTAGAAAATAATCAAGGATATTATTGTCACGATGGCATTGAGTCAGGACTAGATTTTTATGCAGGGGTCCATCGTCCTCACATGCTAAGCGTAACGGCCTATCCGTGCGGCTAAGGATCCTCTGGGATAATCATTATTTTTGATAAAGGGGAACTCAAATCCCAGATTCCTCAGGGCCACAAGGTCCTTGATATACTCTAAGGGTATAACACATAGTAAATGCAAATAACTGGATGGTGGAGGCAGCAGATGCAGCTTGAGGTAGCGCCAGATGAGGTAACTCGAACCTGCACTCAAAAATCATTATCCAAGAGATAACAAACAATGGAATAACATCATTCATAGCATGGAGAATGGTAAAGCATTCATCAACAGTCATAGCTCATTCAATTGTTTGTTAAAACCTTGAGGTTAAGTGATCTTTGGCCAAAAAGATTGGAGTTCAAGGCAAGAGGAACCAATGAGTGGAGGGATTGATTTGATCTAACACAACGAGAGATGCAACGTGCTTGCCATGTGCAATACCATCATGATGGTTTTTTTTTTGGATTTTTAGAGGTATTCAAATTTTATAGAGATTTTAAAAATATTTGAATTGTTTTTGGTATTTTGAAAATACCTGAAATATTTAAATTTTTTGTTGGGTTTTGAAAATATTTATTTTTTTGTGATTTTGAAAATATTTGATTTTTTTGCGTTTTAGAAATATTTGAATTTTTGTTTGGAGGTTTGAAGATATTCATCTTTTTGTGATTTTTAGAAATATTCATCTCTTTTTTTTTTTTGAAAACATTGACATGCCTTGGCAGCATTAAGGTTATGAAAACTGACTGGCGAGGGGTCCTTGTTACCTCCCATTTCATTAAAGGGTGCCCAGAATAAAGCGTGTATTTTAAAGTGGCGTCCAACGGCCAATTGCACTTGGTTAACAGTGCCACCATCAAAGCCATAACTAAAAAGGCGACTAGGTCAAGCAGGGAGAAGGGAAGAAATTTTTGGGGATAAGCTTGATATGGGCGTTGAAGAGTTGGGTTTGACTTCCTCCCTTGGCACAACCGTCGGAAGATTCAATCTTAATAAGTATTGGTTTTTTTTTTTGAATTAATTTGATGACCATCTATTTGTAGGGACATGTGTATGACCAGGTCCATTTGGATCTCTGCAGGGACTTTGCCGCTCTTTGCCATGTCCTATTATCTTGATTGTTTTAGATTTATGCACGCATACGACCAGGTCCGTTGGATCTCTGCGTGGACTTTGCCACTCTTGACATGCATTTGACTATTATTCATTGGTCATTTTGATTGCCCTTTTTGAGACATCCTCTCATCAGGGAGTGCTTCAGATTGCTTGCCCTGCCCAAACTACCTCTACCACCCATACTTTGGTCGAGTAAGAGGAGAAATAGACATTTGCGCCCTTCAGGCATGGTTGTGACAGTGACAGTGTCTACCGAGTCAATCGGCTTGGGGGCCCCGTGAAGTATGTGTAAGTGCCCATGCTAAGAGCAAACTGTAATGAACCGAGAGGGAACTTCAGACTCCTGGCACGGAGCTCTCATAATGGAAGTGTTGCGATAGCATGACAATATTAAAATATTCATCTTTTTATGCTTTTTGTTTTTGTTTGTTTTTTTTTTGACACTGATAGACAATATAATAGCTTGTCAAAATAAGAATTGGGATGGTAAAAGGAAGACGAACACCCTGCGTTGGGGCGAGACTCAGGGGTTTTGAAGAATGTACAAAATTACTCGAAAATTAGAAAAATACATGGGGACTAAAACCCCGAAAATAGTGGGAGAAAGGTCGAATGACCTGATTGAATATGGAAAGGAGAGACTGCTACAGTAGCCATCACATAAGTATTTTTTAGACTATTATAATAGTCGTCTACGTAATTTTTTTTAAAGACTATTATACTAACCGTCTACATAGTTTATTGGAGACAGTTATGCAGCCTTCTACATATTTTATTTTTTTAGATAGATATACAACCGTCTACATATATATTTTTTGTAGACAACCAGAGAAACCATCTACATAAGTATGTAGACGGTCACATAGCCGTCTACATATTTTATTTTTGTAGACGACTATAAATAGCCATTTACATATCATTGGCTACGAACTTTTCCTTGACGGCTCTATAGACGGTTCCTTAGGCGTCTACAAAAGGTTTTGTAGACAACTTTTTATTTTTGTAGACGGCTTCCCATGTCTACTTATCTTATTTTTTTAGTGGTGTTTATTTTATATCCATGTGTCTAATGTTATTTTATCTTACATGTCTAATTTAGGATGTTGCATCACACGGTGACGGGAAGAGGGCGTGGAGGATTTATTTAACTTTTTACATTATATTTGATTAAATAGTTGATTATATGATTGATTGAACATTCACCACAAGAAAATGCGGCATTTCCGACGGCCTCTTTCCGTCGGAAATCCGTAGGAAATCCGTCGAAAAATAGATTTTCTGACGGCTTCCGTCAGAAAGTCGTCGGAAATGGTCCGTCAGAAATAGTTGGTCGGAATATTACCGACGAAAAAGAATTCCGTCGGAAATCGGTCGGAAATTTCGATAATTGCGTCGGAAATCCGTCGAAAATTGTTATTTCCGACGGATTTTCCGACGGAAAAATTCCGTCGGAAATATCCGTCGGTAAACCTGCTTTTTCTAGTAGTGATTTAATGTAGCATGTAAGTTTTTAGTGTATATGTGTGCGTCTATTGCCTACAGGGTATGTCAATATTTATATGAGTTTATGAATTTTTTTTAAAATTATATATTTTTTAAAAAATGCGATAAATTTGCGACGGATTAGCGACAAGCATTTTTGTCGCTAACTAATGACGCATATTTTTTGTCACAAATTCGTCGCTAAATAGCGGCGGATTAGCGAGAAATTTGCCTGTTTCCTTAACAATAACATTAATCTGTCACTAAAAACTATGGGACGGGTGGCAATTTGCGCCAAAAAAGTCCGTCGCTAATCGGCGACGAATTTGCGAGGAATTATTTTTCGTTGCAGAACTGTTGTTATGGATTTGCGATAAAAATAATGGGACGCTAATTAGCGATGGACAAAGTTCGGTCGGTAATTTAGCAACGTCCCACGCCTGCCACGGATCAGCAAGTAGTTTTTTGGGACGGGACGTATTCCGTCGCTAATTTGTTATTAATCCATCCAAAATATATTTAGCGATGGATTATGTCCGTCGCTAAATTACATTTTCTTGTAGTGTTTACAGGTGAGACTTCACAGCAGCACCCTCCGCGGCGGGCTTAGGAGACGGGGTCGTAGTAGACGGCGTCCTCCGTGAGCAGTGTCTCCAGGACTTGTTTACTTGATCCTCGGGTATGCCCCTAAGGGACTTGTTGTCCCTTTACTTTTGCACTTGTACTTTGCTTACTTTGGGACTGTACTAGACTTGTACTCTGTGTTTGACACTTATCCTTCACTTATTGGTATGTTTTAGTACGTGTTGCTGTTACTTACTCCCATTACATATCTTGTTAGAGTGGTCTGTTAGCCCTTTTGGGTCTACGGTGTCGATGGTCGGATACTTGGTAGGAGCCGAGGGTATAGGTGTCGGGGTTGTTACACGTGGGGTTTCCTAATCTGTCTCTCGGAGAAATCAGGACGGTTTTAGATCAAGAATCTCAAACGCAGCCGGAGATCTTAACGTGTAATTGGTCGCCGTCTACATAAAGTAAACGTCAATCGATCTTGACATCGAGATTCCCAAGTCAGGAGGTAAACGACACACATCTTGCTGTCAACCAGCCCTTAATGTCAATTGATGTTGACGTTAAGAAGAATTCCAGGCAAAAGTTTAAAACATAACAACAAGTCATGAATGCACAGAAAACTAGGACCTTACAAAATCAGAATGACCCAACCCAAACTCAAATCCAACTCTATTGGATCAAATTAAAAAAACTCACACTGGCTCGTTGGGGCTTATTGGAGCCTATTCTGAATAAAGTTGATGCCCCCTCCTTCATGATAAAATTTATTATTCTCTGCTTATAAAATCGGTGAATCAATGACTGATCCTATGCAAATCGGCCATCAATTGATCAATTTCTGTGTTGGCCCTTCCCTCCTTGCAGAAACCAAATTAATTCGTTTAATTTTTTTAGAGCTTTAATTTTTTATCTAAACGATGTCCAATTAACGTGTAATTCAAAAACAAGTTAATTGGAATGTGATGTATTGTATAGTAATTTTAGTTTAATTCTCAAAATAATTTTCATAGAGTGAAAATTACTCCAAAAATTAATAATTCAACTTAATGTCGATGTTCGTGCACTAATAATATTCAATGTTTATATCTTTTAAGCAAACATAATTTTTAATAATTATGGTAGTTTCATATTCAATTCAATTATCAAAGTTCTCAAGGTGCATACATCTAAAAACAGTACTAGAGATATGTTAATAATGAATTAATCTAAAATTATCATATTTAATATAAAAATATACGGATTTCAAAGATATAAATATTGACAACTATTGGTGTACAAGCATGGAGATTAAGTTGAATTATTGATTTTTAGAGTAATTTTTACTCTACGAAAATCTATTTTTGAAGAATTAAAATAAAATTATCATAAAATACATCAATGTCCAATTAACTTGTGTTTAAAATTATATCTTAATTAGACATCGTTTAGATATAAAATCAAAGCTCTAAAAAAAGTAAACAAATTAATTTGATTTTTTAACAATTTTTTGGTTTGAGGCTTCTTCAATTATTTCTTTGACCTTTTAGTCTAATCTATGAGTAGCAACTATATATGTGTGCGTCCTTTCTTCTGCAATATTTTCTAGAATTGGACACAAGACCGTATGAGAAGAAAACTTCAGCATCTAATCTGATGGGCCAACCCATCCAAACCCATCTAAAAATAGGTGTGATGTTTAGACTACTTGTATGAGTTTAGGCTAAACATTTGAGTGTCAAATAGACTTTTAACGGATCAACCCAATAGAATTAGAGGTTGGCCAATGTAGCATCCCCAGAATTTCAGTAATTGAAAATTTCAGATAAATAGAAAATATGACCACTTAATAATTTAAAACTAATTAAATACGTACGCACCATTATCCCAGATGTAAAAACACATCTAAAATTTTTATAAAAATCATAGTTAGACTTTAAATATTATTCTCTAGTGACCCATAAACAAATTTTGGCCAATAAAAATCTTTTGGATTGAGTTTACGAATTATTGTGACTTATTTTCTTAATTAAGATATAAGTTGAAAAACCATTATCACATATAAATAAAGGGGTCATAAATTAAAATAAAAATTATGGATGGACTTCAAACATTGGGTATTGACAACCCAATGAATGAATTAGGTCATAATGTATATTTTGGACCACAAATAAATTCAAGTAGAAAAATAACCCCGAAATTTAGAAATCTTAACTAATTAAGATTAAAGGTTAAATACTCATCCAATACATATTTATTGGACTTCAAATTGAGCCCAATTCGTGGTTACAACCTAAAAAAGTTTGTATATCAATTCCATCATGAATTGGGGAGAGAAATCTCCAATTTGAGAAAGGATATACCTAAATTCATCCATAAAAGTTTTCTAATCTAATTAGGCAACTAAAGGCCTCTCTCTCTATAAATGAAACCTCTCTCTCCATGAGACGACCCCTAGGGTTATTGGAGGCATGCTTGGAGGCTATGGTGGCTGGAGATCTTGAGGAAAAGGCTGGAGCAAGGAGAACCTCGTGCTCTTCCCAACTCGGATCTACAACGACCTGCACACAAGAGTCAGATTGATCATCACCAAAGGTTAGTAAAATCTCGATCAAATAAAGCAAATAATATACCATGGAAAGATCTTCAAGTCTACTTTCATTTGCCCCTATGTTTCCCAATTTTAATCTAGTAGGTCGTGAGTATTAGACATTTTCCTCCAAGCAGTCAGAACTAGGGCTTTCTGGAGAGCGAATCTTATTCAACTCCAAAGGTAAGTCATCTCCGTGCCAAACACTAATTAAACTCATCAAGACTTGCATCCATATGTATAGATCATGTTCTTACTATTTTCCCCAATTTTATCTTGAGAGTTTCACGAATTAAATCTTGCATGATCTTGACGCTATACTAACGCGATTTAACCTTGACTTGCCTTACGAGTTTGATACCTTCCTGTGGAGTTGTTTTTGGACTGATTGTTCAACATAGAACTTGTTTCCCTATGAGTCTATATTCATTTGGCGCTAGTTTCTCCAATTTTCGTTGACCATACGGAGAGTATTGGCCTGAACATTAGCACTATGTCAGATTCACATAGACAGTCACAATACTTCTTATTACATAGTCAAACGACCTTTGTTTCTCGATTATTCGTTACTGTACAAAGTAGTGGAAGTACTCTAACTAACAGAGGTGGTTTCATCCGATTTAGATCACCCTATCATTTGTTTTGATTTTTCAAACCCATAGGTGTCAAACCAATCCAAGTCGGAGTTGGAAATAGGTAGAAAAAACAACCCAAACGTCATATTCAGGTAGCGACAGGTCGACACGTCAATACCATAACGCGACAACATCATGGTCATGACCCATACCAAAAATCAGACAGTTTCGCGGTCTTCTTCAGAAGACAACAAGATGATTGTCGCCATCATGTTCAGAAGGCGACAAGCAATGTGTCGCCTTCTGCCTATGTCCACTTAATGAGCCATAACTTTTGCTATAGACCTCGGACTGATGAGACGTTTTCTTTGCTGGATTCCTCATTCAAAGGGATTCAATATGGTATATTCATGTGTGACTTATTGAATAAAAAATCAATAAGTTATGACCTAAGGAAGTGAAGGGATGGGACTACATTTCCTTCTAAGGGCATACATCTCGGTTTTTGTCGTTTTGTTTCGTTCCTTGCATGTGTGAGTTTGATCTATTCTAGGAAGGTTATAGAAAGTCTTATCATGCATTTAACAACCCATATGAAAGTTAAAACATGTTCACATGATTTTTAATTGATCTTAAGTTCATGATGATTCTCTCTACCTGTCGATTATTCAAGTTCTTGCCTTGTTACCAAACTTGCTAAACATACAATGATACTTGCTAAAATTGGTCATGCATGATTAGTGTTTCCTGATTTAGCACTCATGATACTTTCCAAGCATGGAGTTTCCATAAATGAAGTTTCTATAACTGGAGTTTTCATAATCAGATTCACACACGCACTGGAGTGATTCTCACGTGCTGCATGCGCATACACTCTAGCACTGCAGGAAAGCCCCTTCTTGCCTTGTGGTGAACTCTCCGTCGGATATTCTTTCTGCTGGACTAGTGACCCCTTGACCAAGGCCTCCGTAAGTCTCCTATGACCATGGATTCCCACATAGCGATGAGCAGGTTGTACCAATGAGTACTTAGAAGTTAGTGTGCCTTCTCTCTCGACATTCTTGATGAGATCTTTCTCCCTCATCTTGACTTTTTCAGAGTGATCGAGTATAACACATGAAACCAAGTTATTAAATATAGAATCTATGTAAATGTGTCATTATGCTTCCGGATTGACTCTTGACTTGATATTCCCAACGTACCCTTGAACTCTATATCATTATTGATATGACACTCTCAATAATCATTACTATTGACATGATAGTCCTGAACTTTCTCGACCAGTCTATCCTTATTGACACACATTGCCTTCTTGTGATACGTTCTTGAAGTACATTAATGATATTGAAGTCATGGACTCAAAACTCGTTCTTGTCACCCATGAGTCGACGGACTCATTGGGACACATGCTAGTGTTGCGCAATACGAACCTGACTGAGGCCCATATCTGGTTCTAGAGATTCTGGAAAAGTCCTGTTACCTATGACTGTGATTGTCGGATTCGCCCCCGACAAAGTCTTGTTTACCCCAGGTGTTGATTGCCTAGTTTTCCCAAAGATGTTTGTTACCCCAGGAGTTGATTGTTAGGTTGATCCCCTAACAAGTCGTGTGCCTGGTGTGGTGCGGAATCATGATTGGTGTTTGGCATGGCACGCACTTGTTAGACGTGATAAACTTACTTGCTTGTTACCTGCTACTATGTGCTGGTCCTTAACCCGAGTGGCTGATGGACGTGCTTGCATGAGGCACTAGTAGATCTTGCGTGATATTCTTGTGGAGTGCTCCAAGTGGGCTACTCAAAATGCTTGCTAGTGAAATGGCCATCTTGTTACATGCTATCTTGCTCTTGTTCATGAAGTTACCATCTTGCTAGATCATTCTTCACAATATCTTGAACTCTTGAGTACAACCTTATTGCTAGATTGATCATTACAATCTCTTGATCATACTATCTTGCATGATACACTGTACACGTGTTACTACCGACGTTTTCATTGTATTGTACATATCATGTTCATACCTTCTAGCTTTTAAAATGTAAATACTTATATCATTGCTGGAAGATGTAAATCCTACTGGACGAGTGCGCTCATACCTGCTCTCTTTAACATTTCAGGTAGTAAAGGTAAAGCTAAATGATGGGACTTGTGCGCCGAGCGTGGAGTGCACTTAGAGAGTCTATTCTTATTTTTATTTAGATTAGTCACAAATGTAATTTCCCTTTTCTTTGAGAGATAGATAGATTGGTGAGTAAGGAGTGTTTCATTTGACATTAGAGATTGTAATATTCATTTTGATAAATAAAGGAAGAAAATTTAATTATTACATTGTGGGTCCTATTTTCAAAAGTTATTAGTCTATAAGTTCTGATGCTTGCTTGTTGTCTCATCTCCTAATTTATTCCGCTGCGAAAAATAAAATTGGGGGCGTGACACCCAACCCATTGACACTCGTATTCTCTTATATAGGCTTCCCATAATGATATGCTATGTGCTATCCCAGATTCGGCGGGAAAAAAAGTGGGAAAAAAATGTTTTCTCCATGTCGCCGGATAGCACTTCTAGCCCAATGGATTACGGTGCATTTTTTTCAGGCTTGTCAGGAGTTCAATTATATTTATGTTTGTCCTGCCATTCAGGCTTTCGTCTGTGGCCACACCCTTCCTAGAGTATTTCCTTTTTTTAATTATTACCTTGGTTCTCAAAATTGATGCGCCTACCAACAATGCTAACTTTCGTACGTCCTATTAGCCTTTGTAATTTTACTTACAAAATAATTTCATGCATTATCGGTACAGGCATGGCTGGTCGTCTTCTTATGCTTAACCCTCAGGAACCAGGAGATGTTGTCAGGGCAGATATATCATTGACAATATTTCTCTTGCCCAGGAGTTATCTCAGGAGCTGGGAAGGAAATGCTGCGGTAGAAATTTATTTTTAAGTTAAATATGCTTAGGCTTATGATAGGTTAGAGTGAGACTTTCTATATGTAGCGCTTAGGAAATTTTGTGTTCTCCATTTCTTTATCCCCCTCATTGAACCGCTATTATCTAATTGTTGGTCTTCTGTTCTATTTTATGGTTCCTTGTGTGGGCTTCTCAAGTCAACGAGGGCGAGGGGTTTGCACCAGGAGACCCTTAGGCGTGTTTTATACTTTTCAGAGGCCGTTAGTAAATTTCTTAATTTTGGGGTTCTTATGAGGGTTCATACAAGCACCATTAAGCTTTCTTGGGATCTACACTTAAATTAAAGGAGAGTACGGGAGGCTTGGTTATTATCTTGGGAAATGCAGGCCACACTTCCAAGTTAAGCTACTTTGGATGCTCTTACGTCACACTCTCATTGGTCTCCTTTTTAGCGCTAATTAAGCATTTGCATAATAAGCACTAATTAGAGGCTTCTGCCTCTCTTATTAAATCCCCAGATCAACACTTGTGGTTAAAGGCAGCTAGCTAGCATAGACTTCCGTAACCATCCCAGCCGGTACTGTTGGATTTGCTAGTTCGTTGGCTATTTTTGGTTGATTATGTGGGTGGGGTGAGGACCCTTTGGAGAATTTCCCTCCTGTACAATTTGGGATCACCTCAAACCACTATTAGCTTCTTCTCATAGTATTCACTTGGAGCTCGATCGCCATTTAGCACACGTCGTCATCTAGTTTTTCGCATCTCTCGTGTGCAAATTAACTCAGGTAATTCTGGATGGTTAATTACTCTCTAAATACTAGATTATTGCTTCGGGATGTTAATTCCAGTAGTCAAATCAGGGTTTTGCATCGCTATATTCCATTGATGATAATATTCAACGGTGTGGAATTCGCATTTCTCCCGATCGATGCTCGTGCTGCTCTCTGTCTCATGATCGGAGTCTGCTCTCCATCTGTTCATTGGTGGTGAGATTGCTATATTGTGTTTGGGATCTTTCTTTTCCGACCTTTGGATTTTGTGCCAGCCGCTCATAGTAACTGTACGTCATCAGATGTTGGCCGACTTTTTCCAGCTCAATTCACATATCCTCCTACTATGATTCTCTTGCCAGACTTATATTTTCATGCGTCCCGAGGGAAGTTAATCGGTGCTCTAGAAACCTAGACAGATTTGTTTGAGGCCCTGTCGTAGACCTCCCAAGCCCATCATCCAGTGGAGTTTGTAACATATCATTACATTTATTCTTCCTACATCCCTGTGGAGGGTAGTATGCACGCTGTCCACCTGCCATGTTAGGCATCTTGTTGCATGCATGGGTCATTACAAGCCGCACCCGCCGACTTCTTGCTTCAAATTTACTTAATGCCGATGGGGCTTTCAAGAGGAATTTGGGTTTGGCAGGTGGAGCGGCACACTGTGAGATGCCCATGCAGATTTTTATTGTTTGGCTTTGACCTCTCCATTTTCTTCCAGCCTTGAAGCTAAGGCGATGGCATCCATCAATGCAGGTTCGTGGCATGATGCATTGTCAGATTCAGTCTGACTAAACGTCCTACTAGGGACAATCATGACGTTTATTCTTGTCCACCGGCCTCCTCTATATTCTTCGGAAAATCTACTTCTTGCTATGGATACGAAATATTTGGGAGAATTATTAATTCTTAATTTTTTTTAGACTTATTTTTAAGTCTCTATTAATTATGTACATCTTTTTCAATTATGTAATTCTTTCTTCTATAACTATATAACTCAGGGTTAAAATAAATCACACAAATTAAAGATTGTTGGATAATTCTCTCTATAACTTATCTTGTTTGTTACAAGTTGTTGGACCTCTAATTAAGCTCTGCTTTCTCTCACTCTTACTTTGACTTGATGAGATCGGGTGCCCCTTAATTCGGCTATAACCCATGCACCCTTGTCTTATTGTATTGACCATTTTAGCTAATTTAATAAAGGGATTTCCCTGTGGTGTTGCTGCGGTGGAGTGAACGACTCATCCCCTCCCCGAGAGGGTGAGCGCTCTCTTCTCTCCCTAGCTAGTTAGGTTATTCATAATGTTAAGAAAATAGTGACTTTCTTCCACAATGTGGTTTTGTAAAAAATACCTCCTAATTGACAGCCATGAGATGCTAAGAATTTCATTGTTACGTAAAAGATAAAAAATTAGAAGAAAATGCTTATAAAAAAATATTTTTGATTGACACACTATGCTAGAGAGAGAAAGATGAAGAGAGAAACGGGTTCTTGAGAGATTGAAAGACATTTTAGTTCTTGTCTCAAATTTAATTAATCTTGTCTCAAATTTATTAAATGCTAACTAGAGTTCAAGGAAAGTACTAGGGATGACAATTAACCATCATGCATTTGTGCAAGTATTATAATTAGAAAGGGGAGATCTCAAGTCTCCAGACTCTCCACACGGAAGTCATATGATGCAAGCTAGCTCATATATAGTATGGGCCATTATGGCCTAGTCTAATTAAGGAGCCCAAAACAGGCCTTGTAAGATCCACACTGAGAGCAAGCCAGGTTGATAAAGGTCAATCATCACCCAAATTACGAACTAGAGGGGAAAGATCACCTATATTCTCCAAAGGTGACGGTGATAACCATTAAGCCAGCTAAGGCTGCATAAGAGGCGCACTTATAATGATCTGGTCCGTTATCATGGTGTTCAAAGGTCACCGCTCTATCGAATCTGGCATCAGTGATTTAGTAGGCGAGCTTCTTTATTTGCATGGCTTCTTCTTCATAGGGCGGTCCCTGTTGATAATCGTATTATGGATTGTGGCATTCCCCTCCCATCACGGTGTTGTTGTTGTAGGTGTCCTCAAGTGAGGATTGAACCATTTGTTTGTGCACAATGATCTGGCTAAGACTTGTGGTCTTGGGTCGCCCCCTTTCTCCAACCTGGGATTGGTATTCATATGAATATTTATGTTCATTTGTGGACATTATCAAGGCGAGTAGCATCAACAATCCTCATGACTTCAGATGCAAAATGAAGTTCGAACAAGTATCCATATTCAAGGGTGATTACACGATAGCCAAGGCAAGGATAAAGAACAAGTATTCGTTGCCTAGGATCGATGATTTGTTCGACTAGTTGCAGTCAGCTTCAGTGTCGTCTGACCGAAGGGGTGTCCGAATGCGATCGCATCGGCAGCCCGGGACAAGGCTCCCAGAGTGGAATTTGAGCGCCGGACCGAAATCGCCGAACCCGACCCATGGCCAACTGGATACCAATTGAAGATGTGCGGAATTATCTATTATGGTAATCTAGAAGGGGGGGTGGTTGAATAGATTACTTCCAATTAAAGCACTATGACCTTCTTTTTGATGGAAACACAAGTTTGTCAAATGACACTAAAAAAGTAAAAGAGATAGTAAATTATACGTAAAACATGATCACTAATAGAAAATATAATTATCTTGTTTTTCAGTTAATTCCTTAATTCAAAATATTCATGCGCTGGTAAACATTGCTACTCATAAAATGGTCTTCAAGGAAGTCGCTACACCCCAGCAATTTGCAGCGATCTGTGGTTGGGTTTTGTTGTTCAGCCTTATGTCAAGTCATGCAAATGGTCAGATGGATTCCGCCTTTACAAGGTTTTCTTATTAATGTTGATGGTGCATCTAAGGAAACCTGGGTCCTTGTGGTGGTGGTGGAGTTGTTAGGAATGCTGCTGGATCTGTTGTTCTTGCCTTATCACATTTTTATGGTGATGATAACAGTCTTCTTGCTGAAGCTCGAGCGATGTATGATGGTATGCAATTGGCAGTGGAGAGAGGAATTCCAGTTGACCAAATCTACTCAGATTCTATGATATTGGTGAACTCTTTTCAGACGGGGATTGCTCCTCTTGGTCCTGTTATCGGTGGTGGAGGTTACCTTTGATTTTGTGCAGCAGAATGGAGTCCGAGTTATCATGTTTATAAGGAAGCAAATCAGGGGGCAGATGCTTTGGCACCTTTGCATGTAATACTCATTGTAATGGGGTTTTTTATTATTCCACCCAGCTCCCCGGTCTTGCTTTCCTGCTCTTTTTGGGGATCGACTGGGCCTTGGGCGTTTCAGAGTTTTATAACTCTCATGTACCTTTCAGGGGCATGCCCCGTAGCTATTGTAAAAAAAAAATGTAAAGTATGCCTGCACCATGAGATATAAATCCTACTAGACGTTGTCGCTCACCCTACGTTATCTACTATTTGTGTTTTCAGGTCAGACCGAGGAAAATGCTTACACTCATGAGGATGGGGAAGACTAGGAGTGATTCAAGAGTGTCCTAGCATTTTAGTTAGAGTCTTTGTAGTCTTTTACTTTCTTCCATGTAATGAAGTCGATTGGGCCCTATATAATTGCTCTGGATTAGTTGATGTAATAGACATTAGTTGAATTATCAATGAAATGCATTTGATTTAGTGTTATTCAATTGTCTAATGATTCGATGCCTATTATATGCTCTATACTCACTTACTTGCAACTGCCTTACGTTCTGATATTCTACGTGGGGGCGTGACAATATGTGAAATTTTTTTTTCATTTTTTGTTTTGAACATCTCATATTCCGAAACAAGCATACTAGCTTTGGTTTCCCTTACCTCGGACATACTTCCTAAATTAATTCTAGTTTGTCCCACATCACCTTTACAGAATTATATAAGGAGTCTCTTGCGTTTTCTTTGGGGTGTATGGCACATTGCATCATATTCAATCCACCCCAATTTAGTGTGGCCTTCCCTATCTACTCCCTTGTTGAAGTGTCTTCAGCTTCTGGAAGATTTGCAGGTCCTTTGCTCACCACATTCCATAGTTCATAGTCTTGAGCCCTTAAACACACCTTCACTTGAATTTTCCAATAGGTGTAATCAGTTCCATCGAAAAATGATGGCTTGGACACCGAATGTCCTACAACTAAAATACCTTATTAGTATTCATCTTTCAAGATTTGTAGTACCCTAAATCTTTTGCTTGTTAAGATTTTTATAGTTGTGTGTATGTGATTCAACTTCTAGTATTGAACTGTAAAATTGATGAACTTGACGACACAATTCACTGTTGTTTATGAAGTAAATGGCATGATCGATTGCCATCTACCTACTGTAAACGACAGAGGTATTTGTCGTTTATGTTTTTCTAAAATATTTGTTTTTTCGGTTAGATATGTTGACGGCATGATCGATTGACGTTTACCTCATGGTAGATGGCAACCTATGTTAACGTTAACCTGACTTTCCAGTTTTTGTTGGTATCATTCCGGAGCGAAGTGATTGCTCGTTTTCTTGGCATTTATCGGATGGATCGGGACGTTTTTAGTTCAATGGTTAGGATTAGAGCTTGGGTAAACCGTAGGAGTCCTTATAAGACCCCGATTTGGCTTTTAGGAAGAGGTTTTCCACTGGTTTAGAGGTGAGAAAAGAGGGCCGAAGGAGGAGTTATTGTGCGACGATTCGTGTAGATTGAAGCAAGCTAGGTAGAAAGGCAACTTGAAGGATCGTGTTCAGGAAGATCTCCAAGCATAGGCACTGTTTTGGAGAACGGATCGCGATTGAAGGCAGCGAAGAGGACTGCCTTGTTGCCAAGGCGGGCATCTTCAACTTTTTCAACGCTGCTCCAGAAGGAGGGTTAGAGGCAAGTAACTTGGCGAAACAGTTTAGGATGTTAGACTCTATAGATATATCATTTTTATTGATTTTTAAAACCATGATTAAGAGAGTAGGATGGGGTTAAAGTTTTGGTATTTCATGTATGTTTTTCTTGTTTTTTGACTGGAAGAACTTAACGTCATCATCGATCGCCGTCTATTTCATGTAAACGTCAATGTACTGGACATCTATATATATCTTAATGGCGCTATGTGCCGCCGTCAACTGATCTTAACGACATGGTATATTGCCGTTAACCTGTGTAAACTGCAATCTACATTGTTGTTAAGTTCATCTGTGTTGTTTTTCTACAGATCTGTTTAAATGGTTATAAGTTGTGGTTCATGCATGTACGGGGTTTCGAATTAGGTATTTATTATGTGTAAATAGGCACTGTATACTACAGAAATGTCATGAGTGCACATGGGCTATGCATATTGGTTCTTTAAGAGTTACTTATCTTGATAAGATATGAAGAAAGAAAGATAAATTGTGTATGATCTATTGTGAGATTTCGTTTGGGTTCCTTATTGCTGTTAGATAGCAATACACAGACTGATCATGCTCAGTTTCGCACAGTAAATGTATGTTTCATTTGAACCTTGTGCCATATTAGTTAATTCAAGTAATGATAAATAATCCTAGGAAATGATGCCTGATTTAGAAAAATATGAAATTTTGTATTTGTAATGCATGACTAGGAGGAGACTTACTGTCAAAATTTCAAGATTTTCTATGCACTGTACTTGCTGCTACAATTTTTTGAATTATGAAAATGTATATGGAAATCAATAGATGTGAGAAAGAGTACATGAATATTGAATTTTGATCTAAACAGTCAATGTAGCATCATGATAGGTCACTGTTATACAATAGACTAATGATTTCAGAAATGATGAAATCAGTTGTGTGATCTTTATTGTTGTCTTACTAAATGAATGGCAACCATGCAAAATTTTACGAAAAAGCATGATAGAATTGCATGTAAATATTAATTGCATGAAAACATGTCATAAGATTTATGAAATGATGTGGCCAATAAGACATTGCTGTTATAGAGATGCCTACATGGAACTACACCATAGAATGCCCCTATGGTTATGGTTCACCTACATGAAATTGACTACATGAATCTGTGGGCAATGGATAAAATTTTGGAGGTAGACTTGTTCTACTAGTTAAGGTGGGGAGGACTTCCCCCGATATTGCGCAATGACTAGGACTTCATCACTGATTTGCCTAGGTGATAAGTGAATGTTAATTACTACATGATCTCTATTAATAATGGGGCTATGTCTTGGCAACTCTACATGATATTGACTTAATGCTACATGATATTGTCTAATGCTACATGATATTGTCTAAATGCTACATGATGTTGTCTACATGCCATACTACATGATAAGGTCTACATGTCATTATCACATGACATATGAACTGTTTTCTTTAATTGATAAGAGATCATCTTGTGTGGAAAATGATTGACAAATGATCTAGAATACATTGACAGGTAAGAGGTATATTGTATCAAGGATAAGTTATTGAATATGTTATCATGTTTTAAATGTAGTTATAAGATAAATCTTGAACTGTCTTTCCTTGTTGCTTGCTGGGTCTAGTAGACTCACAGTTGATTATAATTCAGGGGAGGCTGAGGACATTGGTACACAGGAGTTAGTCCATTCTGACTCTGAGCGAGAGGACGTGGAGGCTTAGATCTTGTCTCAAAAGTGTGTTTGAGTGAATTTGTATGTGAGAATAAATTGTAATTTGAACATTGCGTCATTTATGGACTTGTGAAACTATTATTTCTTTGGACTATTATAGTTTCTTCATTTATGCTCTAGACTTTGTATTTGAATACAATGTTGATGGAATAGCAGAAATTACATTCTGTTGCAAATTTGTTGGCAATTAGTTGTCATTTGTGTATAACTCAATCTGAACCGCTAATGTTGGATGTTTCCAATGTAGCACCACCCTTAGAACCGATGTGAATTGGTGCAACTATACCAGGTCTAAGAGGGGCATTACAGAGATTGGTATCAGAGAATTACAGGTTAAGTTTATACATAATGAATTATCAACAATGTGTTCATATCCTTAAGTCTACATAAAGAATTAGTCCAAGATTATTTAGAATAATAGGTCATTATAATAAATGCCTGTTTTGCAAACTATGGCTACCCGTGGTTGTAGAGGAGCAAGCTCGGCCGAGGTGATGAACCAGCAAGAGGTCCACAGGGTCCAGATCAGTAGACACCAGATCAGGCCGGCGTACCATTACCACCCCCACCACCCGTGGACTATGGAGCACTAATGCAAGGACTTATGCACGAGATGCAGACCCAGGCACAAATGGTGTAACAACCCTCTTTATACCAGTACGATTATACCAATCCACGTCAGTACAAGAACGCCGTCACAATGGGATATTTACCAAACACTATACATTGGTTGATTTGTACATGAATAATAATGAAAATACAATGGAAATAAAATGTAATTCTTATTCCATCATCATCCACACATTCCACAGTCTATATAGCAATGAAAGAAATAACAATGTCCACATTATTACCATTCCAAATGAAATACATTGTTTATTTCATTGTCTATATGAATAACATTATTACATACTATGAAATAAGACACTATTTAGCAATCCCCACAAGCAGCTACTCCTCGCGCTCGAAGTCGCTCCTCGCTATGCCCTCCTCATGTATGGGGACACCTATCTCACCTGTATGCCAAGCAAGTATAAGTCTTCTAAAAAGACCCCGCAAGCAATCTAAAGATAACATTCTTACACATATCAGACACATGCTAAACTATTAAATAATAAGGAAACACGTGGTACATGCTTCATATTAATTTAACAAATATACGTAACAACCTATACATCATACGTAACTTGATTCATGTCGCAAATTACAATGTATATCAATCATATTCTTAAGATAAGCAATTATCAATGAATGACCTATATCATGTTTCCTACACATTATTTCTAACATGATTCAAGGTTTCAAACTTTATTCAAATCATTTCACAATTATATGAAATTTGATCATGGAATTATGTACATGGTAACTTACACTCCTAACATGATATCTAACCAATTTCACATGCAAATATAACACTTTCTCACACATTTAGCTTGCTGTTTTAATGTAAAATTATCATATTCACATGACACTAGCACATGGATTATTAAAACTATACAACATGATACTAAACATGATATACAATTAACCTAATCATATTAACACATGTATGACATGAACATATGCACTTTTGCCTTAGTTTTCACATGCATTTACTATCACACTAATATTCACTTCCACTTATCCATGATTCACATAGTTTCATATAGTTTTCACTTGCACATTCATATGTCACATCACTTGCACTTACCACGTGCCCATTCATATGTCACTTTACACATTATTCACATTTTAGACTTTTTTTACACTTAATTTGCCGTGACACATAGTCCTAACCACCATAAGAAGGGCACACATACACATAACACATAACAAATAGTATATAACACATATCTGCCACCTAGGCAATGTAGTGACGAATCTAGGTACTGTGCAGACCGGGAGAAGCCCTCTCCACCCTAACCATGGTACTTGTCCACCTCCAGGATTTCATCCTAATGCCCTTAGGATAACACATACACATTGAGCCTTCCCATAGGGACTTTACTACAGTACGGCTCCACAGCCTCTATAGTAGCAGTGTCAATCTCGGCACAAGTTTTACACATTATCTCATTATCACATGTTTCATTCATTTACATACACACTTTACTCATTTACATGCACTTTAACATAATTACACATGCTTCAGTTTACAGAACATGATACCTCTATTTCACAGTGATAATTAAATCATAACATAATCCTAATCATGCTGCTACTACTGAATTCCACATAATTAAAATGAACATGCTTAACATGGTCAATCTCCCTTTTTAAACTAATAACAGCACCTACTATTGTCAAAACAGCATGAGATTTTTATCACAAGCTTCACACAGGTTATATATCACACACCTAAATTTTTAGATTTTTCAGAACAGTAACTAATTTGAACAATTAAAATAGTTCTCATGCAGATTTATCAAGAAATCCATTAAAACATGGTCCACCTCAATATAGTCATACCTAATAGTCTCAAAACCTGAAGACAATAATCATATGATCATATAAAATTTACGGAACCCTAACTTGCAACACAAATCAATTTATTTAGAATTAAACACAAGTAGATCATGCTCATTTTCAAATTACAAAAATTACCCTAATTTATATTACGCTAAGAAAATTTACAAATCCTCATGATATGACCTATAGTTTGTACCTGACCAGTCACAAATTTTACAGCATGCACATATATCCAAAATCCGACAAACACATCACAGAGATCAAAATAGCCATTCTGTAAAACCTGAAGAACTTGACGTCAAAGGGGTTGCCGCCAATCGGGTTAACGGCACATGATGCTGCCGCCTACTATGGATCTTGATGGCACACAAATGGTCGTCAATCTCTTATCTGCAGAAGTGCAGATAGAACGCAATACCAAGGGAAAATGGAGGTTCCAGGACATGAGAAAATTCTGTAAAAATGCCTAGGACCTAAAGGACATGGGTAGGGATGAAATCCCTAGATCACTTGCCTTATAGAAAATCTACAAAGGTCCAATTTAGCCTAGGAAGCCCTCCTCGGCCAAGCCATGAAGGTGCTCAAATCTCCTTCTGAATCTGGTCTATATGCCGATGTAGATGGATCTCCGGGGTCAAGGATGCTTCCCCAATGCTTGGAGTTTCTCCCAGATCGCCAGAAGACCTCCACAATTCGTCGATCAAGCTTGCAAAGATCAGTTTTTTCCACAGAAAACCCCAGTTTTTCTCAAGAGCTCAAAAAAACCTAATCTCGCCCAAAGCTAGGTGTTTTATAGGCTAAGGGGTCGGGGTACGCATTAGGTTAAGTCTCCTACCGTTACAGCTAGGTTTCCTAATCTAGAACTGCAAGAAACACATCCGTTTCCAGATTTGGAATCACAACTTAACTGGAAAATAGAAGTCAACATTTGCTGCCGCTAACATGAAGTCAGCATCCATCGATCTGGACGTCAACCTCACCTGGCCATGCAGTCAACGACACACATGTTATCGTCAACATGCAATCAACGTCAATGTGTGTTGACGTTAACTGGCATTTCGGCCAGAACACAAATACATCAAAACAGATATACATATACACCATAAACAATTAAATGTGTACAAAAAATAGATAGGTATCATATACACAAAATAAACATATATATATAAACATATGTACACAACATAATTACATACAATATGTACAGAATAAATAAATGTAATATGCACAAAATTAATACACAGACTATGTACATAAACAAGTAAATGCCACATGCACAGAATATAATATGGACAAAATTCGACGATCTCATAGACGTCAGCTGCCTTGCAGGCGCAAGTGCAGGTCCAGGTTTGTAATTAGGAAGTAATTATCAGGTTGTTGATTTGAAGAATCGAACTAAAAGATTTGACTTGGATGTAGGCACAGGCACCTGCTCAGGAGGTAGGTGTTGGAGGTGCATCAATCATGGAGCGGTTCAGGCGGATCACTCCACCTTTCTTTAAGGGGAGAGTGATTCGATGATGGCACAGAGTTGGTTGCGTGAGACTAAGAAGATCTTTCTTGCTATACGATGTACGGAAGAGGAGTAGGTGACCCTGGCTACTTATATGTTGCAGGTAATGAATTCTTGAAGTGTTGAGTGTTGCTCCAAGTACACCCTTCAAATTATCTACCTTCTTTTGCAGGAGCATGCCGACGTGTGGTGGTCTTCAGTACTACGCACACAGTTTAAGGATGGAGCTATTGAGGTTGCATGGATTGAGTTTGTTCACCTATTTAGATCAAAGTATATTCCAGAGCACGTGCAAGACCGCATGGAGTAGGAGTTCTTGACGTTGACCCAAGGATCGATGAGTGTGCTAGAGTATGAGGCTAGATTTGAAGAGCTGTCGAAGTACGTGCCTCAATTAGTCACTGACGAGCGGAGGAAGGTAAAGAAATTTATGATTGGATTGAAGCCATCCTTGAGGACTAGACTCGTGTCTCTTGGACATCTTTCGATGGATGAGGCATTGTCAGCTGCTTGCATGCAAGAATGAAGATGGAGGTGTATCTGGAAGAGAAGAGGGCTTCTTTAAAGAGGCCTGAATCAGCATTTCAGAGACAGGACAAACAGAAGAAGACTACAGTGTTTCATCACAGGGTAGTGGTACCAGCGAGAGTGGCTACACTGACTACGAGCAGTGGTAAAGTTGTAGAGAAGCTTTATGTTCTCAGTGTGGGAAGCGTCACGGAGGAGACATCTATTGGTTGACTTCGGGTTGATGCCTGAGGTGTGGTGACAAGAACCACAAGATCCATGACCGACTGAAGATGGCATAGCAGACAGTAGTAGCAGTGCACCAGCAGCAGCTAGACCAGCACAGAGAGCAGCAGGGAGACCGAGGGGCCAGGCTCGGGTTTTTGCATTAGCGAGAGATGAGGCAGAGTTGGCAAAGCATATCATAGAGGTATGGTTTTGATTATGGGTATGCATGCTCATGTTTTATTTGATACTGGTGCTACGCATAGTTTTATCTTCGAGAAGTTCGCAAGGGTGTTGATGGAGTCTGATGTAGTTCCTGAGGAGATGGAGGTTCCGTTGTCAGTTCACACCCCAGCAGAACCATGTTGACTGGGCAGTGTTTTTCTTCCCTCCATGTGTGTATCGAGGAGCGTGACTTGTCTGGTAGTTTTTATCTGCTGAAGATGAAGGACTACGATGCCATTTTGGTTTAGACTAGCTCGAGGAGTATTATGACCTTATGGATTGTAGGAAGAAGATAATGATTTTCTGGATTTTGGGTGATGATGAATTTTCCCATCCATTACCTAGGAATATGATGGGTAAGTTTGTGATCTCAGCTTTGAAGGCAACTCGGATGTTGAACGAAGGTTGTAGTGGTTTTCTTTCCAGTGTGTGTTTGCTGCGGACTCAAAGAGGGCACCGACAGTGGAAGATATTGAGGTCATCTGGGACTTTAGTGATGTGTTTCCCGAGGACTTGTCCTGTTTGCCACCTGAGAGGGAGATTGAGATCGATATATAGTTGGTACTTGGTACTTCACCTATATCGATTGCTCCTTATCGTATGGCACCAAAAGAATTGGCAGAATTGCGGAAACAACTTCAGGAATTGCTAACAGGGGTTTTATTTGGCCAAGTGTGTCACCTTGGGGAGCGCCTGTGCTCTTTGTGAAGAAGAAAGATGGGTCGATGAGGCTATGCATCGACTACCGTAAGATGAATCAGGTGACTATTAAGAACAGTATCTATTGCCACATATTGATGATTTGTTTGACCAATTGCGGGGAGCTTCTGTGTTTTCTAAGATTGATCTTCGTTCTGACTATCATCAACTTCAATCAAGCCTGAAGATTCTTCTAAATTGTTTTTAGGACAAGATATGGCCATTATGAATTTCTGGTCTTAAATTTCAGTTTGACGAATGCTCCAGTTGTTTTCATGGACCTGATGAACAGGGTTTTTCGGCAGTACCTTGACTTATTTTTCGTAGTCTTTATTGATGATGTGTTGATCTACTCGCCTAATGAGGAGTCTCATCGAGAGCATTTGAAGATTGTGCTTGAAGTCTTAAGAATGCACAAAATGCATGCCAAATTCAGTAAGTGCAATTTTTGGATGAAGGAGGTTCATTTCTTGGGGCATGTTATATCTAGAGATGGTGTTTCTGTAGATCCGGCAAAGGTGGAAGCAGTCCTAGATTGGGAACCACCTAGATCGTCTGCCGAGATTAGGATTTCCTTGGTTTGGCAGGTTTTATAGACGATTTATTGAGGAGTTCTCTTCTATTGCGGCTACATTGATGAGGCTGATGAGGAAAGAGTTAAGTTCGAGTGAACCGAAGCTTGTGAAAGGAGTTTCCAAGAGCTGAATACTCGATTGACTACATCGCCAGTACTAGTGTTTCCCAATGGTGTGGATTCTTTTTCTATCTATATTGATGCTTCGAAGATTGGGCTTGGTTGTGTTCTAATGTAGTGTGGGAAGGTTGTTTTGTAGGCCTCTAGGCAACTTAGGAGCATGAACGTAATTATCCAACTCATGATTTGGAACTTGCAGCGATGGTGTTTGCTTTGAAAATCTGGAGGCATTATCTTTATGGTGTGCGATTTGAACTATTCTCTGACCATTAGAGTCTTAAGTATCTATTTTCTCAGAAAGAGCTGAATCTGAGGCAACGAAGGTGGATTGAATTCTTGAAGGATTATGATTTTGACCTTACCTACCACCCAGGAAAAGCTAATGTGGTGGCAGATGCCTTAAGCAAGAAGAGCAGATGTTGCACTAGGACTGGAAGATGTTGGAGGATGCGACTTGTTCATTGTCCATTCTGGAACCACAATTGTGTCATATGTTTTTGGCCCAGTTCACAATTAGATCTTCTATGCATGACAAGGTTCTTACCTTGCAAAAGGATGATCCTCTATTGCAGGAATTGGTTGGGAAATATGGTGTAACAAGGATGAAGATGGTGTTATTCATCTGAATCATCGGGTATGTGTTCCTAATGATGTGGTCCTGCGGAAGGAATTTTGGAGGAAATTCACCGATCAGACTTCTCTATTCACTTAGGGAGTGAAAGATGTATAGGGATCTAAAGCGTTCGTTTTGATGGTCCGGCATGAAGCGGGATGTTGCAGATTTTATGGCAAAGTGTTGATATGCCAGCAAGTGAACGCGGCAGAGGCCTTTAGGTTTGATGCATAGGTTGGAGATTCCTTAGTGGAAATGGGAGCAAATAATGATGGATTTTTGACTGGTTTGCCTAGATCAGTTAGAGGGAATGACTCTATATGAGTAATGGTTGACAGGTTTTCGAAGAGTGCTCATTTCCTAGCTATGAAGAAGAAGCAGTCTGTGGAGAGCTATACATAGATAGTATTGTGAAGTTGCATGGCATTCCAAAGTCGATCATCTCAGATCGTGACCCGAGATTTACATCTCGATTTTTGCAAAGTTTGCAGCAGGCATTTGGCAGTCAGGTGAAGCTAAGTTCAGCATTTCATCCACAAACGGATGGACAGTCCGAGAGGACTATTCAGATGTTGGAGGATATGCTTAGGTCTTGTGTACTTGACTGGAGAGGTGATTGGGAATGCCACCTAGCTCTTGTGGAGTTTGCCTATAAAAGTTTCCATTCGCGTATATGCATGGCGCCATTCAAGGCTTTATATGGGAGGCCTTGTATATCCCCATTATGTTGGGAGGAGTCACGAGATCAACATTTTGTTGGACCAGAAGTGGTGCAAGAGACTTCAGCAAAGATCCAATTGATTGTGCAGAGACTGAAGGCAGCGCAAGATCGTCAAAAGAGTTATGTGAACTCGAGGAGGTAAGACTTGTGTTTCAAGATTGGAGATCATGTATTTCTCAAGTTTTTACCAACCAAGGGTGTAGTGAGAGTGGGAAAAGAGGTAAGTTGAATCCCAGATTCATTGGACCTTTTGAAGTTTTGAGGAAGATGGGGAATGTGGCATACCAACTAGCTTTGCCACCATCCTTGGTAAGAGTGCACCCTGTTTTTCATGTATCCATGTTGAGAAAATATGTTCGAGATCCAAAGCATGTGATCAGCTTTGAACTAGTGCAGTTTCAGCTAGATTTGTCCTACAAAGAGAAACCAATAGAGATTCTGGATCGGAAGGTTCAAGAATTGAGATCTAAGTCTATTCCTTTTGTGAAAGTATTGTGGAGGAATTTCTCGTGTGAAGAAGCAATGTGGGAATTAGAAGTGATGATGATGAAACAATACCCGTCATTGTTCGGTAAGTGCTTTGACTCAATCTTTGAGGACGAAGATTATTCTAAGGGGGAGAGGGTGTAGTACCATAAATCTTTTGCTTATTAAGATTTTTATAATTGTGTGTATGTGTTTCAACTTCTTGTATTGAACTATAAAATTGATGAACTTGACGTCACAATTCACTGCCATTTACTGAAGTGAACGGCATGATCGATTGCCGTCTACCTAGTGTAAATGATAGAGGTATGTACCATTTATGTTTTTCTAAAATATTTGTTTTTTCAGTCAGATATGTTGACGGCATGATCGATTGCTCTTTACCTCATGGTAGACGGCAACCTATGTTGACGTTAACCTGACTTGCGAGCTTTTGCTGCTATCATTCCGGAGCGAAATGATTGACAATTTTCTTGGCTTTTATCTGATGGATCTGAACGTTTTCAGTTCAATGGTCAGGATTACAGCTGGATAACCATAGGAGTCCTCATAAGACCCCGATTTGGCTTTTAGGAAGAGGTTTTTCACTAGTTTAGAGGTGAGAAAAGACAGCCGAAGGAGGAGTTGCTGTGCGACGATTTGTGCAGATTGAAGCAGCTAGGCAGAGAGGCAACTTGAAGGATCGTGTTCAGGAAGATCTCCAAGCGTAGGCGTTGTTCTGGAGGACGGATCGGGCGATCGAAGGCGGCGAAGAGGACTACCTTGTTGCCAAGGCGGGCATCTTCAACTTTTTCATTGCTGCTCTCCAGAAGGAGGGTTAGAGGCAAGTAACATGGAGAAATAGTTTAGGATGTTAGACTCTACATATATATCATTTTTATTGATTTTTAAACCCATGATTAAGAGAGTAGGATGGGGTTAAAGTTTCGGTATTTCATGTATGTTTTTCTGGTTTTCTGACCAGAAGAACTTAACGTCATCATCAACCGCCATCTATCTCATGTAAATGTCAATGTACTAGACGTCTATATATATCTTAATTGCACTATGTGCTTCCATCAACTGATCTTAACGACATGGTATATTGCCGTTAACCTGTGTAAATGGCAATCTACAATGTCATTAAGTTCATCTGTGCTATTTTTCTACATATCTGTTTAATTGCTTATAAGTGTGATTCATGCATGTACAGGGTTTCGAATTAGGTTATATTATGTGTAAATAGGCACTGTTATACTACAGAAATGTCATGAGTGTCATATGGGCTATGCATTTGGTTCTTTAAGAGTTACTTATCTTGATAAGATATGAAGAAAGAAAGATAATTATGTATGATCTATGTTGTGAGATTTTGTTTTGGTTCCTTATTGCTGTTAGATAGCAATACACAGACTGATCATGCTCAGTTTCGCACAGTAAATGTATGTTTCATTTGAACCTTATGCCATATTAGTTAATTCAAGTAATGATAAATAATCCTAGGAAATGATGCTTGATTTAAAAAAATATGAAATTTGGTATATGTAATACATGACTAGGAGAGACTTATTGTCAAAATTTTAAGATTTTCTGTGCACTGTACTTGCTGCTACAATTTTCTGAATTATGAAAATGTATATGGAAATCAATAGATGTGAGAAAGAGTACATGAATATTGAATTTTGATCTAAACAATCAATGTAGTATCATGATAGGTCACTATTGTCCAGTAGAATAATGATTTCAGAAATGATGAAATGAGTTGTGTCATTTATATTGTTGTCTTACTAAATGAATTGGCAACTATGCAAAATTTTATGAAAAAACATGATAGAATTACATGTAAATATTAATTGCATGAATACATGTTATAAGATTTCTGAAATGATGTGGCCAATAAGACATTGCTATTATAGAGATGCCTACATGGAACTACGCCAAAGAATGCCCCTAGGTTATGGTTCACCTAAATGAATCCGTGGGCAACGGATAAAATCCTGGAGGTAGACATGTTCTATAGGTTAAGGTGGGTAGGACTTCCCCCAGTATTGCGCAATGACCAAAACTTCATCACTGATTTGCCTAGGTGATAAGTGAATGTTACTTACTACATGATCTCTATTAATAGTGGGGCAATGTCTTGGCAACTCTACATGATTTTGTCTAAACGCTACAGGATATTGTCTAAATGCTACATGATGTGTCTACATGCCATACTACATGATAAGGTCTACATGCCATTATCACATGCCATATGAACTGTTTTCTTTAATTGATAAGAGATCATCTATTTTCTTTAATTGATAAGAGATCATCTTGTGTGGAAAATGATTGACAAATGATCTAGAATACATTGACATGTAAGAGGTATATTGTATCAAGGATAAGTGATTGAATATGTTATTATGTTTTAAAAGTAGTTATATGATAAATCTTGAATTGTCTTTCCTTGTTGCTTGTTGGGTCTAGTAGACTCACACTTGATTAACATTTCAGGGGAGGTTGAGACATTGGTACAAAGGAGTTAGTCCATTCGGACTCTGAGCGAGAGGACGTGGAGGCTTAGATCTTGTTTCAGATGTGTGTTTGAGTGAATTTCTATGTGAGAATAAATTGTAATTTGAACATTGTGTCATTTATGGACTTGTGAAACTGTTATTTCTTTGGACTATTGTAGTTTCTTCATTTATGCTCTAGACTTGGTATTTGAATACAATTTTGATGGAATAGCAAAATTTCATTTCGTTGCAAATTTGTTGGCAATTAGTTGTCATTTATGTATAACTCAATCTGAACTGATAATGTTGGATGTCTCCATTGTAGCACCACCCTTAGAACCGATGTGAGTTGGTACAACTGTACCAGGTCTAAGAGGGGTGTTACAAGATCTCTCCTGATTGTTAGATCAAGCAATTAAACTGGAAAATGAAGAAACCCGCTCCAATACCAATTGAAGGATGCAGATTAAGCTTTAAAGGAAATCTAGAAGGGGGGGTTGAATAGATTTCACTCAATTTAAACAAAATACTAATCAAATTTGCATCCTATAGTGATGTGAACAATTAAAGTAGGCGCAGATCAGATATGATGCCAGATGAGTGTGCAAGAAGTAAATTCAGTGGTGGTTAGGTGACGACAATGGAGTTAATAGAATGTGCTTACCAAGCATCCATTGTAAGAAGATCAAACCACATGAACACGACAGTTTAAGGTGGTTTGGACTACACAACTATTGTGTCCTACATCCCCATCCACACACACACTTAAAATGCTTATATAGCAAGTTTGAAACACACACATAGGTAACCACGACCTGAGACGAGAGAGTTCTCATATCAAAACACACACACACACACATGAGATTAAGCACAAGGATTGCTCAATTCACACTCCACACACTAGAGAAGATGAAATTTAAGAACACATGAGCAATTCAGAGGAGAACAGAATAGAGGCAATTGGTTTCGAATCCCCCTTGAGATTTAATCCAAATCTTCTAACTTCAAATTCCATGAATGTAATGCGAACCCACGAGCCTTGATGATGATTTAGCTTCCAATCGATTTCCTCAGATGAAGCCGCTGTCTAGAACCTCTGGAGCTCAACCAGAGCACTGGAGAAATCATTTCTAGTCGTCACAGCCTTTCTTGGGAGTTGTGTGTGCTTTCTCTTGAAAAAGTGACAAAGATATCTTTTATAGGTGTGTCCTTATCCTCAGACGTACATAGGAGTGGTGTGTGTGTCATGCCCTGACACGGATATCAGAACGTGAGGCAGTTGCAAGTAAGTGAGTATAGAGCGTATAACAAACATCATACCATTGGACAATTGAATAATACTAAATCAAATATAATTCAGTGATAATTCCATTAATGTCTATTACAACTACTACTTCAAAGCCATTACATAGGCCTAATGACATCATTAAATTGAATAAAAGTAAAGTACTAAACTACGACTCTAATATAATGCCAATACGCCATGACACTCTTGAATCACTCCTGGTCATCCCCGTCCTCATGAGTGTCGACATCTTCCTTGCCTCACCTAGAACACATGTCAAACAATGCACGGTGAGCGATAACGCCCAGTAGGATTTACATCTCATAGTCAGACATACTTTACTTGATTAATGTATTAAAGAGTAGAGTAACTAATGATAGAGAGAGAGAGAGTCAAGTAATGTTGAGCAAGTGATAGTACAATAGCATGATTCAAATAGCACAAGTGTCAAGTAGAGCACAAGGAGCAGGATGGCCAAAGCACAAATAGCACAATATAGTTCATGATAGCACAACGAGTTGAGTATAGTCTAGTACTTTTGTAGCACCCCTGAAATTTTAGCTATATAAAAATTCAAATAAATGGAAATAAATAATTTCCATGATATCCAAGTATGTAAAACATACGCATCATTATCGTACGTGCTATAACAAGTCGGAAAACCGTTAACACGGAAATACGACGCAATCAAAAATTAAATAAAAGTGTTGGAGAGACTTCCAACATTATATATTAATGACCCAATATCATAACTGGGCCAATGGACATCATTTGGCCCAAAAATCAAATAAAGCTAGAAAATGCAGGGAAATTCGTAACTTTAATTAGGCTGAAATTAGGAAGAGGCAATTTGAGTTGGATTGGGATGCAATCATGCATTCTTGGCAACCCAAATTCATGCTTATCTATGGTGGGAGGTTTCCTAAAGCCTCACACACTCAAAGAGAGGAAGAAATCCTCAAAAATAGGAAACTAACAAGCCAAAACCGCAACCCAGCTTTCCTAGTTACAATAGGACTCCTAAAACACCATGGTTGCTTAAAAAACTCTTCACCAAACTTAGGGACGAGTTTTAGAACTTGCTGGGTCATGTGGGGAGCTCTTGGTGGCTCAGGAGTTGTGGAACGACAACAAGAAACTCATCTTCTTCCCCGTTGAGTCTGCTGCGACCTGCGCAGACGGTCATCTTTAAGTCGACCAAAGGTAGGTCAACCTAAACCAAACCTTGCAAGGCCTATACCCCTGGAAAGAGGGTCAAGTCTACGTTCTAACCCAATTGGAATGCCCAAATTCCATGCAGTATACACGGAGCAGTAAGCGTTTTCCTCCAAGTGGTCTGAACCGGGTTTTCTGGAAAAGGTGGGACTTCTTCAACCCAAAAGTAGGTTTTCTCGGGCCAAACCTTAATATATCATATTCCAAGGTGTAGAGCATCAAGTTGAATTTCGATTCCCACTGGTTTCATCGAATTCTAATGAGTGTATTTTGAGTTATAAGTGTTTTCCCAAAGTCGCGCACTGTTAGGGCTTTTCCCATGCTTCTTATTATGCACGTGATTTGAGACTGAATTAGACTAAACTTTTTTCATGAAAGTTCTTCTACTTGTAGTCACGATCATCTTTTATGTTTTATGTTTTGTCTAAAAGTCTTTCGTTAGAGAGTTATAATCATGGTAAGAGAGTCGCTGCATGATACTGCTATTTCGGGCTGCACTTAGCTTTATGTTTTTCATATGTTTTTCGGGATTCGAGACCGAATCAGATCAACCCCCAACATCAAAGTTCTTATACTAGTTATCCTCGTCATCGTTCATGTTGAATGTTTTGTCTAAATGTCATTAGTTATAGAGTTATAAGATGGGTAAGTGAATCACTGCATGAGACATGTTTTCGGGTTACACTTGACCTATAGGTTTTATTCTGGAAGGGCCTCTAGTGTCGACACTACCTGATCTAGTGTCGACACACTGTCCCAAACCAGCCCAGAAGGTGTTCTGGGAAGGTCTCTAGTGTCGACACTACCTGATCTAGTGTCGACACACTGTCCTAGATTGGCCCAGAAGGTGTTCTAGGAAGGGTCTCTAGTGTCGACACTACCTGATCTAGTGTCGACACTACTTGACCTTTTTGCCTTGTATTTGAAGCACTGTGTCGACACTACCTGATCCTGTGTCGACACCACTTGATCATTTTGCCTTGTATTGAAGCATTGTGTCGACACTACTTGAACTAGTGTCGACACTACTTGACCAGTTCTGCATTTTTTTTTTGCCTTGTGTTTGAAGCATTATGTCGACACCAGTAAGGGTGTGTCGACACTACCTTTGCAAAATATTGCATGTCTTGGGTTTGTTCATTACATGATGTCTACTTAATGGCTTAAAATGTTTAACCCATTGAAAAATCCTTAATTACATGAATATTATTCTAATTGCTTTCTAAATGATATGATCATATATGAAACTTGTGATTTACTCTTGTTACCATTCTAGCTTGCTTTAAATGATAATTTTATCTTAAAATCTTGTAAACCCATATGTAGTTAAATGCATTGTTCATTGCATGCCATCATGTTAAGTGTTTTTTTTTCGAGAGTTTGAGACCGACGGATTGTGAATTGACACGCGTACATCACTACACACTTATACATCTAGGGTGTGCACTTCCTTCCTCTTCTTGTTCTCGTGAGCGTGATTTACAATCTAGACTAAAAACATTAATGTAAAGATTGAAATAAATTATAAATCGTACAGATCTACTGCCGAACTTATCTCTTGACCATTGTTCTCATGAAATCATGTTCTATTACTTGTTCCCATCATCATCATGAACATGACATTACACATGCTTACTTATTGAAACTCTCATTGGCCATTATTAATGACTGTGGGTATCTGCATTTAAAATTTTACATGAGATGCTGACAGGGCACGGCGTGTGTCCAAGGGCTCCAGTCTAGCCCCAATGATGGCGAGTCATAAATATACTGTTAACCATGGGGTATAATGATTACTGGCATTGCATCTGTGCTGGGAGTACTTTCTTACTTGTTGAATGTTAGATACAGAACCACATACATGTGACCTGTGTGCACTCTTGGTGGATCTTTCCTTTGTGTACATTAGTGTTTACGTGCCTGATTAGTGTCACTTGATCATGCTTGTGCAAATCTTGCTTGCTTGCTTGCATGATATGGCCATCCTGCATCTATTGCAACTAGTGATATCTTGCGTTCTTGTAAACTATTTACATCAAGTGAAATCTTGCGTGCTTGTACAAAGGGATCTACTGCTAGTTCTATCTTGTTATATCGTTCCAGATCTTATTCTATCATGAATACTCTATCTAGCTTGTTTCATGTATCCTGTTTTAACGGTTTTTATTCGTACATGCACATCATGTCATTCATCATGCTTACCTAGTTCTAAATTGCTAATCACTTATATCATTGCCCGCACATTGAGATGTAAATCCTAATGGGCTAGTTTGCTCATCCCCTACTTTTACCCAATCTAGGTGCCTATGACATTCAAGAGGAAGAGCAAGTCGAGGATGGGAATGCATCCGAGTGATGAGCCTTCCAACTATGAGTCTGGTTAAAGTAGATTACTTTGAGCAATAGTACAATGTAGTAGGAAGTGAGGAATAAGTGTAACTTTTCTTTTTATTGAGTCTCAGTCCTGTACTAGTTTCCAATTTTGATTAAATGAGTTGAGATCTGATTGCATTTTTTTTATTGAGTTCAACAGTTGGGCCCTATTATGATGTTTGTGTTGATACACTTTTAGTGCGTGCTAGCTAGAGGCTTATCTACTGACTGTCCACGTCTCGGGATATCGACTCGAATTCTTCGAACTATTATCTGCTGCGTAATTCTCGGGACGTGACAGTTAAGTGGTATCAGAGCCTAGGAATACCAAATAGGATATGTCTCAGGAATAGGAGATACCTATGGAACCTAGGTCATGGAATTAATATAATACCTGGTGAGAATGGGTAGAGACTGGGAATATGTTAGAAAGAATAAAACACTCCTGCCCATTGACTCTTATAATGTATCTGGAGACATTAATTGGTTTCCATCCTTTTCTCAGGAATCCTTATAACACTCTCACACACTGCAATGGCTCGCAACCAGTGGCAAGCTATGCAAGACACTGTGGTTGGACTTACGTAGGCCCTGCAAAATGTAGTTCAGGCTGGAAATCAGGCTGCAGCTGCAAGGAACGGAGCCGGTGATCTGCACCAAAATTTTAGGAGTTTGAACCCTCCTCGTTTCTCTGGATCCCCTGACCTAGATGAGGCAAAAAATGGCAAGAGGAGATAGAAAGGATTTTCCAAGTAATGCAATGCACCAACATAGAGAAAGTGGTACTGGCCACTTTCCAATTTACTAAAGATGCTCGAGCATGGTGGAAGGCCACCTCGGCCCACCTGCCAAACGTAGCTGAACTGGAGTGGGCCGGATTCCTGGAGATATTCCGAGGAAAGTATTTCTCTGAGAGAGTCAAGGAGAAGAAGGCAGCAGAGTTTGCCGCACTAAAACAGAAAGGGATGTCTGTGGCTGAGTATGAGGCTCAGTTCGCACGACTTGCTGTGTATGCCCCACATTTGGTGGGAACAGAAAGATTAAAGGCTAACCGTTTCATGGACGGGCTCAGGCCCATGTTCATTGAAAGGCTCGGACCACACAATATTCAAACTTACACTGAGATGGTCCAAAGAGCTCAGCTGGTAGAAGACACCATGGCCAAAGTGGAGGGCATGAGGGGCAAGGACAACTCCAAGCCGGTCTTCGTCAAGAAGGGAGCACCTAATATTGCCCCAACCTTTCGTAACAACAACGTCAACAACAACAACAAGAGGCCAAATGCCGGAAGAGATGCTGCGGGAGACAAAAGAGTTAAAATAGAAGGTAGGCAGTTGGCTGAGAACTGCAAATTCTGTGATAAACCAGGACACCGAGCTGAGGAATGCTAGAAGAAGCTCGGGGCATGCTTGAGATGTGGTGGTCGTGACCACTGTATTCCTGACTATCCAATGATGAAGGACCAACCAGGTAGAGCTCAGAATGCACCACGGCGTCAGGGACGCCTTAATGCTGTCATAGAAGCCGACCTACCCGAGGAAGGGGGTATGGTGGAAGGTACCATTTCCATACACTCTCAACCTGCTTTTGTGCTTATTGATACTGGAGCTGCATATTCATTTATTTACACCACATTCGCTGCAACTCTACCTGTCAAACCTGTACCCTTGAAATCCAAGATCACTGTAGCCTCTCCACTAGGCTCAAAATCTGAACTCACTCACTACTTGCCAATGTGAAACTTTAATTGGAGGACACAATCTCCCTGCCGACCTTATCTGCTTAGACATGAAGGGTTATGATGCCATTTTGGGTGTCGATTGCTAATTGAATATGATGCCGATGTAAACTGTCGCCATAGGAGGGTCACCTTTAAGAGACCAAACCTTCCAACTCTATCGTTCTTGGCACCCATTATCACAAACCCCTATCTTGATATCCTCCCTAAAGCTTCTAAGCTGATCAACCAGGGTTGTGATGCTTTCCTAGTTTCCGTCTTAGCAACTGAAAAGAAGAAACCAACCCTAGAAGACATTCCAATAGCCAGAGACTATCCTGATGTATTTCCAGAGGAATTACCTGGTATACCACCTGAGCGGGACGTAAACTTCACCATTGAGTTACTCCCTGGGGCAGCCCCTGTTTCAAAGGCTCCGTATCGTATGTCCCTTGTTGAATTGCAGGAGTTGAAGAGGCAGATTCAAGAATTGCTAGATCAGGGTTTTATCAAGTCTAGCACATCCCCGTGGGGAGCGCCAGTGCTATTTGTCAGGAAGAAGGACGGAACAATGAGGCTATGCATTGATTACCGTCAGTTAAACCAGTTGACAATAAAGATAAGTATCCACTGCCCCGCATCGATGAGTTGTTTGACCAGATATCCGGTGCACAATATTTCTCCAAGATAGACCTAAGATCAGGCTACCATCAACTAAAAATAAAGGAAGAGGATATTCACAAGTCTGCATTTCGGAGTAGGACCAAGAGGTGGTCATTGGCCTCGTGTGTGGTTTTTGTGCGTGGTGTGGGCGTTTTGGGCCAGACATTCTAGCCTGAACGGCCTGTTGGTTCACTATTTGTAAACGTGTCGGAGTTAGACGATGCGATTTAATCGTGTCGGACTCCTCTGCTGCGATTCAAAGACCGACTCTGTGATGCATGGCGCGCGGTTTATGATTGGCGTCGGACAGGGTGGACACATTTAAAAGAGTTAAACGCGGCGTTTGTATACGACGCGATTTTGATTAGAGTTTTAAGTGCTTCGTTTCGCCTAGATAGAGCAGAAGGGGCTCTTTCTAGGCGAAGGAACGATGTTGTGGAGGATTTTTCGGCGATTCCGACTCCTGGAGGTTCGTATGGCGCGGGAACCACGCGAGGATGGCATCCGGAGCGTGGGCGTGCCGATGACGAGGAGGTTTTGACGTTCTTCGGGTTCTTCCAACCGGTAGGGAGACTTCCTACCTTTTTACCCTGTTTTGGAATGGTTTAAGGGGTTTAATGGGGGTGATAGCATGTGTGGGTGGTATGCCATATTGTGGATTTCTTGTTAATGCTTTAATTTGGAATTGGAACCGTGCATGTATGGTTCTCTTGTGGAGATGGTGGGTTCAGCCTGTGAGCTGAACTCACAGTCTCGTGTGAAACGCGGCAGGGCGAGCCGACGCGTTCATGGCAAGAACGCATTGCTCTGCATCGACGCTTTCAGTTTTGTCCATTGCACTGTGGCGGTTGCTTGGATGCGCTTGTTTGACTTGACACGTTCTTGTTGAACGCGTCAAAAATGTCCGACGTGATTTGGTGTTGACCGTGGTTGACTGGTTCGGCTTGAAAGCGACGGATCGGGCCGTCACAACATGGTCGCGACACTGAGCCCTGTCATGTTAAGGTTTGGAATGGCGTCCGAACAGGCCAACGCGGTTTGAGAGGCGTCGCATGTGTCCAACGCATTTTAACTTCTAAGGTTGGTTTGTGGTGGTTGGGCAGTGAGGTTCTATTGTAGACCTAGCCCTGGTCTTTTACCAACTTTTACATAGTACTTAAAGTAGTTAATGTTAGTAAAGCATGTGTAGGATTAAGAGTTGTTATGTGATTAGTTAGTGAATGATGTGATTCATGTTAAGTATGTTATTATGGATTGGTATTGCCATGGAGTTCATGAGATGACCAATGATAGGCAAGGTTATTACGTGTTATAGTGGTTCATGTAAGTATCGGTGTAGGTTAGCTTGAGGGTCACATGGTGACCGGTGTTAAGCTAATCCTAACACTCATATAACGTGATTTATAAATAAAGGATTGTATAAGTATGTATATCGTGGTTTGTGTACTTACTGAGTCTGGTGGTCCGTTGCCTATTCCAGAATACCTCTTCAGTAGGGTACCCCAGGTTCCTTGGTGAGCCAGGCACGTGTTTTGTGCTCGGGGCGTGTCCCGGTACGTGTGTACCATAGAGGTCTGTGTCGTCTTCCTAGACACCCTCACTCCTGTGCTAGAGTTGTACGTCCGGCTGAGGGAAAGACGACTGTGGGCAGCGACTTGTGTTTATGGGTGTGCAGTTGCTTGTAGTGCACTTGTGATTGAGGGACAGACACCAGTAGACGTTATTGGTCCCCAGCTAGTCCTGTGTTTCCAGTGTCTCATTTTAGGGAGCTCGGGCCAGAGTCCCTAAAGGTGCCAGGCTTGGACCTGCAGCTATGTAGTCTGCAAGCGTGGTGTTGGTTAGACTCCACTGTTCTTTGGTTTGTGTTGTGGAGAGGTAGTTGGACCTCCTGTCCGTGACAGCAAGGCTGAGAGTAGTTCTTGTGCTGTGTTGTTCGGGTTGGATACTGGCGTCATGAACTAGTAATTCGTTCCTGTGTGGTGGCGTCGTTCCTTTCCTACTCGTGCTTTGCCACTGGTTGTGGTTCCGTGGAGGTACCTCGTGGTAGTAGGTACCTGTACCCTTCTTTGGGTAAGCTTCTGATTGTAGTTTAAGTGCATGATGGATTGGCTTGCCAATGCCAGTCCTGCTACCGTATGTGGATGGGTTGCCGGTGAAGCTTTTAGCCTAGGCAGTGGTTTGCCTGTGTGGCTGGTAGCTTAGGCGACTAGTTGTTGTAATGGTTTGCTTGTGAGACTAGTAGCCTAGGCAGTAGTCTGCCGATGAGGTTTGTAGTTGAGGTGTCCCAATGGTTGGGCAGACTAGTAGTACCGAGCTAGTTCCGTTGTTTCCCCTTACTTTTTGAGGATTGAATTAATCGGTAGGCTTATGGTTAATTGTTGTTAATTATACTTCGTGTAAGCATGTCGTGGTTTGGCTACTGGTGTTGCCAGTGAGACCCTATGGGGTTGAGGTCTCTTTAGTTTCATGTGTTGTTTTTGGGAGGTCCCTGCTGTGCCAGTGACGTGTTGAGGCTCACTCCCTTACAGCTCTTTTCAGGTGTTAGCCATTTGTGTGGCGTGCAGACACGTTTGTGGCAGACTTGTACCACTAGTAGTAGAGTTAGTCGTGTTGTGTGAGCTTGTGCTCCCTCGGGGTATGCCCTAGGTAGTTGCACTCTTTAATTGAACATGTAATATTGTATTGGGACATTTGTACATTTTTGTATACAGATATGAGCACATGTACTTTTTGTGTCTTATACTGTTGTTGTTGTCTTTTATATTCTTACTAGACACTTGTACGAGCTATCTCTTGCGAGACTTCGGTCCGATCGTGGGAGGCGAACTTGGATATGGAGCCTTATTGGGTATAAATATCCAGGGCCGTACAGTGGTATCAGAGCAATAGTCTAGTTAGAATATGAAAAGACATTGGGGTTACAATGTCCCAAGACATGGTTTAATGTCCACTACTGGTAGTAAGTCTGCGATTTTGTGTGATTTTTAGTGTGGTTTTCATGCGAATTTTTGTTATATGGAATGTGTATAGTTTTTTGGAATCTGGAAGTTGTTAGCAGTTGCTGAGGAATGGTATAGTTAATATTGTAGTTGTTTAAAGGTTCTTAGTTATAGAAATTGAAGGGATTAGTGAATTCAGTTATAATGTTCAGCAAAGATAAGTTGTGTTCTGGGAAGAATATGTTTGAGATGTTTGGTGGGGTACAGAGTTGGCAGAGACAGGAATAAGGTAATAGTGTGATAAAGAAAGAGTAGCTGTGGAAGCAGTGTTGTAATGTGAAATAGTGAGTGTTAAGGATTGGGGTGAGAACCTTAGCAGAGGTAATTATTGTGTTTGAGATCTATGTTAATAAGTGTTAAGGAGAAGCTTGGATAAATGTGATTAGTGATATGGAAAGATTTGGAATAATTAAGTGAGGCAGATTAGCTCCAGATAAGGTATTGGTAAATAGAGGAATCAGGCAGAGCAAGTCATTGTAACTAAAGAAATCAGTTTCAGGTTCTGGCTATGGTAGTGTTTTAAAGAAGGATGGTTGTACATTAGCAGGAGTTACAGTATGAATGGTACAAGGAGATTATCTAGATAGCAGAATAATTAAGAGAAGTGTTTTGGCAGAAATGATATTGTGGTTAGTGCAGTTGGCAGTACAAATTGGTTGAGTGTTATTGACCAGAGAAAGAAAGAGCATCATAGATTATGAAATTGATATAATCAGATGATTTAGGTAATGTTCAGCAAAGGTTTGCAAGCCAGTGCACAGAAAGCGATTCCGATGAGCAGAAGTGTACTTTAATAAAGGTATTCTGAATTTGATTTGAGAGCAAAAGCAGATCAATTAAAGAATATTTTAAAAGATCGTGAATATAATGTGATTAGTCAGCCCGGGAAAATGTTATTTGAAGCCAGGAAGTTATATGAAGAGTAGGTATGTCAGTAGCAGTATGGTAGAATTCAAAATTGAAGTTTGTGGCACAACCAGAATTGAAATATAAAGAAAGCAGATCAGGAATTTAGGTGTTTTCTTCCAGTATTAATTGATTGAATAAAGTGATTTGAGAAGCAAGTAAAGTTAGAATTGAGTTCAGCTAGAGTTAGAGTATTAGTGAAAATGGAAGGTAATAATGGGAGCAAAATTTGTAGGATACTTTGCCAAGTATCCAGTGTAATCAGAGTAGCGCAGTGGAAGCATGGAAGATCTAATATTCACAGGTTATCCAAAGTTTACTTGATTAAAGAAAAGTTTAAAGTTTTTGCACAATTGAGCAAAGAGACAGGGGTTGTTGACTAGATATGGGTTGAGGCAGCTTGAGCAAAATGGTATAAAGAGGCAGGAAATTTAAGGATGGTAATTGGTTCTCTTTGAGAAAGCTGGCAGTTGAGATTATGAATGAAGATAAAGTAGAATAACAGTTGGAAATAATAGGAAGATAATGAAAAGACACCAGGAAGTTTGAGCATTTAAGATGGTTTTACATGGCAGAACACCTAAAGATGGCAGCTTATGATGCAAAAATTCAAGCAAGAGAAGCGGCCCAGAAAGAAATGTTGTAAACACAGTCAGGAAAATATGAAAGAAGGTTGAGTCCAAGGAGATAAAGTGCCAGCAGCAACGTAGAATTGCTTACAGCTGAAAGGTACAGAAAGAGCAGAATGTAGCAATCTTGCAGAGTAACTATGAAAGGAATTAAAGAGAAAAGAAAAGCAGAACGGGTACAAAAATGAGCAGATTGAAATGGTATGAAAGGTAAGTGCAGAGAAAGTGTATCCTACTTGTTATGTATATGGTTTTATTTCATTTTAGGTGTTAGTCTGACTTGCCGTGGTTTCGCCCTGAATGTCGAGGATGACATTTCTTTTTAGGTGCTAGTAATGTGATGACTCGATCTTTTCTGATCTGTGTTTACTGGTTTTGGAGTAGTGCTCGAGACCAAGAGGTGGTCATTGGGCCTCATGTGTGGTTTTTGTATGCGGTGTGGGCATTTTGGGCTAGACATTCTAGCCTGAACGGCCTGTTGGTTCACTGTTTATAAACGCGTCGGAGTTAGACGACGCGATTTAATCGCATCGGTCTCCTCCACCGTGATTCAGAGAACCGACTCTGTGATGCATGGCGCGCGGTTTATGATTGGCACCGGATAGGGTGGACACGTTTAAAAGAGTTAAACGCGGCATCTGCACACGATGTGATTTTGATTAGAGTTTTAAGTGCTTTGTTTTGCCTAAACAGAGCAGAAGAGGCTCTATCTAGGCGAAGGAATGATGTTATGGAGGATTTTTTGGCGATTCCGACTCCTGGAGGTTCATGCGGCGCGGGAACCATGCGAGGATGGCGTCCAGAGAGTGTGGGCGTGCCGGCTACGAGGAGGTTTTGACATTCTTCGGGTTCTTCCAACCAGTGGGGAGACTTCCTACCTTTTTACCCTGTTTTGGAATGGTTTAAGGGGTTTAATGGGGGGGTGAATGTGTGGGGGTGGTTTGCCATAGTGGATTTCTGTTAATGCTTTAATTGCACTACTCCAAAACCAGTAAACACGGATCCGAAAAGATCGAGTCATCACAAAACCTAACTGAAACTAAAAGATCTAATGAACTACTATGTGAAGATAAAAATAAAAAATACAAGACTTATGGAACTTGAAGCAAATCTAAAAGAACTACAAGATGAAGAAAAATAAGAGAAGAAAATAATTATCCAAAACAACTATAGATAAACTTACCAGTTGTAAAACATCATTAGTTGTAAAATTAAAAGGTGCTCGAATAGGCAAAAAGAAATATGGAGTGGGTTACATACCTCCATCAAATGCGGAGAAAATCATCTATCCTAAAAAATATCCAACTCCAAAATTTGTGAAAGAAAAGGAAATTAAAAATCCCATAAAAGTTAATCAATATGTCTATAGACAAAAACAGAAATCAAACAAAACCACACATACAAAGAATACATATGATCTGTGTTGTAGTCATTGTAATAAATTAAGACACACAATCAGCACTTGCACAACTAGACACTTGCACTGGATTCTAAAGACTAACCATCAAGGACCCAAGAAAATTTGGGTACCAAAAATTAAAGCTTAGTTCTGTTTGTAGGGTCGCCTAAGAGTATCCAAATGGTATTTGGATAGTGGGTGCTCAAGGCATATGACAGGTGACAGAAAATTATTTACAAGCTTTAGAGATGAAATGGTCAAGTTACATATGTAGATAATGGAAAAGGAAAGGTTCTAGGATGTGGAACCATATGATCAAGAGAAAAAGATTTGATAGAAGATGTTATGTATGTAGAAGGTCTAAAGCATAATCTAATTAGCATAGTCAACTTTGTGACAAAGGTCACTTAGTCAAATTTTAGAATGATAAGTGTACAATACAAAAGGATGGAAAAATAGTGTTTGAAGCTCAAAGAGTCAAAAATCATTACACTACAGTTGGCAGAATTAAAAGAAGTCAATCTATGTCTTGCAACCACAAAGAGTGAGGAATTGATCTATGGCACAGAAGATTAGGACATGCTAGTACTTCAGTGATTTAGAAACTAATCAGGCATGATCTAGTTGAAGGTCTTCCAAAATAAAGCTAAGGAAATCTAGAATCTGTACAGCATGTGCAAAAGGAAAGCAGACCAAGACTTCATTTCAGTCCAAAACAGTGGTAACAACTTCCAAACCTCTAGAAAATCATTCATAGGACTTGTTTGACCAATGAGAACAGTCAGTCTTGGAGGAAAGATTATGGCTATGTAATCGTGGATGATTACTCAAGGTTCACTGGGTATCATTTTTAGAAGCCAAATCAGAAATATTCTCAGCCATTCTGAAGTTTAGTAAGTTAGTACAGAAGAACCAGAAATTTCAAATAGTTAGCATTCGATCTGATCATGGTGGAGAATTCAAGAATGAAGAATTTGTCAGATTCTGTGAAGAAAATGGCATTGAACACAACTTCTCTGCACCAAGAACACCTCAACAAAATGGAGTAGCAAAAAGGAAGACCATAACACTACTGGACATGGCTAGGATAATGCTTACATAATATAATCTACCAAAGTACTTCTGGGCAGAAGCAGTCAACACAGCCTGCTACATTGTCACCAATATATGATCAAACCTATTTTGAAGAAGACACCTTATGAACTCTACAAGGAAAAGAAGCCAAACATCAGTCATCTTCGACCCTTTGGTTGTAAGTGTTTTATTTTAAATAATGGCAAAGATAATCTAGGTAAATTAGCTGCTAAAAGCGATGAAGGTTTTCTATTAGGATACACTTCAAAACCTAGAGGTTATAAAGTATTAATAGAAGAACTCTAACTATAGAACAATATTTTCATATTTTATTTAATGAGACTAACCCTTCTATTAAGAAAATAGAAGAAGAAGATATTGCTGAAGAATTGTGCAGGGATCTGGAGCAAGCTTCACTTGAAGAAAAAGAAGAAGATGAAGGAGATCCCCACTAGAACAACTTCAATAACAAGTAGAAACACAGGAAGGACTACCAAGAATGAGGTATCATAAAGACCATCCAAAAGAAACATATAGGTGATCCTCAAGACAAGGTAAGAACAAGAGGTATGACCATTCCCTGTGACTTTACTGCTTTTGTTTCTCAAATAGAGCCTAGAACAATCAATGATGCACTGGCAGATGAATCCTGGATCCTCGCTATGCAAGAGGAACTTAACTAGTTCGAATGCAGCCAAGTCTGGACACTTGTTCCCAGACCTTCTGACCATCCAGTTATTGGGACCAGATGGGTCTTCAGAAACAAAATGGATGAATCAGAAGTGATCACAAGGAATAAAGCTAGACTGGTAGCACAAGCATACTCCCAAGAGGAAGGCATTGATTTCGATGAAACATATGCCCCAGTTGCTAGATTAGAGGCAATTAGAATTATTAGCTTATGCATGCTCCCTTAATATCAACCTATTTCAGATGGATGTCAAGAGTGCATTTCTAAATTATTTTATAAAAGAAGAAGTCTATGTTGAGCAACCACTAGGTTTGAAGATACTAAGTATCCAAATCATGTTTTTCGTTTAAAGAAAGTATTATATGGTCTTAAACAAGCTCCAAGAGCTTGGTATGAAAGACTAAGTGCTTATCTTATATCACATGATTTTTCAAGAGGTAAAGTGGATAGCACACTATTTATTAAGAAATTTTCAGAAGGAATCATAATTGTCCAAATATATGTTGATGATATTATCTTTGGTTCTACAAATGAATCACTCTGCAAACTCTTTGAAAAACTTATGCAAAGTGAATTTGAAATGAGCATGATGGGTGAGCTTAATTACTTCCTTGGGTTGCAAATCAAGCAGACCAAGGAGGGTATTCACATTTGTCAAACCAAATATATTTCAGATCTATTATCTAAGTATGGTTTTGATAAGTGTAAGCCCTTAGGAACACCTATGAGCTCAGGCATTAAGTTAGATAGTGATCCACTTGGTAAAAAAGTAGATCAGAAGAACTATATAGGTATGATTAGATCACTACTCTATCTTACTGCCAGTAGACCAGACATAATGTTCAGTGTATGTTTGTGTGCTAGATTTCAAGCTGATCCTAAATAATCGCATGTCATGCTGTTAAAAGAATTTTTAGATATCTTATAAATATAAGTAATTTGGGTTTATAGTATCCCAGATGTTCTGAATTTAAATTGCTTGGATATAGTGATGCTGACTATGCTGGATGCAAGATAGATAGAAAAAGTACCAGTGGTACTTGTCAAATTCTTGCAGGATGTTTGATCTCTTGGTCCTCCAAAAAGCAGAACTCAATAGCCTGTCCACAACAGAAGCATATATTGCAGTTGGAAGTTGCTGCACTCAACTAATGGGATTAAGCATCAATTGGAAGACTATGGTCATACTCTGCACAAATTCCAATGCTTTGTGACAATACAAGTGCAATCAACTTAACCAAAAATCCAATCCAGCACTCAAGAACCAAGCACATTGAGGTCAGACATCATTTCATCAGGGACCATGTAAGTAATGGAGATATTCTACTTGAATTGTTTCTACAGATGATCAATTAGCAGATATATTCACAAACCTCTCTCTGAAGATAGATTTACATCTATCAGAAGAGAAATAGGTATGTGCAATCCTGATTAAAATTCTCTGCACTGCATGTTTCTTTCATTTTAGAAAACTTTTCTAAGTCCTGAGACTTCGACTCTTTAGAGTCAGAGTTTGGTACTACGACTCTCCGAAAGTCAGAGTTCGTGAAGTCGGAGTCCATATCTTAATTAATATATTATATAATAAAAATATAATAATGATATTTAAAGAGCAATAAAGTGTAACCGTTCACTCATTAAATCTCAACCCTTCATTTCCTCATCTATGGTCTGTTTCACATTCCTCTTTCTTATTAAGACCCTTTTGCCTTCCTTCGAAAAACCACCTGTTTGAAATCTCTCCACTCCTCTATCGTCTTCCTCCTGGTTCCTACGTCATTCTTCACCTCGACGGAACCAGCTCGAAGCCTCTGCAGATTTCCACCTCCTTTTTGAAAAAGGTAGGATCTTTAACCTCTGTAGACTATCTCTACATCCTCTCTGTTACCTTTCTTAGACCTCTTTCGTCATTTGTCTAGATGGCTTCATCTAGGGCTCCTGAAGGTTCTCTGTTCTCCCCGGAGCAGTTCTGACAACTATCTTCGACCAAAGCTTCTGTTTGCCCAGGAAGGATAGTGGATTTCAGTCAACTATTAGGTAGACTTAGTTGGTGGGTAGAGGAAACCCTAGCAGCCATGGGTGGTCGAGGCTCTGTCAGATCTCAGAACCAACATTTGAGGATGCTCTGAAGGCTTCTACTTGTCCCTTCAAATCACAGCAAAAGGTTCTGTTACAGGCTCAGTGAAAGGTACCTCGGTCACTATTTCTGAAGATTTCTAGTAGAACTTTTGGAATGCCCGAAGTCTGGACACAAGATCAGTGAAGTCGTGTCCTTGGAGAAGCAGAAATTGGGAGTCATTGGAAATTTTTGCTCTATCACTAAGAAAGGGCTCCTTGTCAACGAGCTCTCCGCAGAGAAGAGATTACTTCACTCAATCATCACAACATCATCACTCCAGAGCAGGCACACATTCTTCCATTACTGTCAGAGATGGGAGTCTACTTTTGGGCCATTCAGAAACACAAGATCAACTTGCCTTCCATTATTTGGAAAGGATGTCATGTTCTAAGAACCTGCAAGAGTCCCTTCCCTAGGGCCCTTGCTAACCCTTGTGTTCAAGAAATTTTCAGTGGACTTAAGAGATGAAGTGTCTACTCCTGTGAAGGAGAAGATAGGTCTCTCCACTCTGAGGAGAAGCCACTATGTCTTGGAAAACAAGGCTCAAAATGTTTGGGTTAAGGACTCTGTCCCCCAATACACTCACGAATTTTTTCCAGATGAGACTCGGATGAGGACTTTCAATGAAGAAAGGTTCAAGCTTGGTCTACTAGGTAAATAAAGGGCAATGGAGGATGATACTCCAAGGTAACAGACCCATTACTCCCTCCATGACAATTGGTCTACCCTCTGGACTGCATCCTAGTTTAGTAGGTGCCATCTCCGCTAGGGAGCAGTTTGCAAACTTAGTCCTTAACAGGCAAATCAGGATAGTAGCCAGATTTAGGTCAATACAATATTAAGCTATCCTTCCACAGATTTGCAGTCATGTATGCTCCCAAGAGTTCTCAGCACATGATAGAATTTCAGCATTGCTTTGTAGAGTCTGAAGGACTAAATGAAGATGAATGGGCAGCAACATATCCTGAACTTAGTGCAGAATGTAGAAAACTTAAGCTATCTCCTACAGTTTTTCTTCTCAAAGGATATGACAATCTTAGGAAGTCTGCTTATGAGAAATGGATTCAAAGGTACATTATCTATTATCAGGCTAAGGATGCAGCCTATTCCTAAGGTCTTCACTAGAATGTCACTGCCCATGACTGCCTTTCCTTAGCTGCCAAGAAGAAATTTGTTCCCCTCAAGCTTTCCTTGTCTGATGACAAATACCATAAGAGACCTAGCTAGTATTATCGCCGGCATCTCAAGTCTTATAGGAAACTCTCTTCCAAAGGACCCTCCTACAAATAGATCCTGGAAAATTGAGAAATTCTTCCCTGACAATGAGAAGAAACTCTGAGATCTTCTCAACCTTTTGTGGCTCGCATCCCTCCTTCTCTGTATCTCTCTAGCTCCTCCTTACCTCATAATGTAATCATTACAGCATCAATATAAGTTTGTTTCTCTACTTGCTGTCTTTTTGCTTTTACCTTTCTGTTAATGTCACAAAGGGGGAGAAAAATAATTGTTTTTGCATTTACCATTTTTTTTAAGAAACGGAAAATAAGAAAAAATAGAAATCAACTGTTATGCAAAATCAAACTTGTTCTCACTCACCATATAAAATTTTTTGTCATTAACAAAAAGGGAGAGAATTGTTGAGCAACTTTTTCCTATCTCCTTATTTAACATATATTTATTAGGACAAAACTTTTAATATTTTCACCTTTACCATTTATGAAAATCAAAAAGCTCTTATTTATACAAACATACTTTCTATCAAAGAATACCTACACAGAACCTAAGCATCATCACAGCAAAATTCGTCTAAGTCCACAGCATATACTGTATATCACACTAACTCTAACTTTTGACTCCGACTCTTGAATCCGACTCTTGTAGAGTCGAAGTGATGCTTCGATTGATGAACATCTGATAACACTCCGACTCCTAAGAAGTCGAAGTATGGCAGTACTCTGACTCTTGAGAAGTCGAAGTCTGATAGCACTCTGACTCCCTGAAAGTCGAAGTCTTTGTATCGATTGATTATCTATTGAACCTTACTCTGACTCCTGAGAAGTCGAAGTCTGACCTTACTCCGGACCTTTAAAAGTCGAAGTTGGACGTACTCCCACTTTATATAAGTCGAAGTCCACTATCTATTCGTTGGCACACCAACATCCCAAGAAGTCGAAGTCATTGCTTTCTTACTACGACTTCAATAAAGTCGAGTAGCTATTTTCCTCTTAAAGTCGAAGTTTATTACTGATTGTATTGTCTTACTCCGACTTCTTGAAAGTCGAAGTATCTCTTATTAACTTCTGTATCTCTGTACTTAGTTGTTATTTCAAGCCTCTATCAATAAGTACAAATTATAAGCTTTACATTAAAATATCTTTTACATTGAGACAGTTCCCTTAAAATCCTTTTTTTAGTAAAAATTCAATTATCTTTTTGGCGGGAAAATATTTTATTCAAATTTATTTTATCTGAGCTAGTATCCCTTTGGGATCTGTAATATATATAAGATATACTTGTATGTCTTCTACTGACAGGAAGATAAGATGATCTGTGGTTCACAGATGGTCAAAAATTAAATGCTTGATAAGTAAAATGGGCTATCTGTCAAAACCTATCTACTACTTTCAGAAATACCATGACTTTTAGAAGAAAAACGTGTGCAACTGTCTGTTCATTCTTAAATGTTCTAAACTTCTATCTGAACGTTTTCATACTTTATACCCTTATCTTACCTACCTCCGAAGGCATGTATGGAGGCATATGCTCTTGTCTTTTCAGGTTTGCAGATCATTTAATGAAGAATGGCTAGCCTTTGCATTGAGCATGGAACCTACAGAATAATCATGAGAATGTCTTTCAAGCATGAAGCTACAGCATATAGTCTAAAGACGTTGGGACTCATGAAGCTAAAGATTGATGGACAAACATAAGAAGATCAAAGCTTCCTCTCAATGGCTATCTCCTTCAAACAGCTAGCTTCCAACGGCCAAAACTCAAACGGGCAAAATTTGAAGCATATATATGAAGTCGAAGCATGAAGTCTATTATGCACACATATCACAAAAACAAGAGAAGAGACATAGAAGACTTAGAAAACCTACACATCAATCCATTCAAAGCTAGAAAGCCACTCAAAGAGAAGAGAGCCACTCCTCAGTCTTAGACTTCTGCTCTCTCTTTTCAATCTGGAGTCTTCTTAGATGGTGGATAACTACATTTCAGATCTTCTTCAGTCCACCTCTTTGTTTCAGAAAGAGATGAAATCCACTTCCATTCGTTTCTCTTTCTGAATTTCTGTGTTTGCTCATAGTTGTTGAGAACACACACAAGCTTTCATACTTTTGTGTAAGGAAACCGCAGGAGGTTTGTATCCTGTTGTACCACTCTTATGAAGGGAGATCTACAAGTGTAGATGGATTTTGTACCCCTTGGTTAAGGGAAGACTTGCTAGAGCAAGTGGGGCTGGATAATCCTCTCGTGTTTGAGAGGAGGCCAAGTATTTATTGGCAGTTAGTGAAATCCCAAGTGGTTTCTTGGGAACTGGACGTAGGACTTCCATGTGGGAAGAGGGTGAACCAGGATAAAATTCTGTGCCTTCTTGTGTGATTGATTCCGCCAAGTTTTTTACGTGTTTACACACTCACTCTAAGTACTAACAAGTTATTTAGTGTTGTTTATCTTTTAGATAAATTTTTTAAAGTGCAAAGAAGTCCTATTCACTCCCCTCTAGGACAACTATCATGCCATCTCGATCCAACAGTAACGATCAGTCTAGCAAGAAGATTGTATTCAAGATCTCCAGATAGAGTGGACAATGATCTAGCAAGATGGTAACGAGCAAGAACAAGATAGCATGTAACAAGATGGCATTTCACAAGCAATCAAGCAAGCATGGCACGAGCAAGAATTTTAACATGTAATAGTAATCAGCACGAAGACACTAATGGCACTAAGGATCTATGCCACTTGGAATGCACACTAGGACATGGATGTGGTTTATGTATCTAGCATTCAACACGTAAGTACTCCCAGCACAGATGCAACACTAGTAATCATTATACCCCATGGTTAACAGTATATTATGACTCGCCGTCATTGGGGCTAGACTGGAGCCCTTGGACACACGCCGTGCCCTGTCAGCATCTCACTATTTTCAAATGTAGATACCCATAGTCATTCATGGCCAGTAAAAGAGTTCAATAATGTCAAGATAATTGAGGTGATAGTTCAGAAGAGTTCAATCGGCAGCATAACGACGTTTTTGAATTTAGTCCAATCACTTATTAGTAATTGGTCTTATGTTCAATAGAGGGGTACTCCAGAATCAAGGTGAGACGAAAAAGATCTCGTCAAGAATGCCAAGAGAAGAGAGATACGTGCATGCTAACTCCGGGTACTTCAATGGTACAACCTACTCGTCGGCCATTTGGGAATCCATGGTCAGAGGAGACTTACGGAGGCCTTGGTCAAGGGGTCACTAGTCCGGTAAGAGGAATATCTGACGGAGAGTTCACCACGAGCCAAGAAGGGGCTTTCCTATCGTGCCAGAGTGTATGCGCATGCCACACGTTAGAATCGTTCAAGTACATGTGCGAATCCGATTATGGAAACTCCAGTTATGCAAACTTCGTTTATGGAAACTTCATTTTTTGGAAAACTATATATGGCAAGTATCATGAGTACTAAAACATGTATGACCAATTTTAGCAAGTAACTATGTGTTTTTAGCAAGTTTGATAACAGGCGAGAAGTGGACATCGGCAAGTAGAGAGCATAATCATTAACTTAAGATCAATTTACACACTATGGTAACATGTTTTAATATTTATATGGTTGATATGCAAAATGATATCAGTAAGTAACTTCGTACAGGAGAAGACGGGGCATGAAAACGACGCAAAAATGGGCCAAACGGGGCTGAAAAGCCCAATGTGGTCAGAAGGCCACAAGCAACATATCGCCTTCAAGAAGGCGACCAGAAGGCTGTCGCCTTCTGATCCCTAAAAGGCGACAGCCTTCCTGTCGCCTTCTGAAGGTGACAGGTCGACATGTCGTCTTCCTGTTTCCAGTGCAGAGGTGCTTTATGGGGGGTTTTTCCTATTCCGAATCAAACTAGGTTTGATACCTATGGTTCTAAAAATCAAAACTAATTCTAGGGTGATCCAAATCAGATGAAAGCACCTCTTCTAGTTAGGGTACTTCCTATACATTGTACAATAACAAGTAATTGAGAAACAAAGGTCGTTTGACTGGGTAATAAGATGTATTGTGATTGTCTACGTGAATCTGACACAGTCTCATGTTAGGGCAAATACTCTCTATACAGATAATAAAAATTGGGAAAACCAAAGCCAAATGAAACTAGACTCATAGGGAAAAAGTTCTATGTTGAATGCTTGATCTGAAAATGACTCCACAGAAAGGTATAAAACTCGTAAGACAGGTTAGGGTTTAATCAAGATAGCACAACGTTATGATCATACCAGATTTAATTCGTGAAATCCACATGATAAAAATTGGGGAAAACAATAGAACATGATCTAAACACATGTATTAATCATAAACAAGTTTAATTAGAGTTTGGCATGGAGATGACCTACCTTTTGGGTCGAATAAGATTGTCCTCTAGAAAATCCTAGTTCTGACCACTCGGGGAAGAATGCCTAATAGTCATGATCTACTAGTAGAATTGGGGAAAATGGTGCCATAAGAAACTAGACTCAAACATCTTTCCAAGGTATATGCCTTGCATGGTTTTCGAGCTTTGACTAAACTTTGGTGATGATCTTGGAGGCCTCCGTGTGCAGGTCACAGATGAAGAAGAGCACGAGTTGCTTCTTGCTCAAGCCTCCTCCTTGCATTTCCCAGCCTCCAGAGACTCCAAGCACGACCTCAGCAACCCTAGGGGTTGTCCCATGGGAGAGAGGGCTTATTTAAAGGGGTATGGGTCTATACTTGCCTAATTTAAATTTGGAAACTAATGGGTACGAATTTGGTTTATCCTTCCCTCCATGGAGGATTTCTCTCCGCAATTCATGATGGGAAGCATATGGAAACCTCCCTTAGATGGTAATGATGAATTTGGGTCTGGTTTTAAGTCCAATGGTGGTCTATTGGGTGAGATTTACCCAATCTGGTCAATTAGTGAATATTCTTAATTTCGGGTTATTTTCTTAGCGTAAATTATTTAGTGGCCAAAATACTTCTTTTGGTCCAATTATTTCATTAGGTTGTCACACCCATTGTTTGAAGTCCATCTATGATTTTTATTTTATTTTGGACACACTTTAGTACCGGTAATAGTAATTATCCGACTATTTCCCTAATTACGATAATAGTCACAAAACGCTTTAACTCGCCAATATGCTTTTCTTCGCACGAATTCCTTCGTGGGTCATAAGAGAGTTGTTTTAGAGGTGAACTATGATTTTTGTGGAACTTCCCATGTGTTTCCTCATCCGTTATAATGGTACGTAAGTGTGTTCTAATTTAGGAATTTTATATTATTATTTTTAATTATTCTAATTTTTTAATTAATAAAATTTTCGGGGTGCTACACCACGTGTCTCGATCTGAGATAATAGACTTTGGCACTCCATGCAATCTCACAATGCTGCCCACATACAGCCTCGCCAAACTCTCCACAACTACTACTTCCTCATAGGCAAGAAATGAGCAGTCTTAGAGAATCGGTCCACGGACCACCCATATCGAGTCATTGCCCTTAACTGATATGGCAAACGCATTACAAAACCATGGTGATTTCTTCCCATTCCACACCGGTATCTCCATTTGCATTTTGCATAAGGCCGGATGGTCTCTGACGTTTGGCCTTGACCTGCTGACATACCAGACACCGAAATACGAACTCTGCCACATCTTTCTTCATGCCATCACTTCAAGTACTGGTACATCTTGGTGTTGTTGTGTTGAGTGTGTTTTGGAATTTCTTATTGATGATTCTCTTTAATGATGACCAATGAACATCACTCATTTCTTTGATTTTGATGATGACATATTGAACATATTGCACATATTGAATATATTATAATAATGCTCAAACAACATGTTCTTGATACTTAATATCTCATATCTTACTGTTTATGACATGTTTTGATGGTTACTCTTCATTTGTATAGGCTTACAGAGTTTTTGTAAAAGTAGGTTGACTCTAGTTGACAGACAGGTTGACTCTACAAGACTGCTTAGCAAACTCCTGAAGAAAAGGTCACAGACAAGTCGACTCCAGTTGACATATAGGTCGACTCTTAAAGACTGCCCAGCAAGTTTCTGAAGAGTAAATGTCAGTGGTGTCGACTCTATTTGGAGATGAGGTCAACACTAGTATCCATCCAGTGAACCAATTTTTGGAGGAATACACAGGAGGTCGACTCTGCCTACTGATGAGGTCGACTCTGCCTGTTGATTAGGTCGACTCTGCCTGTTGATCAGATCGACTCTACCTGTTGATCAGGTCGACACTGTGTCTGCCAGGTCAACACTAGTGTTCTGACCAGTAAGCCTTGGACTGCTAATTGGTCAATAGGTCGACTCTCTTTTGTGCAAACCCAGAATTGTGCAGAGGATGAATTCGGTGGCTGTGATTTTGTTCTAAGGTCCTTATGGGAGATGCTATAATTACTAATTTCCCTTTCATCCAAGTGGCAATGTGATGAAGACCTTTTGGACACGTGGCAGCCTAAGATGCTTTCTAAGTTTCTGTGCACACTCCCTTCACATAAAACGAGATTGCACGGAGCTAAAAAGTCTCATCTAGGTTCTGAAGCTAAGGAGCTCCCAACGAGCAATCCAGAGCCTGCAAGCCTCCAGCCTTCTAGCAAGTACATCCAAAGGGACGTGGTGATCAAGGCCAGTTTGATGTGCTGAGAAAGGGAGCAGATCAAGTAGAAGAAGAAGAAAGAAGAAAGTAGTACTGGCAATTCAGATGCCCTGGAGTAGAGCATCGGGAATTGAAGAGGATCTTCATCGAATTCCTCAAGTCTTTAATAAAAGCTTTTGTAAGCTTCTTCACCGAGGAACATCCAACCCACATCATTTTATTATTTCTTGGAGTGTTCTGATGATCAGTCTGTCCCCATGTAATTTTAATTAATTACATATGTATTTTGTGATTAATAAACTAAACTAGATTTTATCAATAATATCTAATGAATATTTCATAAGTCTTAAGTACAGGAAAAATACCAAGGTCAAACAAGCCAATAAAGGTATGCATTACTTCTCTGAAGCCTTAATCTTTTCAACATGATATTTCTCAAGTCCTATCGATTTCTGTTGAAGATCATAAGGATTTCTTGTAAGTATATCGATTCTGTCATCACAACGATTTCTTTAAAGAAGCAACGACTTGCCTGTCGTAACGATTCTATAAGTAACGCAACGATTTCTTTAGAACTCGCAACGACTTGCTCCCATAACGATTCTATAAGTAATCATAACGATTTCTTTAGAACTCGCAACGACTTGCTCGCCGTAACGATTCTATAGTTTATAACGATTTCTTTAGAACTCGCAACGACTGCTCGCCGTAACGATTCTATAAGTAATCATAACGATTTCTTTAGAACTCGCAACGACTTGCTCGCCGTAACGATTCTATAAGTAATTCAATGATTTCTTTAGAACTCGCAACGACTTGCTCGCCGTAACGATTCTATAAGTAATTATAACGATTTCTTTAGAACTCGCAACGACTTGCTTGCCGCAACGATTCTATAAGTGTCATAACGATTTGCTTATGCAACGATTTCTTACGCGCTAGTAACGATTGCTTTATGCAACAATTTCTTACGCGCTCACAACGATTTGCTTTCTATAACGATTTGATAAGTGTTTCACAACGATTTCTTCAGTGAACACAACGATTTGCTTTATAACGATTGATAAGGTTCACAACGATTTCTTCAGTGAACACAACGATTTGCTTTCTATAACGATTGAGAAGTGGTTTCACAATGATTTGCTATATCTCATAACGACTTGGTCAATCTATCTTATTCATAACGATTTCATAAGTCATATAGCCATCTTAATATCGACTTATATCTTATCATCTTAAAAGCGTTGACTAGTCAAAGTCCACGACTATATCTCTCTGACACTCCTGCATTTATGAGATCTGAACGTACCTCTGTATGCATGCAGACTATATCGTCCATTATAGTGCATCTTCTGTCAATATTTTAGAAGAAACTATTTAGCATTGCTATTTTGGTGAAAACTCATGTCAATGTTTACTGACAACAAGAGACAGCCTAGCTGCTACTTTCTAGCATTTAATTTATGCAGGGTCTAAAGATGTTCTGTCATACAACGTTGGACCATACTGACGCCAGAAGACATTATCTCTTTGCGTGCTCAAATGGATAAAAGATTGTTGAAGCTTCCAAATGTCAAGCAGTCTAACGTCTACCAATCTAAGAGACAACGGTTACTTCAACGGCCGGATTTCAAAAGAAGATATAAATTCAAGACAGAAGAGAGAAAACAACCAACAAGTAGAGAACACTCGTTCAAGCAATTCAAATCTTCTGACGAATTCTAAGAGCCAAGAACTTCATTCCTCTTGTGTTGCTCTTGCTCTCCTCTCTGTAGTGAAAATTTGAGAGAGCTTGTGTAGTTCTGAGAGTGCGCTTAGCTTAGATTCTTTGCTCTCAGTGCTAGTGGCTTCAGATCTTGCTTGTCAAAAGCCTGATCTAGGGGCTTGAATTTCATTCAATCTCTTTGAGATTTTTGTTTTCCTTCGGTTGTGAAGGAAGACCTGGTGGGGCATCCAGGGTGTTGTTTCCCTTCGGTGTGAAGGAAGACCTGGTGGGTATCCAGGGGTTGTTGTTCCCTTCGGGTGTGAAGGAAGACCAGCTGAGCTGGGTGTTGTTGCGTCCTTAGGGGGACTGTACCCTAGTTAGTGAAATCCTGAGTTGTTGCTCAGGGACTGGACGTAGGACTCCTAAGGAGAGGAGGTCCGAACCAGGATAATCCTTGTGTTGTGTGATTGTCTTCTTTGTGTGTTTGATATTTAAACTAACAGTCACTAACCTCCTTCGAAGAACGTTTGTGTGAATGTTTTTAGTTACAGGTATCTTCTAGATTATTTTTTAAAAGACCCATTCACCCCCCCTCTGGGCTCGTCAACTGGGCAACAAGTGGTATCAGAGCGAGTCTCTTCGACAAAGAAAGGATCCAACGATCTGAAGAGTAAAGATCCATGGCAGCCCAAAGTCACAACGAAGGTCAGTCTGTCAACCGACCACCATTGTTCGATGGAGAAGATTACACATATTGGAAAACCAGAATGGAGTATTTTCTGCAAGGCCACGACTATCAGATTTGGTCCATAATAGAAGAAGGTGATCTCCTGGTCACAAATGAGAAAGCTCAATGGACAGATGATGACAGAAAGAAGATCTCCTTGAATTGCAAAGCAAAGAGCATCTTATGCTGTGCTCTAAGTAAGAAGGAGTTCAACAGAGTTTAGCCTGCAAATCCTCAATGGAAATGTGGGAAAAGCTCAGGATCACATATGAAGGCACAGACAAGGTAAAGGAAACAAGAATCGACATTCTTGTCACTCAGTATGAGAGATTTCAGATGCAATCAGGTGAATCCATAACTCAAATGTTCAGTCGGTTCACTGACATCACAAATGGACTAGCTGGTCTAGGAAGACCTATGAGATGGGAGATATGGTCAGAAAGTCTTAGATCTTTGCCATCCTCATGGACCCAAAAGTAACAGCCATGAAGAAGCTAATGACCTGAAGAGAATGTCAGTAGAAAAGCTCATTGGGTCCCTCATGGCCCATGAGATCAACATGGAAAGGCTAGGAGAGTCCTCTAGCAGAAAGAAGCACTCCAACGCCTTAAAAGCTGAAGAAGATTCACCAGAAGCAAGTTCAGATGAGAGTGAAAGTGATGTGGACAAGAGAATGAGGAAGCAATGCTATCTAGAAGATTGCAGCGGATTTTGGCTAAGAAGAAGAAGTTCCAATCTGGTAGAAGGCACTTCAAAAGGAATAAGGACTTCAAGAAGCCAGATGGAAAAGAGATGAAGAAAGGAGAACCCATCTGCTATGAATGTAAAAAGCCAGGACACATCAAAGCTGAGTGTCCAAGATCAAGAAACCGAAGGTCAGGAAGAAAGACAGCTCCAAGAAGTTCAGAAAGTACAAAAGAAGGCAATGGCAGCAGCATGGGAAAACAGTAGTGACTCAGACAGTGAGTCAAGCTCCTGCAGCGATGAAGAAGAAGCCAATTGGCTTCATGGCCAATGCCGAAGACAAGGTAACTTCTGACTCCTCTTTTGATTCATGCAATGGTTCAGATTCCGATAGTTTAGAAGAGGCTTTCAACGAACTATATGAAAAATATAAAGAAGTAACCAAACTATTAAAAGTAAGCAAGAAAAACATAGTCTGTATAGAAAATACAAACTCAGATCTAAAATCAGAAAATGAACAATTAGAAAGTCAAATAACTGAACTTAAAAGAAGAAATGAACTGTTATGTGAAGACCTAAAAGCTAAGAATGAACAAATAACTAAATTAGAGAAACAAGTAAGTTCAGATGAACTGAAAACTGAAATCAAAACACTAACAGAAGAAAATATACAGTTATCTAGCACATTAGAAAAATTCACAATGGTAAAAACTCCCTCATATTAAAAGGTGCTAGAAGATCAGGTAAGAAGAAAAATGGATTAGGATATACACCCCCAGATAATGAAGAAACCATAGTTTATCCTAAAACATATCCAACACCAAAATTTGTACCTGAACAAGATATAGCATACAAAGCTGATTTCAAATATATAGAAAAAGTAACCAAATTATCCTGCTGTAGTCACTGCAACAAGTTAGGACATATCATAACGACATGCCCAACAAGACATAAGAAATGGATAATAAAAAGTAAAATCAATGATACTAAACCATCAGGACCCAAAAGAATTTGGGTACCTAAAACTTGATGTTTTTATTTCAGGTTATCCCTCGAGCATCCAAATGGTATTTGGATAGTGGGTGCTCAAGGCACATGTCAGGAAACCAGAAGTTATTCTCTCATCTCCAAGCTGAAGAAGGAACAGTCACTTATGGAGATAATGGGAAAGGAACAGTGATAGGCAGTGGCTCTGTGAATAACAAAGGAAAAACAGTCATAGAAGATGTGTTATTAGTCAAGGGATTGAAGCACAATCTCATTAGCATCAGCCAGCTGTGTGACAGAGGCCATCAGATCAAGTTTCAAGAGTCAAAGTGCAGCATACTGAAGGATGGAGCAGTCATCTTTGAAGCTAATAGAGAAAAGAATTTGTATGTGCTCTATCTTGAGGAACTCAAGGAACAAAAGTCTGTCTGGCAGCAAATAAGGATAAATCTACTGAATTATGGCACAGACGACTAGGTCATTGCAGCATAGATGGCATGAGAAAATTGCTGAAGAAGAATCTTGTGGAAGGTCTACCTAAGGTCAGTGCAAAAATGGATGGTGTCTGTAGACCTTGTGCTAAGGGAAAGCACACCAAGAGCTCCTTCAAGTCAAAGACGGTGGTGACCACCTCAAAACCCTTAGAGCTCCTTCATATGGATCTATTTGGGCCAATGAGGACTACCAGTCTTGGAGGAAAGAACTTTGGATTTGTCATAGTCGATGACTACTCAAGATTCACATGGGTATCATTCCTAGAGCATAAAGATGACACTTTCGAAAACTTTGTCAGTTTCAGCAAGAAAGTCCAGAAAGATCAGAAGTTCAGCATTGTGTCTATCCGATCAGATCATGGTGGTGAATTTCAGAATGAAAAGTTTGCTAGATTCTGTGATGATCAGGGAATTGAGCATAATTTCTCAGCACCAAGAACACCACAGCAAAATGGTATCGCTGAGAGAAAGAATAGAACCCTATTGGATATGGCAAGAACTATGCTCTCAGAATATGATCTGCCAAGATACTTCTGGGCTGAAGCAGTCAACACAGCAAGCTACATTATCAACCGAGTAATGATCAGGCCAATCCTGAAGAAGACTGCATATGAACTGTTCAAAGGGAAGAAGCCAAAGATCAGCCACTTCAGGACTTTTGGATGTCCTTGTTTCATCCACAACAATGGAAAAAGGGACATTGGTAAGCTGGATGCCAAATCAGATGAAGGTATCTTCATGGGGTACACCTCTAAACCCAAAGGCTATAGAGTATTTAATAAACGCACTTTATTAATTGAACAGTCTGTACATATTTTTTTGATGAAACTAACCTTCCTTGAGAAAGGAAGAAGATAGTGATAATGATGATACAGATGAGCTGTCCAAGAAACTAAAGAATACATCAATTGAGGACAAGGATGATCCACCTCTGGAAGACATGCAACAAAAGGAAATTACACATGAAAATCTTCCAAAGGAATGGAGACACAAGAAAGATCACCCACTCGAAAATATTATTGGTGATCCATCTGTAGGGGTAAGAACAAGAGGTAATGTAATTCCCTGTGATTACCTAGCATTTGTTTCTCAAATAGAGCCGAGGACAGTCAATGAAGCTCTTTGTGATGAATCTTGGATATTAGCCATGCAAGATGAACTAAATCAGTTCAAGAGAAACCAAGTATGGTCACTTGTTCCTAGACCATCAGACCATCCAGTCATTGGCACCAATGGGTGTTCAGAAATAAATGGATGAAACTGGTGTAATCTAAGAAACAAGGCAGATTGGTAGCTCAAGGCTATTCTCAAGAGGAAGGCATAGATTTCGATGAAACCTATGCACCTGTGGCTAGACTTGAGGCCATTAGAATATTATTAGCATATGCATCAGCATTAGACTTAAAACTATTTCAAATGGATGTTAAATCTGCATTCTTAAATGGTTTTATAAAAGAGGAAGTTTATGTGGAACAACCCCGGGTTTTGATGACACAGAATTTCCTAATCATGTTTTTAAACTTCATAAGGCATTATATGGTTTAAAGCAAGCACCTAGGGCCTGGTATGAAAGGCTTAGTTCTTTTCTTTTAAACCATGGTTTCAGTAGAGGTCAAGTAGATAGCACTCTTTTCATAAAGTCAAAGGTCAAACACATACTATACTGGTCAAATTTATGTAGATGATATTATTTTTGGTTCTACTGATGAATCCCTTTGCAAGTATTTTGAAAAGTTGATGCAGGGAGAATTTGAAATGAGCATGATGGGAGAACTTAATTATTTCCTTGGACTACAAATCAAACAAGGAAAGGAAGGAACTCACATCTGTCAAGCAAAGTACACAAAAGAACTCTTGAAGAAATTTGGATTCGATAATACCAAACCACTGTCAACACCAATGAGTACATCAACAAGGATGGACAGTGATAAAGATGGTAAGAAAGTAGATCAAAAGATCTACAGAGGTATGATAGGTTCACTACTCTATTTGACAGCTAGTAGACCTGACATCTTGTTTAGTGTATGTATGTGTGCTAGGTATCAAGCAGATCCTAGAGATCACATTTAATTTCTGTGAAAAGAATATTCAGATATTTAGCTAGAACTCATGACTTAGGTCTGTGGTATCCAAAATGTTGTGAAATTAACTTAGTAGGCTATTCTGATGCTGACTATGCTGGATGCAAATTAGATAGAAAAAGCACCAGTGGTTGTTGTCAATTTCTTGCAGGATGTTTGATATCTTGGTCTTCAAAGAAACAAAATTCAGTGGCACTATCTACAGCTGAAGCTGAATACGTAGCTGCTGGAAGTTGATGTACACAACTCTTATGGATAAAGCAACAACTTGAAGATTTTGGATTAAACATCAAATCCATCCCACTGTTGTGTGACAACACCAGTGCCATTAATCTACCAAGAATCCAGTTCAACATTCAAGGACAAAGCATATTGAGGTTAGATATCATTTTATTCGTGATCATGTAGCAAATGGTAATATTGAAATATCTTTTATTGATACAAATGGTCAGTTAGCAGACATTTTCACAAAAGCCTTACCCGAGGAGAGATTCACATCTCTTAGAAGGGAGTTAGGCATGTGCAATGTGTGAAAAGGTCTTTTTAAAACTGGCACATTAAATTTCAGAATTAAGTAGTTTTTCCCTCCATGGCTTTAAGCAAAAGAAATTCAAATTATCCCTCCTGGCTCTCTTATTGAAGTCGGTTTGAATGGTCAAACTCCTTGTCTTTTTCTGCCGCCGTTTGGCGCCTCTCTTTCCACAGCGCATTTATTTATTCATAAAATCGATGAGAGAACGATTTGTATCCCATCTTCTACCTTTATCCTCTTTCGTCTGGTTACTTGAACCGATGCCCTAGCAAGTTCAACATCGACTCTCTGCAAAGTTTGAAGCCTCTCTCCCCTTCCCGCGAAATTTCTTGAGGGCTTTCACTCCTCCTTCCTTCTCAACCCTCCAGAAAACTTCCTCACCGGATTCCATGGCCGCATCCTCAGTTTCCGGAAGTTTGGGTGGCTACAACGCCGAGTTCCTTACTCCTGAGCAGCAGGAGAGGTTCACTTTCGTAAAGACGAAGCTGTGTGGAAATAAAGAGGTTGATATTGCAGATCTGGAGAAAAATGGGATGCACAGTGTGGTGGCCGCAATTATCAGGATGCAATGGATGGGAATCGCAACCTCTCGGAAGTAAGCTATCCAGACCTTGTCAAGGCCTTTTATGTTTGTTTGAAATCAGAGGCAGATGGATCCCTGACATCCTTTGTCAAGGGAATCCAAATCAGGATCGACCGTGAGTTTTTGAAAAACCTAGTTGGTGTATGTACATCTGGTCAGAGTGGAATCCACTCAGTGGATATTCAAGCGAAGGGTCTAGGTATCATTGGTCCAGACTTCAGGCTGAAAGATGGAAAGCTGGACATCAATCAGCTAAATGCCTTCAATAGGATTTTACATTTCATAGTGTGTCAGATTCTGGCTCCGAGAAGTGCCACCTTCTCATCTTGTACCAAGGCCGACTCAGACTTGATGTTTTGGGCCATCCAAAATAGGGAAATCAATATGGCTGAAGTTATGATAGAAAGGATGAAGTTCGCCAGAGATCAGATTTGGGATACCAAGAGCAAGCTAAACGTCTCTCTGCCTTATGCTCACCTGCTCACCAAAGTATTCAAACACTTTGGTGTTGATCTATCAGGGGCAGTCACTGAGAAGATGGGCCAAGCAATTAGGTCCAGAAACCTGAAGAAAAGCGGTTTTTCATTTCAAAATGGTACCTGGTCCAAAGCTTCAGTAGCAGAGGAGAGAGGCCATCATAGGTGATTTCAGGAAGAAGCAGCAGAAACAGCAGCAGAGCAGCCAGTAGCAGTCCAATCAGCAGCAGTAGAAGCTTCAGTAGCAATTGAGCCAGCAGCACCGTCAGCCCAGAATTAGCAGGATCACCTTTAATCGAAGCACCAGCAGAAGAAGCAATGGCAAGTGCAGCAGATCCCTCACCCACCTCCATCGTTGCCTCTATCCTTAAAGAGGTATTGGATTCTATTCACTCCACTCAGTCACTCCAGAGGCTGGCGGAGAATCAGTGGCAGAAGCTGTGGCATCAGGCCACATTGAAGAATCTCTTGCAATACCATTCAGGAGGAGCAATCAGATGCTCTGATAATTATTTTGGAAGAGGATGCTCCCATTCAGGGGGAGCAAGAACCAATGGAAAAGGATGCTCTGTTCAGGGGGAGCAATCAAGGAAGGTCCAGTAGAAGCATCTCACAGTGATGAGCTATGGGCAGTGTACCAGCTGATGAAGACCTGCCTAATGCTCCGAATGATGCCAGAGATGGGGAGACAGCAAGCTCCTCTGATTCTGATGATGATCAGCCTCCTCCAGCTTCAGAGGCTAGAGACAAAGGGAAAGAAGTGGAGTCCGAAGTCCCACTCTTATCAAATATCCATTTGAAAGGCAGATGAGGCAGAAAATTGTGATTAATTTGAAGCTGTAATGAGAGACTTGATGCCCAAGGAACTATTCTATGTTCTCTCAATCAGATGTTAATTCAATCTTCATGAGCCAAGCATCAGCTACAAGGGAAATTTCCAACATAAGAAATGCCATGAAGTGGTTTAACCAGGAAATGGGTACCATGAAAAATTTGCTGGAAGAAATCTCAAGGTGGTTGGAGCTCAAACTTCTCCTCCTCCACCTCCTGCAGCCCAGGTTCCGGAGTCAGGGCCATCAGCTCAAGAGGCAGGGCCAACAGGGCCAGAAGCAGCAGCAGCACCAGCAGAGGCAGCAGTAAATGTGCAAGGGCCATCTGGGCCAGCTGATCAGGTTGAAGGGCCTCCAGGGCCATCTGAGCAAGGGTCAGGGCCATCAGGGCCAATGGAGTGTGAATCAGTGCAGGAAGAGGCTGAAGAAGAGTCCTTGGCAACCAAGCCCCCAGCTCCCTCTTCTCCCTCTCACACACCTATTCCTCCAACTCCACCATCAGCTCCTACAGCTCCTCCTGCTCCACAAACATTCAAGAAGCCTCAATCCAGACCAATTTCCTCTCCCACTCCATTTCCTCCTCATTCCACCTCATCTCCTTCTCCTATTGAGGCCCCTCCAGCATCCTCAGCTGGAGCCTCCTCTCCTCCTCTGGTCCCTCCCTTGGACCAGTTGATGACCTCCCAACTACTTCACATTCTTTTCTTCATCCTACTCCTCCACCCTCTTTCATCACTATCATACCTGAAAGAGCCCAACTTAACTCTCCCTTTATGGAAAAGATAAAGGATGAGTTTGAGGAAGGGATCCTCAGGTCTGTGTTGAAGGTTGGAGAACATGTCCATAGGGCAGACTCTTCCAATCCTGCCCCCAAAAAGAGGAAACTTACTTCTACCTCCTCCATTTCCTCTGAACCTCAATACCCACCTTTGTGGTTTTCTCTCACAATAGACAACAAACATAATCCACTGTACAGAGAATATCTCTCAAAGGTTGTTCTTGCAACTATCATTAATCTTCCCTTTCTTAATCTCACAGATCATTTGCACACCATTCTACCCTACACTTCTCTTACAAATTAGAAAAATCAAAAATCCAGAATTTCTCTCTTGCCCACTCCAAATCAGAAGACCAATGGGGCAAAGGTCACAAGGATCTCTTCAAGAAAAGGATCTCTTCAATAAATTTATTCTTGCCAAATCTGCTAGATTCCCTCCAAGGGACCACTCCCTGACCTTATCAGAATGGTTCAGGATATATCATAGGGAACTTTGGGCACCCTACATTCAAAAGGAAATCAAAATGATCAGGCATTTCATGCTATTCAACAATTACAGATATGTCCATAGACTTCCAGAAGTTCAGCTTAGCCAATTCAGAAAGGCCATTTCAGCTCTGTCTCCGGATATCTCACATACTTCAGATGTTCAGGTAGATTTTGCTACCCTCCAAGTGCCTGAAGAAATAGCCCTTCCTCAAATCCATTTTCTAGTTATGGAATCCTCTGTAGGATCCATCATCTTTGAGCGTTTTGCCAGAGTAATGGGCAGAATTAGAGTACAGAAAGGCTGCCTGGTTGCTTTTCCTAGATTCCTATTTAGGGAATATCACCAGGGGCATGTAAGTGCTGAAGTTCTAGCCCCCATTCTGTCTGAATGTGAAAGGCTGACATCCTCAGAATGGTCCAAGTTCTACCCTTTGTCAGCTCAGCAGTTGTCTGCACTCAATGAAGCTCAGGCCAGGGAAGGCAAACCAGCTATCTCTCCAGCTACTTTCTTGGATATGAATTCTATACATCTTGTTAATGACCCTTTCAAAGTCTGGGAGGAAAGATACAAAGTATATGTAGCTCTTCATAAAGCTCTCAGAGATAATCACAATCACTATCCTGTGTCCATGGATCAGTTTCTTACCTGTGCCAGCTTTGGGACTCGTCATTTCCTAAAGATGACTATGGACAAGACTGCTTATGCTGATCTTCTCTACAAGCACCTAGATCTTCATCTCAAAAGGATGGCTTCTCCATGGGACCAACCTACTCTTGTCTTTTGGAGTCTTTAAAACCTTTTTGAAGAGCAGGAAGCACAGGCATGGGAAACCATCTCCCATTTTGCCTCTCTTTGTCTCCTGCCTTCTATTTACCTGTACCTCCGCAAAGTTAATGAAATCCTTCTTTCTTTGTCTCATATTTTCTTTTCTCTTCTGACAAAAAGGAGGAGAAAATTGTCTGAAACATTCCAATAAAAGGGAGAAAATTAGCATGTCTGAAATCATTCCAATAATTTTAAGGAAGAAAATTAGCATGTCTTATCTTCAGACTGATTTCAGATATTTTCATCCATGCTTATTGTTCAGTTTTGTCATCACCAAAAAGGGGGAGATTGATGATCAGTCTGTCCCCATGTAATTTTAATTAATTACATACGTATTTTGGTGATTAACAAAACTAAACTAGATTTTATCAATAATATCTAATGAATATTTCATAAGTCTTAAGTACAAGAAAAATACCAAGGTCAAACAAGCCAATAAAGGTATGCATTACTTCTCTGAAGCCTTAATCTTTTCAACATGATATTTCTCAGAGTCCATATCGATTTCTGTTGAAGATCATAACGATTTCTTTGTAAGTATATCGATTCTGTCATCGCAATGATTTCTTTAAAAAAAGCAACGACTTGCCTGTCATAACGATTCTATAAGTAATTATAACGATTTCTTTAGAACTCGCAACGACTTGCTCGCCGTAACGATTCTATAAGTAATCATAACGATTTCTTTAGAACTCGCAACGACTTGCTCGCCGTAACGATTCTATAAGTAATTATAACGATTTCTTTAGAACTCGCAACGACTTGCTCGTCGTAACGATTCTATAAGTAATCATAACGATTTCTTTAGAACTCACAACGACTTGCTTTCCGTAACAATTCTATAAGTAATTATAACGATTTCTTTAGAACTCGCAACGACTTGCCCGCTGTAACGATTCTATAAGTAATTATAACGATTTCTTTAGAACTCGCAACGACTTGCTCGCCGCAACGATTCTATAAGTGCTCATAACGATTTACTTTATGCAACAATTTCTTACGCGCTCGTAACGATTTGCTTATGCAACGATTTCTTACGCGCTCACAACGATTTGCTTTCTATAACGATTTGATAAGTTTCACAACGATTTCTTCAGTGAACACAATGATTTGCTTCTATAATGATTTGATAAGTGTTTCACAACGATTTCTTCAGTGAACACAATGATTTGCTTTCTATACCGATTTGATAAGTGTTTCACAACGATTTCTTCAGTGAACACAACAATTTGCTTTCTATAACGATTTGATAAGTGTTTCACAACGATTTGCTATATCTCATAACGACTTGGTCAATCTGTCTTACTCATAACAATTTCATAAGTCATATAGCCATCTCTAATATCGACTTGATATCTTATTCATCTTAAAAGCCTTGACTAGTCAAAGTCTACGCTATATCTCTCTGACACTCCTACATTTATTAGATCTGAACGTACCTCTGTATGCATGCAGACTATATCATCCATTATAGTGCATCTTCTGTCAATATCTTTTTGAAGAAACTATTTAGTATTGCTATTTTGGTGAAAACTCATGTCAACGTTTACTAACAACAAAGACAGCCTAGCTGACTACTTTTCTAGCATTTAATTTGCAGGTCCTAAAGATATTCTGTCATACAACGTTGGACCATACTGACACCAGAAGACATTATCTCTTTGCGTGCTCAAATGGATAAAAGATTGTTGAAGCTTCCAAATGTCAAGCAGTCTAACGTCTACCAATCTAGAGACAACGTTACTTCAACGGCCGAATTTCAAAAGAAGATATAAATTCAAGATAGAAGGAAGAATAACAACCAACCAAGTAGAGAACACTCGTTCAAGCAATCAAATCTTCTGACAGAATTCTAAGAGCCAAGAACTTCATTCCTCCTTGTGTTGCTCTTTGCTCTCCTCTCTGTAGTGAAAATCATGAGAGAGCTTGTGTAGTTCTGAGAGTGTGCTTAGCTTAGATTCTTTGCTCTCAGTGCTAGTGGCTTCAGATCTTGCTTGTCAAAAGCCTGATCTAGGGGCTTGAATTTCTTTCAATTCTCTTTGAGGAGTTTTTTTTTCCTTCGGTTGTGAAGGAAGACCTGGTGGGGCATCCAGGGTGTTGTTTCCCTTCGGTTGTGAAGGAAGACCTGGTGAGGTATCCAGGTGTTGTTGTTCCCTTCGGGTGTGAAGGAAGACCAGCTGAGCTGGGTGTTGTTGCGTCCTTAGGGGGACTATACCCTAGTTAGTGAAATCCTGAGTTGTTGCTCAGGGACTGGACGTAGGACTCCTAAGGAGAAGAGGTCCGAACCAGGATAATCCTTGTGTTGTGTGATTGTCTTCTTTGTGTGTTTAATATTTAAACTAACAGTCACTAACCTCCTTCGAAGAACGTTTATGTGAATGTTTTTAGTTACAGGTATCTTCTAGATTATTTTTTAAAAGACCCATTCACCCCCCCTCTAGGCTCGTCAACTAGCAACATGTTCATCTCACTTTCGTCTGTGAGATCTGTACATGAAGTTCTATGCAGATTTTTGTGTACAATTGAGTCTGTGAATCAGATCATTGCTAGAGGATCTAATCTCTATGTTTTGATCTAGCTTGTTTAAGCCATCGTGTTCACTGTGTGAGTTGTCGTACTCACTGTGTGTGTTGAGCCGTCGTGCTCAGTTTGGAGTCGTCGTGCTCCGATTGTGTTTGAGCCGTCATGCTTAGTGTGTGAGTCATCGTACTCACTATGTTTTGTAAGCCGTCGCCTCTGGTTTGTGAGTTGTTGCACTCACTATGTGTTTGAGTCACCGTGCTCAGTTTGTGAGTCGTCGTACTAACAGTTGTGTGTTGAGCCGTCGAGCTCAAGAGTGTTTGGAGCCGTCGTGCTACAGTGTGCATTGTACTCGGGTTGAGTAGTGAAGCCTCACTGTGTGAGGGGTGGATGTAGGAATCACTGGTGTGATTTCCGAACCACCTAAAAATCCTTTGTGCATGGTTTGATCTACATCTTGCGCTTGATGATTGCATAGGATTTCGCTATCTCTACTTGTACAACTACTTCACACATTCTATTCACACAATTCACACATATACACATCAGATCAGTAATAGTTCCTGTCAAACAGATCTATAAATCCAAGTGTTCTTTGAATTGCTTAAGCTTCCGCATAATTTGGTAATAAATCTATTCACCCCCCCCCTTCTAGATCTGTTTATACTCTGAATTCGATCCTATAGGTGTTGCCTAGATGAATGGAGAACCGTGACCTGTGAGCTTCTGCCAGCACTTGTTCTCTAACCTCTACAATGTCTGGCACACATACTTTGTGCTGGAACCTGATAATGTTGTCCTTGTCACGAGCAATGCCTCCTTTGCCACCAACTCCTGAAGTTGGGAATCTATTCCCTGCTGCTCCACAACCTTGTCCAATACAATGGATCTGATGGACAACTGTGCCATGAATGCTTGGCACAACTGAGGCTCTAACTCGGTCATAACACATGCTGCATCCTCAAGCATCTTCCAATCCTGCTGAAGTACAGATCTCTTCTGCTAAGGGCATCTGCTACAACATTCGCCTTCCTTGGATGGTACTGAGGCTCGAAGTCGTAGTCCTTTAGGAACTCGATCCCTTCTCTGTCGTAGGTTCAACTCTTTCTGAGAGAACAAGTACTTCAGACTCATGTGGTCTGTGAACACCTCGAACCTGACACCACAGAGATAGTGTTTCCAGATCTTCAGTGCATGGACCACAGCTGCTAACTCCAAATCATGGGTCAGATAGTTACGCTCATGCTCCTTTAATTGACGAGAAGCATAGGCAACTACCTTATCATGCTGGATCAAAACACATCCAAGGCCTATTTGCAAAGCATCTAAATAGATTGCAAAACTATCGACACCACTAGGCAATATCAACATAGGTGCAGATGTCAGCCTTGTCTTCAGCTTCTGGAAACTGCTCTTGCACTCTTCAGACCATACATACTTAACCCCTTTTCTGGTGAGCTTGGTTAAAGGCGCCGCTATGGAGGTAAAGCCTTCTACGAATCGCCTGTAGTACACAACTAGACCAAGAAAGTTCCTGATCTCAGATGGTGTCCTCGGAGTCTCCCACTCTAGTGCTGCTTGCACCTTCTCTAGATCAACTGCAACTCTAGCACCTGAGATGACGTTCCCAAAGAAGTGAACCTCGCGCATCCAGAAGTTGCACTTGCTGAACTTAGTGTACAGCTTGTGCTTACGAAGAACTTCTAGAACTGTCCACAGGTGCTCACGGTGCTGAATCATGAAACTAAACACATATCTATTAGAGATACTAGCATGATATCTACCACATTCAATATGCTTATATGTCACAAATTCTCATCTTTTGCTTGTTGTTTTAACATAAATATAACTTAATCACATGGTTTCACATTCTTACACATGGAAGCACATTACACATCACTTTCACATAATCACTTTGCACATGCACACTTATTCACATATTTACACATCTTTTATCGTGACACATAGTCCGAACCACCATAAAGAATGACACTATCACACACATATCACATACCCGTCACCTAGGCAATACAATGACGAATCTTGGTAACTACGCAAAACCAGGAGAAACACTTTCCACCCTAACCAGTGATACTTGTGACGGCCCTCATTATACCGGTACGGTTATACCAACCCACGTCGGTATAGCGAGTGCTGCCATAGTGGGACATTTACCCAAACGATACATACAGCTGAGATACACGCGATATACAACAGAGTAGCGAAGTAAAAGACCATTGTCTCCATTCATTCATCATCCACATTAAACATACATGCAATTCGCAATTAACATAAAAGAACTAAAGGTCCACATAATTTAAATTGCTGAAATAGAACCACAAATTGTCCACATTCATACATCCTTTTCATAATACTCTAATACAATGTTCAAATTCAAATACTACTTATGAATACACAAATCTCAAGAACTCCAAAGCTAGTCTCCGCCTCGGAGTCCGTCTCCACCGTCTCCTCCAACGGTGCCGTGTCACCACTATACCTGTACGCCGAAGCAAGGAGTGTCCAAGGACTCAGCAAGCAACACTACTCATGATATACACGTACAAGTCCTAGTGGTTTCTACATGCACATCCACAATTTGCAACACATGGCATGCTAGTCATCTAAAGTTTCAACCTATCATGAAAGGTTTTACAATTTTATACATGAATCATGCTTTCAGATTTCTAAAATAAAATTCACCTATCACATGCTCTCTATTCAATTTACTCATGACACTTTAATCTTTAAAGAGCTAAAACATGAGAGCTACCACATGAACATTTTACATACATGAAAGGGGAACACAACTAGCATGGATTTCACATATCCTTAAGTGCATACATAACCCTTTTTACATGCTTTAGGTTGCTGATTTCACATGGTTAAACGGCTGTAAACCTATACATGAAAGCTACAACATGGCATAAAACATATCATGTGATCATACAGTCATGCTATCTTGTACCCGTTTTCACCAATTATCCCTAACATGGATTCTAGACATCTTTGCACATAATAGCATGATGATAATAACATAATTTACTGATTTCACATGATTTCAGATTTGTCTCACATGGTTTTCAATAACATATTTTCACGTCTTTAACTTCACATTCTCTTTACACAAGTTTCTTCTTTCACATGGTTCACTTTACACATACACATTCACATTGTCACTTACACATTTACACATGAACCATACACATTACACATTACACACATTTTAGGTGCCGTGACACATAGTCCAAACCACCAAAGAACATATACACATCACATTACACATAGACGCCATCTAGGCATTCCAATGGCGACTCTTGGACTGCGCAGACCGGGAGAACAAGTCCCACCCTAACCAGTGGTACTTGTCCACCTCCAGGATTTCCCCCTAATGCCCTTAGGGTCACTTACACATTGAACTTTCTCAGGGGACTTTTCCCTGATACAGCTCCACTGCCCTCTACGGAAGCAGTGTCACATTGGCATAGTTACACATTTACACATTTACCGTTTTACACATGGTTTTTACACTTCACACTTTTCATCTCATTCATTTTTTCACTCACATGAATATTTATGTTTTTCCTAACATGGTACTACAGAATTTCGGAGTTTATCACACAGGAATTTTCACTAATCAAGTTAGGTTTATACACTAACTAACCACATTACGATAATATACGTAGATTATCACATTTCACATGAAAATACATAACTTTTTATTCACTGATCCAAATGACCTGAAATTTTAACCACATGCTGTTTTCGGGTCCAAGATCATACACTCAAATTTTCAGATTTTTCTGAGCTAAATATAATTTACAGAAAATCAATACCTATTAGCATACTATTCACAACTTAAGTTAACATGGGGTTTAACACATCTTGCAAATTGCCACTTACTGTTTTAAACAGAGGCTACTAATATATGCATGATTTGAGAATACAAAATTACCCTAAATCATACATCTATAGATCAATCACCACAAACCATTTTTGCATGTCTTTCTATTTATCGAACCGAATTCATTTGCAACTCATGCAAGCATGGATCAATTTACCAAAATTGGGCATACATCTACTGATCTACTAATCTTCATGAACTGACAAAAACCAAGGCATTCAATCTAATCCTACTCATGAAACATAAATTTAACAAGATCATTAATAAGTTATGCTCACAATTCATGGGATACAATATTTCCTACATTCACCATCACACACCACATTCATCCACACACCACAATCAACTATATACATAGAGTATAGGATTACCATATATCCTCATCACGGAAACCATACCGAAATTAATGTAAAGGAAGGGCAGAACAGTTCACTGTTCTGTCCAGAGGAACTTGGCGGCAGTCTCTGGCCGCTGACTCAGAGTCAGCGGCATGGCCGATGGACGCCAAGCATGATCTGGGCGTCCAGGGACCTTGCCGTCAAGCCAGGTCTGTGCAGAAACACAGACCCGAGCTCTCAAACTTGGGTGAATGGGAGGTCTAGGACTCAAGGAAAAATCCATAAAAATAGCAAAACCGACCTAGACTCATACGGGGACATCAGGGATAGGTCACTTGCCTTTCAAAAATTCTTCTAACGGATTTAAAGGCTCGGAGAAGCTCTCCTTGGGCAGTCCCAAGAAGTGCAGAAAGTCCTCCAAGATCTCCTTCCTCCGGGCTCTTGGATGATCTCCACGCCAAGGGAATGTCGGGGAAGCCTTCTCCTTTGATCCAGCTACCTTCTTGAAGCAGTGGAACGCCGGATCAAGCTTCAGAAGTGGAGATTTTTGGGTGCCAAGTAGGGGTTTTCTCACAGTTTCTCTCTAGGGCTTTTCTCTCTCTTTTTCTCCTCTTGCAAGGTGAAGGGAGGAGTGGGAAGAGGCCATTTCGGGTTTAACAAGTAGGAGAGACCCCTCTCCCACTCACCAAGTGACATGACAGCCTTGGAGCCGTTGGGGGACAACCCCTAATGGTTGGGCTTACCTTGTTTCAGAAGTTTGCAGCTCTGCTGCGCATGCAGGTCAGAGAGATTGGCGTCCATATCGCTGGACGCCAGGTTTAGTGTCGGCGTCCAGGTCTGGACGCTGATATTACCTCGGCGGCCATGGGTTGACGCCAATAGGGCCTTCGGCCAGAAGTCTAAATTATGCAGAAAACCATGCATACCATGCGTATATACATGCAATATGTATACAGTATTATATCCATACTATCACCGTGCAATACATACATTATTTATATCTAACATAAACATATGCACACGTAATTATACTAATTAATACGTACGTAAATATGTACATACATACATAAACACGAATATATACACATAAATACAAATAATGCGACGGAAATTCGAGGGCCTTACAATACTTGTCCACCTCCAGGATTTCATCCTGATGTCCACAGGATATCACAACACATTGAGCCTTCCCATAGAGACTTTTCTACAGTATGGCTCCACAGCTTTCTATGGTAGTAGTGTCAATTTCAGCACATTAATTACTTAATCTCACTAATCACATGTTTACACAATTCTTATGCATTTAATAGTCTATTCACATGCTTTAGGACACCACAATATTTTAGATTACAGAAGTAGTCATTACTGTTTAACAGCGTTAAAATATGCTTAACAGATCCTAATCATGGTACTAATCATAAAAAAATATTTTAACTAATCATGCTTAACATGGTCATTATGACTTATAACTGGAAATAGTGGTCATGGAAGTCAGAACATGCTCAAATTTTAATCACATATCTTATACATAGAGTATATCATATGTCTATTTTTCAGATTTTCACGATAGTATTTCTATTTTAAACATTTAAAAAATTCTAGAAAAATAATAAGATAATTTATTTAAACATGGTAGACAGAAACCGATGACTCTATCTATTCTGAAACATGTACACAGGAACCCTAAGTTCATGGAAAAATATTGAGACAATAATATGTCACACACTTAATTTATCCTGAATTAAACCTAATATGGCATGCTCATTTACTCATGACAGAATTTCTAAAATTTACAAATATGATCAGAAAAATATCAGAATTTCGTGACTCAATCTACTAATTGTACCTGACAAGACAAAATTCTAAAACCTATGCACACATTCGAAATCTCCAAAAGATCACATCACATATGTTAAAACACATTTCTGGAAAATCTGAAGAACTTAACGGCAAGGGGATTGTCGTCAAGGGTGGTTAATGGCAGATCTGTAGCAACCCGAAAAAATTCAGTATTTAAAATTTTGAAATAATAAATTTCTATAAAAAATAGAATATAGAAACATGCATACCATTATCGTATGTGCAAGAACACATCATAAATTCTGTGAAAATTATAAATCAACCCTAAATATTATCCCTAAGTGTTCCATAAGAAATTCGTACAACGAAAAATTCGATTGGCCAAGCATACGTCACAACGTGACTAATTATCCAAATTAGGGAACTAAGTCGGAAAATTGTTAACACGGAAAAAATAACGCGCCCATAAATTAAACGAACATGTCGAAAAACTTCCAACATCATGAAATGATTACCCATTATCGGAATTGGACCAATGGACCTCTCATGGCCCATGAATAAATTCAGGTAAGAAATGCAATAAAAATCCGTAACTCTATTATTCCCTATTTAAAATAGAGAAATCCCATAAGATAAATTTCAATAAATAATGGGCATTGTTAAATGGACCCTCTAGAAATTATTGGGCCAAAATAGGGACTTTTAAAAGAAGAATAATAGGAAAATACCCTAAATTCGTAACTTAAATATTGTTTAAATAGAAAAGAGGTATTAAAGCATTTAAAATAGCTAATTTAAGATGGAATTGGATTCCTAAATCTACCCTAATAGGTTGGCCACGAATTTAACTCCCATCCTAACCTAAATAAGAAGTGGAAAGCTTGGAAGGAGGTTAAGAAATAGAAAATTCGGAATTTAATGGGGGTTAGAGTCCTATTAGGAAATAACAACCCAACAAGCATAAATACTCTCCTAATCCCCATGGCCGGCCCTAGCTCGTTGCCAAGGGTTGCTGGACCAGGAGAGAGGCCGAGGAGGAGGAGATCTCGTGGGGAGAAGACTCTCTCAAGCTCTCTCTCTCATTCTTCAACTTCTAGCCCTAGAAGAGGAAAATGACTAAAGGTAGGCATTCTCACGAGCAAAATCTAATTAAATTTGTCTGTAGATTGTTCCATGCATCAGGAACAAAACCCTTTTTGTTTCATAATTTTTCGTTCATCCAATCTTTTGTTCTTGATTATGAAGTTATGTAAACTCCATGACCCCAAACCCTTTTGTCAAATTCATATCTCCATGTATACTCGTTCTCATGCCAAAAATTTTTACCGGAGATACTGATGATTGTTAGGCTTCTTTTGCCCCTGAAAGCCCTAAGTCTCATCCACCATATTGCTCAAATTAAATTGTTGATCTCTACTATACACAGTTTCATGTTCTTCGTAAATACACTTGTTTGAACCATGCCGAAACCATGTTCGTTTTCAAATTCCTATTTACTACAAGTACTCTCGCATGTCTAGATTAATTTGCAAGTCGTTTCATGATTTTTCAATGACGGTACAATTAGTTATGATTTTCTGAACATCCCTGTGTCAAAATAAGGAAAGTTGGACCGCAATCCTATGCACTGTCCTTTTCCCGCTCGAACTCAGGTACAGTACCTGAGAATGCGACGGCCCGATAGGCCACATTCTCAGGGCTATCACGACAACACCTCCCGTCGCGTTCTGAACGCGACAGGGGTTGTCGTCGCGTTCTGGCTGCCTGACCAAACAGACATGTCGCGATCCTCAGACGACCCTGTCATGTTCCACTTTGACCCCGTCGCGACCCTCATATGGGTATGTCGCGATCTGGGCTTTTTGCATGAAACCCCCTATTTCTAAAATTCTTGACTTTCTACATAACCCTTTCCTGTAACTGTCTTAAACTCAGTAAACGAAATTGTTAATCATGGACATGCAATTAGTTAATTAAAAGGCCTTTCACTTGATTATTTCATCTCCATGAATTCTCTTACCACATGCACACACTTGAACCATCCAAATGCCCAATTTGGCATGAAAATATCTCATAATGTACCTGGTAAATTGTTTCAATAATGTATATTAATTGCCCTATTTTAAATGAAATTGTCTACGATTCTCGCGATGTTTTGAGAATACCGTTATCGACGCTCCACTGTTCTAGAATTCCTCTAGAATGTCGGGCACTTGTGTCTATATACACACTCTCTTGACTTGGACGAACTCTCCGTCGGATATTCCTTCTGTCGGACTAGTGAATCCTTGTTCAAGGCCTTTGTAAGTCTCCTCTGTCCATGGATTTCCACATGGTCGATGAGCTGGTTGTACCCTAATACCTATGATACCCTTTAGGGATCAGCAAGTTCCAATGGCCTTAGTTGCTCTAGCTCTTATCTTGAATCACGCCGGACCTCTGGACCTGTGCATAACAAGGCCAGCGGAAGGGTTGTGTATTCCACCTGACTGCCAACACCAACGTGCGTGTTGTGCAACTGTTACTAACGCTCGTTACTCGACGTTTCATATGCAATGACCATAAGATCTCATCTATTTCTACTCGCTCATCTATTCATGTTCACTCTACTATCTCGTCTATTCATCTATTACTCTCTTGGTACCCTTTGAGCTGTGTGGCTCCTACTGTTTTGTACTGCTCATGACTGTCTAGCGCTAAATGGGTCTTGTGACTCTACTGACTTGAATGCATACTGCTAGGGCTCGAGAGTGTCCGAGGGGCTCCAATCTAGTCCTGGGAGCAGAGAGCCACCCGAAAATACCTGCAGGGGCTATTGACGGTGTCTGCATTTGCACCGGTCCTGACTGACTGTTCTGAATTAGCTAGACATCTGACTGTTACACTGTTACTGTTAGTCTGTTAAATCAGACGTACTGCACTGTTACTGTACTACCACTAACTGTTACTGAACTGCTACTGTCCTGTTATTGAGCGACTACTATCATGCTCTCTTCATGCTCTACTTGATACTTGCTATCTTGAGTTATTGCGTTCTATCCTGACTTAGTCGCATTCAAAGTGCTATATTCTCTCTCGGCTATCTACGGATAACCAAAGTGCCTTTACTATTCGATTGACGAAAGTTAATCAAAAGTGTTATACTATCTCGATTGATGAAAATCAATCAAGTGTAATTTACTCTTTACATGACCATCTAATCTCTTTCCTAGCTATACATGTCGCTTGCTATTTCTTGACAATGATGTTACTTGTTATTGATGTTATCATTTCTATCGTGACTTACTTTAGTCATCGTGCTATACTTGATTCATCTGCTATTCGAACCATGTTACTTGTGCTATTACTTTCTCGACTTTACATGACTCTCTCTATTTTTAGTTACTCTTCCATTTAAAGTATTAATCATTTAAAGCCTACTTGACTATTGAGATTTAAGTCCTATTGGGCGTTATCGCTCACCCTTCGTTATTTGTTATTGTGTCTCAAGTAAGTCGGACAATAACGTTACACACACCAATGGGACGGGACCATAGTGATGAGCGACCTGGAGTTAGTTGATGATGTTTCCCTAGTACTATGGAGTCTAATAGTTATTGCTTTAGATTTCTTTTAATGTAATGATGTCAATGAGCCCTATGTATTGGCTCCGAATTAGTGGTCGTAATAGTCTTAGTGATTTATAATGAAATCAAGAGTTTATTTCAATTATTGTCCATTAGATGCTCTGATGTTTGCATATGTATGCGCATTTACATTACCATACTCGTTGCTCACGTTTCCCTCCGATTTATTCCGCTGCTAAATTGGAGGGGTGTGACAGTTGGTATCAAAGTCTAGGATGTCCTTATTAGGATATTTTAAGTCTAGGGATGTTCTAGGTGAACTGCCATGACCGTGTCTAAGTCAACCACCATACCTATGTGAGAGATTGGGCAAGCTTGGGCTTATGCTAGGAGCTTAACTATATGTATAAGCACTCTAAGTTAAGAAGAAAATTAATAAGTATTATTGCTCGCAGGAACTAGAGGAGATGGCTGGCGAGCATGCACAAATGCGCGAATTGCAACAGACCGTACAGGGTTAACTCAAGCCCTTAACAACGTGATTAAGCAGGAGTAAGAAATGGGGCAGGAGACTTATATGGGAACTTTCAACGAATAAATCCCCCTAGGTTTAATGGAACTCTGGATCTCGACGAAGCTGAAAATTGGGTGAGGCAATGGAGCGAATCTTTAGAGTTATGCAATGTTCAGAGCAGGAGAAAGTCCTTCTGGCAACCTTCCAGTTGGACCGCGATGCTAGAGCTTGGTGGGAAGCTGCCAGTCGACAATTACCTACATCAACATAGAGTGGGATAAATTTTTAGAACTCTTCAACACAAATATTTTTCCGAGAGATTCCTGAGAAGAAGGCAAATGAATTCTCCATTTTAAACAACGAATGATGTCTATAGTAGAATATGAAGCGCAATTTGAAAGACTAGCACATATGCACCACATTTGGTGAGTACGGAAAAGATGAAGGCAAAGAGATTTTTAGAAGGTTGAGACCTATATACTGGAAAAGTTAGCTCCACTAGACATTGAAGTATATTCAGTCATGGTATTGAGAGCTCAATTAGTAGAGGACACCATGGAACTTCTTGAAAAGATCCATAAGAAGAAGGTGCTGAAAAGGGAATGTGCTACTCATTCCAATGATAATAAAGGAAGAAATATAGTAGATAGCAAGAGAATGAAAAGGGAAGTGAAGCGGAAGGAAGTCTGTGAATTTTTGTGAAAGTCAGGGCATCAGGTTGATAACTGTTGGAAGAGATTGGGCAGATGCTTGCGATGTGGAAGTCACAACATCGAGTCATCAATTGTCCAACAAAGAAGAACCAAACTCCACGCCAAAGACGATTACAAGCCCTTGTGGATATAAAACAGGCCAATGAAGGTGGACAAGGTATCATCACTAAACCTTAGTTAAGTTCATATTATTTTCACGATAGCAAAGCCTTAAGTGGGAGAGATGATGGATTGAAATATTCAGAATAAATTGGTAGTCGTATCATATCATATGAATTTGGGGACCAAATTTTTTTTAAGTGGGGGAGGATGTAGCAACCCGGAAATTCAGTATTTAAAAATTCGAAATAATAATTTCTATAAAAAATGGAATAATAGAAACATACATACTATTATCGTATGTGCAAGAACACACATAAAAATTCTATAAAACTATAAATCAACCCCAATATTATCCCTAAGTGTTCCACGAAGAAGTTCGTGCACACAAAATTTGATTGGCCAAGCGTATGTCACAACGTGACTAATTATCCAAATTAGGGAACTAAGTCGGAAAACCATTAACACAGAAAAAATAACGCGCCTATAAATTAACGAACATGTTGAAGAGACTTCCAATATCATGAAATGATTATCCATTATCGGAATTGGACCAATGGACCCCTCATGGCCCATGAATAAATTCAGGTAAGAAATACAATAAAAATCCGTAACTCTATTATTCCCTATTTAAAATAAGAAATCCCATAAATAAATTCCAATAAATAATAGACTTTGTTAATGGACCCTCTAAAATTATTGGGCCAAAATAGGGACTTTTAAAAGAATAATAATAGAAAAATACCCTAAATTCGTAACTTAAATATTACTTAAATAGAAAATAGATATTTAAGCATTTAAAATAGCTAATTTAAGATGGAATTGGATTCCTAAACCTACCCCTAATAGGTTGGCCATGAATTTAACTCTCATCCTAACCCAAATAGGAAGTGGAAAGCTTGGAAGCAGGTTAAGAAATAGGAAATTCAGAATTTAATGGGGGTTAGAGTCCTATTAGGAAATAACAACCCAACAAACATAAATACTCTCCTAAATCCCCCATGGCCAGCCCTATCTCGTTGCCAAGGGTTGCTGGACCAGGAGGAGAGGACAAGGAGGAGGAGATCTCGTGGGGAGAAGACTCTCTCAAGCTCTCTCTCTCGTTCTTCAAGTTCTAGCCCTAGAAAGGAAACGACTAAAGGTATGCATTCTCACGAGCAAAATATAATTAATTTTGTCTGTAGATTGTTCCATGCATCAGGAACAAAACCCCTTTCATTTCATAATTTTTTCGTTCACCAATCTTTTGTTCTTATTTATGAAGATCTATAAACTCCATGACCCTAACCCTCTTGTCAAATTCATATCTCCATGTATACTCGTTCTCATGCCACAAAATTTTTACTGGAGATACTAATCATTTTTAGGCTTCTTTTGCCCCTAAAAGCCCTAATTCTCATCCACCATATTGCTCGAATTAATTGTTGATCTCTATTGTACACATTTCATGTTCTTCGTAAATGCACTTGTTTGAACCATGCTGAAACCATGTTGGTTTTCAAATTCCTATTTACTACAAGTACTCTCGCATGTCTAGATTAATTTTCAAGTGGTTTCATGATTTTTCATCGACGATACAATTAGTTATGATTTTCTGAACATCCCTATGTCAAAAAAGGAAGTTGGACCGCAATCCTATGCACTGTCCTTTTCCCGCTCGAACTCAGGTATAGTACCTGAGAACGTGACGGCCCGATAGGTGCATTCTCAAGGCTATCGCGACAGCACCTCCCGTCGTGTTCTGAACCCGACAGGGGCTATCGTTGAGTTCTGGTCGCCTGACCGAACAGACCTGTCGCGATCCTCAGACGACCCTGTCGCGTTCCACTTTGACCCCGTCGCGACCCTCATATGGTATATCGCGATCTGGGCTTTTTGCATGAAACCCCCTATTTCTAAAATTCTTGACTTTCTACAATAACCTTTTTCCCTATTAACTGTCTTAAACTTAGTATATGAAATTGTTAATCATGGACATGTAATTAGTTAATTAAAAGGCCTTTCACTTGATTATTTCATCTCCATGAATTCTCTTACCACATGCACACACTTGAACCATCTAAATATGGCCCAATTTGGCATGAAATATCTCATAATGTATCTAGTAATTGTTTCAATAATGTATATTAATTGCCCTATTTTAAATGAACTTGTCTACGATTCTCGCGATGTTTTGGGAATACCGTTATCGATGCTCCACTGTTCTAGAATTCCTCTAGAACGTCGGGCACTTGTTTCTATATACACATTCTCTTGACTTAGACGAACTCTCCATCGGATATTCCTTCTGTCGGACTAGTGAATCCTTGTTCAAGGCCTCCGCAAGTCTCCTTTGTCTATGGATTCCCACATGGTCGACGAGCTGGTTGTACCCTAATATCTATGATACCCTTTAGGGATCAGCAAGTTCTAAACGGCCTTAGTTGCTCTCGCTCTTATCTTGAATCACGCCGGACCTCTGGACCTATGCATAACAAGGCCAGCAGAAGGGTTGTGTATTCCACCTGACTGCCAACACCAAACACGCATGTTGTTCAACTGTTACTATTGCTCGTTACTCGACGTTTCATGTGCAATGACCATAAGATCTCATCTATATTCTACTCACTCATCTATTCATGTTCACTCTACTATCTCGTCTATCTCGTCTATTCATCTATTACTCTCTTGGTACCCTTTGAGCTGTGTGGCTCCTACTGTTTTGTACTGCTCATGACTGTCTAGCGCTAAAATGGGTCTTGTGACTCTACTGACTTGAATGCATACTGCTGAGGGCACAGAGAGTGTCCGAGGGGCTCCAATCTAGTCCTGGGGGCAGAGAGCCACCCGAAAATACCTGCAGGGGCTATTGACGGTGTCTGCATTTGCACCGATCCTGACTAACTATTCTGAATTAGCTAGACATCTAACTGTTACATTGCTACTGTTAGTCTATTAAATCAGACGTACTGCACTGTTACTGTACTACCACTGACTGTTATGAACTGCTATTGTCCTGTTATTGAGCGACTACTGTCGTACTCTCTTCATGCTCTACTTGATACTTGTTATCTTGAGTTATTACGTTCTATCCTGACTTAGTCGCATTCAAAATGTTATATTCTCTCTCGGCTATGTCACGCCCCGACGCGGAATATCGGAACGCGAGACAGTTGCAAGTGAACGGGTATAGAGCGAGCGCTAGACATCAAACCATTGCACAAAGAATAATACTAAAGCAATCTTTCTCATTAATAACTTTTCAAATGTCTAGTTACAACCACTAACATCAGAGCCAACCTATTGGGCCCGATACATTGGAATAAAGCAAAAGACTGAACTTCAAACCTAACTACTACAATGCTAAATATAACAATAGGACTCTAGGGTTCTCAAGACATCACTCCAGGTCGTCCCCGTCCTCTTGAGTGTATGGTTCATCCTCGGTCTCACCTGAGAACACAACGACAAATAACGCAGGGTGAGCGATAACGCCCCGTAGGACTTAAATCTCAGGATCAAGCATGCTTTAAGTGTTTAATGTCTTTAAAGCAGGATAACTAGAGAGAGTAACGAGAAACATATAGAAAGTACTGGTACACGATAACGACAACCAATAGCACAATTCACGAGAGTATAGCACGACAAGTGTTGACATCGGATTGGCCGTATAACAAGATAACAAGTAAAGTTGCACAACAGTGCACAAGTCACGATAGCAAGTGTTGGTCGATATTCTTTCAACCACGAGATTCAAGTAAACCAATATTGACTGTTTGATTAATTGATTGCCATAGATCAAATCTTGCGTGTCATGCGTTAGGTGTATGCCATCACCCTGATCATTAGACCCCCGCGAGTTATAGCCTTTCAGGTGCTCCTCCCAAGGACCAGATCGGCCCTTATAATGTTGCCTAGCATAGTCATGTTTTTATCGTAGACAATCAATCATTTAATTAGCCAAATAGAGAGTACCAAGAAATAGATGAGGTTTCTAGATGAATAGACGAGATAGTAGAGTGAATGTGAATAGATGAGCGAGTCGAGTATAGATGAGAGCTAGTGGACATGTACGTAATGCGACGAGTAAACATGCGATAGTAACAATTGCACAACACGCGCACATGGTGTTGGCAGTCAGGTGGAACTCATGACCCTACCACTGGCTTGTTATGCACAGGTCCAGAGGTTCGGCGTGATTTAAGATAAGAGCGAACTTCTAATAGCCGTTTGGATCATATCGATCCCTAAAGGTGTAATGGGTTTTAGGGTACAACCGGCTCGTCGATCATGTGGGAATCCATGATCAGAGGAGACTTACGGAGGCCTTGTGCAAGAGTTCACTAGTCCGGCGAAAGGAATATCCGACGGAGAGTTCACCACAAGCCAAGTAAAGTGTGGATATAAAACAGGTGCTCGACGTTCTAGAGGAATTCTAGGACAGTGGAGCGTCGATATCGGTATATAACAACGCAAGAAACGAATATAAGTCCTTAAAATAGGGCAAATAATATGCTTTATTGCAATACATTATGAGATATTTTCTGTAAGATTTCAGTCATATATGGATGGTTCATGGTGTGCATGTGTAAGAGAAATCATAGATAGAAATAAGTCGTGAAGATGTATTTAAATTTATTCAATATTGCTCCATTTTTAGGCAAGGTTTTTACTGGGGGGTATAACTGTAAAAAGGCGTAAGGATTATTTAGGAAGTGACAGAAATATTTTATGGGTTTTTCACCAAAAGTTCTGTGAAGGCGACATAGTCCAGTGAGGATTGCGACAGGGGTAGGGCAGGCAGCGACAGGGCCTGAAAAGGGTTGCGACCGGGCTCCCAGGACAGAACGCCAGAACGCGACGTAGGCACTGTCGCATTCAGAAAGCGACAAGGAAGGCGTCGCAATGGCTTGAGAATGCGACAGGTGGATGGTCGCAATCAGTCCCAGAAGGCGACATATCGGCCTGTCGCAATCTGGTTGTCTGCGCCTGGCTCTGATAGGAATCAGACCAGGCTTTGGATTGCGGGCCAACTTGAAATAGAACGATACAGGGTGCTTTGAAAATCATAACTAATTGTATAGTGAACGAAAAATCGTGAAGCCAGTTGCAAATTAAACTAGACATGTAAGGGTACTTCCAATAAATAGGGATTCGAGAGAGAGCATGGTTTGAATATGGTTGAGAACAAACAAGAACGAGTAACATAGAACATGACACAGAGAGCAAGACTGATTTAATTCGAGCAACGTGCTCAATGAAATTTAGGCTTTTTAGGGGTAAATGATCCCTAACCACATGAAGTATCTACAGTAAAAATTTCGTAGCATGGGATCAAGTATACATAGAGATTTGAATTAAACATGACATCTCGGGGTTATCATGTTTACAGAACTTCAAAAATAAGAACAAAAGATAGGATGGATGAAAAATATGAAACTTGGGGGTTCGTTCAAGAGGGTAGGAAGAACCTACAGACGAATTTTCAGAATTTTAGCTTGTGAGAATGCCTACCTTTGGATTATTTGTCTTCTAGGGCTAGAACTTGAAGAACAAGGGAAGAAGCTTCAAGCTCTTCTTCTCCCCACGAAATCCTCTCCTCCTTAACCTCCTCTCCACGTCCAACAACTCTTGGCAACGAGCTAGGGTTGCCCAAGAGAGTTTAAGAGGTGTATTTATGCAAGTATGTATTTCTATTCCTACTACTACTCTAATTCCTCTTAAATTACAAAATTTCCTTACTCTAACCTTCCTTCCTTGCTTTCAAATCCCTATTTAGGCTAGGAAGAGATCTAAATTCATGCTAAACCATATGGGGTAGGTTTAGGAATCCAATTCCAACTCTAACTTCCTATTTAATGCATTAAACACCCCTTTTCTATTTAGGTGATAATTTAGTTACGAATTTAGGGTATTTTCCTATTATTCTCCCTTTGTAAATTCATATTTTTGACCCAATAAATTTTAGAGGATCCATTAAGCAAAGCCCATTACTCTTTTCCATTTAATGGGTTTTGTTTAATGCTCTTTTCATTTAAATATCCATTTGGCTAGGTTTAATTTATTTATTTTAAATTTTTATTTTTCTTAAAAATTCAGGTTGCTACAGGCTATCTACAGATAACCAAAGTGCCATTACTATTTCGATGACGAAAGTTAATCAAAAGTGTTATACTATCTCGATTGATGAAAATCAATCAAAGTACAATTTACTCTTTACATGACCATCTAATATCTCTTTCCTTGCTATACATGTCGCTTGCTATTTCTTGACAATGATGTTACTTGCTATTGATGTTATCGTTTCTATTGTGATTTAACTTTAGTCATCGTGCTATACTTGATTCATCTGCTATTCGAACCATGTTACTTGTGCTATTACTTTCTCGACTTACATGACTGTCTCTATCATTAGTTACTCTGCCATTTAAAGCATTAATCATTTAAAGCCTGCTTGGCTATTGAGATTTAAGTCCTATTGAGCATAATCGCTCATCCTTCGTTATTTGTTATTGTGTCTTAGGTAAGTCGGACAGTGACGTTACACACACCAATGGGACGGGACCAGAGTGATGAGAGACTTGGAGTCAGTTGATGATGTTGCCCTAGTACTATGGAGTCTAATAGTTATCACTTTAGATTTCTTTTCAATGTAATGATGTCAATGAGCCCTATGTATTGGCTTCGAATTAGTGGTTGTAATAGTCTTAGTGATTTTATAATGAAATCAAGAGTTTATTTCAATTATTGTTCATTAGATGCTCTGATGTTTGCGTCTGTTTGCGTAATTTACATTACCATACTCGTTGCTCACGTTTCCCTCTGATTTATTTCGCTACTAATTGGAGGGGCATGACAAGATCGATTGCTGTCAACTCAGGAACTTGACGGCGAGGGTGTTGCCATCAACCTCATGTCTGCAGAAAGTGCAGACCGAAACCAAAAGGAAAGAAAATTTGGGGGGTGCAGGACACGAGACAAAAATCTTTAAAATTGTAAAACTCTAGGTGATTGGCATATGAATGAAACCCCTAAGTTACTTGCCTCTAGAAAACTTCCTGCAGATCAGATTAAGGTGATGAAGCCTCCTCGGCTAAGCCAAAGAGGTACTCTCCACGGACTTGATTCGACCTCCACGACTTAGCGGACAACCTCCCAGCGATGAGAGAGCCTCCCCACGTCCCAAAGAGCCTCCTCTTGCAAAAAAATGTCGGTGTAGCCTCTAATTCGCCAGATCCACCACCTCCAAAGCCTCTCTTTTTCTCTCTCCGAATCCTAATAGCCCTAGCTAAGTAAAAGTCCTCTCTTTACAGAGATGACTTAGTTTTATAGGGTTTGAGTTGTGGTCACCATAGGAAGGAGAATCCCAACCCGACGTGGGGTTTCCATGTTTATTCATAGAGAAATCAGGACGGTTTCAGGGAAAGAAACTCAAACACAACCGGAGAAGTTGATGTCGATTTTGTTGCCGTCTACATGAAGTAGACGTCAATCGATTTTGACGTCAAGATCCTTAAGCCAGACTGTAAACGACACATAGCATGTCGTCAACCAACGGCCAACGTCACAATATGTTGACGTCGTAAAGAAATTCGGCCAGCAATTAAATCATAACAACAAGTGATAAAATGCACCAAAAATCTAGGGCCTTACATTTCATATTTCTACCAAATATGATATATTGTTATGATAAAACTCTTTGTTTAAATAAAAAAAGATTACTACAAATTATGTTCAAATCAACAATAGAAAGTTACTACAATATGATTGTAATTTTTTGACACAAATTAAAAATGATGATTTTTATTACTTTGAAATTTTTAATAAATAAATCTAGTACTTAAATAAGAGGGTTGTTTTCATTAATACGTATAAACATAAGTAATATTTGTAGGAATACATTTGTAATAGGGGTTTTTCTGAAATTGTCTTAAAGAAAAGGGACCCAAGCATGCTTCCGGCATTAGGAAATTGAGGAGGGGCATATCAATCAAGCTACCCACCCGGCTGGGGATGTGCGCTTTACAAAAACCCTAACATGCGACGACGGAGAAGAAATATCTGCTTGCCCCTTTTGCCCTTTTCCACTCTCCGCCCCTATAATAACCGACTCTCTTCGCCTCGGCCTTGCTCTTCTCCTTAGGGTTTCTGCTCCAGGCTAGCATCCCCTCGTCCCCATCCTTCGTCGGGGAAGTAAAGGTGCGTCCTTTCTTGCATTCTCTTTATCGGCCTTCTGGTATCGTTCGCGTTTCGTGGATCTCCTCATCTGCCTGGGTTTCCTCCCGCGGTGACTATGGTTCTTCCTGTTCTCCTTTCTCCGACCAACTGCATCGTCATGCCTTCCAAGTTGTCCTCGATTCTTTCTCCTCTTGCGCCGTCGTTGTTCGATCAAGAGCGCGAATCGAAGGCCTGGCGTGTTGCCACAATTAATTTGTCGGTTCTGGGACGATAATTACTTCTTGACTTCCCTCAGATTTTTCTTCTATGTTTTTTTTGTTGATGTCGTGCGTTTGGGCGATGATTATGATTTCCCTGCCTTTGCGGAACCTTTCTGTTAAAATTGTTTTCCCTGTGGCATCGATCTCTTCGGGGCATTGGTTGGTTTGGGTTGACCGTGTGTTAGATCTATTCTCAAGCGTAGCGCAAACCGTAGTTCTGACTGAGAGACAAGTTTCCATACATCTTCCCCCAGATCTTGGGTAACAGCACACAAAAATGGGGATTTTTCTCGTTTTCTCTTCTCTGGTCGAAGATTTCTAGCTGGTACAGAAGGAATCAGGGTTTTACTACTTTTTTTCCCTTCTGTACCTTTTGTTTATGTGATGAGGAACAACTACAACAATATGATAACTCTTTTACGTGATTTATTGTATTTAAGTCTCTGATGATCTATGACCTCCTTGTAGGAAGGGCTTTTAGATTGTGGCTTCTCATTTCTTGTCTGTCTCCCTGCGACTTTATATGTGTGTGTAAGGGAGTCTAGACTGACCACGGAAAGTAATCTTTTCTAATTAACATATACCAAAATAATGTGCTCCATTAAATCCATGTTTATTCTATAACAAATAGTCAGTTTTACCTCAGGATAACCTTCCCATCTATGCCATTGGAATAAGAAATACATTCTTGAGAAGGCGCTCTTGCAAGTTAAATGACTTCCTAGAATAGTTACAGTAACAGCTGATTCCCGTTATGTAGTAACACTATTTTTTGTTGTCCAGAATTTAGAAACTTAGAAAGCGCGAGTTATGAAGGGATGTGAGCTACTTATCCGAGAGAATCATCTTCTGGTGATAACCTAAATGATACCTAAAATTATAAGTTCATGTTTGAATATCTGAAATATAAAACATATTCTTTTACGTACACTGCCATACCCCCCCACCCCCCCCCCCCCCCCAAAAAAAAAATAAAAAATAAAAAATAAAAAATAAAATGAAATAAAATAAGGTCCTCTGTTGCTTATTGCACTTGTTGTATATGCAGGTAATTGCTTTATAAACATCTTTGTGCCAAATTGCCATAATGGCAGGACAGAGGAATAGCTATGGAAAGCGTTCACACTCCCAAGTTGACTATGCTGAGAATGGGGGAAGTAAGAGAAGAAATCCAGGTGAAGATAGAGATCCATATGCTCCTGGACCAGATGATACTGTCTACCGATACTTATGCCCAGGGGGGAAGATAGGAAGTATCATTGGAGGGGAGGTGAAATTGTGAAGCAGCTAAGAGCTGAGAGTCAGTCTAAGATTAGGATTGGTGAGACAATTCCAGGCTGTGAGTATCGAGTTATAACCATTTTCAGCTCAAGCCGACAGACAAATACATTTGAAGATACTGGGGATTCTATCTCTCCTGCTCAAGATGCGCTTTTCAAAGTTCATGAGAGGCTGGTTGCTGATGAGGCTCCCTCTGAGGAAGATCCTGATGCTGAAGCCCCGCAAGTTACAGTTCGCCTTCTTGTGCCATCAGATCAGATTGGATGCATAATAGGTAAAGGTGGGCAAATTATCCAGGGCATCCGTAGTGATACTGGTGCTCAAATTCGTATTCTGAAGAATGATATTCCTCCATGTGCCATCAGTGGTGATGAACTTCTCCAGGTACTCTACTTGATTAAGTTTGTAGCTTTTGTCGTCCAATTGTAAAGCATTTCTTCTATTGTCAGACAGCACTTCTCTTTTCAGTTGTTGTTCTGTCATTTGTTTGATGTAAGCAATCTGGTTCTTAAAGTTACTTCGTTTATACTTGTATTATTTAACAGTGAGATGCAGTTTATTCCTTTTTTATTTTATTTCTTATATTGCATTGCTTTCTCCTTTTCCTTCTAAATGTATCCACATTATCACTTGATTTCTTATTGTAAATGTTTCAGATAGCTGGTGAAGCTCCTGTAGTCAAGAGAGCTCTATTTCAAATTTCAAATCGCCTCCATGAGAATCCTTCCCGATCACAGCACCTTCTCACCTCTAGCAACATGTTTCCGCCAGTTGGTCAACTTGGTCCTGCTGGTGGTCCTGTCATGGGTCCAGTGATGACTCCCTATGGAGGGTACAAGGGTGAAACTGGCACTGATTGGCCATCCTTTTACCCTGCTCCAAGGGATGAAAGTTCATCCAAGGAGTTCTCTCTGTGTTTGGTCTGTGCTTCAGCCCTCATTGGAGGGGTGATTGGCAAAGGTGGCGCCATCATCAAACAAATTAGGCTGGAGTCTGGAGCATCTATTAAAGTTGATAGTTCTTCTGCTGAAGATGACTGTATAATAGCTATATCTGCAAAAGAGGTTAGACATGATCTATCTTCAATGGCATTTTCATCTGTACATAAGTTTGTTATTTAAACTGACATGAGAATCATAATCCTATTGCAGGTTTTTGAGGATCCAATATCACCAACCATTGATGCTGCAGTTCGTTTGCAGCCCAGATGCAGTGAGAAAACAGAGAGGGAATCTGGTGAGCCTTCATATACCACTCGCTTGCTGGTGCCCACATCAAGGATTGGCTGTCTGATTGGGAAAGGTGGATCCATCATATCTGAAATGAGAAGAAACACTCGTGCCAACATACGGATACTTTCAAAGGAAAATCTTCCGAAGGTTGCAGCAGAAGATGATGAAATGGTGCAGGTAAAGTGGCATTACATTTGTGTCTAAAGTCTGTCATTGGGCAAATATGAGATTTGATTGAGATCGATTTATATGGTTCAATTTCACTTTTATGCAGATTAGTGGTGACCTTGATGTCGCTAGAAATGCTCTTGTACAAGTAACAACACGCCTGAAGGCCAATTTCTTTGAAAGAGAGGGTGCTTTGTCTGCTCTTCTGCCATCTGTCTCATACATTCCCATCGCGAGTGACTCTTCAGATGTACTGAAGTATGGAGGCAAAGATAGCAAATTGCATGGACGTGGGTATTCCTCCTATTCCAGTGGATATGGTACATCAGCTGATTTGCCTTCAGACCCTTATGCAGGCTACAGTGGCTCACAGGTATTTCACGTCTGTGCATCAGTTCCACAGTTGTCCATGTCTGTCTTCAGTGTTACTCTTCTCAAGGAAAGTACTTAAGAATACATTGTGAATATTACTTTTGTTTTCTTACTATGTTAGGCTGGTGGGAGCAGTTATGGGACATATGGTGCATACTCCACTGGAAGACCTGGTAGCACTGCGTAAGTATTCTTCTTTGACAGTTTTTACTGTTGATTTTTCCAGTGGTTCTTAAATAGATGATTGTCATGGCTACGATAGTGTTGATTTCCTGAAACTAAGGGAGGCCTGCGCTATTGCAATCACTCTGCAACTCAATTGCACTTAAGATCCTTATTTTAGTTTGTGTATGTTGTTCGTTTACTTATCATCCCTGATCCAAGGTTTCTTTTATCAGGTTGTCTGGCCCAAACCCTTCCATGGTAAACACCATGGGTATTAGTATTCAGTGATTAGGAACTGCAGGTAGAATATTTGCCTCGAGCCTTCCACTTTATAAATTTTCCTGTCCTTAGGAGAACACTCGTGATCTAATTCTCATGAAAGTAGTTTGTTTACCATAGTTCAATATTGCTCTCTAACCGGGCTGGCCAACCAATATTGTGATCTCTAATGTGCCTCTGTTTTTTAACCTTTGTTGCCTTCCCTTCCTATAAAAAACAGCTGAGATCTATGAAGCCTGGAGCCCGCCTAAAGCCTCATTTGATGAAGCCTGAAGCCTAAACCAGAAGACCAGATGAACAGCATATGAGACATAAATGTCCTACCTTGGAATCTATATCTAGGAGAGGATGTTTCTTGGAGACGATAATTGTCACAAATCCTCTTGACCTTCCAGTTATATTGCCGTTTCTCCCCAAGCTGAGTGTTTCCCGAGGGGCTTATGCTGCCATCAAAACTTGTGTTTTCGAGTATTTTGGGTGAAGTTGTGAACTCGACATCCTGTATCTTAATCTTAATTTTCTCCATGTTTGTTGCTATCCTTCTGTCTTTTGTAGCTTATTATAGGTATTAGCTTTAACATTGTGCATCTGTAGGGTGCAACATAGGTTTCATGCCCACTATGCAAGTGTGAGACACTTTCTCTTTAAGCTTAAGTTAGCCTGAACATCGACTCTGTTACACGTTTCTTTTTTCACTTTCTGATGGGATTTTTAGTTCTTTTGGCGGTTTGAGAGCTACCATGAGATTTGGTGCATGTGCCATGCAAACATAAGTCTTCAGGTTTCCCTTCCCATTGAATTCTCCCGAGAGACAATTTTCATATTGTATCCTGACTTGTGTGTTGCTGCTAAAGATCAAGTTTTCCTTGTGTGCGAAGTGGGTGCGGTTGAATGATCACTGAGGTCTAAATATAGGTTTCAGAATTTGGGTATGGTAGCTAGCTTATTTTGGTCTGTTCAGGTTAATTATGTCAGCCATTTGAAGAAAAATACCAAAGATATTTTTAGGGTTTAAAGCAAACAATGCAAATCTTTTTTTAGAGGTGGGTGGGAGTCCATTCATAGCATTGCTTAGGCAAGTCAATGCCGAAGGTCTTGCGTATCGATCGGAGATGGTTCTGCCATTGCATTGTTTGGATGGCAACTCATGCATAGTGTGATATCTTGAAACTGTGTGGGGAAGAAAATTGTACAGGTTGTGTGGGGTTTCTTCCACCGTAGGCAGTATTTGCGGCCATCGGAGACGATTCCGTGGTCGTCTATTAGTCCTACTCTGGTGTCTACTTAGTTTATACTTGTAGAAATCATGGCAGGTTTGCGGAGATGAAGAAATCATCCGCTTGCTCTTGCAGGTTTTTCTTTAGTTATTTCTCTAGTATATATATCATGCGAAGAGTTTTATCACTCCTAACCTTCTCATCTTTCTTGGAGTTTTTTGTATACTTGGGGTTTTGATTCAGCTCGAGATTGGTGGGAGCTAAGTTTCCCCTGCATTTGCGGCGATTGTTTAGTCATTTGTCGTACATCTTGTTCTTCCACCCCCTCTCTTTTCTAGGTTTAGATGGAGGGGAAAAAATCTGGGGATACTTGTGTTACTTATTTTGATATGTATTTAGTTGTTGGGCATTTGGGTGGGCTTGTATCATCCCGACATCACATGTAATTAGGATGGCGTTGTTTCGTTATTCATATATATTTTTAACTTGGTGGATATTTGCCATCCAGTTGTGGGTAGCTGCTCTTTTGAATTGTCTTCAAACTAATTACGTGTATGCGGCAGGGTTCCCAATATGAACTTGATTTTGAGCTAAGACTACAGCGGTCATCGAGTCTCAAACAGTGTGGTCCGAATAATTATGTTACCTCCGATGTGTTTGGCATGCTTTAATTTTGTCTTTTATGTTCTTTGCTGACAAGTGTCCAGCGAAATTCCCAAGTTTAAATACATCTGTTATCGAAGCAAGTAATTCAAAATTTCTGTTTCTGACTTTGACATGTTTATAATGCTATTCTTTTCAGTATACTCACGTTAAATTAAACTAATTCATTGTCCCTGGATCTCATGTAATAATTAGATTGAATTATTGGGATATTGTGATCATGCAGCACCCCTCCAATAAGGTCCAAGTGCCCTGTCATAAACTGATGACCTCACGGGTGAAGGGGTAGGAGGGGCTTTCCCCTAGGTGCCGGCTAGGGGATGTAAATCTATTTAACAGATTATTAATTTAAGTTTTCTTTTATCTGCGTCCATACTTATCAATGCTAGTGAGAATTTTATGGTAGCAAATCTAAGATTTACATTTTGCATGCATACCTTTCCGTTGAAAAAAATAATTGTTGGGCCGTCTTCATCACTTGGGAATTGAAGAAGGCAAAAATGTTCTGCACGCGGATCTCTTTGACAGTAAGTTTGTCTGAATGGTGTGGGGCATTAAACTCATACAGAATGTTGAAGCAGGTTTACTTGAAGAGAGGTACATGCGCAAAAGGTTGTTAAACGTACAGTTCATGTTGGAAAAGATTTTGGGGAAAATTTTTATATAATAGTCTGTTTGGTACTACTCAAAAGTTAATCTATAATTTTTTTTAATCTAAGATTATAGATTTTGGCATCATGATAAGTCTCTGTAAATTATTTTCCTGAATTTTTCTTTCATATAAAATTTCCATGAGTGTGATTATAATCTCTATTATAATATTTAGTGTTCGATATTTGAAATTCGACGACCGGCGGCAGGTGTTTTGGCGCTTGGTAACTCTCAACCTTTGACGATCGGTTGTCGACGTTTGACGCTTGGCATCTGATGGTCGACATCTAGCGCTCGGGGTCAAGCAATGTCCGGCGCCCAGCGGCAGGTGTCGGCAATGCCTGACAGTCGATTGTCGATGCCCGACGGTTGGCTGCTAGTGCCTGGTTGTTGACGACGGCTTGCGTTTGGTGGCGCCCGACGGTCAATGCCCGACGATCGGCGTTTGGAGCTTGACGTCCTACGTTAGGTGTCCAACGCTTGTGCGTTTGACACTCGACTTAAGGCGATCGACAGTCGACGCTCGGTGCACCTGACACTCGACGTCAGGTGATCGGCGTCTGATGATCGGGTGGTCGACATACGAAATATTTTTTTTTAATTTTTAATTTTATTAAAAAATAAACATCAGAAAATTTTTTCAGAAAAATATTTATGTGAGTATCAAATGGATAATTGTGTTTTTATTTTTTTTGTAAAAATTAATCTTTATTTTTTTTTATAAATTACTTTACAAGTAACTAAACAGCCCCTTAATTATATATGCAACAACGGGTGTGTATTAACGGGCAAAATCTAAGTCAAGATGTGTATTTGGTAAGGTAACTTAATATAAATTAAGTTCTTATACAAACTTGTACGCACATTTAGTAAACACTCCTAAATTGAGGTCCCATGAATATATGGCATTCTTACAATCTTGAACCCGATATCAAACCTACCAAGACATTTTTGTTTGTAAAATTTGGCCTGCAGTATGGGCGTAGTTCCCATTTTCATGTTTCTACAACCAATGTATGAAAGTGAATTGGCTCTCACTTCTGTCATCCCTTTTTCTAATGGGCTCTCCAATCTCTGTGTCAACCGGACTGTCTCTGTCCTATCTTTCTCAACATCTTTCTTCTTTTGTTAGATTTTCTCTCTCAACTTTTTCTCTTCTTTCAACCAAACTCTCTCCTCTCTATCTCAGCCTTTTTCTTTTTCTGTAGGACTTTTATCTTCTTTTTGCGGGACTCTCTCTCTCTCTCTCTCTTCTCTCTCTCTCTCTCCTCTCTCTCTCTCTCTCTCTCTCCTCTCTCTCTCTCTCCTCTCTCTCTCTCTCTCTCTCTCGGAGTCTCGCCTATAATAAATCCCCAGACAATTGTACAGAATCTCATATTTCTTTCTAGTTTAAGATTACTATAAATAACTCTATTTGTGAGACATTGTATCTAATCTTTTATGCTTTAGTGAAAGTGTTGCCAGAATGAACTTGGAAGACACTGTAACATATAAAGGTCAAGTTTTTTAATAATATAACATTAAAATTTTAAATTAATTTATATAAATTAATTTAATTTCATTATACGTGGGATTTTTCTCGTAATGCCTTTGGATTGAATTCTGAGGAGGAAAATTATAATGCCTTTTTATGGTGATCATAATCATGCATATATAACTATGCATTATAGGTTTTTGTTGTTGTAACCAAACATATGTAACTAAAATGCTTTATGTTTTAAAAGAAAGAATCTTTCATGTCATAGAATGAAAATAGAGCTATCCCTTTGTTCAATTGTAAATCATAAAAGTTCATTTGTTTCTCCTAATATCTAAAAATGAACTTAGAACAAAAATAGAGAAAATTAATGTAGCACCCCGAAAATTTTAAATACATAAAAATTTGAATAAATAAAAATAAATAATTTTCATAATACAAGAGTATTTAAACATACGTATCATTAACGTATATGCTAAAACACATCGGAAAACTCTGTAAAAATTATAAATCAATCCTAAACATTATTACTAAATGTTTCACAAAGAAATTATGCCAAGAAAAATCGGATTAGCCAACTTTAAAGTGTTTCGCGACTTATTATCATAATTCATGAATAAGTCGGAAAATCATTATCACACGTACTTGAATGAGTCAGAAAATTAAATAAAAATCATATATGGGCTTCCAATAATATCCTCTAATGACCCATCAAGAAATTTGAGTCAATAAAAATCATTCGGACT